>CM074728.1:26679023-27879023 GCA_037306005.1 Rhinophrynus dorsalis
TCTATGTCCAAAATGCTACGCGCAATGCCTACAACGTATTATTTAAACATACATAAATATCATACACCACACTACATTACCCAACATGCTCACAACGTTATACACCAAAAGCTATATGCAATACTCCAACTGCTGTACACTATACACAATACGCAAATTGCTATACGCCAAAAACGATACACAATATGCAAAGCTCTATACAAAAAAATGCTATACACTAATCACCATATGCCAAACACTGTATGCTGTAGTCAAACGCTATAAGCCACGTAATACGCTATACAGCAAACTCTATAAGCCAAACAATATAAGCAGTATGCCAGTGTCATGCCTAGCTTACCCCCTCGCTCCGTTTCCTGCTTCTGTTACGGCTTCTTGCCATGCCTCTGGCCTTGGACGCGCCCTACGTGCATGCACCCGTTTCCTGTGCTGGTGCGCATGCGCAAGGCCGGCGGACCACTTCCCCTTCTCTCTATGGTCTGGCCGGCATCCACACCTCTCTCAGTTTACTTCAGGTTGGGGGTCTTCTTAGTTTGCTTCCATGCTCTGCTGGACGCGTTATTATAGCGTCTAGTCTGCATTTCCATGCGAATCCAGCATCTTTGTTCCAGTCTACCTGTGTATGATCTGGACCGTCTGATCCAGCCTCTGCCTGCTTCTGTTGCCAGTTTTCCTGTGTATGACCCGGACCGTCTGACCCAGCCTCTGCCTGCTCCTGTTGCTTATCTTCTTTTGTGTGACCCAAATTGTCTGCTCCGTACCTTTGTTCCTGTGTATGATCCGGACCGTCTGACCCAGCCTGCTTCTGTTGCCAGTCTTCCTGTGTATGATCCGGACCGTCTGACCCAACCTCTGCCTGCTCCTGTTGCCAGTTTTCCTGTGTATGATCTGGACCGTCTGACCCAGCCTCTGCCTGCTCCGGTTGCTTGTCTTCTTTTGTGTGACCCAGATTGTCTGCTTCGTACCTTTGTTCCTGTGTATGATCCAGACCGTCTGACCCAACCTCTGCCTGCTCCTGTTGCCAGTTTTCCTGTGTATGATCCAAACCGTCTGACCCAACCTCTGCCTGCTCCTGTTGCCAGTTTTCTTGTGTATGATCTGGACCGTCTGATCCAGCCTCTGCCTGCTCCTGTTGCTTGTCTTCTTTTGTTTGACCCAGATTGTCTGCTCCGTACCATTGTTCCTGTGTATGATCCGGACCGTCTGACCCAGCCTCAGCCTGCTTTTGTTGCCAGTCTTCCTGTGATTGATCTGGACCGTCTGACCCAGCCTCTGCCTGCTCCTGTTGCCAGTGTTCCTGTGTATGATCTGGACCGTCTGATCCAGCCTCTGCCTGCTCCTGTTGCTTGTCTTCTTTTGTGTGACCCAGATTGTCTGCTCCGTACCTTTGTTCCTGTTTGGAGGGTTTGTCTATTCTCCCTGGGGACTACTTAGCATAGTTTGTCTTGGTTGGGGTTATCCGGGGTCACCCTGCGGCTCCACTGCTGGGGACCACATCTGGCTTCACGGCCAGCACCTATAGGCGGCTCAGCCACAGCACTGCTCTGGTCTAGGCAACCCACGCACCCGAGCGCCGTTCCCAAGCCTCGCACCCTAGCCTCTTACTCGGTAATCCCTTGTTGGAGGAGTCCCCTGTACACTCTCTAGGTACTCCTCATTCTCCTGGTCGTTCCTACCGTAGGTAGTTTGACAGCCAGATGCAATATGACAAATGCTATGCTCCCAAGGCTATACACCAAACGCAATACACTGTATGGCATATGACAAGCCCTATATGCCATATGCTTTGCAATGCTTTGCACACCGTTGAGGACCTGAAAGGGCTAAGCACTGAAAACTCAATAAGCCAGTCATTAAAGCAGGCATTGATTTATTAACCAACTGCCATTATTGCTAGTTAGTTAAATTATTATTATTTTTGTATGTTATTTATTAAGCTGTATCATACAGTAGATATTAAAAATTTACTCCAGCACTAGTTGGGTTAATTCATTTACTATTGTCAGCATCATCTTTTAGAAGGTGTTTATTCATATCAGCTGGGATCCAGTAATTGTGCTTGGAGGCTACATTTAAAGTACTTTGGTTACGTTGTTCTCACCTTTGTCATTCAGTGTTTTAAATTGGCACCATCCATTTGGTAAAGCAGTGTTTGGAGCAGTGAAACGCATTATGCGAATTGGTTTTTCTTCTTAATGAATATATTGGGTTTTCTTTAAGATTTGGAGGAACAGTGTCATTCTTTGAGGATTTATCCTGAGTATCCCTAACAGGGACGGGTTTAAGATATCTGACTGCTCGTTGTGTTGGTAGAAGATATTTTCCCGTGTCTCAACTTCTATTTCAGGTGAGTACATGTATAGCTTGGAGGAGAGAAGAGAGAGAGGGGATGTGATTGAAACATTCAAATACATGAAGGGATTCAACAAAGTGCAGGAGGGAAGTACATTTCAAAGGAGTGAAAATGTTAGGACAAGAGGCCATAGTCTAAAACTAGAGGGACACAGGTTTAGATGTAATGTAAGAAAGTTTTACTTCACTGAGAGGGTAGTAGATAAGTGGAATAGCCTACCAGCAGAAGTGGTAGAAGTGACAGAATTTAAGCGTGCACGGGATAGGCATAAGGCTGTCCTTAACATAAGAAAAGACCAAGGACCAAACAAGGTTTTAGGTTTTTACAGTAGGAAAATGGTCAGACTAGATGGGCCGAAATGGTTCTTATCTGCCATCAAATTCTGTGTTTCTATGTTATATTATTTATCCACGTTTTAATATCTATGATAAAACACTATTGGCGGCCCTTCTTTTTTCTCCCATTTGACTGTTCAGCTCACACTCCCCTTCTCCTCATTGTGTCTCTTCCTGTTAGCTGGACACTTGGGCCTTGCTCACTAAACAGACGCCTCTCTTCCCCTTCATACCAATGTTTTCCATGCCTCCTGCCTGCGCTACATATAATCACAATATGTCTCTGCCATTACACATTTCAACCACTGCCTTATGTCCAACACATTAATTAAACATACATAAATATCACACACCACACTACATTACCCAACATGCTCTATCCACTCTGATTACCCTCTTTTCTTACTCAAACCTCCATTTCACCAACCACATTAACTAAAATAACACAAACAATTATAACAACTTCTCTGCTTACACACGAGCAATACCGTGTCCAATTTGTTAGTACAAATATAAGATGAACTGAAAAAGTAAATCCATATTAGCTGACAATATAAAGTGACAGTGTAATGGATTATCACTCAAAACCACAAGGGAAGTAAAGGCTGGAAGATCCTTGAGAGTAAATGATGGAATAAAAGCAGTAGCATACAGAGGGAAGTAATAGTCCTTTGGACACAGGACACGAATAAAAAGGGGGTGGAGGAGCGTAGTAGAAGAAACAGAGATTGTGTATAGACAAAATTTCTCCTGTTGGGCCTACAGTGAGTCTCTGCTTACTACATTGATTCTTAATTGAAGTACATTGAAAAAAAAATCACAGGCACCCTTTCTCCTCTTTGTCTAGTGTGCTTACAGTATACTTTCTTGCAAGTACCAATCCCTATCCAGCACTTTCCAGAGTCATCCTTAAAAGTGGACAGCTTCATTCAAAACTGCCTATATGTCATGTTAACCAAATTCCAGCAGATGTATAGTTTAGGAAAGAGTCACACTTTTTTTCTGGGAAAAGTGAAAGTGAAAATCTCCTGGTACTGCACAGAGCTTCACTAGAATATGAAACATCACTGAAAACGTTTATTAGCATATTAAATATCACTGAAACGCTTAATTAGCATATCAAACATCACTGGTACTGCACAGGCAATTAGCATACTATAATAAGTATGAATATCTCCTCAACTGTACCTTTGCTTTTGGCAAACGTGACACATAGGCAGTTTTAATGCAGTTTTCAAATATGCAGATGAATTAAGATAAAAGGTTTGACACGTGTTTCAGGGCTCCAGATGCCCCATGGCTGAATCAAAAGAAAAATAGGTCACATCATTATAATTTTATGGTATCTATGGTCTAGGACAGGGAAGCTCAAAACTTTCATCAACTTTCTTTGATCGCTTGAATTGGGGTTACCTTCGCGCAGTTTTGGAAAAATTTCAGCTGCCTCCGGAATTTATACGAGCTGTCTTTTCGCTTTACTCAGAGCCGTCTGTCCAGGTATCATATGCAGGCTTCTTGTCACTCCCTTTCGCCATCTCTAATGGCTGCCGACAAGGATGTCCCCTGTCACCGTTACTTTACGTTCTAGCGTTAGAACCACTGGCCGCTCTGATTCGTGATAACACCTGAATCCGAGGCTTCATGTGTGGAATTCTGGAGGTGAAGCTTGGGTTGTTTGCAGATGACATACTTATAGTTTTGACTGACCCGAATTCTTCACTTCCACACCTGCTGTCTGATTTAGCAGCTTATAGAGCAGTTTCTTATCAAGGGGAACCAAAGTAAAACGCAGACTCTTCCGCTTTACCTGGAAGGGCACTTTGTCGACCATCTTAAGACTACTTATGGTTTTCATTGGAGATCGGATAGACTTTCATACCTGGGGGTTCAAATAATGAAATCTTGTGCTGACCTTGCTAGGGTGAATTTGGAGACTCTCTGGTCTTCTATAAAGCAAGATTTGTCTTGCTAATTGAAACTCATGTTATCTTGGGTAGTCAGGATTGCTGCAATTAAGATGAACGTTTTGCCTAAACTATTATACCAGATTCCTCTGCCTCTATTGCTGGAGATACAATCTGGAATTCAGCACTTTATACATGGCCCACGAGCCTCTAGGGTCTCTTCTAGGTGGTTACTAGGCAGGGTGATTTGGGTATACCTTCTCTGACTTTTTATTTCAAAGGATGGCTCAAACATTGCTGTATCATGCAACTCCAGGGGAGGTGGCGTGGGTGGACATGGAAGACACACAGCTCTCCAGAACCCGGTTATGTAACATACTATGGCTGCCAGGTCGGATGAGATCTGCACAGTCTACTTTCTTTTCTAGCACGTGCCTTTCTTTACGTATATGGTCATACTATGCTTCTAGGATCTGGGTGCTCCATGGTTACTCTGTTGCTACCCCCTTGCGGACGCTGGAATATATTATTCCGGATACTACATTCTATCAGTGGCACTCTGCAGGGATCTTTAACCTAGGTCACCTGTTTCAACATGGGACTCTTCGCTCTTTCGAGGAGTTGTGAACACAATTTGGTCTACCTAACAGAGATTTTTACAAATATTTGCAGTTACGTCATGCTCTCAATGCTTCTCCCGGTTCCTTGCAAGATCCTAGCGCTGCTCTTCATGGTATAGTGAAAGCATGTATTCATCAGTTATCTGCTATTGGGATTCTGTCTCTATGTTATGAAGCTTTACTCACTTTGATGCTGCACAAGCAATTTCCATTTATGGCAGCTTGGGAGAGAGAGCTGGTGTTTTCGCTCTCAACATCACAATGGGCGGCGGCCGATTCTTATCCTTCTAAGTTTACGCATTGCACGAATCATGTTGTGCTTTCCAGAAAAATCTTATATAGATGGTACTTGGTTCCGTACAGCCTGACCAAGATCGGTCCTGCTGTGTCGAATTTTTGTTGGAGACAGTGCTCTGGGATTGGCACTATGACACATGTCTGGTGGTCATGCCCGAAGCTTGGCTCCTACTGGTCAATAATCTTTAATATGATGTTTGAATTGTCTTCCGTTAGGTTGCCTTGAGGACCCATGTGTAGCTCTTTTTTTCACATTCTGCAGAGCAATGTTCCTGCCCTGGTGAGTGTGTTGTTAGGACAGATTTTATTGGCAGCAAAGTCTGTTCTGGTCCGAAACTGGAGAACAGTGGTGGTACCAAGCAAAGAAGCCCTGCGACAGCTGATCCCCTACAATTTGCTGATGGAGTGTTTACACTACTCCTCTATTGGAAAATTGAGTGTCCATGATAGGCTCTGCTCTCTGTGGGATGAATACTTTTTGTCCCATTAAATTGGCCGTTTGCCATCCCTAGATTCCCTCCCTCTCCCATTCCATTCCTCCCTCCCCTTCCCCCTCCACCTTCTCTCTTCTCTCTTTGGCTTTCTTTCTGCTTTCTTTAGCCTTCTCTTCTCCTTTCTCATTTTCCTCCTTGTTCTCTTTTCTTTCCGCATTTCCACACATGGGGTGATTTTTGTTAGATTGTGGAACGTTATGGACGCTTGTCTTTTCTCATTACTCAGTACTGCGACTAGGTACCTGTTTGCTAGATCTTGGATGGGTAGCACTTGTTGGTATGGCCCATCCCAACTCGGTCTGAGTGCTCAGTTATGACCTGAAACTGTTTTTGTCAGTGCTACTATGCAAAGTTAATGATATGTATGTGCTTGCTCTGATTCTACCATACACTTTGTTTCTATGGTGTTCCGTCATTATGTTCTTTCTCATGTATGGAAGATTTCTTGTAACGAAAAATCTCTTCAATAAACTTTTATTAAAGGGATAGTAATACTTCGTTTTAACTTTATTTTATTTTGTAGGCATTAAAAAAACATGAAGAATGATATAAGTCTTATCTCTGAAACCTTTATGGTTTAAGAGATATTCACAAACAAAGTATCCCCCCCCTGTTCAACCAGATCAGAAGGGAGATGCCCAGGTAGACTGCAGAGAGGGACAATCTTCAATTAAGATAATGGAAAAAGCTGAAAAACTTGTCAAGGGGGGAAGGGCTTTCATTGTTTTCATACAAAGAAAATTGTCCCCTTCTGTTATCTGTTCCATACAACCAGACTAACATCTGAGAAGAGATGGCTTACACTAGGTAAAAGGGGCGGGGAGGGGAACTTTGCTTGTGAATATCTCATAAACCATAAAGGTTTGAGAGATAAGACATATCATTCTTCATGTTTTTTTAATGCCTACAAAATAAAATAAAGTTAAAACGAAGTGTTACTATCCCTTTAATAAAAAAAAAAATGCTTGAATGGAACAGTGTCTATTTTTAATATCTTGGGACAATTTCAGTGGAATCTCTAACACGGAGCTTGCACATCTCCAGATTAATCATAGTAAGACTCAAAATTGCAGACACCTGCTATGCTCATCTCGGTTGGTGACTAATAATGATCTACTAATTAGTTTCATCATAGGTTGACAAACATTTGACTTTCTCGATTTTCTTCATTATATAATTCTTCACATCCCTACACATGTACATCTGCACAATTACTGAATTCAGTCATGAACACAAAGGCATGGCAAGAGTTAGTGTACACATCACATTACTGATTCACCTCTGTAGGGCTGGTGTTTCCTTAAAGGGATAGTAATATTTAGTTTTCACTTTGCATAAAATCGTTAAGTGTAAAAAAACTAAATCATGCCATCCGTTTCTCTCTGCCCTCACTTTATAATTATTAAGTTTTTGCCAGTTATAGTTTCCATCAACCGTCCATTTTTTATACGTCACTGCTTCAGGTTTCAGCTCAGAAATCTGGTCATTTGACCAGCCAGCGGCTCTTCAGCAGAGCCAAAATAGTGTTATATAGAAATAAATATTAATTGCAGCAGCCTACAAAGTGCGCTTGCAAACCAGTGAAGTATTTCTTCACTTTAACAGCAGGGGAATCTGAAGTTTCAGGCCATTCGAGAATTTGCTATTGTGGCTTTTTGGCAAATTCTTCCTCTCATGACTTTACATAATCCATATTTTCTGATGAGAAAGTTTCATCTGGTAAAGCAGACTTTTATTCTGAAGTGAAAATTGCAATGGGAGTGTGGCAATGTAATCATTTGAAGTTGCGTTTGCATAAGCCTCTGAAATAGAAAAATTATTCGGCAGGAGACAAATTTGAGTCAAATGGAATACAGGCCATATTTAGCAATATGATGTTATATGGAACAATATAAGGCATTATTGTGATAATGTTATTGAAAAATATGCTGTGTTAAAATCAGGATATATATGATTAGATTGTAAGCTTTCGGGCAGGGACCACCCACCCAATGTTTCACTCTACAAAGTACCTGTAACCCTGTATTGTTTAAACCCTTACATTGTAAAGCGCTGCGTACACTTGTGGAGCTATATAACTAAACATATTCATTCATTCATTCATGGAACTATCATTAGGTTGCCAGATCATCCAATATAAAATTGAAACACACAAAAAATGTTGGCTGCAGTGTTTATTACTAGGCTCAGTTGGTTCCCATGTATTCACGCAGCAGGCAGGCATTTATCATATATGTCCAGTTTTAAAGGGATAATCTGGAAACCCTTGTATGGTTTGTTGTTTTTAATTTTGTCCTGGTTCCAATGATTTAACATTTGTTTTTTATTAAATAACCTCTAGAGGGCAGCAATGCTTGATAAAAATCTATCCATGCGGATACTATACAATAGCTACAAGGAATTTTCTCTTTCACTCACAAAACCGCTGCTTTTTATAGCATATGTCAGACGGAACAAACTATATTTTTTATCAAAGAATGTGGAGTATTTTGGTATATACAAAAATGAAGTCAGTTGATCTGCCTTCTCCTTCAGAGCTCTGAAAGCCTGAAATAACCTTGCTGAAAATATCAGATCTTCTCCCAGTCTAAAATCCCTAAAAATAACTGCTTCTTTATATCTAAAAACAATATGTAACTGTATATACATTTTTAGCATTCCTGTTTGTGTGTGTGTGTGTGTGTGTGTATAGAATGTTTCTCTATTTGTGTAAATATGTAACTCTTTACTGTAAAGGCTCTCCAGGACATACTTGAAAACTTGAGAAATCTCAATGCATTCTTCCTTGTGAGACTTTTTCTAAATAAATATACACATTTGCTGACTCCATAATAGAAATTTGTTTGTGTGGGATATAGTAAAGAGGAACTATCATGATAATAACATTGCCCCCCAATACATTAGTCACATAACGATATGCAAAGCCATACTGTCATTAACCTGAATAAGTGCACGTTATTGCAGAAAACCAACTTCTGCAACAGGAACCAGCAGACAACAGCGCAGACATCTTAGAGGAAGTGTACCTCTGAGTCTGTGCTGTCTGTCCGTTCACTGCCCGGATTGGTGAGTGGAGTCCCTTGGTACCTTAAGGTAACAGAAGTTGCTGACGGCGCAGGAGCACAGATCTTCTCTTGCAAGCTCTGTGCATTGGATGCCTGCCGAAGAAGTTGTTTTTCTGCAATAACATGGACTTATTCAGGTTATTGACAGTATGGCTTTATCGTTGTGTTACTAATGTATTGGGGCAATGTTATTATCATGAAAGTTGTGCTTTAATATGTGTAAAATTATTTATGTAATAGTAATAAACTGTGTGTGTGTATTAGGCTAAGTTCCCACTGGTGCCTTCAACCTGATTGAGATGCTGCCCTGTTGAAAATACAATTTTACTTACCTGCACACCTGTGTTCCCCATTTGATCCCATCATGGGGTGGGGACATGTCTGATGGCTTTATCACATTGATATCAGCTTCATGGGTAGCACCTATAGGAGGCTAAGCCACAGCACAACCCCTTCCTTGGCAACACACGCTCTCGAGCACCGTACCCAAGCCTTGCCCCCTAGTGACTTGCTCAGCTATCCCTTGTTGGAGTAGCCTTACCGTCCATCTCTCCTTGGTACTCTTGGTCCTCACTATACCGTTGTAGTTGAGAAAATCCCATAGAAAACTTTTATACAGCATGTACCTGCAATGGTCATTTTTAGTCTGAATACATAATTTATTAACAAAGAGTATCTGATAACTCCTCATATTTCTCCATATAACCATATTCTATAACCCCTCCTGTTACTCTATATAACCTTGGCTTATAATTCTTACAGTTACTCTATATAACTTCTTCCCTTCATATAACCCCTCCCTATAGGTCCATCTGATGCTCCATATAACCTCCCCCTTTAAACCCTCCTATTGCTGCATATAATATCTCCCTATAACTCCTCTTATTGCTCCATATATCCTATCCCTATGACTCCTTCTATTGCTCCATATAACATCTTCCTTATAACACCTCCTCCTGCTCTATATAACCCCTCCATATAACTTCTACAGGAGCTTCATATAAGCTGTCCATATAACTCCTCCTATTACTCCATATAACCCCATTACCTTACTATTTCCAGAAAACTCTATTGACCCTTATAAATGTTGCCCGTGGTGCCTTTATTCAGGATATAATGTCCTCACATCAGTTCTGGATGTCATGTCATGGAGAGACACATAACATTTGCTGGCAGATTCAATTCTTAGTAACAATTATTTTTCAAAGTTATTAAATACCTAACATGATAGTTGTTCAGGGAGGAGTAATTTGTAGACCTCCAGGGCAAGATGAAGCATTAGATAAATAATTAATGGAGGAAACAACAAAGATGGAAATGAGAGGTGATGTGATAATTATGGAAGTTTTTAATATGCACTCTCATTGGTCAGAAATCGATCTTCCAATGAGAGTGCTCCAGCTTACAGACAGACAGCCTCCGTCATCGGAGGAGGCTGGATATAAGCTGAGACTACGGTACAGATCCGGACAGTGCTGTTTGCTGGATGCAGGTACAGAGGTACATTTAATTTGAGACTTTCTGCAAACGGGCAGATTTTTTTTAAAAAGGAATACAATTTCCATTATTTATTATTAAAAATGAAATTATTTAGCCAAAGTTGTGAAGGGGGTAAATATCCCCTTTAAAAAAAAAACAACCTAAGTCCTCAGTGTATGTGTGGCTATGGAGCTCAAAGCCCCATAGCAATACATCCAAAGGATGAAAAATGTTTCAGAAGTTAGTAGAATTAACCCTATGAGTGCCAGTGGGGGTATAATTACCCCGCCGACATTCATGGGGTTAATCCGACTAAGTAAAAAAACATCACATTACAAGTAACACTTACCATTAATCCTGATGTCCAGCAAAGTCCTCAGCTTCCTGGTCATCTTCTATCCTTCTTTCTTCTCTTCTTTCTTTTCTTCTGTCTTCTTTCTTCTCTTGTATCTTGTCTTCTTGCTGTAAAAACACAAAAAAGTATAAGTTAAAAGCATACATATGTGGCACACTAATACATAGTTTAACGTCACAGGGAAAAAAACTAACGATCGGTGCCTGACATACTGTCAAGCACCAACCGTTAAATAATCTGTGTTACACTTACCTGTCATCCACTGTCTGTCTCCTTCTATCTCCATTCTTTCTTTGTCTTCTTTCTTCTCTTGTATCTTGTCTTCTTTCTTCTCTTGTATCTTGTCTTCTTGCTGTAAAAACACAAAAAAGTATAAGTTAAAAGCATACATATGCGGCACACTAATACATAGTTTAACCTCCTTGAGTGCCAGAGGGGTATGCAAACCACTGCAAAAGAAATGTGTTGCGTACCTCACTGGGGCTCAAAGGGTTAAATTATTCAGTAGTGTGCCAGTTGTTAAAATATAAATGCCCCCATGCATATTAAATGTTCCTAAGTTATGTCAAGACAATCGTATTGCCAGAAGTAAAATTGCCAAAATTATACTTAGCATTGTTATATGTTGTCGCTGTCTCCGCCGTTGTGTGAGGCTGCTGAAGCGGCGGCAGAGACAGAATAATGCACTCCCCCTTCATGCCCACAGGCCAATGCCCGCTCTGGTCTGAGGGAATTAGAATTGAGACTGCCCTTATATATGGGCAGTCTTACTTCTAATTCTCTCACAGCCATTGGCTGGGATATGATTACGCACCTCCCAGCCAATCGGTTTAAAGCACAGCCGCTCAAAGCTGATTGGCTGGGAGGTGCATAAGCTTATCACAGCCAATGTCTGTGAGATAATTAGAAGTAAGACTTCCCATATATATAAGGGCAGTCTCAATTCTAATCCCCTCAGACCGGAGAGGGCATCCGCCCGTAGGCATGAAGAGGGGATGGGGTGGCGCGGTATTCTGTCTCTGCCGCCGACTCAGCGGCCTCATACAGCGGCAGAGACAGCGACAACATATAACAATGCTAAGTATAATTTTGGCAATTTTACTTATGGCAATACGATTGTCTTGGCATAACATTTAATATGCATGGGAGCATTTATATTTTAACAACCGGCTCACTAGTGCATCATTTAACCCTTTGAGCCCCAGAGAGGTATGCAATGCATTGATTTGCAATGCATTGCGTACCCCTCTGGCACTCAAGGGGTTAAACTATGTATTAGTGTGCCGCATATGTATGCTTTTAACTTATACCTTTTTGTGTTTTTACAGCAAGAAGACAAGATACAAGAGAAGAAAGAAGACAGAAGATACAAGAGAAGAAAGAAGAAGAAAGAATGGAGGCAGAAGGAGACAGACAGTGGATGACAGGTAAGTGTAACACAGATTATTTAACAATTGGTGCTTGACAGTATGTCAGGCACCGATTGTTAGGTTTTTTTTCCCTTTGACGTTCCCAAAACTGCCATTATTCAGAGGCATTTGGGAACTTAATGCACAAAACGGACGTTTGGACACAACGCCAGTTTTGTGGCCTAACGTCCATTGTGCTTAATGCCAGTATGACGTTTGAATACCAACCAGGAACATTTATTTTATTGGTCGGTGTCCATTTTGCCCTGCCGGCATTTGTTTACTCCAACATTTGGATCGAGCCCTATATTACTACTAGTTTAAAAGCCAGTGTACACGGCCACAGTGCCGCCCAGCAGCCTCAGCTGGTGCCCAGAGCCGATCTGCTCACCAAGCGGTCCCAGGAAGGTGCGCAGAG
The DNA here is from genome assembly GCA_037306005.1 of Rhinophrynus dorsalis. Taxonomy (NCBI): domain Eukaryota; kingdom Metazoa; phylum Chordata; class Amphibia; order Anura; family Rhinophrynidae; genus Rhinophrynus; species Rhinophrynus dorsalis. The sequence continues at coordinate 26,691,753 of CM074728.1, forward strand.
AGGACTCCGGTCCGAATTCGGAGTGCCCCGCTCTGTATCAGCGATGGCGCGTTCAGGCAGCCTGTACTGGGCATAAATGCAGTGCGGGCAGTCTCTACTGCAAATGACGGCTTCTTACAAACATCCTAGCAAATTATTATATAGGATTTGGTATCCAAAGGATTAGACATTTGATATATATTTCGGGCCTCACCTTACCTCTTCGTTTCTATGTTTTTAAGTATGTTTTAAGTGTCTGTGATCTTTGATTAACATATTTGTACCTAATGAAATTATTTTTCTTATCTGTTGTGCTATGTCGTTTTTGACTTTGAGTGTACCACATTATTTAAAGGGATAGTAATGGTTAGTTTTCTATTTATTTAATTTTGTAGGCATTGTCACAGTTCCAGGTCTGGGCAGTGCTCAGGAAGGCATTAGCCATGATGGGGTTAGACATTGGGTTAGATATGTTTGGTACTCACTCTTTTAGAACAGGAGTGGCCACAACTGCAGCACAGCATGGTGGGTCAACAAGGGATAAAAAGAGGTCGAGAAGGTGGACATCAGATGCTTTTAAGAATTCATTAGGCTGGAGGACAGGTAAACCCCTAACTGAAATGTAATTGTGTTTTATGCGTTGCAGGTTAACAAAAACTGTACCAAATTGGTTACACATAACTGGTAAAGTTATCAAAAAGGTTGTAGTTTTTTATTTTCTTGTGGTAGCAGCATCAAGAAGGTGTCCTTCACATGTTGTAACTCTGTCACCCAAGGCAGTGGAGGGGTGAGGTGATTGGTTTCAAAGCAGATAAGATATTGATCCAGGGAAATATCTGACTGCCATTTGGAGTCAGGAAGGAATTTTTCACCAGTTTTAGGGCTTAATTGGCAATGGCTTCCATGTGGAGTTTTCACCTTCCTCTGGATGAACAGGGGGACATGTTATAGTTCAGACTAGACAAGAGAACTTGTGGGATAGACTAGGTCACAACATGAGAAGGGGCATAGCAGGTCCCTTTTAGAAGTCCCCTCTGTGGGTGGCAATAATGGGCCGTTCCCGGTCCCCACCCACTGCTGCTTAGCCCGAGATGGTTCTGGTAACAGGAGTCAGGTCAGGCTGTTAGGGGAGTTATTGCCACTATGTAGCACTGAGCAAATGGGGAGGCATGGTGGGAGGGCTGTGGCGGATGAGCCTTGCCAATTCTTCTCCACTGCAGATGTGACACAGCTGGGGACGGGTATGGAAGGCGGCAATGCCTGAAGATTCACTCCATTCCGCTGGCAACAGGCAGTGGGGCACACATTTTGGCCTATGCTGTAGCCACGGGGGACTGAAGCGCCACATTGAGGGGGTGGGTTCTTCCCAGGGTGCCTCTAAATAGGTGAAACCCCCTAAATAAAATCTGTCACCTCTTTATTTACCACCAAAGCACGTGTCAGTGTGTTTATTATCTGTGTCATGTTATTAAGGTTGGAGAGGGAGAGGGCATGGGTTGGTGTGTGTTATTGGAAGCAGGGGTGTGAGGTATTACAAGCCAAATATAGCTCCCTTTCTACAGAAAATTCTGAAAGGAGGAAATGCAAACGTCTGCACATCCCTAATGGTTGCAGTGTGTATTTGGAGGGGTTGGCACACACCATCTCCCTGCTGCTGTTCTAGATTTTTGTAACTTTCTATATTTCCTCAATGTCTCAATATGTACCAGAGTAGTTGTGAAACCCTACAGAGATAAGATGGAGTGGTCCGGAAGCACGAATTAAAAAAAAAACTATATTAAAAAGGGAAGTTCCCAGCTCTAGTTTTTAGCTCAAATCTGTTAACATTTTATCTTCTGCCTGAATTCAACCTGCAGAGCAGTCGTGACCTGCTGAGTGTGTCTTAGGTGGCAGTTTTTTTTTTTCCTCCACAACCATCTAATTTGCAATGCAGAGTTGAGGCTTCTAGATCATTTGTTTAAAGTGCCTCTTGTTGATAAAAGGAGAAGGCTGGGAGGTATGGCTGGTGATTAGCATACTGCAAGGGACAGAATCTACAGACATACAGAGAGACAGGAGCGTGCTCACCACAAGGCAGGATGTCCATGCTAACCCCAGTTCTCACTCCCTTTGAGGTCAAAGCTTACCTGTCCAAGGGGGAGCGTTTTATCAAGTGGGATGATGTGAGTATTTTCTTTTTGTGTAATGAAATGTCCAGAAACTCTAGTGCAGCTGATTAATTTTGGGGCAAACCAAGTATGCCAAAGCGAACAAGTAAAAAAACAAGTATTGAATTGAAGACCTTTCTTGTATAGAAAGTGTTAAAAGCGCAATAGAAATTGATTACAATTTTGGTGATTTGTATTTGTCCCCTATGGTGCAGTTGGCTTTGCTCCAGAATGACTCCAGTTGCTTATCGTGCATCAGTTCAGGAATTGTTATACCTACCACACCATAGAGAGGAACAAAAAAAATCCCCATTGATTTAAATGGGGCTTTTAGCCTGTGAAATGCTAGAGATGTCTCCAATGCATGTTTTTTTTTCTGTATCTGATTTTTTTGCGCCCTGTTATGTCCAATACAGATGTAAGTCTTTTCCAGTTGTTTTAACTAGTTGGTCCACATACACAAAGAAGCAGTCAAGGAATTCTGGGACAATCCCAACTGCAGCATAGAGAACACATAACAAATCCCATTCATTTAAATAGGACTTTTAACCTCTTGAATGTATTGGGAGCTCTCTGCTATTCAAAAGGTTAAAACTTTATTTAAGTCAATGTGAGATGCTTGTTTGTCTCCTGCAGGGCAGTTGGTGTATCCCAGAAACTGGCCCTTTCCTTTTTAGTATATCTGTATCCTTTGTATGTGAATAACACATACTGCAGGGCTGCAGCAGAGGCAGACAATGCTTTCCTTTTCTACTGTTGCTAGACTACAGTTTTCATCTCGTCAGCTGGACAATAATAAGGAGCCCTGTCCTGAAAAGTTTACAGTCTAGGCAGTGTTGCAGTATAAGAGCACAGATTTTGTTTGTGCCTGGGATAAGCAACCTTTAGACCTAGAACTGTTGTTGGTCTACAGTTTCCATCATCTTCAGCTAGGAAATGGCTGGCCGAAGATGACGAGAGTTGTAGTCCAACAACAAATAAGAGAATAAAAGTTGCGTACTTCTGCGTTTAGTTGTTATGCATTTTTCAGAAGCAGCTGGTATTAAAGGGATTAGGCTGCAGCTTTACCTAGAGCAGTATGTTCAAAAATAATTCCCATACAATTTGAATGGGACTTTTAACCCCTTGAATGCTGGAGATTCCTCCAGTGCATTGCTTTGCAATGTGTTAGAGAGTTCTGTAGCATTTAAGGGGGTAGTAATACTTCATTTTATCTTTATTTTAGGCATTAAAAAAACATGAAGAACGATATAAGTCTTATCTCTCAAACCTTTATGGTTTGAGAGATATTCACAAGCAAAGTTTCCCCTCCCGCCCCTTTTACCTAGTGTAAGCCATCTCTTCTCAGATATGGAATGCAGTCCATAGACCAGACAGATAACAGAAGGGGACAATCTTCTTCCTATGAGAACAATGAAAGCCCTGCTCCCCTTGACAAGTTTTTCAGCTTTTTCCATTATCTTAATTGAAGATTGTCCCTCTCTGCAGTCTACCTGGGCACCTCCCTTACTGCTCTGGCTGAGCAGTGTTACATCAGTAAAAGGGGCAGGAGGGGGATACTTTGTCATTGAATTACTCTTGAAATAACACTCTCCAAAGTCCAAATACTATGATGATTAATTAGAGCTGCTTTTATTATGAAACATTACTATCCCTTTAAAGTTAAAATCCCCATTTGAATCAGGTGGAATTTCTGTTCATCTCCTGAAGCGCAGTTAGTCTGCCCAGGAATTATTCCACTTATCTTTTAAACGTAGGGCCCTTGTAGCTGACACTGTATTCAGCCTGGGAGTATCTGATTCCTTACATTTAACCCTGTAAAGGCCCACTTCCCTTTTTTAGATACATGCAAATTTCTAAATACTTCCCCGATAAAATACTAGAGATTGTTCATAGTGTGCAGAACCCTGGATTTCCTAAAATAAGTATATCTGTTTTCTGAGTCAACCTGAATCATTTTGTTTTTGTAAAAACTTAGGCTCTATTAACACTTTTAAGGGATAGTAAAACTTAAAATGTAAAAAAATATGTTGTAGGGTTTATCCCCCTGAGTAAAACAAGGGAACTCCCACTGCTGAAAGGTGTTTCATTCAAAAGTTATTAATTTTCAAAGTTGAATTTTTTAGGTGCAATATCACAGTGGACTGAAATTGTACAGTGGCGCTGTTGCCACACGATCATATGGACAGCTCTGGTCCCGGGACCATAAATCTCCATAGGATGGTGTAGCAACAGCGCCACTGTACAATTTCAGGCCACTGTGATATTGCACCTAAAAAAATTCAACTTTGAAAATTAATAACTTTTGAATGAAACACCTTTCAGCAGTGGGAGTACTCTTGTTTTACTCAGGGGGATAAACCCTGCAACATATGTTTTTTTTTTCATTTTAAGTATTACTATCCCTTTAAGGACCACAGTGGGGTGTGCAATGCATTGCTTCAAAATGCATTCACAACCCATTGGTCCTTAAAGGTTTGAACTGACTTGTCACCTTGAGAAAAGTTTATTTAATGTCAAAGATAAAAATACCTGATATGGTGTACTAGCCATTAGTTTGTAATAGAAATAGTTTTCTTGAGAAATGATCCTTTGTTGGTGGCACTTTATGCTAATTAGTTTGTGCTAGGTCAGTATTATCACACCTTTTGTTGTAAAACAATCTAAACAGAACTCACAAACCGGGGGGCATAGCTAACAGAACAGCGAGTGTTGGTCTCTAACCAAACTCAGTTGTATAATGTGCATGGAAGTAGGATTGCGTGCCATCAAAACAGGTTAATTTCTCAGAATGTTTTATTTCACAGAAAAATGGGCAGTCTAACATTCAGGCTGATTTTAATTCTCTGTAAAACAAACTTGTCTCGAAGTGACATGTCCACTTTAACATAAATCTCAAATGGCTTCATCGTCTACTCATAATTCCTGTGGCAACAGGAATTTAGGTATAGTACATGAAGCAGATTACGTAGGGGGTAGTTTTACTGATGTTTTATTAGAGGATTGTTACAATAGAACTGTTATAACTGTGTACTGGGTCCAGTGAAGTATACCAGTTTGTACTGGGAACAGAAAAGGTTGTCAAAAGTTTGCAATAAGACAAATGAAATCCATCAAAGTCTTTAATAGGTCCAGTATAGTATCCCAGGGGTCTGAATTAGGACCAGCAGAGTATTCCTGAGGTATGGGGTCTATAGTAGGATCAATATAGTATCCCAGTGTTCTGTAGCATGACCAGCATAGTATCCTAGGGGTCTGTAGTAGGATCAATGCAGTATCCCAGGGATCTATAGTAGGATCAATATAGTATCAACGTAGTACCCCAGGAGTATGTAACAGGATCAATGTGGTATCCCAGAAGTATGTGACTGGACTAGTGTAGTATCCCAGGGCACTGTAGTAGGATCAGTATAGATGTTAGTGGGACCAATGTTGTATCCCAGGTTTCTGTAGTAGGGCCAGTGTAATATCCCATGGGTATATCATCGGATCAGTATAGTATTCCATGGTTCTGTATTAGGACCATTATAGTATCCCAGTAGCATGTACTCAAACCAGCATATTATCCCAGGGACTATAGTAGGACCAGTGTGGTATTCCAGGGGTCTGTTATTGGAACAGAATATTATGCCAGTGGTCCGTAGAAGGGCCAGTGTAGTGTCCTAGGGGTCTGTCGTAGGATCAGCATAGTATCCCAGGAGTCTGTAGCAGGGCTAGTGTAATATTCCAGGAATATGTAATAGGATCAGTGTAGTATCCCAAGGGTATGTAATTGGTCCAGCATGTATGCCAGGAGTATGTGATTGGACCAATGTAGTATCCCAGGACACTGTAGTAGGAGATAATCAGCCAGAGGTTTAAGTTGCCGTCTCATATACAAGGTGTGTGGTGAGAGATGTTGAAAAACTTTGATCTGTACCCCCGAGTAAGAGATGTATTCCTTGTTACGGCATGCAGCAACAATAACCTCCTTATACATGTAGTAATGACATCTGCATATGATATCCCTCGGGTGATCTCCTGGAGCCCCCCTGGGTTTCAATGCTCTGTGCGCTCTGTCCAGCAGAATTTGATCCTGCCTGCCCAGTACATGTTCAAAGAATGACTGCAAAAAAGCCGGTAAGTCTCTCTGACCTGTGCTCTCGGGGACTTTCCGCAGCCTAAATATTAAAACTAACTTGTTTAGGGTGATAGATCCCCTTTAAAGTCTTCCTACAAAATGTGGTGTGCCTTGAGCTGGTGTCCAAGGCACATGGATGTGCCGCTGCACACTGGTTGAGAATCACTGCAGTAGAGAGATCTCATCTGGGGGGAGACCTCTGTGTGCACTTGGTGGTCGAGGGCTGGGAGATTTACACACAAAGGTGTGATAAAGTGGAGATCACTTCTCCAGTGATAAACTCTCCAAGTCTTATTTTATCCTATGGATAATTCTTAGTGCATTGGCTCCATATACTAGCATAAGAACTGGAGAGATGATCACAATGAAGAAGTGATCTCCATGTTATCACCTCTTTAATACACTTTAGTGAGTCTCCTTCCAAGTGTCACGGAGTACATATTTAAAGGAACAGGGACAGGTACTGTGTGTCCCAGATTAAAGGGACAGACTTTTACTATAGCTTGTACTTCTTAAAGAAATATAACACAAAAACACACTAATGCAACAATTGTTTTAATTTTTTTTTTTATAATTATTTATTAGCAATAAATTGTTTCGTGTTTCGTTAGCCCCATATTTTAAAATATGACATCAAACAAGGGCACATATAGGGTGTTTTGTAAGTGGGAGAGAAAGTGGAATCTAATTAGGGCCATTGTATGACAACTGCACTAACTGCACACAAATAATCTATGGCAGAATCATGAAAAATGTTTGTGTTTTCATGGTAAATTTCTGTATATTATCTGTATAAAACTGGAGGGTATATATTTACATATGGTACCAAAAAAAGCGTATTATATCCTGGAAAAAATATAAAATATAATTATTTTGCATGGGTGTCCTTAATATTTACACTTCAAAAATGTGTTAAGGTGACGCACACTAAAAACATGACATTTGTAATGATTATAAAGTTGAAAATAGCCCAGTCCTTAAGGGATTAAGAAACTGCCCACACTTTATTTATACCTTAAAGTTTTGTCTGCCTCCCTCCTGTGATCAAAGCAGAGGCAGAAGCAGAGGAAGTGAGGCTGTCGTATAGGTGCAGTATTTTATACCATTAGTGCCCAAGATGTGTGAGTTCTTTGTGTGCTGCACGTTGGGTACTGGATTTCACATGGTCTCGCAGGCCTCTAAGTTTCAGTATCATATTTATAATTGCAGCAATCATTTATTTATTTTGCAGTCACCTTTGTGTATGTACTAAAATAAGTCTTTATAGGGTAGATGCAAATGACCCTTGTAATAAGGATTATGTGATAGGACCAGTGAGGTATCCCATAGGTATGTACTGGAGGAGTATACACTAGGATCAGTGGAGTATCCCAGGGGTATGTACTGGAGGAGTATGTAATAGGAGAAGTGGAGGTATCCCAGGGGTATGTACTGGAGGAGTATGTAATAGGAGCAGTGGAGTATCCCAGGGTTCTATATGGAGGAGTATGTAATAGAATCAGTGGAGTTTTCAAGGGGTATGAGCTGAAGGAGGGGTATCGCAAGGATATGTACTAGTAGAAGTGTAGTATCCCAGGGGGTATGTACTGGAGGAGTATATAAGAGGAGCTGTTGGCTATCCCAGGGGTATGTACTGGAGGAGTATGTACTAGGAGCATATCTTGTAAGGGCAATAGATAATGAATACAGATAGAAGTTCCATAGTTTCCACAGATTTTAGAACATTCCAATTTTTCCTTTAGCTCCAACTTCTGTAAACATTTGTGCACACCAGACTAGGGTAGATGCAAGTGACCCCTCTTTTGATGCAATGACTTATCTTCTTTTCAAAATGGTATGCTTTGTCCACCTTTTCTTCACTTGTGTATCTGTTATAACCATTTTAGTACACAAGTCATGTTTGAAAAAAAAGTGAGAAAAATCAGAGGTTATAGTTGGTGTAGTTCTGCACTTCTAGCACCCCTACAGTATGTCAACTCATACCAGTGGTGTGCCATTTTTCTCCTAAGAACACTAGCTAATGAATACAGTAGGAAATTCAATAGTTTTCAAAAATTGTAGGATATTTGAAGGGGTGGTGGAATGTTTAAAAAGCAAACAAACAATGTTTTATTTTAGCACCACCTTCTGGAAACATTTGTGCACACCAGGCTAGGGGTAGAAAGGCAAGTGTCCCCTCACTTCTAATAGGGAGTATGTAATAGAACCAGAGGGGTATCCCAAGGGTATGTACTGGAGGATTATGTACTAGGAGCCGTGGAGTATCCCAGGGGTATGTACTAGAGGAGTATACACTAGGAGCTGTGGCGTATCCCAGGGGGGTAAGTAATGGAGGAGTATGCAATAGCATCAGTGTAGTATTCCAGGGTAATGTGCAGGTGAATTATGTAATAGGACCAGTGAGGTATCCCAAGGTTATGTACTGGAGGAGTATGTACTAGGATCAGTGGAGTACCCCAGGGGTATGTACTGGAGGAGTATTTCAGGGATATGGGCTGTAGGAGTATGTAATAGGACCAGTGGGGTATCCCAAGGATATCTGCTGGAGGAGTATGCTCTTGTGGCAGTGTAGTATCCCAGGGGTATGTACTGGGAAGTATGGTTTAGAAGCTGTTGGGTATCCCATGGGTATGTCTTGGAAGAGTATGTACTAGGAGCAGACCTTGTAAGAGAAATGGTTAATGAATATAGCTGGAAATTCCATCCTTTGCACATATTTTACAACATTCCAATTTTTCCTTTAACGTGAACTTCAGTAAAGAAAAATGTGTGCACACCAGGCTAGGGAAGACACAAGTGACCCCTAATTTGATGCAACAAGGTATCTTCTTTTCAAAATGTATGCTTTGTCCACCTTTCTTCACTGCTGTAGCTGTTATAACCATTTTAGTACACAAGTCATGTTTGTAAAAAAGTAAGAAAAATCAGGTTATGGTTGGTGTAGTTTTGCACTTCTGGCACCCCTGCAGTATGTCATCTCTTACCAGGGGGGTGTCATTTTTCTCCAAAGAGCATTAGCTAATTAATACAGTAGGAAATTCAATAGTTTTCAAAGATTTTAGTACACTTTAAGGGGTGGGTGAAAATGTTTTACAAAAGAACAAAAAATTTTTCCTTTAGCACCACCTTCTGGAAACATTTGTGCACACTAGGCTAGGGGTAGAAAGGCAAGTTACCCCTCATTTTATGCACTACCTTATCTACTTTCTGGAAACATAATTTTGTATAGTTATTCAGTTGTTTTTAGGGTAGCTTTACCTCGTAACCACTAGAATATGCACTTTAGTTCATAAAGTTGAAAGTATTGAAAATAAAATTTTGCTGTTGTGGTAATTAGGGGTCTGTTCAGGCCAAGAACGTAGGAAAACCCATATGTATTTGGTATTTTTGTACTTGGGGGATTCAGTGCTTTTTCTAATAACTGAAACATTTACAATCAACATAAATGTTTCTGATATGTGTGTGATCATTAGCAAAATAAGTAATTAAGTACATTTACTTTGTGCAGGGGTTATCTGGTTAACCCTTTGAGTGCCAGAGGGGTATCCAGTGCATTGCTTAGCAATCAAAGGGTTAATATTCAAATTCAAAAGTTTTGAAACTGTAGTCCAAATAAGTGCTTCCACACCATTACTGATAAAATAACTCCCCAGACTCCTTTTGTCTCATAACTTCCTTTTTTCACGTCTGTTCTGATAAGTTATTCAAATCCAAGTAAATGCAGGCATTTTTTTTTTCTTGACAGAAACTGGAAGTTGTAATTGCATAACTTAACCTAATCAGTACAAAACTAAATTTGCCATTTTTTTTAACTTGTAAAGCATAGAGGTCTCTTACAGATTACTTAGCAATGTTTTGGAGACCGCGCTAACATTCTAGGGATTAAAAGCCCCATTTAAATCAAGAAAAATATTAGAAATTTGTGTTGTGTAACTAAGCAGATTTAGGATGCAAGCTTTCAAGACCTCCTATGTCTCTTCCTTAAGATGTCTTAAAAGCTTGCATCCTAAATCTGCTTAGTTAGCCAATAAAGGTATCAACAACTATATTTCACTCCTGTATTTCTACGGCTAACACGGTACCAACTCTCAACTTGATCCAGAATTACTCCAGATTCTTTTGAACTTTGAATTCCTAAATGAAAACACTTTCAGTTTCATTGGGTTGAGCTGTGCATCGCAAAGTGTTGCTCACCCCTCTAGCCCTGAAAGATGTTTGATGGGCAAATTAATTCTGATATATTGTAGCTCACCGTTTGTGTTTTGCAGGACAACAGTTTCGGGATTCTGTTATCCCATAAAAGCTGAAAAGTGGCCATGTGATAAGAGGCTAAAATGTTCTCTACTAATACAGTAGAGATGATACTATGAAGGGCATGGCACTGTAATTGAGGTTCGATTTCGTAAGTGTTTTTTTGTGTGTTGTTTTAATGAATTGCATCATAAAATTAGTATCTGAGAGAAAAGAAAAATACAGAGCGTGTCAATCATGCCTTATCACTTAGGCAAACTGATCATACATCATAATAACAAATATGCGTGCATCTGAGGTGGTGGTTAGAAGTGACATACTCCATCCTCTAACTAAACAGGAAGACAGAGGTATTACACCCATTTCGGCTCAGGCTCTTCATCAGAATGAACATATTCCCCACATAACCAAAATGGGATAAAATATGTATTTCTATAAAAGTTTTTAAAAACAATGTACAAGCTTATTACCAAAATGATCTACGTGTTTCGCAACACTTTGCTTTTTCAAGATCCAGTAATGGAGTGGGAAAGTTTCCAGGTAAAAACTAAAATGCCCCTCCCCGGTATCCCATTGGTTGATAGTGCAGTATGCCCCTCCTCGGTATCCCATTGGTTGATAGTGCAGTATCCCATTGGTTGATAGTTATTGCAGTCACTTGTCTCTGAATTATATAATTGTATTTGCCCAAGAAAGTTAATAGTTCTAAAATTAAATTGTTTGATACGTAAGTACCACTAAAATACAAATAGTCTATAGAGTCCTTAACCCCCTTAAGGACCCATGGCGTGCCAGGATGTGACGATGGTCCCGACACTTAAAAACTGGTGTCGGTCCTGACATGTCATGGAATTCTGGGATAGCATCATGGAGAATGGGTGTTAAAAACTGAAAACTCATACATTCAGTGGTTGAAACATTCTAAGGATGATAGGCTGATTCTGATTATGGCTGATTCTGATTATGTTTCTAGGTGAACAACCTCTGAAAATAGGTATCTGGCAAATTAGTCTCATGCCAATGTCCTTAATGTTTTAAGTATAGATCAATACATGGTAAATATAAAATGCCCCTACTGGATGGACTGTTGGTACCAGCCTGTGGAGCAGTACACATTATGTATGGTGAGGTCCTTACTTTAGAGACAGGTTTCGGCTAGTATGTTATAAAATTCAGTAAGGGTACATCTGTTTAGGGCTTTGCATTTTTCCAGGACACCAGACTGTAATTACTTATATTCTCTCCCTTATTTCCAGAGAAATACACACCAGTGGATAGGTATCCTTGTAAAACAGTATCGCTATAGATGTGAAGGCTTGGCTGACGTGGTATTGCTGTGCAAGACTGCAAACATATTTTATGAGTCTGAGGATGAAAGACTACTTTTTGTTGTATTATCTAGTTAGCTTGTGATAGGACTGTTTGTCTACTTCATCAATAGACAATAATACAGGCTGCACTGGCATTCATGTGATCTGGGGGAATTTAGCTAAAGATATTTTGATGTGGCAAGCCCTGGAGAGTCTATGGCGGAGATCTAGGAATACGAATAGCAGGAGGAGTAGGAACATTTCCGTAACATACTGAGACTGCCTCTTGGTTGTTTGAAGCTGTTTATTCCTTGACATATAAGGTAGTGCTTTTTTCATACAGGTTTTTTCCTTGACCTTTTTTGGTGCTTTTCGTTTAGGGTAGATAATGAGTTAACAGCAGGACAAAGGGGATTAAGCGTAAGAATGGAGTGCTGGCCAATTATTGTGTTGTAATAAAGTTACAAAATGTAAATGCCTGCATTAACCAATGCCATACTTCTCTACAATAATTATATTGCTATATAAAGTATAGTTTACATGTTTTGCATAAGTAGATTTATTGGTTGATCAGGTTAACAGAAGCAATATTCATCTCTCATATGGAATATAACTTGCTTTTATTACTAAATGTATACTTTTATTTTTATCTTTATTGATTGGTTATCCTTTGTTCTGCATTATAGTTTCATGTTGATGATGTTAGTCATCCATAATACACTGAAGCTTGTAATATCATGACATGGCACGTTTACTTATGTTACATGGGGTTGTGCTACAAGTATATAAATGTATTCTTACTTGACAGTCAAATAGTAACACATTAGACTGAAAAAGTCTCAAGTCCATCAAGTTCAGCCTTTGCCTCATAACCCAGAAAAATCAGAATAATAAACCGTTCTGCCTCTAAAATTAGTATAAGTCTATTTACCAGAACTTCCTGTTTTACTTATACACAGTATAACCCTGTTTGTTTCCCTTTGAAAGAAAGGCATTTAAATGGATAGTAATACTTCATTTTATGTTTATTTTATTTTGTAGGCATTAAAAAAAAAACCATGATATAAGTCTTATCTCTCAAACCTTTATGGTTTGAGAGATATTCACAAGCAAAGTTTCCCCTCCCGCCCCTTTTACCTAGTGTAAGCCATCTCTTCTCCGATGTGGAATGCAGTCCATAGACCAGACAGATGACATAAGGGGACAATCTTCTTCCTATGAGAACAATGAAGCCCTGCCCCCCTTGATAGGTTTTTCAGGTTTTTCCCTTATCTTAATTGAAGATTGTCCCTCTCTGCAATCTACCTGGGCACCTCCCTTCAGCTCTGGCTGAGCAGTGGTACATGAGTAAAAGAGGAGGGAGGGGGATACTTTGTCATTGAATTACTCTTGTACTACAACTCTGACAGAATTGAAATAACACTCTCCAAAGTCCAAATACTATGATGATTAATTAGAGCTGCTTTTATTATGAAACATTACTATCCCTTTAATCATGTTTAAGTGTATTCATTGTATCTGGCATTACTACATTTTTGGGCAAAGAATTCCACAATTTAACAAACATTACTGTAAAAAAAAATCTTTCCTCTGCTGAATTTGGAACATCCTTTCCTCTAATCATAGATGAGTGATCCCTAGTTATTGGATCTGGCCTTGGAATGAAAAGATCCCTAGAGAGATCCTTGTATTGACATTGCATATACTTATATAATGTAACAAGATAACCTCTCGGGTGTTTTATCTCTAGTTTGGTTAGATGTTCTTAATACTTCAAATCCTCCTTTCCTTGAATTAATTTTGCTGCACTTTTCTGTACTCTTTCCAGTTGTAGAATATCCTTTTTTAGAACTGGAGCCCAAAACTGCACTGTATATTCAAGATGAGGGCTTGCCAATGATTTGTACAGTGGCAAAATGTTATCCATTCTTGTTTCATGCCTCTTTTTATGCAAGGCATAACTTTGTTTGCTTTTGCTACTGCTATTGGACACTCATAGTTTTCAAGTTAACAGTTTACAAGGATTCCCATGTCATTCTATAGCAATGAGTCTCCTAGAATGAGTTCATTAAGTTCATAAGTAGCGTTACAATTTGCTCATCTCAAATGCATAACTACACTTTCCTACATTCAATTTCATATTCCATTTGTTTTTCCAAATATACCATTTTATGTAAATCCCTCTGTAGATAAAATTTAAGATTTAGTTGTGCTAGGCCTAATGAAGTGTTGATTTTCAAGTAAAACGCTCATTATTTAAGAGTGTAAAGTGATATGAGGGATATTACTATAGGAGTCCAGAGTGACGGAGACACCACACAAGTTGTAGTCAGCACAGTATCAAGGTTAGTGAGCCTTTGGTTCACATTTAATTCCTCCTTCCTCACCAGTCCCTGTCAAAGAATCATGATGAATATAAAGTGCAATGGATCATGGGAATGTGAATCTCCAGAGGAGCGGCAGTGACTTATATAGGTTAAGGGCAGCTGGTAAGCAGCAGCTACAGATTAGGCAACTTTGCTACTAATTGCCTATATCTGTTTTTTAAAGAAAATTTACTATATTTACAAATATGCATCCTGTAGCCTCCTCATAGGCACTTCTAATGCAAAGTGAATATATTCAAATGATCTTTTTTCATAAAATGAAAAATGTCCACTTTTCCTTATTGTTGACGCTAATTATTTGCACTACTTTTTGTCTCTAAGGGAAGATGTGTGGCCTTTGGAAGGGGTCAGATATAGCAAGAGTGTGGCAAAGTGTGTATGAGGGGGACACATGCACTTGGTTGGGCGTAACACAGCAGAAATTCTAAATACACCACCGAGGAGCAGTTTGGTATCTATTTGACTCAAGAGCTTATGACCCTAAAGAAAGGTTTTAGAGTAATGCTTGGAATGTATATGCTCCCTTTTCTTCATGCTTTTAAAAGTGGAGGTCAGCTGACATCCACAGACAGAACATACTGTTTTGAAAAGAGGACAACCTACCTCATAAAATGACCAGTCACCTGACTTTCTACCTCTTAGCTGGTGTGCACTAATGTTTGCAGAAAGTGTTGCTAAAGGAAAAACTAGGCATTTTATAACATTTCCATGCTTTCAAATGTAGTGATATCAATGCATGATGAAAGTACTTTTTTTGCAATGACAGCACTGAGGCAGTACGTTGTACTGGTTTGGCACAGCAGGGCCATCTGCACAACATACTGCCTTGACACCCAAAGGGGTTAACCCGTTCAGTGCCAGATAGGTATCCAACGCATTGGATAACTCTCTTGCACTGAGTTAAAGGGATTCTGCAAAAGCAGAATATGCAAAATCAAATTACCCATACTTTCCCTGTATCACTGAGCACTCTGTATGCTATTTTTCATATTGTATCACAGTACCTGCTTTCACAGTCCCTGACAGAAAGCTCTATGGAAAGAGATTCAGAGACCTTATTGTCAGGGACATAAGTGTGGAAAAAATGGGTGAAGATGAAAAGAAATAACAAGTATAAGTGATTTGGATTTACATAGTATGCAACTGCAGAATAGATAAAGTCTATATAAAAGGTTATTATTCCTTGGCAGAACATCTTCTCCACTCAGTGCAGGCGCGCGGACGTCACTCTGGTAAGATGTCCGCGCTCCGTACTACTGACAGCTGGGGAATAAAGCATATATCTATTAAATCAGGTAATAATTCTGGCAACTAGCGCTACTAAGCTGCTAGTCGCCAGAAGGGGACTTAGTTAAGCTAAACATTTTGTGACATGGTAGTACCACTTTAAATAGCTAAATTGGCTAACATTCAAATCTAGATGTGCTTTCACCTTTCTTGCTTAGTTTATAACCACTTCTCTGGAAAGCTACCACACTACCTGAGCAGCATACTCACTCCACCTCTGCTTACTAACTATAACCTCCACCCCACTGCTACAAACTTGCAGAGTTTACAACACTACAAGAAAGGAGCTGGTTGTCCTGCCTTCTCCTTGAGAGCTACAAAAGCCTGGAACAACCTACCCATAACCTACCCAAAAATGTCAGATCTTCTTTATATTTTAAAAAAATGTAACTGTATATAACAATATTATTTTTATGTATTTAATGTGTGTGTATTTATTTTTACTTTTTTATTTATTTGTCTGTTTGTGTAAATATGTAATTTTGTACATACTTGAAAATAAGATAAGTCTCAATTTATTTTTTTCTGGTAAATAAAATACATAATAAATACATTAAAAAGCAGATGAACCTTGAGATACTCTGCCTTCAACACTGTTTAGAAGCAATCAAGGCATGTCTGCAAACTACTGTGGCCACTATATCTCCATATGTAAATGTATTCTATCCTTTTATTTATTTTTACCTATGAAATGCATTCCCTTGCATCGGGGCAAGCTCTAAATGCAAACTGAACACCAGCTGACCAATCTGAGAGCCTGTAGGTAATTAGAATATGCTGGTATCCAAGTTCAGTTTGTTTAGCAGTTACTGTCATATTTGAGAATAATTTGCTATGGAAATCAATGGCAATTTGCAGGCAAAGGCTGCTTAGCTGTTGCTAATATATATTGATTTTGTAGATTAACAACAAGAAATACAATAGCCAATAAAAGGAATTTCAGATCTGCTTTTTTTCAGTCATAGAATTCCTGCGTAGGTGAACATCAGACCTTTTAAGGCCGAGGTGGGCAACCTGAAGCCCTCCAGCTGTTCAGGACTACAATTCCCATAATGTCCAAACAGCAATCAGCATGACATTTATAGTCCTGAGCAGCTGGATACCCACCCCTGTTCTTAGGTCAGCAGCAATAGTCAAGTTGTTTCATTTTCTGTAGTCTTTCAGAGCTGTGACCTTGCTAAAAGAGTCATGGGTCATGATTAAGCGCAGTTAGCGCGAAACGCGTTGACTATTACATCTCCCGCACTGCATGAGATGTGAGATTCTACCTTTGTTGTCCGTAAGCCTCTTGATTGTTTTTTATGAAGTGTTACAATAAAGGATATATTTTATACTGTTCCTGAATGGACTGGTGCGGCTATTCCTCTGTGAATATTTGTACAGGCAACGGGTATGAGAAGAATACCCTAGCGAGCACATTCCACAGGTAAATCAAGTGTGATGCCTGAGAATCTTTACAGATATTGATCAACCTGCGGTAACTCTTTGGAGCACCAGCGTTTTATGTGTACCTTGCTAAAAGAGACCATGCTAAAAAGTGATTCCATTCATGAATGAAAATATTACAAAAAGGATTGTATTGGGTATACACAAAATCCTGGATTCTGTATTGTATATTGGCAATGTTGTAATAAATATATATATTTTTTTTACCCCCCAAAGCATTGAATCTCACAATTCTCTGATACATAAAGAATTAAGCTCTGGTCTATTTAATACCACTGTCCTAAACTAAAATCACATCAGACTGGGAGAAAATTGCTTGCTGCAATCATATGCAGCCAAGGCCAGATTTACATCTCAGACTTCAACTGGCAAAACAAGGCATCCTAGGCATCCCAATCCCTGCCCATTAAAAAATTCTTTGTAGGAGAAAATTACATTTAAATGGATATAAATTCTTTATTTTTGGTCATAATGTCAATTTAAGTTTAAAGTGATAGTAATGTTTCATAATAAAAGCAGCCCAATTAACCTTCATAGTATTTGGGCCATGGAGAGCACACAAGAATCACAGTAGTTGCTTTCAAAAAGTAATAGATACCTTTCTAGCTCAGAACAATATTGAGAAGTATGAAAATTGGTTTCAAAGTAGATAGGATGTTGATCCAGGGAAATGTCTGACAGCCTTTTGGAGTCAGGAAGACATTTCTTTACCCACTTGGAGCGTAAATGGAAATGGCCATTTGCACAGTCCTTCAATGTGATTCATGAACTGCTGCTCACACATCAAGTTTATGCAGCTGCTCTTAAAAACAAAAGGGTTAATTTTTGGGAGGCAGACGCAATAGATATGGGCTCAAAACAGTCTGTACTCTTTTCTGCCTTCACAACAGACCCGCAGTGAGGCTCAGGCAACAGAGAGAAAGCAAGTTTGAATTAAAGTGGAACTTTCACTCTCTATAAAGTCGCCCTCCAATAATTAGGCATGTGGTGCCTAGCTCCATGATAGTGCTATTAGCTCTCAGAAGTACCCGGTTCTGAAGTAATCCTTAGTCTTCAAAGACCGGAAGCCAGGCATCAGCGCAGACATCTTGTCTTAAAGACATGTGTGTACCTGTGATGTCAGTCCCGATCTCCTCTGGGAGGCATTGCGCTGTGCCTTAAGGCACCGGAAGGGACAGATGGCGCAGACGGCACTAAATCAAGAAGCCTGGCCGTCAGTCTCTGAAGAATAAGAATTACTTCAGAATCGGGTAAATACGAGAGCTAATAGCACTATCATGAAGCTAGTCACCATATGCTTAATTATTGGAGGGTGACTTTATACAGGGTGAAAGTTCCTCTTTAAATGCCTTGTTGCCACCCTACCCAGTGAATGCAGGGCTGTTTAAAGCAAGGCATAAGTAAGTAGGCTTCAGACCTGTGTTTTCTGTTGACTGAGTTTGAGCCTTAATCTGATATTAGGGCAGTTGTTAAAACTGAATACTATCGACTTCTGATACGTTCACCATTATCTAGAAGGACAATGCAAGGGAGGAATAACAGATAATTCCTTAAGTGGTTGGGTCACACGTCTGTGTGACTGAATGAAAGAGCCTATCATCCTCTGCAGAAAAGACATGACTGTTCAACGTTGGTGTAGAGTGTTTCTCAGATCCCAGACATGAGGCACAGCAAGAAGATTGCAATGTTGCAGTGGATGAGTATGACAAGGTTCTAACTCTCACCGCAGATTAGATGCATTACTGCACAGTTAGAATTAAATCTGTGCTCTACAATTTGCAGTAGGTGGTGGTCAGTCCTTACTGCACATACATGCTTCCATACATGCTAAAAAAGGCCCTGATCCTTGGCCAGCCAGCTTGTAGCTGGCTGGAGATGATGGCAATGTCAGTCCTGCTTTAACCAATCCATGTTATCTGTCCAACAGGACAGCTGGTGAATACAAATAGAAATTAAGACCAAGGGTGTTTCTAGGCATTAGATTAGGGGACCAAATCCTCAGGACTTATTATTACCATCTTGGGACACATGACTTATTACCATCTTGGGATGCATAATGGTGCTAATCTCTTAATAGTAACAGTGCTAATAGTAATGTACTGTTGAACTGCACAGTGTATTACATTGGTTCCAGATATTGTTAATGGCCAGTGATTATCAGTTATGGCTACATTTCTAGCTTTGGCGATAACAAACATATTAATGAATTAATTGTTTAAGCCATGTGCTGCCAATGACAATTCTGTCATCTCTCTGCATTTAATCAGGCCTGGATTGTGCAAGTATACGGAAGTGTTGCTAATTCTATTATGCATATAGGTAGCATGTTGAGTGTTGGCCACACTAAATGCCTAATGCAGAAATCAAACAATGAGCAATTAAGGAGCAAACCAACTGTGTCATTGGGGGAAATGAAAATTCTCGTTGATTTACAAACTAGGAGAGTAGATGAAGCAAAAAAAAAAAAAAAAAGACATGCCTCCATCACAGGGGAGGGCTAGGAACTTGTGGCCCAGAAGGCAAATACATTCAAGTGGCCCATTTCTATATAGTTCAAGCCCACTGTCCCAGCCCACCTCCTTCTATTAATTTTAAAATTGGCATTAAAGGGATAGTAATACTCCGTTTTATCTTTATTTTATTTTGTAGGCATTAAAAAAACATGAAGAATGATATGTCTTATCTCTCAAACGTTTATGGTTTGAGAGATATTCACAACCAAAGTTTCCCCTCCCGCCCCTTTTACCTAGTGTAAACCATCTCTTCTCAGATGTGGAATGCCGTCCATAGACCAGACAGATAACCGCAGGGGACAATCTTCTTCCTTTGAGAACAATGAAAGTCCTGCCCCCCCTTGACAAGTTTTTCAGGGTTTTCCCTTATCTTAAAGGGGAACTTTCACCTCCACATGACCGGGTCTCTGTCCTTTCTTCACCCTCAGTACTCTAAATCCATGGTTGTACAAACGTTCATAAGTCTACCTAAGCCTTGTAAAAGATATTTTAAGTTTGTACCTCTTGACGTGACATCAGTACTGCGCTGTACCTTACGGTGCATAAGTCACTCCCACAGGGCATGATCAGTAACCGAGCGCGTTCACACTTCACTTCGGTGTGCTGTGAACGGCTCCTAACGTTACAACAAGAAGCGATTCGCATTATACTGAGGTTGCAACCTCAGTATAATGCGAATCGCTTCTTGTTGTAACGTTGGGAGCCGTTCACAGCACACCGAAGTGAAGTGTGAACGCGCTCGCCGGGGCAGCTGGGAGGGAGGTGGGAGGAGAATGAGCTAGTGCTGGGAGCTGTGCAGTGCGGAAGTGTGCGGCTAGAACATAAAATATCTTCCTAAGCATGTACAATTAAAAAAAAAAGAAGCACCTTTCCCAGCACTGATTAAACAGTTAATGAGTTGTTAAAAAAAATATCTGAGCTGAAAGTTCCCCTTTAATTGAAGATTGTCCCTCTCTGCAGTCTATCTGGGCACCTCCCTTCTGATCTGGCTGAGCAGTGTTATATCAGTAAAAGGGGCTGGAGGTGGATACTTTGTCATTGAATTACTCTTGAACTACAGCTCTGACAGAATTGAAATAACACTCTCCAATGTCCAAATACTATGATGATTAATTAGAGCTGCTTTTATTATGAAACATTACTATCCCTTTAATGTTGTGATGTAAGGCAAGTGATACCACATAGCTTACATCTGAAATGGGGCTACACTAGTGCGCTACTACAAAACTTACAATTTAACTAACGCTTACCTAGTGATACTATAGAGCTTACAAGGGAAATTGGTTTATGCTACTAGTTTAGCTCCATTTGGATTGTTCCTCTGTGATATCATTTATGTAGCTCCATTTCAGTTGTAAGCTTTGTGGTATCACTAGTGTAACTCCATTTACAGAAGCAATTGGGAGATTTAGTGAGGAGCAGTGGCCCACCAGCCCAGACATATGACCTGCCCAGGGGGTAATTGCCCCCCAGGCCAGCCCTCCCCTGCTCCAATACCTTCTGCCTTTGCTGTATCACACTAATTGGAATGTATTGGAGACCTATCGGGCATTCAAGGGGTTTAAATCCCCCTTTTAAATAATCAGGAAGCGTGGGATTGATTTTGTTACTCTATGTTGCTTCAGAATTGCTCATCTTTTGCTTTCTGCTTAAGGCTCTTAATTTTGCTCCTCTTCACATCAGTTATATTACAAGATTCTTTATTCTCTCTTTGCTTTTGTAATTGTTACTGTTGTGCTGGCTTTTCTACTTAAGTAAAGGGCTGCATGTTTATTAACATTTCCATTCATACTTGTATGCAGGAAACGTCTGTGGCCTCTCCTGTAATCCTTCGTGTGGATCCAAAAGGTTACTATTTGTACTGGACTTTCCAGAGCAAGGTAAGAAAACATACAAGCTCTTAGACAGGGCTGGATTTAATTCTTAGGTGCTCTTAGTCAAGGTACCTGAGTTGCCAATAGTCCTGCCTATGGCTCCACCTTCCTCTTCACATGATCCCACCCAATGAAACATCCACTGTTGCCTGGCTCAGAAAAGAATGATAACCTACAAGTAAAACACAGTTCTTAAAGGGATAGTAATACTTTATTTTTACTATCCGCCATGTTGTAGCCCTTAAAAATCGGAATTAAACTAGACCAGCGGCATCTCTCAAACCTTTATGTTTTGAGAGATATCCGCATTCAAAGTTCCCTCTCATTCTCTCTCCCCTGACATCAGCATTATAGCTGACAGCATGGGAATCCAGACCATGAGCAAGCGGCGGCTCTGCAGCAGTGCTGAGATTGCATATAGAAACAGAAATCCTTCACTAAAATGGTCTTCTATGTGTGCTTCATTTACTCTTGGTTTGCAAGCACACGTAGAAGACCATTTCAGTGAAGGATTTCTATAACTCAATCTCGCCACTGCTGCAGAGCCGCCGCCGGTCCCGGGACCGGATTCCCCCGCTGTCAGCTATAATGCTGACGTCAGGGGAGAAAGAAGGAGAGGGAACTTTGAATGTGGATCTCTCTCAAACCATAAAGGTTTGAGAGATGCCACTGGTCTTTTTTAATTTCAAATTTTAAGGGCTACAACATGGGGGATAGTAAAAATGAAGTATTACTATCCCTTTAAATCAGTTTCACATAACACATCCTTTTGAGAAATCAAGCCTTGCTCCTAGATTCTAGAGTCAACCCAATACACTTTCCAGTGCAATGTGGATCAGTGTATTGAAGATGTCTCCAACAACCAAGGCTTTAATTATTATTATGCATTGTTTTATATTTGAGTATACTTGCAGAATGTAACTTAAAATCTGTCAATACTATGCTGGCTGTCTTTGAGGGTAGCATAAAACTGTCAACTTATCAAGTTAAAGGGATAGTAATGTTTCACAAAAACAGCAGCTCCAATTAATCTTCATAGTATCTGTGCCATGGAGAGTGTTATTTCAGTACTGTCAGAGTTGTAGTTCAAGAGTAAATGAATGATAAAGTGTGAGAACAATGAAAGCCCTGCCCCCTTTGACAGGTTTTTCCACTTGGACCCCACCTTGCTGCTCTGAGGTGAGTAGTGTTACATCAGTAAAAGGGGCAGGTGGGGATACTTTATCATTCAATTACTCTTGAACTACAACTCTGAAAGTATTGAAATAACACTCTCCAAGGCCCAAATACTATGAAGATGAATTGGAGCTACTTTTATTATGAAACATTACTATCCCTTTAATTGCCAGAAAGCAGATAACTCACTGTAGCAAAAAAAATACATTAATAAACGGTACGTACTGGCCTTCTTTTCTGTACACTTACTGTGTATGGATAGATGAAAAGTTCTATCTATCTAATTTTTCTTTATTTTATTTTTGTATTGAAAATGAGTGGTTTGTTTTCTCTGTTGGATTTCTCATTCACACTGTGAGACACTGCAAATGGAAGACCAAAATTTTCCTCAGAATATACTGGCAACTACAGATCCAATGCAAAAATTTTTGTCAACTGTTTGGGTGTCAGATGGATAGCCAACACACCCCTCTGGCACTCAGAGGGTTAAAAAAATATACTGGACTGCTGTATATAGGTTGTATAATCTTCATAGTGTTTGGGCCATGGAGAGTGTTATTTCAATACTTTCAGAGTTGTTGCACACTAGTGCTGTGCCTGCTGTCAGACGTGCTGCCCCTGTTGCAACCAGTGCTGTGTCTGCTGCCAGTGCTGAACCTACTGCCACCAATACTGTGCCTGCTGTCAAACATGCTGCCCCTGTTGCCAGTGCCACCAGTGCTGTGTCTGCTGCCTGTGTTGAAGCTGCTACCACCAGTGCTGAAGCTTCTAGTGTGTCTTGTAATATTCAGGAGGGGGAAGGAGAAGATGATGCCAAATGTGACAGTAGGGGACCCTAAGTCACACTTACCATCCCCAAGCAGTCCTGCCAGTGCTAGTACTACTACTAAGAAGGTCCAGCAGCTGGTTACTGTTAGGAGTGAAGGAGGAGGAGGTAATCATATTCATCTTATTAATAGTGACTGTGAGGAGGACTGCGGGTGAAATTGATGTGGTTTGTGGCAGTAGTAGTAGCAGTAATGGTGAAGCAGCCAGTGGGACTAGTGTTAGGGGAGTGGTGCAGGAAGCATTTGAGAGCATCCAGACTAGCGGCCAAGGGAGCTCACACCATTCCTCTGGCTCTGGGAGTTCTCCTTCCCTTCACTACAATGTCCAAGTGAAACATGATCCTGAAGAGGCTACTACTGTGGCAGTAGTAGTAGCAGTAATGGTGAAGCAGCCAGTGGGACTAGTGTTAGGGGAGTGGTGCAGGAAGCATTTGAGAGCATCCAGACTAGCGGCTGAGGGAGCCCACACCATTCCTCTGCCTCTGGGAGTTCTCCTCCCCTTCCCTTCACTACAATGTCCAAGTGAAACATGATCCTGAAGAGGCCAGAACTGGTGTTGGTGGAGAGCAAACACAGAATTAATACCACCACCACCAGCAGAAGCACAGATCAGCTGCCTGTGCCAGCTGCTACTTCTGCCAGTCTGCCTTCTTCAGGTCAAAATGAAATGACAAGTGTGACATTAGGGGACCCCCTGTCACATTGCTCGTCACTTCCTCCAAACATCAATGAGATGTCCGTAATAGAGCAGCACGTAGGGAGTGGTACTAGTGGTGGTGGTGATGATGATGATGAAGAAGTTGGGGTGAAAGAGACATTGATGGCCTTTTTAGCAGAAACTGAGAAGGAATGGGAGACATGGATGAGGATGGGCATCACCACCACCACTATCAATAAGCTTTTGGAATTTGTGGAAGGATATAGTGACAGTGGCAGTACTTGGGTTCTGGTGTCATGGTGTTTGTGTTCAGTTGTGCCCCCAGATGTTATTTACCATGCACACTGTGCACATTGCAGTTGCTGCTGAGAGGCACAGTTCCTGCTCTCAAGGGACAAAATTCTATTCTAATAACAACACACCCATGATTTTGGAGGCAGGTGGAGAAGAATTATTGGCCAGCTTCTTCTTTTCTCCACATAGACTGGGGGCTACTTATTGTGCTGCTACTGCCTCAGATGCATCACTGGAGCTAGTTGTGGCAAGTGGAACCTTCATCATCCATCAATCATGTTACTGCTGCTGTTGATCCCATTCCCTTTCACATGCCTAATCATCCTGCTGCTTAAACAACTCAGCAGCAAGAAGAGCAGTCGCAAATTCTGCAGCTATATCAAGGTATATGACAATGGCCAGTGGCTACTGGCCAACAGCACATCACCTGCTGGCACTAGGCCAGTAAGGCATTTTTTTTTCCTTAGGGCTTGTGCTTATAAAAAATAAAGCAATAAAAATATTGTCCTGCCCCTCCAATACCAATCAAGAACCCCCCCCCCCAAAAAAAAAACAAAATCTCTGCTCAGCTGATTCATTCCCCAGATTCCACCCACCAACACAGGCACCCTCTTCAGACCCATTTTTTATTTCTATTTAGGATTTATTTTGTATTAACTTCCCCCCAATCCCAGTAAACAACTCCCCCCAAAAAAGCATTCCCTGTTCAACTGATTCTTTCCCCACTTTCCACCAACACAGACACCCTCAGGCCCCTTTTATACGATGCCTTTGGTAAATAAAATAATATTTGTTTTGTGTTGTGTGCAAATTCAGTGTTCTCATTGATTTCAGTGGAATGAACTAGGCGAAAAAAGTGGAAAATAGGCACTTTTCGCTGGAAATTATTAGCCAAGTGGGAAGTGCCATCATTCTCAGATTTCAGTTTGAGGTAAACACTAGAATTGCTCAGTTTTTTTTGTTGTACACTATGTTCCGCCCCTTTTTCTTTTTTATTGTTTCTCTATGTAATGTGACTGTTGTTAGGGATGGGTACCTGTGTTTGTTTTGGGTAAGATATGTTGGGGGAGTCACCTATGTTTATGAGGGAAGGGGGAACTTGCAGAGATTTAGAAATATTTTGTGTTTGTTGTGAGAACAGGGAAAGAGAGAGCCTTGCTAGAGGAGAAAAGTGGGAGGAGAGACCTGGCTGAGGTAGAACAAGAGATGCTGTTTGGACTTGTGGAAGGATGAACAAGTGACGTAGACAGGTTCACATTTAAAAGATTGCACGCAAAAGAATGTATGACCACTTGACACACTAAGTCTAACGTAAAATAAGTATTTGTAAAAGTCAGAGAAGTACGCAAGCAAATGCTAATATTCTGTTTGTGATGCAAAGAACTCACTGAGAAGGTTGTATGCTGCCAGGTGATATGGTTAAACCCATTCATCCCCTCCAGATTATAGAGCCGGTAGCCGGGAGCAGCTCTTCCATGACATCCTCTTCTTGGCACCTGTTGAGTGGCTGGGAGGTGAAGAGAATCACGGAAGATCCGCTTCCAGCTCTATAAAGGTAAAGAGGCCATCAGCACATCGCGGGCCTCTCTAGAAGGGAAAGGGTTAATGCTGACTTATCGGAAGGTGACTCCCCATGCTTAGGGGATGAACGGGTTAAAGATATGCAAGAGTTCATTAGGAGACATGAGAATCTTGCACTGTCATGCAGTGTGAGATTCTCATATTGCCATTTTTACCATGGCGACATGCTTAGTGTGTCTAGTGTTTGCATGCTCTTTTGAGTGCGACGTTTTAAAAGGATACCACATAGACATGGGAGGAGGAGCAGGGAGAGAACTATGATTAGAAGAAGTCAGACAAGAATGAGATGTCAGAAAATGTATGTGTGATTTTGTGACTACCAGTGGGACAAGGCTGGGGAAGCAGACGGTGTATGGGTGGTTATGTGGATAGAAGTGGGCAGTGGAACAAGGCTGGGGGGAGAGGACCATGTATAGGTAGTTACATTGATAGCACTCACATACTGACCCTAGTAGCCACCCTCCTTGGAATGAAATTTTGAATATACAGCCCTCGAATGTATTTGAGTCAACATGTCTGCTCTGTAGTTAACGATTCCCTCTTAGTTTTTTCTCAGCCCTTTGAATAAAAAATCCCCAAGATAATTATTTGTATTTCTTTGAATATATGTTTATTAATAGACTGAAAAGCAGCATGCCATGAAATATAGATGTGATTACTTAATTTTAACTGAACAAATCCCCTTGTGCTGTGTTGGTTATTTAATATATAACTAGTATTGAAGGCCCATGTACATGGGCCAAAGTGCCACCCAATGGCCTCGGCTGCTGCCCCGGAACTGGGAGCGGAGACAGGTGGTGGGCCATTCGGAGCGCCTCTCTCTGGATCAGCCTTGCCTCGGACTGGAGGCCGGCGCATTCGGGCTGTCTCTACTGTACATGACTGCATCATTTGGGCAGTCTCTACTGTACATGACTGCATCATTTGGCCAGTCTCTACTGCGTATGACTGCATCATTTGGCCATTCTTTACTGCGCATGACTGCATCATTTGGACAGTCTGTACTGTGCATGACTGCATCATTTGGACAGTTTCTACTGTGCATGACTGCATCAGTTGGGCAGTCTGTACTGCGCATGACTGCATCATTTGGACAGTCTGTACTGCGCATGACTGCATCATTTGGACAGTCTGTACTGTGCATGACTGCATCATTTGGGCAGTCTGTACTGCGTATGACTGCATCATTTGGACAGTTTCTACTGTACATGACTGCATCATTTGGCCAGTCTCTACTGCGTATGACTGCATCATTTGGGCAGTCTCTACTGTGCATGACTGCATCATTTGGGCAGTCTCTACTGTGCATGACTGCATCATTTGGGCAGTCTGTACTGCGCATGACTGCATCATTTGGCCAGTCTCTACTGTGCATCACTGCATCATTTGGGCAGTCTCTACTGCGCATGACTGCATCATTTGGCCAGTCTCTGCTGCATATGACTGCATCATTTGGGCAGTCTCTACTGCGTATGACTGCATCATTTGGGCAGTCTCTACTGTTCATGACTGCATCATTTGGGCAGTCTCTACTGCACATGACTGCATCATTTGGCCAGTCTCTACTGCGCATGACTTCATCATTTGGCCAGTCTCTACTGTGCATGACTGCATCATTTGGGTAGTCTCTACTGTGCATGACTGCATCATTTGGGCAGTCTCTACTGTGCATGACTGCATCATTCCGGCAGTCTCTACTGTGCATGACTGCATCATTTGGCCAGTCTCTACTGAGTATGACTACATCATTTGGCCAGTCTCTACTGAGCATGATCATTCGGGCAGTCTGTACTGCGCATGACTGCATAATTTGGGCAGTCTCTACTGTACATAACTGCATCATTTGGCCAGTCTCTACTGCGTATGACTGCATCATTTGGCCATTCTTTACTGTGCATGACTGCATCATTTGGGCAGTCTCTACTGAGCATGACTGCATCATTTGGACAGTCTCTACTGCGCATGACTGCATCATTTGGACAGTCTCTACTGCGCATGACTGCATCATTTGGGCAGTCTGTACTGCGCATGACTGCATCATTTGGGCAGTCTCTACTGCGCATGACTGCATCATTTGGGCAGTCTCTACTGCACATGACTGCATCATTTGGGCAGTCTCTACTGCGCATGACTGCATCATTTGGGCAGTCTGTACTCCGCATGACTGCATCATTTGGGCAGTCTCTACTGCGCATGACTGCATCATTTGGACAGTCTCTACTGCGCATGACTGCATAATTTGGGCAGTCTCTACTGCGCATGACTGCATCATTTGGGCAGTCTCTACTGCGCATGACTGCATCATTTGGCCAGTCTGTACTGCGCATGACTGCATCATTTGGACAGTTTGTTCTGCACATGACTGCATCATTTGGGCAGTCTGTACTGCACATGACTGCATCATTTGGGCAGTCTGTACTGCACATGACTGCATCATTTGGGCAGTCTGTACTGCACATGACTGCATCATTTGGGCAGTCTCTACTGCACATGACTGCATCATTTGGACAGTCTCTACTGCGCATGACTGCATCATTTGGGCAGTCTCTACTGCGCATGACTGCATCATTTGGGCAGTCTCTACTGCGCATGACTGCATCATTTGGCCAGTCTGTACTGCGCATGACTGCATCATTTGGACAGTTTCTTCTGCGCATGACTGCATCATGTGGGCAGTCTCTACTGCGCATGACTGCATCATTTGGGTAGTCTCTACTGTGCATGACTGCATCATTCCGGCAGTCTCTACTGCACATGACTGCATCATTTGGGCAGTCTCTACTGTGCATGACTGCATCATTCCGGCAGTCTCTACTGCGCATGACTGCATCATTTGGACAGTCTCTACTGCGCATGACTGCATCATTTGGGCAGTCTCTACTGTGCATGACTGCATCATTTGGCCAGTCTCTACTGAGTATGACTACATCATTTGGCCAGTCTCTACTGAGTATGACTACATCATTTGGCCAGTCTGTACTGCGCATGACTGCATCATTTGGCCAGTCTCTACTGTACATAACTGCATCATTTGGCCAGTCTCTACTGCGTATGACTGCATCATTTGGCCATTCTTTACTGTGCATGACTGCATCATTTGGGCAGTCTCTACTGAGCATGACTGCATCATTTGGACAGTCTCTACTGCGCATGACTGCATCATTTGGACAGTCTCTACTGCGCATGACTGCATCATTTGGGCACTCTGTACTGCGCATGACTGCATCATTTGGGCAGTCTCTACTGCGCATGACTGCATCATTTGGACAGTCTCTACTGCGCATGACTGCATCATTTGGACAGTCTCTACTGCACATGACTGCATCATTTGGACAGTCTCTACTGCGCATGACTGCATCATTTGGGCAGTCTCTACTGCGCATGACTGCATCATTTGGGCAGTCTCTACTGTGCATGACTGCATCATTTGGCCAGTCTGTACTGAGCATGACTGCATCATTTGGACAGTCTGTACTGCGCATGACTGCATCATTTGGACAGTTTCTTCTGCGCATGACTGCATCATTTGGCCAGTCTCTACTGCGTATGACTGCATCATTTGGGCAGTCTCTACTGTGCATGACTGCATCATTTGGGCAGTCTGTACTGCGCATGACTGCATCATTTGGCCAGTCTCTACTGTGCATCACTGCATCATTTGGGCAGTCTCTACTGCGCATGACTGCATCATTTGGCCAGTCTCTGCTGCATATGACTGCATCATTTGGGCAGTCTCTACTGCGTATGACTGCATCATTTGGGCAGTCTCTACTGTTCATGACTGCATCATTTGGGCAGTCTCTACTGCACATGACTGCATCATTTGGCCAGTCTCTACTGCGCATGACTTCATCATTTGGCCAGTCTCTACTGCGCATGACTGCATCATTTGGCCAGTCTCTACTGCACATGACTGCATCATTTGGGCAGTCTCTACTGTGCATGACTGCATCATTCCGGCAGTCTCTACTGTGCATGACTGCATCATTTGGCCAGTCTCTACTGAGTATGACTACATCATTTGGCCAGTCTCTACTGAGCATGATCATTCGGGCAGTCTGTACTGCGCATGACTGCATAATTTGGGCAGTCTCTACTGTACATAACTGCATCATTTGGCCAGTCTCTACTGCGTATGACTGCATCATTTGGCCATTCTTTACTGTGCATGACTGCATCATTTGGGCAGTCTCTACTGAGCATGACTGCATCATTTGGACAGTCTCTACTGCGCATGACTGCATCATTTGGACAGTCTCTACTGCGCATGACTGCATCATTTGGGCAGTCTGTACTGCGCATGACTGCATCATTTGGGCAGTCTCTACTGCGCATGACTGCATCATTTGGACAGTCTCTACTGCACATGACTGCATCATTTGGGCAGTCTCTACTGCGCATGACTGCATCATTTGGGCAGTCTGTACTCCGCATGACTGCATCATTTGGGCAGTCTCTACTGCGCATGACTGCATCATTTGGACAGTCTCTACTGCGCATGACTGCATAATTTGGGCAGTCTCTACTGCGCATGACTGCATCATTTGGGCAGTCTCTACTGCGCATGACTGCATCATTTGGCCAGTCTGTACTGCGCATGACTGCATCATTTGGCCAGTCTGTACTGCGCATGACTGCATCATTTGGACAGTTTGTTCTGCACATGACTGCATCATTTGGGCAGTCTGTACTGCACATGACTGCATCATTTGGGCAGTCTGTACTGCACATGACTGCATCATTTGGGCAGTCTGTACTGCACATGACTGCATCATTTGGGCAGTCTGTACTGCACATGACTGCATCATTTGGGCAGTCTCTACTGCACATGACTGCATCATTTGGACAGTCTCTACTGCGCATGACTGCATCATTTGGGCAGTCTCTACTGCGCATGACTGCATCATTTGGGCAGTCTCTACTGCGCATGACTGCATCATTTGGCCAGTCTGTACTGCGCATGACTGCATCATTTGGACAGTTTCTTCTGCGCATGACTGCATCATGTGGGCAGTCTCTACTGCGCA
This sequence comes from Rhinophrynus dorsalis, assembly GCA_037306005.1. Classification (NCBI taxonomy): domain Eukaryota; kingdom Metazoa; phylum Chordata; class Amphibia; order Anura; family Rhinophrynidae; genus Rhinophrynus; species Rhinophrynus dorsalis. Next base: position 26,722,630 of record CM074728.1, read on the forward strand.
TGACTGCATCATTTGGGTAGTCTCTACTGTGCATGACTGCATCATTCCGGCAGTCTCTACTGCACATGACTGCATCATTTGGGCAGTCTCTACTGTGCATGACTGCATCATTCCGGCAGTCTCTACTGCGCATGACTGCATCATTTGGACAGTCTCTACTGCGCATGACTGCATCATTTGGGCAGTCTCTACTGTGCATGACTGCATCATTTGGCCAGTCTCTACTGAGTATGACTACATCATTTGGCCAGTCTCTACTGAGTATGACTACATCATTTGGCCAGTCTGTACTGCGCATGACTGCATCATTTGGCCAGTCTCTACTGTACATAACTGCATCATTTGGCCAGTCTCTACTGCGTATGACTGCATCATTTGGCCATTCTTTACTGTGCATGACTGCATCATTTGGGCAGTCTCTACTGAGCATGACTGCATCATTTGGACAGTCTCTACTGCGCATGACTGCATCATTTGGACAGTCTCTACTGCGCATGACTGCATCATTTGGGCACTCTGTACTGCGCATGACTGCATCATTTGGGCAGTCTCTACTGCGCATGACTGCATCATTTGGACAGTCTCTACTGCGCATGACTGCATCATTTGGACAGTCTCTACTGCGCATGACTGCATCATTTGGGCAGTCTCTACTGCGCATGACTGCATCATTTGGGCAGTCTCTACTGTGCATGACTGCATCATTTGGCCAGTCTGTACTGAGCATGACTGCATCATTTGGACAGTCTGTACTGCGCATGACTGCATCATTTGGACAGTTTCTTCTGCGCATGACTGCATCATTTGGACAGTTTCTTCTGTGCATGACTGCATCATTTGGCCAGTCTGTACTGCACATAGTAACATAGTAAATTAGGTTGAAAAAAGACACAAGTCCATCAAGTTCAACCTTCGCTTCATACCTCAGTAACTGAGAATTTTATAGCTTTCCTGCTACCAATTAAATTAGTCTTTATCAGACCTTCCTGATCAGCCTACTGATAAACAGTATAACTCTGTATGTTCCCTTTTGAAAGAAATGTATCTAATCTTCTCTTAAATGTATCCATTGTATCTGCCATAACTACCTCCCTGGGCAATGAATTCCACAATTTGACAGACCTTACCGTAAAAAAAACCCTTCCTCTGCTGAAGTTTAAACCTCCTTTCCTCTAATCTCAAGGGGTGTCCCCTGGTCACCTGATCAGGCCTTGGAATAAATAGCTCACCGCAGAGATCCTTGTATTGACCTCTCATATACTTGTACAATGTGATAAGGTCTCCTCTTAATCGTCTTTTCTCTAGAGTAAATAAACCAAGTTTGTTTAGTCGTTCCTCATATGTCAAGTCCTCCATTCCCTTAATTAATTTTGTTGCTCTCCGCTGTACCCTCTCTAGTTCTAGTATATCCTTTTTCAGAACCGGTGCCCAAAATTGCACTGCTTTCTCAAGGTGAGGTCTTACCAATGATTTGTATAATGGCAAAATAATGTTATCCACTCTTGCTTCAATACCTCTTTTTATGCAAGACAGGACTTTGTTTGCCTTTGCTACTGCTGTTTGACACTGGTCACTGTTTCCAAGTTTGTAGTTGACAAGGATACCCAGGTCTTTTTCTAGCAACGAGTCACCTAAAATTATTCCATTAAGTTTATAAGTAACCTTGGGCAGTCTGTACTGCACATGACTGCATCATTTGGGCAGTCTCTACTGCGCATGACTGCATCATTTGGGCAGTCTCTACTGCGCATGACTGCATCATTTGGGCAGTCTCTACTGAGCATGACTGCATCATTTGGACAGTCTCTACTGCGCATGACTGCATAATTTGGGCAGTCTCTACTGCGAATGACTGCATCATTTGGGCAGTCTCTACTGCGCATGACTGCATCATTTGGCCAGTCTGTACTGCGCATGACTGCATCATTTGGACAGTTTCTTCTGCGCATGACTGCATCATTTGGGCAGTCTGTACTGCACATGACTGCATCATTTGGGCAGTCTGTACTGCACATGACTGCATCATTTGGGCAGTCTGTACTGCACATGACTGCATCATTTGGACAGTCTCTACTGCACATGACTGCATCATTTGGGCAGTCTGTACTGCACATGACTGCATCATTTGGACAGTCTCTACTGCACATGACTGCATCATTTGGGCAGTCTCTACTGCGCATGACTGCATCATTTGGGCAGTCTCTACTGCGCATGACTGCATCATTTGGGCAGTCTCTACTGTGCATGACTGCATCATTTGGGCAGTCTCTACTGCGCATGACTGCATCATTCCGGCAGTCTCTACTGTGCATGACTGCATCATTCCGGCAGTGTCTACTGTGCATGATTTCATCATTCCTGCAGTCTCTACTGCGTATGTGCGTGTTATGCACACAGGGAGCTTCGCATTCTAGCAAATTATGTTATATAATAATAATAATTGCTGAGAGCAAATGACAGGGAGGTCATTAAGTTAATGTTGTTCTCCATCAACTTTAACTGTTATTTTGATGGCATTAGTGAGAACTGTAATGTCTGCTTTAAAATATGTTTTGGGCTTTTAACCCTTTGAGTGCCAGAGAGGTAGCCAATGCATTGCAACACAATCAAAAGGTTAATTTCATTTTTTTTAAGTAATGTTTTTGAGTCTAGTATTTTGTTTTATCAAGTAAGTTTTGAATGCAAAAGACCTGCTTTTTTACCTAGGTGTTTGGTTGTTTTCTGTGCACAATCAATCATGTTTTTCTTTGTCACTAAATCTTTTGTTTGATTGAGGGCAGTTTGCATACACTATCTACTGTTTTGTCGTGTAATGTTTAGTTTCGTGTGCTTTGATTGCCCAACTGATTACTGGAAAAGCAATGCAGTGGAAAGAAATTAACGGAATCACAATCCAGTCAAATCTCATGGCAACCTCCTGTTTATTAGTATTTATGCTAGGAATACAGTCCTTCCATCAGGACAAGGCAGTGGAAATAAACCTGTCAAATATAAGTTTTTATGCCCTCTCCTTCCCAATGCATACTGTATTCCTAGCACTAATAAACAGGAGGTTGGCAAGAGATTTCTACTGGAGTGGGATTCCATTAATTAAATTAAATAAATGTGGAATTAATAATGCAGTATGAAGTAATAATACATAGACTATAATATATATATATATATATATATATATATATATATATGTATACTAGTTCAACAGCCCGTTACACGGGCCACAGTGCCTCAGGCAGCTGGTCGCGGGGCAGTCACACGCAGTGGAGACTGCCCGCGCCTCGGCTGATACAGAGCTGGACGCTCCTTCAGAGCGCCCAGCTCTGTATCAGCCGCGGCGCGGGCAGTCTCCACTGCTTGTGAGTGCCGCACGCGCAGCAGTGTCTACTGCGCATGTCGGGCGTTACACACAACTTGGCGAATTATTATATAGGATATATATATCCTCCTCCTATAACATAAAGTGATAGAATGCGTCGCTCCCTGTGAGTGTAACGGCACATGCGCAGTAGAGACTGCAGTTCCAGCAGTCTCTGCTGTGCATGCGTGGTTTCTCACACAGGGAGCTTCGCTGTGAGCCGTCTGGAGCTCCCCGTTAAGGATCAGCGCGTTAGGCGAGAGACTCGCTGAACGCACTGATCTGGAGCAGGGAGCTCTGGACGGCTCACCACCTGTCTCTGCTCCGGGGCCGCTGGTTACACTTTAGCCCGTGTATACAGGCTTTGATACTAGTATATGTATAAAGTCTAAATCACATACAATGTAAATGTAGCCACATTCTGCCTACTACATTACATGAGGTGCTGGGATTAATATGTCCAAATATATGAGAAAAGGAATAGAAAGATGGGATTCCCAGGGAAGGCCAGTTTAGTACTGTAAAATGAATAGAGGTAGCTATGAATATTGGCACCAGGAATAAAATAAATAAACTTTATTAGTTATAATTTAATATAAACAGTCTGATTGAATCAGTATGTGTTTACACATTTAAAACAAGAACTGAATGGCAACATGTACTACTTCCCATTGAGTTAAAAATAAACATGCAGCTAAGATAAGGAACGTTCTATGGGCAAAAGTAGAACAGAGAGAACAAGCCAAAGACTAGTATGCATTTGACAAACAAATTTAATTTATTCCAAAAAGCAATATATGTCATTAAACAGGCTGTCAGAATAGTATATTTCTAGCATTTAACGTTAGATTGCTAATACAAATCACCAGAGTGATGTTGTAGCTAAAGGTGACTTTGGTAAATTAACAAGCAATTGCTCAATTTACTTTTCATATAAACTACACCCATTGTTTTGCAGTTCATAAAATCTTTTATTTAATACATAGCTTTATTCATGATAGGACCAAAGGTAGATGTGTTTTTTTTTTTGTTATGAAAGGAAATGAGAAGCAACCATTGCAAGGAAAAGATCTAGGAATTTTACAGTGTAACCACATTTGTTTATGAAGCCTTTTAAAATGGAGGTATCCTATTGAAATGTCATCGCCTACATAGCGACCCTCAAAAGAGTGACACCCTCAAAAGGTCGCCATGTAGGCACTCAAAGCTGTAGTATTGGTTTCTTCCTGTGTAAGGCTGCCACATAGTTTTCTCAATCGAAAACCTTTAAGTGGGCGACATTCTGATTTTGCCGCATCTTAAGTGGGCAACATAGTGATGTCGCTCTTTTGAGGGTCGACATGCAGACAACGACATTTCAATAGGTTACCCCTCAGAAAACAGGCAGAATTGATCTACAGGCTGAAGGCAAGGGATCCACAAGATCTGAATGATGTTTTTACCTACTAACTGTTTATTACTTAAAAACATCTTTGGTTTTCTTATTAGGCAAGATTGTACCTCCTGTTTTCTCAAATCAAGACATCTAATTGTAACTTCCTTCCTTTATCTTTACCATAAATTTAACTGTGTATACCGTAACTAATATCTTATCATCGTATTCTGTTTATATATTCAATGTTTTCTACCTTTTTTAGTGGAATCCTCAATGGTACATATATGTATCTAATATGTGACTCTGCAGACATCATATAATGAACAACTGAACTGAGATTTTTCACCTCGACATAAGCCAATATTCCTCTCTTACATCATAATATGGGGATCATTAATATGTATACAGATGCATTGCATGACTATTTTATTAGTGGCATCTAGTTTCCATTGTGATGTCTATACACTTAAATAACACGTGTTTCATTGTATTTGTTTAGTGAGTGGAACACGGCTTTCCTTCATGACACTTGGCTTGTTTACTTGTTATAAGAGTCTACACACACTGTCTGGTTTCACTGATTGTTAGCTAGTCAGCAAAGGTGCGTAGAAATTTTGAAACCTGGGAGTCACTCTGCGAGCACACATTCACTCACCTGATAAAGACAGTAATGCCCAGCAAAATGAAAAGGGCAGAAAAATAGGTAAATTATGCCACGCACTAAGGCTTCTTAATGTTTGTGAGCATGGTAGCCATTATCTGTAATATACTTTTGGAGCACTGTCTAGTGGTAGTGTAACAGCTAGAATATGGATGCCACAATTGATCTTTGAGTTAGGAGAGCCCTCTCAATAAGGGGCTTCAAGGAATGAATGTTGGTGCTAGTAAGTCACCTTTAGCTATAACAACACTCTGGTGATTTGTATTGGCAGTCTAACTCTCTAAGTGCCAGACATATACTAGTCTGACAACCTGTAAAATTATATACATTGCTTTCTGGAATAAGTTAAATCTGTTGGACAAATACATGCTATTCTTTTGGTAGTATTATAGATACCTGTTTCCAATAGGGGATTCCTTATACAAGTTGCATGTTTATTTGTGCTCAGTGGTTAACAGTACATTTTACCACTGAGTTCTTGTTTTAAAAGTGAAAGCACACATATAGGTTCGCTAAGACTGTTTGTCTTAAATTATACTTAATCAGATTTACTTATTTTGTTGCTGTTGGCAATGCTCATAACTACCTCTGTTCATTTTACAGTACTGAACTAACCTTCCCAGGGAATAAATTGACCATTGTTTTCTACTTTTTTTTCTCAACTATGTTCTGATGTATAGTTTAGGCCTGTAGTATCACTTGGTATATTTGTTTGCCCCATTGTTTTAGTAATTACATTAAATGTCCCAAACTAATTTAGGGACTGAAATGTCTGTTCTACTATGTAGAGTCATGCTCCTGTCACTGAACCCTAGCACTCTTGCATCAACAAGCTATCTCCAGTCACAATACATATATTGATTCAATGTTTCTAGTTGTTGGGCCATTGTGGCTACACTGTAGATCAGGGGTAGTCAGTTTTTAATCAGAAGGCCACATGCCTGTTCGAAATTAATGCAGGGTGCCACATGCACATGTGCCACATTGCTTGTATGAGCTTGTAGGTTTGTGTATATTTATATACATCTAGAAATATAAATAGATTACACACATATATATATACATACACAACCCTGTCCCATTAGTTGCTAGATGTGAGTTAAAGTTACAGAGAGTTAAAGGGATAGTAATACTTAAGATGTAAAAACATATATGTTGTAGGGTTTATGTCCCCGAATAAAACAAGGGGACTCCCACTACTGAGAGATATTTTATTAAAAAATTATAACAGCTCAGACTTGAATTTTTAGTTGCAATATCACAGTGGCCTGAAAATTTACAGTGGCGCTGTTGCTACACCATCCTATGGAGAGTTATGGTCTAATGACCAGAGGAGTCCATAGGATGGTGTAGCAACAACGCCACTGTAAATTTTCAGGCCACTGTGATATTGCACCTAAAAAAATCAAGTTTGAGCTGTTATTTTTTAATAAAATATCTCTCAGCAGTGGGAGTACCCTTGTTTTATTCAGGGGGATAAACCCTACAACATATATTTTTTTACATTTTAAGTATTACTATCCATTTAATTATTCCTTTTTCCTTTGATTCTGATCACACAGTTGCACAGAAAATGCTTCAGTTTTGGCTGTGTCTGCTCTGTTAGAATGATACATTGAATAAAACAAATGCTTTGTGGTAAATGTATCATTTTTAACTTTGCAGAGAAAGCCAGAAGTGAGATTTTCTCAATATTGCAGAACTTCTGTTTGTTTTTTTTTACAGCGAACCAACCAGACCCAAATGCCACATTAAACTGACCTGCTAACCAGCTGTGTTTTGCCTATCCTTGCTCTAGATACTGTTGTACGTGACCTGCTCAACAGGCCACTGGTGTCTGATATACTGGCAGTCTGGCACGGACTATCATATCATTCTCAGTGACTCGGCCCATTCTCTTGCTGATATGCCATCGCACATTATCCCATGGTTTTTTGTTTAGCTGCTTTAACCCTTTGAGTGCCAGAGGGGTACGCAACGCATTGCTAAGCAATGCGTTGCGTACCTCTCTGGCACTCAAAGGGTTATATAGTCTGATACTGACATGCCACTGATCCAGACAGAGTGGCTGTTTACTATTATTGAAGGAGTGTTCGTAATCTGGCTTTCAGTGTAATTGCCACAACTAAAAAGTGTGTGTGTATATATGTACGTATGCGTATATATATATATATATATATATATATATATATATATATATATATATATACCTATAGATCAAATACAGTTAAAGGGATAGTGACACAGTATATATATATATAATATTAGGGTCTATCCTCCTGAGCAAAACAAGGTTACTCCCACTGCTGAAAGGTGTACTATTCAAAAGTTATTGCAGCTAAAACTTTAAGTTTTTAGGTGCAGTATCTCAATGACCTGAGATTTTACAGTGGCACTGTTGCTACACCATCCTGTGGAAGAGCTGAAATAAGCTAAGTTTGGGAAATTCACTGGACAAATTTAATAATTGTATTTTCTCTTCTGCGTAGTGTGGTAAGGGCCTTTTTCCCTCTGCAATTGTACGAGTGACTGATTGTAGTCTGGGTCTGTGGTGGGACTGGTTGTGTTGTTTGCTGGATAGTAATTGGTGGCTTTCTGCTATATAAAGCTGAATGAATGAATGTTTATTTATGCAGCGCTTTACAATATAAGGCAGAGAGGAGTGAATACTTAAATGTGTGAATCTTGAGCCGAGTGTCAGTGCAGCAGTGTGGTAAGTGTTGAGAATTTAAACAGCAGGGGATTCAAACAAGGGATTACAGAGGGGAACAAATATTTATTAAAGGGGAACTACCACCCCGCAATAACTTTACATTAATTAAGTCTTCATCTGGCGACTAGCTGCTTAGTAGCGCTAGTCGCCAGAAATATTACCTGATTTCAAAGATTTGCCAGTTTTTCGGAGGCTCACAGTAGCAGGAAGCACAGACATCTCGTCACAGTGACGTCCGTGCGTCTGCGCTGTCAGTCCCTTTTGGAGCCGACTGCTAGTAAGCAGCTAGTCATGCAGACATTTTTTTTGCCTGCCTTTTAACTTGTGGTAACTGGCATAACATGAATAGTAGCATGACTATCCGTTTAACTCAGTGCAAAACTGCCATATGTTTGCACACCTGGAACAACCTTTCCAGGGTGCATATCTCTGTGGCAGATGTGAGCAAGTAGCCTCTCTGGAAGATCATATTAGATATCTGGAGAAGCAAGATGCAACACAGAGGGAGAAAGCCAATCATGAGAAGGGTTTGCTGCTCACTGAGCAGAAGGAAGCTGTTGCAGGAAGTTCTGGAGGAGGAGACTGCAAAAAGAAAGAGCAGGTAGCTAGATGGGTTACAGCTAGACGGTATCAAAGTTGCAAATAAAATATCACGTGGCTAGTAGCCACATTAACCATGTCACCCTGTTCAAAATGGCGACATGACAATCTCGCCCTGCATGACAGTGCGAGATTGTCATGTCGCTTACTGTAAGGTCATATCCCATAATGTACTGTAATGCACAGCGCTGCTCAAAACAAAAAAGAAAAAAAATACAATGTACTGACACAGTTTTTGGTTGTGTGGGGTGCTGTTTGTTCCCTACCACTAGTACAATATCATGTGGAGGCATTTTGATGAATTTTCCATGGTTTTTGTTTGCTTGGACCTCAGTTCACCCTTTAAGTGCCAGAGGGGTGCGCAACACATTGCTTTGCAATGCGTTGAGTACCACTCTGGCACTCAAAGGGTTATGATGGTCACGCCCCAACAGTTGAGAGGCTGGATGATGGCCACGCCCCAAGAGTTGAGAGGCTGGATGATGGCCACGCCCCAACAGTTGAGGAACTGGATGATGGTCACGCCCCAACAGTTGAGGGGCTGGTTGAGAGAGACAGGGCGTCCCCCTTTCATACCATTTGTGTGATTGGAACTACCTCTATAACAATACAGATCTGTGCTGTCAATTGGCCCAGAATATATTCGAATAGAGATTGGGTTATATCCACAGCATCATTTTTTGGGGAGATCCGGTATTTTTGGAGGTTTATCCCATCATATTTGTATTATTTACTATATAGTTTTTGTGAGATGTTATATGAGACATTCATCTTGATATTTGTCAATTAACTTTATTACTAACATTCTCCACACATGCTATTGTGTTTGGTGGTTTTTTGGTTGCCTATTGGGAATTACCCATGAATGTACAAAGCGGGTCTAGATTTTCTATTGAGTGCTAGACTACTATTGTATTTAGGTTTTTAAACTGAGAGAGTGAGAGCCTTGGTCAGGCAGCACTTGGCGATCCTCCTTTTCGCATTTTCTATATTTCTAGCTCCACCTTTTTACATTTTTGTAATATACATTTTGTGTTTTCACAAAAAAATTAGATTGGGCTAAAGCAAAATCTACTTAAATATATATTTTTTTAAATTTCCATAGACTGAGATAGCTCTTGGAGGACATGATCCTTTTATGTAAAACTTCTAGACCATGGTCCAGTCCCTGTTAACGTGCACATAAAAAATGGTTTGTGAATGCACAATACAATTTCCACACAAGATGTTAGTGCAGATTTTTGTATGTGCAGCGGACACTTGTTTTTTTCAACTCCAAATTGCTTACAGTATCTGATCATTCAAGCTTGCAAAACGTTCTTGATCAAAGAAAAAGTGAAAATTATAGAAAAAGGTTAAAAATTAGAATTAAGCATTTGTCAATTGTTGGATGATTCCATCCAACTAAACAGCTTACAAAAAAGGGTTGATCGTGCAATCAAACTGTGCTTGATTGAACAAAACTGCCAGATTTCAAATTTTCTAAGAAAAAATGTTCATTAATTTTAATCAAACAAGACTTTTTGAGACATAAAAGGTTGACAGTACATGTGAAGGTCGCTAACTCTGAACATCAAAATGAACAAATTAGACTGATAGTGCATTTGAGGAGTGCGTGACTGAAAAAATAATATTAACCCACGCTCTCATGCATCATTTTGTAAGAATTATAAATGTTGGTTAATGTATGGAGAGGATAACTTTAAATGAGGCAACTTCACGTTTGATTTCCTCTCACCAATAACCAGTAAAGCACAGAGGGACATTCAGTTAGTCATTGTCTATGAACCTTAACCATCATTTTACGATACTATTGATGACAAGATTGAAAACTTTAACGTTGTCTTTCACATAACATAAAACAGAATAACATAATAATACCTAGAGGTATATATCGAATGTATCATACTATATTACTTATATTTGTATGCATATAATAAGATGTATCATATATAAACTAAAGTTTGTGTGACACGCATATGTTTATATGTACTAAAGAGGCTAAGAGGTGACTGCAGGGAGTGTGATTGTGTGCCAGAATCCCATGCCATTTTTATTTTACCACCTCACTTTCCTTCCCACATAACTGTAAGTTCTTGGTGAAGCAAGTGGATGCATACTACCCCTTCCCTCTTCTGTTATTAACCACTCAGCTTCCATCGTCATTTCCTTCCTCAGCATCTATCGCTCTCCCCTGGCTGGATTCCAAGACCACCCAATATTTCCTGAATTCTACAGTAACAGTACTGGGACAGTCATTATTTTCACTACTTCTGTCAGGTCTTTGATATATATATATATATATATATATATATATATATATATATATATATAAAACTTCTTTTGTCAATTGCTGCATGTTTTTACAAGCTGATATAGACTGGGGTAGTCAATTCATTGACCTCCAGCTCTTGGGGACTATAACTTTCCTCAACCCAAACATGCCAGTGGCTGGTTGGGAATGAGGGAGTAGTAATTAAAAATTAAATTTTTTAATTAAAAAATTAAGTGGTTGATGTATGACCAATATCTACCTAGGCAAGTGATTCCGTTAAACAAATTAAGACTTATTCTGGCATATTTATTCAAACAGCTGAGCAGAACACAAGAGGAAATCCATTGAGACTAGAGAAAGACACTATAACTAAAACAAAGGCATTAAGGGGAGTAATTTTGTTCAATTCTTTGCCTCAAGATGCAGTACTTGCAGTTACTGTAGATGCTTTTAAAAAGTAATAGGTATCTTCTAGCTCAGAACAATATTGAGAATTATGACAGCTGGTTTCAAATCAGATAGAATACTGGAGACAGAAAGGAATTTTTTTACCCACGTTATGTTTAATCGGAAATGGCTTCAATAAGGTTTTTTTTTTGCCTTCCTCTGGGCCAAAAGAGTGGTATGTCATTGGCTGAACTTGATGGACGCATGTCCTTTTTCAGCCTCATCAACTGTTACCATGTTGCTGCCTTTGTAACTCTTTGTACTGAACATTAGCAGGCACTTTTCTGTATAAAAGTCCTACTATAAGTAATTGATAAAATAATAAATAATTTACATTTGTATACGTTCACTTTGGTTGACTGTCCTGGGCAAGGGTAAAGTAAGAGGTCTCCAGTTGCCCAGAAACTCCCCTTCTACACAGATCATTGATGTCAAATCTTTTGCACCTCAATAATGAGAGATGTTTGCTGTAGTGCAAGTGTTTATTCCAGGAATGGGTTACCTGTAGTCCTCCATTTCTTCATGCACTACAACTCCCCCCATCCTCTGAGAATGAAGAGGGTTGTAGAACAACAACAGATTTCGGGTGGGCCACCCCAGTCTATACACAGGCAAGAGCACTGAATTTGAATGCATTAAATAAAATAAGTTCTAATGTATTGTTACTCTATATTTTTATGTTCCGGTCCAACTAGACAAAGACGGATCTTTGTTAATGACTCCAGAAGTCCAGTCATACTCTGGGACTGCCACTGGTTATCCTAAACTGGGTCGTAGTCAACACAGATGCCAGTCTGATTGGCTCATTGCCACTCTGGATCCCCAGATGGCCCAGGGTCTTTGTACCAAGGTAAAAAGGCTCCTGTCCATCAATGTCCTGGAGCTTTGGGCAATTCATCTAGCCCCGTAACACTGGTCTCAGTACCTGCAGGGATCTTTGGGGAGGATCCAGTCTGACAATGCAACAGTGATGGCCTATATCAACATCAGGGAGGGACCAAACATGTGGCCACGTGGTCCAAGGTTCAACTTATTTGGGTCAAGGCTCATGTTCTAGCTCTTTCGGCTGTTCATATCCTATGGGACAAAATAACGTGGCAGACTTCCTCTGTCACCAACACTTGTATCCCACCAATTGGGATCTCTTGGCTGAACTTCATGGTCCTTCAGGTCTGTGCTAGATCCCTGGACCATCTAGTTCTCACGGTGGATGCGTTGGTCACACCATGGCATTTCCTCCTGTTGTTTTTCTTCCCATTTCCCTGATTTCCAGAGTGCTGAGAAAAATCAGGAGAGAATAGACTCACATCATTCTGATTGGGTCATTTTGACCCCACTTGGCATGGTTTTCAGATCTTCTCAATCTTTCCATGGCAGAGCTGGTTCAGCTCCCTCTGTTCCTGGACCTCTTGTCTCTGGGTCACCAGTGTCATTCACATGTGGAGAGGTTCACTGACATCTTGGCTCTTGAGGCCAGCATCCCCAGGGCTACCTTGTTAATGTACTGGCTTCGGCTGAAGCCAGTTTTGGCTGAAATGCCCAGCAGGCCATTGTTCCTGGGTAGGTGTCATTCCTGATTTTATTTTGGCCAATAACCTGTTAGTTCCTGTTCTTTGGTTTACAGTGTTGGTATCCACATAGGATGGAAGAGAAAATAATTTTCTTAGTCCATGTGAACCACACAACTTCTCTCCAGGAGAAAAAACAATGGTTTGAGTTCTGGGCAGGTGTTTCCTCTTAGGTTTTCTTGTTTGGGGGATTCCCTTTCTTGATCCATTTCTGTTCTCTTTTTTCATCTTTGCTATATGTTAGAACTGAGCATGTCCAAGCAGGGGTAAAGTGGATATAGGAAAGAGTCTTTACCTCAGAGAGCTATTATGATCAAGTGCCCTGCCCTCCTAGAGGAGGGGACTTTAATCATGGTTCCTGTGTTCCACATGGACTAATAGAAAATAATTTATAGGCAAGTATACAAAAATCCCTTTTTCTTAAACACTGACCATAACAATTTGCTGTGAACTTATCTGGTCATCTGCTTCAGTTTGAAAAATCTACAAGGAACCGTTGTGTCTGTCTGTTTTGACATGACATCCAGGACTGATTGACAAAATGATTACAAAATTCATAGGGGTTAGTATGATTTTCTGGCCATAGTAAGGAGGAAGTTATTATTCTATAAAAGTTCAACTTTAAGTATATATACTTTTTGTATTTATGTTTTTACTTTCTCACGAAGAGGATATGATCCATATCACTGGTTTCCACAGATCAAAGAAAGGAAGTACAGCTATCACAAAGAGTGCTAGAGCTTATAGTCTAAAGCAGGACTGAGTCAACTAACTGCTTCCAGCTGTAGTTGCACTGTAATTCCTACCATCTCCAGCAACTTCTTGGCTGTCTGAGGATGATGAATGTTGCAGAAGCAGATGGAGGGTCACAGGTAGCCCACCCATGCTCAGAAATATGAAGGACATTATATGAAAGGACTACTGGACAGAAAGGGTACTGGCCACCAAGAATAGGCACCAAGCAGAGGTGTTAAAGGCTACAAAGGTAGTGTATCCTAAAAAAATGTGAAAATAGTAAGATAGCATATTAAACAACGGAATTTAAACAAATGTGTGTTATTATTTTTGCCATTGCATATCTTATTTGCAAAAAAATATTTAAAATAAATGTTACCAAGATTCTTTTATGGCCTTGCCAACAGGAAAAGTCTTTACTCTGTTTTTCCCTGCTCTGTAGTGTCAGGTATCTAAAGCATTTCTATCACTATGCAATGCATTGTGGGCCTCTCCAAGATCCAAGGAGTTAAAGGACCAATTTAAAGTAATGGGACATTTGCAGGATTTTCATATCAACCCTATAGTTCACTTGGTTTGCTCCAGAATTTCACCTCTTTATCTTGATGAATAAGGACCACTGTTAGGAAAGTGATACAGCTATCACATCTATGGCAGAGAAATAAATGCAAACCCTTCCTTGGCTTGATACTGTTCAAACACTTGCTCAGAACTGGCCTGTGTAGGGATGCCCATCTCAAACATATGTAGAATTAATGCTGACATTTTCCTAACCTTATCTTCCTTTTCCAAAACACTGCTTTGGAAATGTATTTAGCATCCAGTGGTTTAACCCCTTAACGACTGGGGAATCCGGAAGCGGAAGTGACTTAACGACCACGGAGCAATTTTTTTTTATTGCTCCATTGGGTTCCGGACTCCCCGAACGGCGTGCAGCCGCGGGGGGAGCCCGGAACTCGATGACGGTCATAGTACGTCATCGGTCGTTAAGTCAAATCGACCCTTGATGTACTATGAACGTCAAGGGTCGTTAAGGGGTTAAATGATTTATCCCCAACTGTACAACATTACATGAAACTTGCTGGGTGTGGCTGAGCCTTGTGTTTACATGGTTTGGCTTATGTGGTGCTGGTCTGATGTTAACCTGTAACAGTTGATAGGTGGCTGGTTTTGTGCTTACATCAAGCTCTGATTGGTGGCTGGTTCTATGCTTATCTATAACAGCCAATGGGCAGCTTTCACAATGGATACCCACTATTGCAGAGCAGTGCTCTGCACATCCCTCTGTCAATCAAAAGGTTAACCCTTTGAGTGCCAGAGGGGTACGCAACACATTGAAAAACCGGAACAGGTAATTTCAAAGTGACACCCGTATTGATAAAATAAGACTAGATAACTAGTCTACAAAGATTTATTAAAAAACATAAAGCACAAAAAAAATCCCAGGTTTCTGATGAAGTGGCTATAGTGCCACGAAAAGCGTTAAGCTAGTGTTATATTGTCATTGATTTTATTGGCGGCCCATTGTAGGGCATACTCTTAAAGTGTGATTTATTTTTATTTACTTATTTTTTTTGTGCTTTATGTTTTTAAATAAATATTTGTAGACTAATTATCCAGTCTTAGTTTATAAATACTGGTTTCACTTTGAAATTACCTGTTCCAGTTAACGGCATAATATCCGTTTTAACAGATTAATTAGGTTGTGTCAACTTTAGTACTGGGTTTGGATATCCTCAGTGCTTGTTGATACTCCTACATTTGTTTACAACGGAAGGAAGATCTGAGCCAATTTAAGAGCACTATACTGAAGTGTGAGCCACTGCAGGCAATATTTCCTTGAGGCTGGTGTAAGCCTCTGAAGAATGTGAGTACATTTCCAGAAACTTATTTTCATGTGGTGTTGGTGATGGACTGAGATCCTTAAATACTGCACTTAGAAGAATCTCCTGCACCATTTGTCCATTTTTGTGTAAAGGAGTATAAAACTGGTGTAGAGACATTGAGATTGCTCTGACCACACCCACAACTCAAAATGTAGGTGTGGCAAGCACAGCTGGGGCACCCCTTCAAATCTGGAGCCCTAGGCAGATGCCTACTCTTCCTATTGGGAAATCCGATCCTATGAGTGTGTACAAAATCTGTATGGTTAGTTGGGCCTGTTTTCCTAGAAACCAAAATGTCATCCAAATTTGTCATTCTGTTCAAAAATTATAAGTATCTGAATAACCACCATTCAGACTGTACCTGTGTCAGCACTATCACGCAATATCATGTAGCATTTTACTGTGGACAATGTCTGTTTTCTGTAGTGCAGTTCTAAAAGCCCAATGGTCAAAGGAAAAGCATAGTAATTCTTGGGCAAATTCAAGGGCAATATAAGAAACAAATAAAAATTCACATTGATTTAACCTCTTGATTGCTAAAGGTCTCCAGCATGTTTTAAAAGGATAGTAATGTTTCATATTACATATATCTGAGAACATTGAGCATGTGTAATAGTGCTTTTGTGCAATGTTCCTAGGCTTCAAAACCTGCTAGTACAATGCAATAATATGTTGAAGATGATCCACCCCTTTCCCCAGTGTAAGCATATTTGTCCCAGATCCTACAGAAGATCACGATTTACATAAAATGGCAGACTGGGCAAACAAATAGAATATCAAGTTTAATGTGGGGAAGTGTAAAGTCATACATTTGGGAGGAAATATTCCCAAAGGTACTTATGAACTTAATGGAATCATTTTTGGGGACTCGTTGCTAGAGAAAGACCTGGGTATCCTTGGAAACAGTGACCAGTGTCAAACAGCAGTAGCAAAAGCAAACAAAATCCTGTCTTGCTTAAAAAGAGGTATTGAAGCAAGAGTGGATAACATTATTTTGCCATTGTACAAATCATTGGTAAGACCTCACCTTGAGTGTGCAGTACAGGTTTGGGCACCAGTTCTGAAAAAGTATGTACTAAAACTAGTGAGGGTACAGCGAAGAGCAACACAATTAATTAGGGGAATGGAGGATTTGACTTATGAGGAACGACTAGACAAACTTGGTTTATTTGCTCTAGAGAAAAGACAACTAAGAGGAGAACTTATCACATTGTACAAGTATATGAGAGGTCAATACAAGGATCTCTGAGGTGAGCTATTCGTTCCAAGGCCTGATCAGGTGACCAGGGGACACCTTTAGAGATTAGAGGAAAGGAGCTTTAGACTTCCGCAGAGGAAGGTTTTTTTTACCGTAAGGTCTGTTAAATTGTGGAATTCCTTGCCCAAGTTGGTGGTTATGGCAGATACAATGGATACATTTAAGAGAATATTAGATAAATTTTGTTCAGAAGGGAACATACAGGGTTATACTGTATATTAGTAGGCAAATCAGGAAGGTCTGAAAAAGACTAACTTATTTAGTATGAGGAAAGCTATATAATTCTCAGTCACTGGGATATGAGGCATAAGTTGAACTTGATGGACTTGTGTCTTTATTCAGCCTAATTTACTATGTTACAACAAGGAACAATCTTCACACAGTATTAGGAAAATCCTGCCCTCCTTTGTCACATTCATAGTGTGAGGAAGAGGTGGGTTGGCACAAGAGTTTTTTTATGAAGGGAGGGGTTCACCTAGGATGCCATTGCATTTGCCGTGACAAGTAGTGATGTGTTCGTAAATATGAGCAATTATTCCTTACTGAGAAACAAAATAATTGTTCATAGATCGTATTTCCCACTAGGCAAAGTAGACAATTGCACAGAGTGCCAAGAGCTGAGTGGTGGCTCACTGTGTTGGCCACACCCACATTCTGAGTTTGGGTGTGGCTAGAACAATCCCAATGTTCCTGGTTTTTGGGGGCCATATTATAGATCCCATGGATGCTAGAGAGGTCTCTAATGCATTGCATTGGAGACCTCTCCACCAGCCAGGGGGATATGAGTTTTATTTCTGCTTGTATGTTACTGGGTAAGAGTATTTTCTGTATAAGGCAACAGTGGATTGGATTAGGGTTTGGTGTCTTAGGAATGGGTGTGTGGGCATGGGTAAAGTTAAGGGAGCCATAGGTAATTTTGCCTGGGGGTGCCTTAGATGTAAATCCAGACCTGTACCTACCATCAGTTAAATACTGTATGTCTGTGATTCACACAGTAACTCTTTTATACAACTGGAGCAATTTTGGGGCAAACCAACAGCACCATAGGAGACAGATTAAAAAATACACATTGATTTAAGGGGGATGTTCTGCTCTTCCATTGATTTTAATGGGGATTTAAAACACTTGAATATTAGAGTTCTCCATTGCAATGCAATATGCTTTGCAATGTGTCGGAGACCTTTCTAGCATTCAAGAGGTTAAAATCCTAATTTTGTGAGATAAGAATTTGACGGATTGTATTTGTCCCCTACAATGCTGTTGGTGTCCTCCAGAATTGCTCCAATTTTTAGAACATCAGCCTTAGTGAGTTTGTATTTGTCAGACTTTTATATGAGTTCACATAGTGATAGCAGAAAAAAATCTATTAAGTATTTTTATTTCATCTTTTCAAGATTAATCCTTAATTAACCATGTTTATTCTCCTTTCACCACAATATAGGAAATTGAGTTTCTGGAACTGACCAGCATCCGTGATACAAGATTTGGAAAATTTGCCAAAATACCAAAGGTATGAACTTGATTGTGACACAGACAGGGCTGGTGCAAGGATTTTTGTCACCCTAGGCAAAACCTAATTTTGCCATCCATTTGGCTCCACCCCTTGTGTCCCACCCCTTTATACCCCTCCTACTCATACCCCACCTCTTTTCATGATTGTCCTCTCTCTGCCCCCTGGGCCAGTCTGCCCCTGGTCTGGAGATGCCTATAAGAGATGCCCCCCACCAGCTCCACTTTGCCCCCTCCAGCTCCAGCTTGCCCCCTATCAGCTCCTCTTTGCCCCACCAGCTCCACTTTGCCCCCCCATCAGCTCCACTTTGCCCCATCAGCTCCAAAGTGCCCCCACCAGCTCCACCTTACCTCCATCTGCTCCATCTTGCCCCCAGCACCTCCACTTTGCCCCCCATCACCTCCAACTTGCCCCCATCACATACCTGTTGCTCCCGCTCAGTCTTCTCTTCAGTATTGCAGAGCATGCCGGGAGATCATGACTCCCAGCTCGCTCTGCATTACTAAAGAGCCGACTGCAATGAGGGAGCACAGTAGCGACACAGACCTGTGTTGCGGCTCCCGGAGCGGTGCGTGCGGGTGCAGCTCTTCTCCGCTGCCTGCCCGCGCCCCCAGTACATGTGCGTCCTAGGCCGGCGCCTACCTTGCCTATAGGTGGCGCTGTCCCTGGACACAGATAAAGCACTTATGTGGTCTGTAACACAGTTAATGGGCTTGTTAATCTGCTTATTTCAGTGCTGTGTCACTTTGGTATGCCTTGGGCACCAGCTTAGGACACCACATTTTTACTATAAAGACTATGACAATATGTGAAAGTTGAGTTTCTAATGTGTATTTATGAAAATCACTACGCACAATGTGATCATTTCTTTATTCTGATTCTGAGTATTAATATGTTTGGATTTATACCCTTCATAATACCCTTGACAAATGACCTCTAAAATGCTAGGCATGTCCAGAGAATTCAAAATTGCATTTAGGGGTGTCCCCAGCAAAAAAAAAAAAAAAAAAAAAAAAAGACTGAGAACCATTGGCTTATATTGTACCGTCATTCAGGGTTCTAACGATTCATCCCAAATAACTCTCTGTAGGTTCTCAAGGCAGTCTGGTGTATGAAGTTTATTGTAAGAATACTTAGAAGTGGAACCAGCAAATCCACAACACAAATAACAAAAACAAAACAAAAAAGCATATTAAAAACATAGTAATATGCGCATATGACGTTATGTTCAATTAATTATTATACTTTTTATAATGCACTTTACCCTTCTAAGTGTCCATAATGTTATATTCTTCATGTTGTTTTATTTTATAGTGTTTCCCCTCCTGCTCCTTTTCCCTACGTCACGCTGACTTCCCACAGATCTGAAAACTGGTCACAGATTGTCTCACTTTATAGATAACATAGGGACTGGAGAAGTCATCTCCACTTTATCACTGCTTAGTGAATCTCCCCCATGGACTCCTAATAGCTCTTCCATTGTAATCCAAATTTCAATAATGTAAATAGTAAAAGAGTACTTTTAGAGTCATCCAACTGCTGTATCCATACAGGGATCTAACCTCCTGATAACCACTACAGTCTTGAAGGAAGGAGCATAAAATAAAAAAAAATCTAAAAGCACTATTTATTATCACATAAACATGACACTTAGAAACATGTTACACTCATCGGATGTCTCCAGTAGGTATGCGCATATACCTCCCAGTCTGCACCTTGCCGCAGAACTTCAGCGCTCAGCCAATCTATACAGATGCAAAGTCCATGGTACTAGTTGTTGTAGACTCCCCTCTCTCTTTTTCCTTCATTGTTCCTCTATTCCAACATGTACTTGAGTCCCAGCATACATGGGTGAACTCAGAGAGAAGCTGAGGTATGAGTCCTTGGCATCCTCATGCGCCAGATCGGTGATTGATAAAGGCCACAGGACTGGCCAAAACTTCCATTCAATAAAGCAACACTGTCTCATTCAAAAAGGATCCTGTGAGTGCCATGTATCATCTGTATGTATCGATTATTCCTTGATCTGCACCCAGTTCATTTTGTTACACTAACAGTCAGTGCAATCCACCCTTCAATTCAATATATATATATATATATATTAGGATTGCATATATATCGGTATCGGTGCCGATACTGCCATTTGCGTGAGTACTCGTGCAAATGCGGCTGATGCCAGCACTGATACCCTGTGTCAGGGATGGTGCTGCAGAGAGGGAGCCCAGATAGCTGCTCCCCGGGTGCCTCTCTCCCTCCTGCAGCTTCAGAGCGTTGCCGCAGGTTACCATGGCAATGCTCCGACGCTGACCTCTGCTGAGGCTCGCAAGAGAAGAGAGAACACCTGGCAGAGGAGGAATTTACAGCGGGTAGCTGGAGGGTAAGGCAGGCAGAAGCTGCAGCTTGGCACAGATTGGACAAGCTGTAAACATCTTTGCAGCTTTCTAGGGAGACCCTGGCACAATCTCACTGTTCTTCAGCCCCATTGCCATGCATCAGCCCCATTGAGAGCCGCCCCATCTCCCACTTAGCCTCCCCACTTCTCCCACTCAGCCCACCCACTTCTCCAATTCAGTTCTCCCCAGCCCCCCCCCCCCACTTCTCCAATTCAGTTCTCCCCAGCCCACCACTTCTCCAATTCAGTTTTCCCCAGCCCCCCCACTTCTCCAATTCAGTTTTCCCCAGCCCCCCCACTTCTCCAATTCAGTTCCCCTCAGCCCCCCCTTCTCCCACTCAGTTCCACTGCACCCTCTCACCACCCCTTGGAAAACTGTCAAATGGCACTGCAAAAAAAGCATTGGTAATTGGTATCGGTGAGTACTTGGGGAAAGTATCGGTACTCGTACTCATTCTTAGAAAAATGGTATCGGTGCATCTCTAATATATATATATATATTTTTTCTTTTTGCTTAACCCCAGGTGTGATTTTTCAAAAAAGAAAGTTACCGGTACCTGTATTAAAGGAGCAGTAATTTTTTTTTAATTAATATATATTTTCTAAAGCATTTGCTGCTACCAGGGTACTCTCACTAATGTCAGACATTATTACTGCTTAGTTATTTATTTTACATTACACTTCAGTTTTCGTCTGTGGTCATCAGGTAGTGCTCACTTATTATGGAGAGATGTAGTCTATGACACAGTCTCTCCCATAAAGTTCAAATAAAAAGAACTTTACTTTTGGACACCAATTGGCGCTGTTGCTAACAGTTAACCCTTGACATGCCAGAGGTGTATGCAGCACATTGCAACAGATTCAAACAAATGCTTTAGCTGCAATAAACGTTACATAAAAAAGTCCAGATAGCAGGAGAAATTTTGTTTAACTTAGCAGGAAAGCCCTGTATGTCAATAAAAAGTGACTGCCCCTTTATTTACTTTTTAAATTGGAATCCTTCTCCTTTTACTTCACATCCTGCCCACCCCACTGAAGCCCCACCCATTTTATGGCACAAATAATTTCATTTGGACACCCCCACCTCAGATCACAATGGACCTCCAGACAAGAAGGCTCTCGTGTGTTCAGTGTAGATACACCAGGAAACCATTGGTGGTCTTTTTTCATACCCCATACTGTTCTCAATGGTTCTCTGGGGCTCTCCGGCTTAATTTGTAGGTCTGATTCTAGGGGAGCAGATCTGCAGATAAGGCAACTATCTATTGATATTTGGTCTGTATCTTAATTGTGACATATGTTTCCCTTATCACTTATTAAGAGATTTAATGTTTGAGAAGTCACCAGTGTATTACAAAGAAATGTATTGGAGAATGATCTATCCTATCTATCTATCTATCTATCTATCTATCTGACAGGCATTCACAACTCCTAGATATCTATAAGAAAAGCATGTTTATAACCTTTATTACTGCTTATATAGCCTAATAAATCATTTTTACATAATCTCCTGGTAGGACTACATGATGTTTAAAAGGTATACTGTTCCTTTAATTGCCATGGAGGTAGTCGCTGGACAGCTGGCATGTACAGTATTCAAATGTATTTTACAAGGGGTACAACAGCATTAAAATCTGTACTCTATGAAAAGGAGATGTATTTTCTGTGGTAAGAAAAACTTATAATTCATGTCATATGACACCCAGCCATGCCTGTGCGTATATTTAGGATTCTGTTATTATTTGCATAGAAGGATGTGATTTCTGGCCTGATTTGCACAGTAAAGGCAGCTAGGGAAATCTGAAGAAAACACAAGCTTCTCCTATGTACCAGCTGCTATTGTTGCCATAACTCACGCTCTGGGAGCCTGGGGCCCTGCAACTATCAAGCACCTAAATAATAATAATAATCCTTTATTTATATAGCGCACACAGATTCCGCAGCGCTTTACACTCATATTCCCCATCACATGCGATGAATACCTCCCTAACATTGCAGGGGTTAACCCTTTGAGTGCTAGAGGGGTATACATTGCATTGCTTTGGCATTCAAAGGGTTAAAGCGTCTTTTACATCCAGTTATTTAAATGGGACTTTTACCCCTTTCAGAGTTGCGGCAGTGCGTTGATGATCTCTCTAGCACAGAAGGTGTTAAAAGCCCTAATGAAAAGAGTACGAATTTGGGGAATGTATGTTTGTCCCCCAAGTTGCTCTGTGTCCGCTCCAGCATGAATCAGCTTTCCTTCTGGAAATACGTCCATAAATAGAAGCGTGCTTGTTGGAGTTTCCAGCATTAACACAAGTGTCATCCTTCTGTGGTTTGCCAAGTGTGCTCAAATGAAACTGTAACCCTTTGAGTGCCAGATGGGTATCCAACACATGGCCAACACATGCGCTCAAAGGGTTAAACATAACTTTTACATGGCTGTAAGGCTTGTATTGAATACAACGTAAAAAAAGCACACACAAAATTGTAGCAGCTGCTGTCTGTAGGTATGTTCACAAGGAAGACTATCATAATGCATGTGCAACATACTGCATACGCTGCAGGTTGCTGAAACATGATGTAATTGTGGTCAGACAGTGTGTTATGCCATCACAAATTTGTAATATGGGTTTCAATGACATTGTTCTAATAATGCCGTTATCTGATTTTTAAGTCTGGTTTTAAGCAATTTTTCAATGGAATAAAAAAAGCAAAAAAAAAGCCTTGTTTCACATCACATGTAAAACACATGAAAAATGATTCATAGTGTATCCTTTTTTCCACACTATTTCTTTCCTACAAACCAGTTGTCTGTGTGAAGTGGATTTAGATTATTACTTATATAATTTATTGTGCGTCTAGATGCCATATGGAAAATGTGTGAGTGGCTGTGTGATAGCAATTCCACAATATAGAAGACACAAGTCATAGGGGCAGAGAGCAAGGAATGTCTTTTTTTTTTTTTTGTGAGTGGGGAATAAACCAAACAACCCCACTTCTATTGCTACTTTCTTTTCTTTTTTATGAAAAAAATATATATTGTAGGGATTTTCCTATTGAGTAAAATAAGGGTACTCCCACTGCCAAGAGATTTATATTTCCAGAATTATTACAGTTTAAACCCAGGTTTTTTTACATTATCAGTGCCCTCTAGTGGTCAAATTCTAATTAGTTTTTCCTGTTACATTCTAATGGAGAGGAAAGTCAAGAAAGTCAGTGATATAGAGTTCTCCATAGAATGTGATAGAAACTGCCTGTCACTTCCTTTCAGTTAGAACTATCAGGAAGTAAACACAGTAAATTCACTTCCTGATTATTTGAACTGCTATAAATTTCGAATAAAATATCTGACAGCGATGGGAGTGACCTTGTTTTATTCAGCAGGAAATGATCTATAAAATATGTTTTCATAAAAAAAAGTTTACTGTTCCTTTAAACTTAATTTAGTTTCTTACTTGCATTCTTAATGCAGTACATATGAAGCCTTATGCAGAAAGCAAAAGATAAGCAACTGAGTAGCAAGCCAACTGCAACACAGGGGGGAAATTAAAATTCACAACTATTTAAAGGGGAATTGCCACCCCAACACAATGTAATCTCTAAGTCTTTGTCTTCCTAGCGTTATTAGCAATCCATAGTTTGTTTTCTCAAAAAAATTGTTGTAAGAGCGCTATCTTTATACTAAATTTCTACCTGATGACGTCTTGCCCCTTGAATCCGTTGTGCGTATGACCGCTATGGAGGCACTTGGCTCCATTGTACCTCAGGTCATCAGCCTAGTGGGAATAGACCGGTGGTGTATATATAGCGAGTGCTTCACATTAACCCGATCCCACTAGGCTGAAATGACCTGACCGCGCTTGATGCCAGGAGCACGGCAGGTCACGTGGTGCTGAGGACAGTGACGTACGAGTGATGGGCAAGACGGAGGGAGGTACAATGGAGCCAAGTGGCTCCATAGCGGTCATGCGCAGAACGGATTCAAGGGGCAAGACATCATCAGGTAGAAATTTAGTATAAAGATAGCGCTCTTACAATGCTTTTTTGGAGAAAACTAACTATGGATTGCTAATAACGATAGGAAGACAAAGACTTAGAGATTACATTGTGTTGGGGTGGTAGTTCCGGTTCCTGGCGATGACGTCACCTTAGCCACACCTCGATGCCATTTGTCTCCTATGGGATGCTTCCGGGTTTGCTTCCTGCTGTCCCCGTCCTCTCCCGGACCTCCTCCATGATGCATAAAAAGCCCAGCTGAGCAGACCGCGGGTGCTCTGGTATTGAGCTCCCATTAGCGTTTCGCTCGTTTGTTTGTCCTAGTGCTCCTAGCTTGCTCTGTTACTTTTTGCTCCAGTTTTCTTCTCTCGGCCGTTTCTTTCTGTTTGCCCTTCCGTCGGCCTTCTCTGTTTGTTTGTTTTTCCTTTCTCGTTCCTTCCTTGCTCTCTTTGTTTCTTTTTTGGCGCTCGGGTTTTATTGTACCCTGGAGCTTGGTTCTGGGCTCCCTAGCATCTTCCTTGTTCTCATTATATTATTTTAGCGGCCTGTTTCCAATCGCACTGTGTCTTAGTGTGGTCATGACTGCAGGTCGCTTACAGACATATCTGACAGAATCCCAGGTCTTTCTCTAGCAACGAGTCCCCTAAAATGATTCCGTAAGTAGCACTGGGATTTTTTTCTTCCCAAAAGCATGACTTTACACTTTCCCACATTAATCCTCATATTCCATTTGTTTGCCCAATCTGCCATTTTATGTAAATCCCTCCTGTTCTGAATTTATTACCCTACATAATTTAGTGTCATCTGCAAATATATTCATTAATTTGTTTAAATCGATGGGTATTTTGGAATCTGTGTTTATTACCTGTAGTACAATTGATTTACCTCAGAATCCTTCCATTTTCTTTTGAACATAAGGCCCTTATGGACAGGGGAATATCTAGAACCTGTTAGGCTCTGGGTTAAAATCTGAGGTTGCCCTCCCACATAAACTGCAGAGGTTTAAGTAATGTGGACTGCCAAACATCTTCTTCAAAGTCCCCAAGCAAGTCTGAATAATGCACCAACACAGACCTAAGGTACGGTTCAACACCAGAGGATCTCACAAGCTGTTTGAATGAGGGGAAATGACAGATTGTTTGCAGTGTCAGAGAGCTGTTGCATCTGCATCATTATTCTTGATGTACATGCTGACACTTTTGATTTGCATTGCTTTGGAGACTTCTATGGTGATCAAAGGGTCAATGGAGAAAAGATCTTACCAATGCTATTCTCATCTTACTGGCTGGTTGCAACTGAATGTGTTGTTGTCGGTGACGGCCAGCTAACATAGGAAACTGATTTAATTGTAAGGGATTTCAGGCTACTGCAGGCCAGGTTACATCACAAATGCACCATCTACATCCCCTGTAGTTACAACTCTGGATAAAGGAGTTGTAGTAGAGTGGAGTGGATGTGGTAAAACAGAGATCCTCAAGACATCTGCAAAGAAACTCTACTGATTGTAGAGATCATTACTGATGTGAGACCATGTTCTGTCTTTTATTCCCACAGTTATATTTGTGGTTTGTGCATCAGTGAGCGATTCGTGAGAAGACAATTTGTTGTTGTCATAAAAATGCCTCAATCTTTTAACACGAATGCTACCCAAATGCAACAATACAGGCCAAAGATATCAACAAATTATTTCCACAAATCTTTTTGTAAAAGATAGTTCAGCTACTTTTTTTGTGGGGAATTTTCCACAATAAACTTCTTTCACAGTTTCAGATATACACAGAGTATGCTACTCCTCATGTTAATGATAATGGGAATGTACTAGAAATAAATTCTAGCTGACCTGTCACCTTAACCCCTTAACGACCGGCGCGGAGCGGTCAGTTAAGGACCACGGGGCTTTTTTTTTTTTTTTTGCTCCATCCGCTTCCGGACTCCCCAAACGGCGTGCAGCCACTGGGGGAACCCTGAATTCCTTGACGGTCATAGTACGTCATGGGTCGTTCAGTCAGATCGACCCTTGACGTACTATGACCATCAAGGGTCGTTAAGGGGTTAAGACAAATTCAGGGTTGTTGTTGTTTTGTTTTTATTTATTTTTGTAATAGAGCAATAACATCTGCCTGTATGTCGCATTAGCCATTTTTTTGGTGCATTAAATAGTCTTTTGAGGAATTATTAATCTTTACAGTATGCTAATTATTTGTGTTTGAGACCAAACTTCTCATTAGCTGTGCTATTTGATGTGCCTCCTGTGTGCGGGCACTCCTAATATTCATTCATAGCATAGTGTGTGTGTGTGATAGTTTTGGACAAGCACAGAGGATCATGATTGTGATCCCGAAAAATAAAGGTTAATTTCACAAAATAGCTAGTACAACATCTAGCCATGTTTTTACCTTCTTTAGTGTTGATGTTATCTTGTGGTGATGGGTCCAGTTTGATGTTCATATTATAAAACATCTGCTTTTTATCTTGCCACTATTATCTTACTTGTGCATCTTTGAAACCTTCTATTTTTTTATATCAAACTCAGCAAAATAAGGCACCTGTAATGGGTTGAACTAAACAGAGGTGTAACTAGAAGCCACTGGGCCCTGGTGCAAGAATTTCCATGGCCCCCCAACCACAATGGCCCTTCTCAACCACATTGCCCCTTTCACAATGCCCCTTCAACAATGCCCCCATCTCCACAATGCCCCTCATTCTCCACATTGCCCCTTCCACAATGCCCCTTCCACATTGCCCCTCATTCTCCACATTGCCCCTTCAACAATGCCCCATCACAATGCCCCTCTTTCTCCACAATGCCAATTACACATTGCCCCTCAATCTCCACATTGCCCCTCAATCTCCACATTGCCCCTTCCACAATGCCCCTGTCTCCACTTTGCCACTTCTACAATGTCCCCATCTCCACATTGCCCCTTCCACATTGAACCTCAATCTCCACAATGACCCGTTCCACAATGCCCCTCATTCTCCATATTGCCCCTTCCACAATGCCCCTCTATCTCCACATTGTCCCTTCAACAATGCCCCATCACAATGCCCCTCATTCTCCACATTGCCCCCATCTCCACAATGCCCCCATCTCCACAATGCCCCTACTGACCCCCCCCCCCCCCCCCGTCCTCCTGCCTCAAGTCGCTGGTGGTCTAGCGGTGTGTGACATGACAGATCTGTGCCTCATTCGGCACAGACCTCTGACTGGAACTCAAGCTCCCGTGCGGTTCTTAGTAATGCAGAGCGCTGGGAGATTATGTCATCTCTCTGCACTTCTAGAGCGCCGGCCACCGGGAGATCAGCTGTGCTGCCCTGTTTCATAAGTTGCTGCGGGTGTATGGCCAAGGGGTCGCAGGGGGCGGCCGGGCCCTTGAGAGTGATGGGCCCGGTCGCAGGTACGACCCCTATTGTTACGCCACTGGAACTAAAGTTTATTTTGTTCACCGACTTATCTTCTTACAGTGGTGTTCTATCATTTGATAAACAGATTTAACACAAACTTTTGTAGTTATCAAATGGTGACTGTCTTAATACACAAGTATTCCTTCATGCTGTCCACTTACTATGCAGAGTAGGCAGCATATTTTGCCGTTTTAGACACAGCCACTGTGGCCAACAGTGGTTGATATAGTCTTTTGTGTTAATAGATATTTATAAATTATCACAGGTAAGAAGTGTCAGAGAGCAGTGTGTCAATTCCACTGCACTCCACACTGCTTTATAAATACAACCACATGTGTAGATCGTTTGTAGCCAGCCCTGGTCCTCGGGATTCAGGACCTACCAGCAGGGCATATTCTCAGGATATCCCAGCTGGAGCACTGGTAGAATAATCATTGTCTCCGTCACTTTAATTGGTCCACCTGTGCTCATTCAGGGATGTTCAGAAAACACTGTGGGTAGCTCTTAATGACGAGTGTTGGTTACCCCTGGTATAGATCTTTTTCCAAGCTCTAGCCTTTATTTTATTTTAATAAAATGTTAAGGAGAGTATATATTCAAGGTGAAAACTTGCTCTTTAATATAACCACATTCCTCTTTTCTAACCTTTTTTATTGCCTATTTAAAATTTCACCTTAAAAGACCCTCCTAGATGAAGAGAAAAATGAATTACTATTTCTTGACATTTTCACCATTATGTGAATTATTCTAGGGCCTCTAAATTCATCTTTTTCTATTTTCACCTGCCTCCTTCCTTCTTTATACCACCTACTGATTAGCAAACACTATCCATGGTGAAGGGGATTTGAAAGACCAGCGTGAACTGAGAGACCTCAGTTGGTTATGAACAATTCCATTATTAGAATAAAATAGAGAGCGGCGGTTCCCATTACCGTAGCAACATAAACTTTTCAAACATGTTTTATATTTTATTTTATTTTAAGCAATTTGATGAAAAAAGAGTAACACAAATTTGATTTAATTTCTCCCCTTAAAGGGTTAGTAATGTCAAAAAAAGTTTTTTGCATTTAGAAGAGCTTAAAAAGTTGAGCTACATGCAAAAAAATATCTCTCAAACCACTATGGTTTGAGAGATACAGGCATTTAAAGTTTGATGACGGTCGACACTGAGACTCTGCAGCAGAGCCGCAATTGTGTTATTGACAACTAATCCCTTCATTGGAATGGTATAAAATGTGTGCCTGTGTCACAGTGCCTGTAGCTCCGCCGATTTTGGCGATGCTTACTATGACGCTCCAGCGTCATTTACACAAGCGGCTGGATGCATCAATGCTAGATGCGTCATATGCAGGAGCGAGACTTCAGCATGGTGCAGGCCTCTGTTTTATGTGTTTGAGGCCTGTAGTATCCTCCTACCTACTTCCTCCCTCTGAGCTGCTCCTCCTACCTACTTCCTGAGGAGGGATTTAAAGGGCAGACTGATTCCTGACTCAGTTACCCTTTTGTTGGTGTTCTGTGCAGTTCATTATTTGTATTCCTGATTCCTGTGTATGATCAGGCTTGTCTGTCCATCCATTCTGGTGTTGACCTGTGGCTCTGTCTGACTATTCTCCTTGTGTGTTCTGATTTGGCTCAAATATCCTTTCTGGTGCAAACCTGTGGCTCTGGCTGACTACCCGCTCCATGTATGACCTAGGCTTGTCTGACTACCCACTCTGGTGTTGACAGTACTCGCCTTTTCATTCACCCACTGTATATATATTTATATTGCATTGCTGTTATTGTTCTCATAATAAAGGTTATATTAACTATACCGTCTGACTCCTGGTTTTGCTTGCCAACTGTAACAGCCTGGTTTGCAAGCAAACGTTTTAGACCATTCCAATGAAGGGATTTGTTGTCAATAACATGATTGCGGCTCTGCTGCAGAGCCTCAGTGCCGACCAACACAGATCTCCTGCTGACAGCTTTATAGCTGTCAGCAGGAGACATCGAACTTTAAATGCCTGTATCTCTCAAACCATAGTTGTTTGAGATATACGTTTTTTGCATTTACCTCAACTTTTTTAAGCTCTTCTAAATGCAAAAAAATACTTTTTTTATTTACTAACCCTTTAACAAGCTACTATACTTATCTTAATTTCATTCTCAGAAAAACTGCCCCTTTAACTTCTACTTAAATTCAAAACACTTTGCATAAAATCCCCCTTAAGATAACATCACACTCTGTCACTTCCCCTGGCTTAATCACTGCTCAAAAAGAATGATCTTCAGAGCAGCATTTTGTAGAGAGTTAAAGTGGAGCAATTCTAGATCAAACCAATTGCACCATGGGGAGAAATAACATTTCCATTGATTTAGCTGGAGAGATAAACCCCATGAATAATAGAGGTGTCTTGGAGATCTCTCTAGAATTCAAGGGGTTAAAGGCCCCATTTAAATCAATGGGAAATGGAGGAATTTTTATTTTCTCTTTATGGCATAGTTGGTTTGCCCCGTAATTGTTCATCTTTTCTTTTGTGCATAAGTCCCATAAAGGGTTAGTGGGGATGTGTGTGCATATCATACATATAATATCATCATCCTCAGCCATTGTCAATCTGCTGCATGATGAAGGCCTCCTCAGCAAGCCTCCAACAACTTTGGGCCTGTGCTTTCTACTGCCACTGTGTACCGACAAACTTGGTAATTTCATGAACCCATCTTGTCTTTGGTCTTCTTGAGCATTTAATATCAAGTGGAATCCATTCTAAAATGTGTTTGGACCATCTACCATAGTCTTCTTGCAATGTGATCTGCCCATTTCCATTTTAGGCACTTAACTCATGTCATAAACCTTTGTTTGCTGCCGAATCCAAAACATTCCGTACTTTTCTGCGTAACCTTACTTTTTTATGACTTTGGCATTTAGTGTCCTTGTTTCACAGCCATATGTACTAACTGGGAGTATACGTGTCAAAAACTTTTTGTTTGAGGAAGAGTGGCAAGTTTGTCTTGAGGACAATACTACTATGTTTTCCAAGTGCTTAACCTCAATTGTGTCTATTTTCATCTGTTTACATTTCCTGTCCAAGGGAAACATACTTGTCCACTTCTTCTAGTTTTAGTCCATCTACTGTGATTTTCCTTAGTATGGTAAATTTGTTAAGGGGACAGTAATGGTGCAAACCCTATCTATCAAACCGCTATGGTTTGAGAGATATAGGCACTGAAAGTTCGCCCCTCTCTCCTGATGTCAGCTGTAAAGCTTACAGCAGGAGATTTGAGTCGTATGACTCGAGGAGGCTCTGCAGCAGAGCCGAAATTGCGGTATTGAAAAATAATTACTTCATTGGAAATGTCTACAAAGTATGCCTGGTTTGCAAGCACACTTTGTAGACATTTCCAATGAAGTAATTATTTTGCAATACCGCGATTTCAGCTCTGCTGCAGAGCCACCGGCTGGTCCCCGGACCGGAATCTCCTGCTGTCAGCTAGACGCTGACGTCAGGTGAAGGAGAGGGAGGGGCGAACTTTCATTGCAAATATCTCTCAAACCATTGCGGTTTGAGAGAGAGGTTTTGCACCATTCTTATTTTCTTGAGCGCTACAAAACATTTTTATGGGACATTACAGTCCCTTTAAATGTAACTTGCATTTTGTTGATATTCATCTTCAGACCAAACTTTTTTCATTCCTGTTGTAGCTGTTCTATATTATCTTGTAGTACATCGGGATTTCTGGGCAAAGAGTATGATATTCTCTACAAAACTTAAGTGAAGAAGGTAATTAATTAAAGTTTGCATATTTGAAAACCGCATTAAAAACAGCCTTTGTGTCATGTTAGCCAAAAGGCCAGCAAATGTGCAGTTAAGAAGATATTCACACATATGCTAATGTATACTGAGGTAGCCATGTGGTACCAGTGATGTTTCATATGCTAATTAAGTTTTTCATGATGTTTCATATGCTAATTGAGCCATTTCAGTGATGTGCCATATACTAATGAAGGTTTCAATTACATTTAATATGCTAATGAAGCTTTGTGCAGTACCAGGAAATGCTCACTTTCACTTTGTGCATAAATAAAAGTGTGAATATCGCCTCAATTATACATATGCTGGACTTTTGGTTAATGTGACATATAGGCAGTTTTTAATGCAGATTTCAAATATGCAATCTTGAATTAAAGCGATAGTAATGTTGCATTATAAATTAAGGTTTGATCATTCCTTTTCCTTTGTAATAATGCTCTTCATAGTTGCCAATAATCTAATCTGTCTAGTTTTTGTGTAATTATAGTATAAAGTTTCCCCCTTCCACCCCTTTTACAGATGTCAAACTTTTTCCCTCCTATCTGAAATCCGGTCACTTGACTGGATAGATCGCAAGGAGGGACAGTATTGTGGTATCATTATAAGGAAAACATTGCTCCCCCTTGATGAAGGAGGGCAGGTTTTTCCTTATGTTGAGACGGGATTATCTCTCGCTTCGATCTGTCTGGACCGACTTCTGCTATAAGGAAAGAATAGTGACATCGGTAAAAGGGGTGGGAGGGAAAACGTTATAATATAATTACACAAAAAATAGATTAGAACATTGGCAATGCAGAGTATCATTACAAAGTAAAAATGAATGATTGAATTTATAATGAAACACTACTATCTCTTTAAAGGAAAAGTTCCACTTTAAGTTATTTTTTGTCCCAATTTAGTTTGAGGAAAATTTCTTCCAAACAAGAAAGATGAGATTGTGTTTCCTTGTTGAACACCTATTTCTATGTTAACCTGAACTTTATCATTGTTTATCTGTGTTGATGCAGTTGATGTTCATATATTGATTGAAAGATATTGATGTAAGCTCTGTTTATTCCTTGGCTGATCACTGCATTTTATATTGTTTGCTTTTTCACTGAGTCAAAGGCCTTTTTGTAGTCAATAAAGACTATACATAATAGAAAATTGTATTCATTATGCCCCACTATAACCATTTATGAAGCCTGCTTGTTCTTTAGGTTTTGCCGCATCCAGTATTGTGTCAAATATTGTGTGGGCAGAATAATGCACTGCGGGTGCAGAGACTCTGCAATCTACACTCCGACCACTGCATGAAGGAGTTGCTCACACACTCTCAGTTGTGTATGCACTTGCACACATGCACATTAGCACACACACCTTCACAAACGCGCACACATGCACGATCACAAACACGTACAATCACACACAAAACATAAAATAACACTGCTGTTAAAGTTGATGGATTGCACTAATGTGTTGGGTCATTTACAATTCTCTGCCTTGATAATAGGGCAAATGGCAACAACAAACTTGCTAGGTTATAAGATTAGCAAGTTGAACCATGTACACACCATGTACACACTTGTAATGTCTGTTTTTGTTATAACCATCAGTGGACCAAAACTGTCTACCGTTGAGTTCATTTCTTTTAATATGTACACCAGTCACCACTGACATTCACTTTGTTTTATTTTCAATGAAATTAAATAAAGTTTGGTGTTTTTGAATGCCACAAATAACATAAAAACCAATGTACCTCTTTTCTGTTAAGTATTGAACTGGCCCCTTTCTTTGTACACAAAGTATTATATCTGTTCTGTCCTCTCTCTCTTAACCATTGCTGAGATGGTTAATTCAAAAGTTATTACACCTCAAACTTGAATTTGTGAGTGGAAAATTTTACAGTGGCACTGTTGCTGCAGTGGTTTATGAAGGTTTTTCGTTATTGTCATTAGTGTCTATAGACATGATAGAAAAGAATATTGTGTAAGAATATGTCAAAACCGCTATTTATTGTCTTATTTTTGTTGTCACTGCTAAGGACTCTATACTTCAAAAAGAGACCAGTTCAGTGCATTCTTTTTCTTTCATGTCTATATAAGACTTGCAAAGCTTCCATTCTGTTAGTCATGAAAAAAGAGAGATATTAGTATCTATAGACTGCTGTATTAACCCATAGAAGTACTGCATCCAAAAACTTCAAGTTTGAGCTATAATAAGTTTTGAATAAAGCAGCAGTGATAGAACCCTTATTTTACTTAGAATAAACCTTATTTTATTTTTATTTTATACAATACTGCCCCTTTAACTGGTAACTACATCTACACTGTCATCTATTTAGCAATTATCAGAGAACTGAAGGGAAATAACTCACTTCCTTTTTTTTTTTAAATACATGCTAGTTCAGTGTTTTATACATTTTATACGGGTAGCTGTTATGTAACCCTTTAGTTTCAAATAGTATCACCTTGAAACCATAAACTTTGGATGTTATAGGTCTCCAGTGCATTGCTTTGAACTGAGGAGCATTAAAGGGATAGTAATGTTTCATAATAAAAGCAGCTCTAATTAATCATCATAGTATTTGGACTTTGGAGAGTGTTATTTCAATTCTGTCAGAGTTGTAGTTCAAGAGTAATTCAATGACAAAGTATTCCCCTCCCGCCCCTTTTACTGATGTAACACTGCTCAGCCAGATCAGAAGGGAGGTGCCCAGGTAGACTGCAGAGAGGGACAATCTTCAATTAAGATAAGGGAAAAACTTGTCAAGGGGGCAGGGTTTTCATTGTTCTCATAGGAAGAAGAATTGAAATAACACTCTCCAAAGTCCAAATACTATGATGATTAATTAGAGCTGCTTTTACTATGAAACATTACTATCCCTTTAACACATTGACATTCTTGATAAACATTACCACCATTAAGGAAATAAAGTGGAGTGTCATTTGTCCAAGGAAGGAGTATTCATGTGTCGGTGACCTTGAAGCGTATGCTAAGCGTTCTCATTACCTACACTGAAGAGCGATGTGTGGCTGACATATACAGAAGAAAAGCCACCAGACAGAAACTGTATGTGGGTGAATGGATGAGACCACCAAGTCATAAGATTGACCATCCAAGTAATCGTGAGTGGTATATGACGTTTTACTCTTTATAAGAGCTGTCTCGATAGAGGTGAACATTGGTATCATCTAAAGTTGGGGGGGTGAATGTGAAGATCATTGTGATTAACTTTCATTTCTCATCATAAGGAGACTGTGTTAACACCTTGGTACCAGGAGTTATGTGGATCGACATTTGAGTCTAGTAATGTGCACTGTGTTTTCTAACAAATGCGTTGTGGCTTTTGGGACTTGTTATTTAATTTGACCCCTGTATTACTATTTTGACCTTTTATTATCTTATGATACTTTGATTATTGTCCTTGAAGGTTCTTTCATGCTTTTGTATCGTACATCAGAAGTTTTATTATCAGTTGGTACTTTATAATATACTAGTTAAAGAGCCCATTACACGGGCCACAGTGCCACTGCCAGCAGGTCATGGGGCAGTCATGCACAGTAGAGTCTGCCCACGCCGCGGCTGATACAGAGCTGGACACTCCTGAGCATGACTGCAGCACGCTCAGTAGTCTCTACAGCGCATTACTGCAGCACGCTCAGCAGTCTCTACTGCACATAACTGCAGCACACTCAGCAGTCTCTACTGCACATAACTGCAGCACACTCAGCAGTCTCTACTGCACATAACTGCAGCACGCTCAGCAGTCTCTACTGCACATGACTGCAGCATGCTCAGCAGTCTCTACTGCACATGACTGCAGCATGCTCAGCAGTCTCTACTGCACATGACTGCAGCATGCTCAGCAGTCTCTACTGCACATGACTGCAGCACACTCAGCAGTCTCTACTGCACATGACTGCAGCACACTCAGCAGTCTCTACTGCGCATGACTGTGTTGTTACACGTTTTAGCAAATTATTATATAGGATTGATATTGCAGCATCATTATATTCCCATGTTTTGTGTACAGTCTTATCAGAATTGTCTTATTTTCATTTTCTTATTTTTTTTTTTACTTTTATATTTACATTTGCGTTTAGGTCACTGGTAAAGATCTGGTATACAGATGGTTCATGGTTTATGTGGATTGTTTGAACTAGGGGTATGCCTAGTTCCCTTTTCTTGGCCATAATGACCAGTTTCTGTACCGTTATCAGGCGGGTGAGGGGTACCTGACTGGCATAGACCATATAGAGTGCGGGGACATTATCTCCCTGTGTACACCATCCTACATATCTTCCATGTCCATCTCTATTCCATATTAATACATCCTGGTAGAAGTTTTTGTATATTTTTTATTATAATATCATATTTTAATAAATTGGATGTTATATGAATTGCAGTTTTGCATTGAGGTTAATGCTCTATGACACTTGGATTTATTGTTATATTTGAAAACAAAAATGCCCAAGGAAGGAGTCGGTAACCCCTACAATTACCTCCCTAAAAGAGAGAGTAAAAAATAGCTATTCTGCAAATACTTCTGATTACAGAATCCAGGCTTAAAGATTAATATAATAATAAAGGGCCTTATTCAGGAAGCTAAATATGAGCAATTCTAGAGCAAACCAAAAAAGCACCACGGGGACAAATAAACATTTCTATTGATTTAAAAACTGACCTTGTCTTGAATGCCTGATCTCCAGAATATTGCATTGGAGACTTATCTAAAATTGAAAGGGTTAAAAGCCCCATTTAAATAATTGGGTATTTAGCCCTTTAAGTACCAGTGGGCTACACTATGCATTGTGATGCAATGTGTTCCGTACCCAGTGGTGTGCCAATAGTGGGCACGGGGTGCAACTGCGACCGAGCTCGTCATTCCAGGGGCCTGGATTCCCCCTGCTAACCCTCTAGCTGGCTCCTGCAACAAGCTGCTAAGGGTCTGCGCCTTCTTCCGCACAGACCTTTATTAACAGCTTCCTCTCAGTCCCAGCACTCTAGTAATGCAGAGCGCTGGGATATCAGGATCTCACCATACCTGTATGTGTGATTGCTGTTAGTTTTGTGCCTTTTTGGGTGCCAGCTACTCATTAACAGAGGTGTTTTTCTGTACAAAGGTACAATATAGTTGAAAGTATTTTTTATTTTTTGAAAAAAGGTGATCACCTATCCCTTTAACTCAGTGACATTATCACGGTGCCCGTGATTCTTCACCCGTGGCATACCTGCCTTTCCCTGCTTGTGACTTGGCAGCAGCATGTCTGGTTGCTACCGGGCTATGACTTCCTGTTGGCACCATGCGCCACTACAGCCCGCTCGCTATTTTTTAGGTTCGGCTTAATTGTCCGATTCATGTCCCGCCTCTCCAGTAGGCCTTATATGCGGCCTTCAGACCTAGCTTCAATGCCCTTTCGTGGTGTATCTGAGCATTACTCGTATTCTGCTTCCCGTTGTGACCCGTTCTTGGCTGCTGATTCCAATGTGTGTATGACCCTTGGCTCCGTCTGTCTACCCGATTTGTGCCTGAGCCTCTGGCCTTGTCTGACTACCCGATCCACTTATGACCCCTGGCCTGGCTGCTCTGTATTGAGTACTTTGGCTCTGTATGACTATCTGATCCGTGTATGACCTTGGCTTTGTCTGACTCTCGTACCTTGGGCCTGGCTCTCTCTCTCTGTGCAGGTCTCTGGGCCTGGTCTCTGCCACCTTTCTCTCCGGGTTTGCCTCTACCCATAGGCCTTGTAGCACCGTGGTCTTACCGGTATCCTGCTTGGACACTAGCGTCCTAGGGTGTTGTGTCAGATTGCTGTGGACCCTATGGTCCTAGGGTGTTTTGTCAGATTGCTGTGGACCCTAGCGTTCTAGGGTATTACATCTCTGTGACCCTAGTGTTCTAGGGTATAGTGTCTCTGTTAACCCTAGCATTCTAGGGTAAAGACTGGCTACTAGCCACCCTGCTCCATCTCAGGTGGCTCCCAGAACCTGTGGCTAGGTTCTCTTCATTGCTCCTGGTTCCAGTATTTCTGGCCAAGTTCAGTGACAGCTCCTGGGTAGTGGACAGTAGCACTGTCTCCACGCCTGACCCCGGGGAAGGTTGGGGAAGTGCTGATTTGCTATTATATGTATTATGTCTTTAATAAAGTGGTGTTGATCTTAACTGTACCTGTCTGAGTTTTTATTTTTGTCTGAGTACGGTGACAGACATGTATGGAAAAATTCTGCAGGACTGCACAGAAATCAGTGCAACGATTTGGTGTGGCTTCTTATAAGTGTCCCTGGTTTAAATGGATATGTGATTATATTCTCACAAACATTCCTACAAGAGTTTGCAGTAATACATGTTAGCAAACTAGTGTATCAAGCCCATGGCAATGCATCCTTATATTTTCCCTAGTTTTGACCATTATGGTGGATCTATAATTAACTCATTATCCTACATGCTCTTCTTTGCAAGGTCTCATTGCTTGGTATATGTTTGTAGTTATCTGTGTATACAGAAAGCTATTCCAAATACTGATTTCGTCCAGAGGTAGGTAACCTTTGGTTGGAGACTACAACTTGCATCTTTCTCAACCATCCCCCCAACAACTGGTCAGTAATGATGGGAGTTGTAGTCCCTAACAGATTAATAAAAATAGGCTTTGTTTGAATGATACATACCATAGGAATAAAAAAGGTTTCAGATGGTGAAATACATTGGTCCAGCTATAAAACAGCTTCTACAGAAAAACATACAAAAATAAAATGTATTTAAAAATGTATATAGATATACTTGTCCGCTGTATGAAAGACATAACAATCCTTCTGTTAACCCCTTGGATTCTAGTGAGGTCTCCAAAAGATGGCAGAGCTATGTATTGGAGATTTCTTTAGCATCCAAGGCTTTAAATAAAGAGCTAATTATTCCTTTAGGTTTAGGTAACTTCACAAATATATAAAATGTATATATTATTGCTACTAGTAAATCATATACATTCATGTCTGGACCATTTGCTGTAGGAATTTGTATTTTCCAAATCCATTTGGTAGCATTTTGTAGGAGATATAATCCCACAGTGCCACCTGCAGGCATATTGTTTGACTTGCATGTAGTTCAAGAATCAGGCAGTGAGACTCTTTGGGAAGGTGTTGTTGTTTTTCCTCTTCTTTTATTCATT
The DNA here is from genome assembly GCA_037306005.1 of Rhinophrynus dorsalis. NCBI lineage: Eukaryota > Metazoa > Chordata > Amphibia > Anura > Rhinophrynidae > Rhinophrynus > Rhinophrynus dorsalis. The sequence continues at coordinate 26,761,727 of CM074728.1, forward strand.
TTTGCCTCTATGTATCTATCAGATTTTCAGCGATAATTTTATCTTTTAGATAACCCTTTAAGAACAAGGGCTTGTGCAAGGCATCATAAAGCAATGTCTTATATCCCCCTCTGGCACTAAAAGAATGAATGACTGTAAGCTCTCATGAACAGGCAGGGGAGGGCTGGCCTGGGGGGCAGGAGGGGCAATTGCCCCCTGGGCCGGTCATATGTCTGGGCTGGTGGGCCACTCCCACTTTCTGCTGTAAATGTAGCTACCCTAGTGATACCACTGAAATGGAGCTACAATCCAAATGGAGCAACACTAGTCGCACAACCCATTTCTCTTGTAAGTTCTATGGTATCACTTACTTACATTGTAAGCTCTGCAGTAGCGTCAGTGTAGCCCCATTTCAACTGTAAGCTTTGTGGTATCACTTGCCTTACGTCACAACATTAACCCTTTGAGTGCCAGAGGGGTACACAGCAATGCGTGGTGTACCTCTCTGGCACTCAAAGGGTTAATGGCAATTTTAAACTTAACAAAAGAGGGTGCGCTGGGACAGAGGGCTGGAGCGATAGTAGAATTGGGCCACTTGATTGTAGTTGTCCTCCAGGCCACAAGGTGCCAGCCCTGCCCTGCGAGCAGGGCCCTGTGATCCTTCTGTTCTCCACAGCTGATTGTACTACTTAATACTTCTGTATGTCTATTCCCAATTGTACAGAGCTGCGGAATTAGTTGGCGCTATATAAATAAAGAATAATAATGAATGTAACAGCCTTCTTTTTGATTTTACATTATTCTGCAAATGCATAGTATGTAAAGTCAAATTGCCTATACTTTTAATCATGTTTTTTTTCATCTTCACCATTCTTTTGAGTTTTAGGTTCCTGACAGGGAGCTCCTTGAATTTCTGGGAGCTTTCTGTCAAGAGGTTTACTGCCACTTTAAGGGGTTAAACCAAACTTCAGTAACTCATGCTAGAGATATTACTATGCTTTGTTTTGTAATCAGTTGATGATATATCTAGCCATCTGGTAAGAAACAATTGGTCTATGTAACCTGCCCATTTTATTATCTGTTATAAAGTTTCTGGCAGAATCTTCAGAATAGACATATGTTCTTTACTGTACAAGCCTCATCAAGGGCAGGGCCTTATTTATAATCCAAGTGCCCCTAGGCAAAGCACTCTAGGTGCCCTTAGCTCCTCCCATGCATACCTGGGAACTTCCAGAAATAGCTAACACGGAGATATTAAAAAACAAAAAAACAAAAGCCCCCCAAAAAATGATGAATGAGTGGCTGGACTGGAGAGGTGAGCAAGTTCTCGTCTACCCTCTGTCTCCAGTGCTTCTCCTGCTCCTTGTGACCTGTGACGCCACACACGCAGCAACATCATCACGCTGTCATTGGTCTTCCTCCTGTTGTCTGCTACTTCGGATCACGTAGCATCTGCTTGCTGATATTGTCATCCCGGGATGCGACGTATCAGCCTCCCACTAGTGCAGGGCCAGGGGCATCATGTAAGCTTCATGCGATGCTAGTAAAGGAGGCATTATGGGATGGTTATTGTTTTTAATATAATTTTAGCTGCGCAGGAGCAGCAAATAAACCTTAGCCGGAGAATTTTTGGTTTCATCCGGACTCCCGGAGACCAGATTCTAACTCCGGAGTCTCCGTGTGAAACCCAGCAAGTTCCCAGCTATGCTGCCATGCTCACACCCCTACTCCTCACATGACCCCTTCTTTAGTCCCATCCACTGTTTCCTGGCACAGAAAATGCCTTTGGCCTATGACAAGCAAGAACAAAAACCTATAACCTCTTGGTTGCTAAAGAGCTCTCCAGTGCATTGCTTTGCCTGTAAGTAGCCTGTAAAGGGGTATATAAAACTGGTCCAGGGTCACTGAAATTGCTTTGACCATACCCATAATTCAGACTGAGGGTGGGACCAGCACAGCTTAGGTGCCCCTCAAAATGTGGGCTTCTTGGCAGTTGCCTACTCTGCCTATTGGGAAATCTGGCCTTGATATCCTGGTTAAAGAAAACAATTAAGTGAAAGGAAAAAAGGGTTGTCACATTCTGAACATAATTGTATTCCCATGAATAATCTATACGTAACAGTCTACATGACTAGATAATCAGCCTCATAGATACTAGACAAAAGCATTTTGCATTGGATATTAACCCCTTATCGACCCATGACGTGCCAGGACCGTCATGGGTAAACTTCCTTTAAGGACCCATGACGGTCCTGGCGTGTCATGGGTTAAATGATAACAGCGCGCCTCCTTGTATGCTGCTATCATTCATTTCAGGCTGAAACTGAGTACTCTGGGACCAGATCGCTCAGTCTTAGTCACTGTCTAGTCTGCCGGTTCACCTGATCTCTTCGGGAGCAATCAAGTGTACTGGCATTTAGACTGACAAAGGCAGTGTGCTTTACACACTGCCTTTGTGTCTGCTTTGTGCCTCTCTCTTCCTTACTATTAAAGACACCTAGTGAACAAAACATGCAGTAGCTGGGGGTATTAACCCCTTCAGTGCTGGTGCTGGCTGGATGCAGGTCCATTTCTGACCTGCTAAATGCAACATGCTTTTTTTTTAATATAAATTAAAAAAATATATATTTTATTTATTCATTTTATTTATAAAATAAATTGCCTAAGCTTAACAAATATATACTGGGAGTGTGATTGTTGTGGGGCCATGTAATACATGTATACACACCGCCAAATCTCCTCAATAAAAAAAGTGGGAAAATAGGGTGGGAAAGAGGGACATGGTAATTTTCACCAGGGGGACAGTGCCCACTTAAAACTGCCCATTTTGTAGATATGACTGACTGGTCATAACTTTCATGCAGTCTCCATAAAAATGTAACCCAATGCGCCCAATTGATCCCAAGAGAGAAAATAAAAATGATGTTTTTTTACATTTTTTTTTTACAGTTTTCTTTAATTGTAATGAAGTAAATGGTGGGTTGTCCATATAAATGTGGTATAAAAAGAAAGCCCTATTTGTACGCAAAAAAAAAAACAGTGTATATAACTTATGTGGATGGAATAAAAAACTTAGAGGGAAAACACTGTTGAACAAAGACATAGTCAAAAAGGTCAGAACTGCTCCGGTCCTTAAGTGCAATCCACCCCAGATTTTCCTGGTCCTTAAGGGGTTAAGGATGCAGTTTAGTAAACAGACGTAAATCAAAGAGGTGTCCGATGGATTGTATGGGAAATGAGAGTTAAAGCATAAAAAATGGATTATGTGCAGGTAACCATTTTAGTGCATTAGAGGATACCCATGCAATTGGTTAGGTAACATGTAATTGGGTTCATCATTGTAATTGCTTTTTTTGATTGGTACAAAGGCCATAAAGTAAAGTCTTGCATAGTCAGCCACTGCAGACTCACACAGAGAAAATGTTATTCATAGTGTTAAAAGGAACAGTAACATTTTGTATTTATTGTCATTTTATAGTGGACATTCCCTATTCTGTATCTGACATGATGGGCTGTCATTTGATGGGGTTTGTCTTTCATTCATTGTTTTATTTGGATTGCGGTAAATACCGATAATGTCATGCTGATTTCTAGGGCTAGATTTAAAGGTTTGCGTTAAAAAAGGCACATCGGCCGCAAATAACACACGATTTACTGCGGATTTAAAAGTTAAGTGTACAAGAATAGCTAACGAGTGTAGACACAACAAAAACATGTAACACAAAAACCTGCGTCGCACCTGTTTTCGCTTCCCCGTGCGTCCCAAACACCCGTTAAAACACAACTTAAGTCAAAATGTAACATTACGGCTGGCGTTGGCTAGCAACCCTGATAGATGCACAAACAAAATTCAAACCTAGAGCCAATCCCAAGGCCCCAAAGTAGCAAAAATGTTCAAATACACCTATATATACCCAAAAATAATGGTCACAACTTGTCTGTGTTTCAAGTTTTGGCGAGCTAGATCACAGGACCCAGGAGCAGAGGATAGCGTTTAGAGAGAGGGAGAGAGAGAGAGAGAGAAGCATACAGAGGAGTAAGGTAGAAGGATTTTGGAGAGGAGAGATTTACATTTAAATTAACACATATCATACTTTTGCACATATTACATACACCCATACAAACACATACACATTCATACACATAGTCTTTTTTTTTTATAACACATTACAAATTTTTTAAACTTTATTTTCTCAGTGTGAATCTGTGAGTGAAAGAGTGTGACAGAGAGTGAGTGGGATCAAGTGTGTCTGTGAGGGCCTGTGGGAGTGCCTGGGTGTGAGTGGGTGAATGATGGCCAGGAGAGAAGGACAGGAGAGAGGGATGGGGAGAGTAGTGGAGGAGGAGGTAGAAGGTCAGGATGGCATCCCTGAGCAGAGTAGGGGTGGAAGAGGGAGATCCGTAGGGCAATGGGGGACCAGGCCCAGAAGAGCAGGCACACAGAGGACAGGGAAAGAACCTGCAGTGGTAGGAGGGGTACATGGTGGGGACCACCATACACAGGCAGGGGCAGCGCAGGCAGGGCAGTCTGGTTCCAACTCCTCACATGCCGGAGCTGAGGAGGAGAGGATCAGGGATCCCCGTTATACTGAAGAGGAGAATAGGGCCCTCGTGGAGGCTGTGCTGGAGAGGGAGACCATCCTCTTCCCAAGGGAGAAGGTCCCTGGCCTGTCTGAGAGGAGGAAGGTGGCATGGAACCAGATATGCAGGCGGGTGAATGCTGTGGTGACATGCAGGAGGGACGTGGACTCTATAATGAAAAGATGGGGTGACTGCAAGAGGGTGGTCAAGAATAAGTTGGCCGAAATCTCCAAGCTCGCCCAAGGTACCTGAGGTGGCCCATCTGTCCCAATCACCTTCTGCGGATGGGAGGAGATGGTGCGGCAGAACATGTCCGCCACACTCATTGAGGGGGTCCCTTGAGGATTGGACACTGGGGAAGAGAGGAGCCTCCACAATACCGGTAAGTGCATCATCCCATAACCACACATCATACCGCACACCCATCACACACAAACACAGTCACATCCCAACATATGCCCATCATTCATCCACACAACTGCACCAACACAGCACCCAAACCTGTCCAACTCACTGGTTAACCCTCATATTGCTGTTCTGATCACACACAATACAGACATACCATGTTCAGAAAAGTGTTGTATGTTCAACATCAGAACTGCTCCAACACAATGTCACCCATGTACCCACAGGGAAACCAGAACATAACCCCTTGAGTGCTAGAGGGATTAACAATGCATCGGCAACCCCTCCGGTACTCAAAGGGTTAACCAGAAAATAAACACAAGTCGATAGGCTAATGATTGCATGCTACACAGGGGACATTCACTAAGTGGTGATACACTTCTTTGTTTGGGCCAGATCTTAAGGATCTGATCAGTGAGGCCACAGGGGGTAAGAGTACCCTTCTACCCTTGGTTCCTAGGAAGAAAACGGCGTAACCAGTATTTTTGTTCCTTTCAGAATGAGACACGTCCGGCGAACCAGACAGTTCCTTCAGCTCCGCATACCTCCTCCAAGCCCAAACAGCAATGGAAGCCCAAGGTCTCCTCTAAGCCTTCTTCGTCATGACTCACTCTGCTGTGGGTGGTCGTCTGCACCACTAGCACTGCATTTGGGAGGATTCAGAGGCAGACCCATGGGTTTTACTGTTGTGATGGAAGGGTACAGGATCCCTTTCGTCTCTCTTCCTCCCTTTCGCTTCTTTCCTTCTCATACGCCTCAGGGAACAGAGAAACGCCGTCTGTTCGAAGGCACTATTCAGGCTCTTCTGAACAAGGACGTTCTAGAGCCGGTTCCAGTTGAGGACAGAGGTATGGGTTTTTACTCAAACATCTTTGTGGTCTCTAAGAAGGACAGAGGTTATCATCCCATTTTGGATTTGAGGGATCTCAATTCCTTTGTGATCTGGATTCATTATCACCAGGAGTCTCTACATACGGTGATTGCTGCCATGTCCCCGGGGGAATTCCATGCTTCTCTGGATCTTCAGGACGCGTATTTACACATCGCCATTCATCCAGAGAGCTGGCATTATCTCCGATTTGCCTGCAACCAGGGGCATTTTCAGTTTTCAACTCTTCCATTTCGTCTGATGACAGCTCCTCAAGTCTTCAACTGTGTCTTTGGAGCCTTAGTGTCTGTCCTCCACCGGGACAGCATCAGAGTTACTCCATACATGGACGACCTGCTTCTGAAGGCCCCATCTGTGGAACTTCTTCATCAGCAGGTTCAGCAATGCATTTATGCTCGGTGGATCATAACTTGGACAAATCAGATCTTGTTCCATCCCAGCGTCTGGTCTTCCTGGGCCTCCTCTTCGACACCCAGAAGAGCATCGTGTTTCTCACGGATGAGGTGGCTCACCAGATCTCCCACAGGGTTTCTGCGTTCCTGGCTCAGGATCCAGTTCCAGCCAAGAAGCTGTCCTCTCTAGTGGTGAAATTCATTTCCACCATAGGAGCTGTACCATTTGCCATGGCGCACACCAGGGATCTCCAGTGGTTTGTGATCCAGGTGTGCAGAGGTCAGCTGGACTTTCTGAAGATGTCTGTGTCTCTACCTCTTCAAGTGGAACTGAGTTTGTTGTGGTGGCTAGACCTCTCCAATCAGCTGAAGGGCAAGTCCTTCCTGGTATACTTCTGGACCACGGTGACGACGGATGCCAGCTTCTCCGGCTGGGGAGTGGTCCTGGGTCGCCTGAGCACTCAGGGTCGATGGTCTCCGGAGGAATCTCTCCTTCCCATCAACAAATTGGAGCTTCAGGCGATATTCCATGCCCTTTGTCACTGGACATCTCAGCTGGAAGACCTGTCCAGTCTGGGTAGAGTCCGACAACGCCACGGCCATGGTTTACATCAACAAGCAGGGCGGAACAAGAAGTCTCGCCACTTGTTTAGAGGTCAAGGCTATTTTGTCCTGGGCGGAGGAACACGTTCCTGCCATATCCGCAGCGCACATTCCCGCATAGACAACGTCATGGCGGACTTCCTCAGTCGGCGCACAGTGGACAGCAGAGAGTGGGACCTGCACCCAGAGGTGTTCACCCTCATTGTTCAGAAGTGGGGTCTTCCTTACATCAACCTGATGGCGACAAGACACAACAGGAAGGTTCAGAGGTTCTGCTCTCGATGGAGGGACCCTCTAGCTCTGGTGGTTGATGCCATGTCCATTCCTTGGTTATTTCCTCTGGCCTACATCTTTCCTCCTCTCCCAATGCTGCACAGGGTGTTACAGAAATTACGACTGGAGCGCTGTCCAGTCATTCTGATTACTCCGTACTGGCCTCGCCAAGCTTGGTTTCCGGAGCTTCTGGATCTGTCAGTGGTGGAGCCATTCTGGCTCCCTTGCCGACCGGATCTTCTTCTACAGGATTACCTGTGGAAGGAGGATGCTCATCGGCTAGCTTTGATGGCTTGGAAATTGAATCCTCAATATTGAGGAAGAAAGGGTTTTCTTCTGGCGTGGTGGCTATTATGCTCAGTGCCCGCAAACCTATTTCTTCCAAGATCTACCATCGTGTCTGGTTGACCTTCCTGTCTTGGTGTGCCAATAAGGACCTGTCTCAGGAGTTTGATCTGCCTATGGTCCTGGCCTTTTTGAAGGATGGTGTGGATAAGGGCCTCAGTTTGAGTTCCCTTAAAGTTCAGACGTCTGATCTCTCTGTTTTCTTTCAGAGGTGCATTGCCATCCTTCCTGATGTCAAGGTTTTGTTCCAGGGCGTTGCTCATTCTTGTCCTGCCTTCAAGAATCCTGCTTCTCCGTGGGATCTTAATTTGGTTTTCGGCGTTCTTCAGCACCCCCCATTTGAGTCTTTGGCTTCTATTCCTCTACTCCTGTTGAAGTGGAAAATGGCCTTTCTCCTGGCGATTGTGTCTGTCTGCCGTGTCAGGCATTCTGATGTGTCGTTCGTCATTCCTGAGGGTCCTAGGGCAGGAAGACCTGCATCCAAAGTGACTATTGCTTCTTGGATCAAGTCCACTATTCGTAAGGCTTATGAGCTGTGGAAGAAGCCTGTCCCCTTCAGGGTCACAGCTCATTCTACACGATCTATTGAGGCCTCTTGGTCTTACAAGAATCAGGCCTCTGCTGATCAGTTGTGCAAGGCTGCCACCTGGTTGCACACCTTTTCGAAGCACTAGTGTGTTGATGTGTTGGCATCGGCTGATGCCAGCTTTGAGAGGGAAATCCTGGAGGCAGTTTTGCCTGTCTAGGATTTTCTTTGGTTCTTAGTGCTTCCTTCACTTTTGAGCCCCGTTGGCTCTAGTTCAGTGTGCTGTGTCACATTTGGGGTGTTTTTACCCTTGTTCAGTGTCCGTTGACACCTCTTTGTTTGTTGGGCTATCTCTGATCTGATGGTTCCTATCTGCTCTGGTGACATTGGGGGCCTTGCTCCTGGTCCTTGCTTTACTTCCCGCCCCAGGGACACTCAATGGTTGGACATCCCAAAGTTACCAGTAACCTGTATTGGACGACAGAGAAAAGAGGATTTTAGTCTTACCTGTTAAATCCTTTTCTCTTAGTCCATACAGGTTACTGATTTCCTACCCTGTCAAGGGACCATGCTTGGCTCTCCTGTGGCAGACTGTGGGGGTCCTTCGGGGTCATGCTCACAGGAGTCTTCTTTCCCTTCCACTATCTAGTCAATAGTTAGTGTCTGAAATCTTTCTGGAGCTGGTTGACTAGCTGCAGCCAAGGAGGGAAGGTAGGCTGCACCCTCTGCATGCAGTTCTAGAATTGTTCCTGCCTACAATTAAAGGGGTGGATCGCCTAACCAAAGTTACCAGTAACCTATATGGTAAGTCTAACATCCTCTTTTCTCTATTGTTCATATGGAACACAGGTCTCCCACCCAAAGAAAGTGACCTTTTGACTTGGTCTCGGCTATCTGGGCTGCCGAGTCCTTTCTTGAGTCAACCTTTCCTTCTAATCTCTAATAGAGTTCTTACCATTTTAGTGCAGGCAGCCTGTTTGAATACTGAAAACATGTTGTCATGATTTTGTGCTTCTGACATCCCCTACAGTATGTTAATTCATACCCATGTGGTGTGATTTTTCTTATAAGAGTAGTAGCTAATGAATATAGTAGGACATCCCATAATTAAAAAAGCAGTACATTTGAAGGGGGTAGAAATGTAAACTAATGTAAATTTTCTAACTTTGTATAGAGACAAAAAAGAAAAAAGTGAGGAAGCGCCAATAGTGTGTTTTCCAATATAAAAATATGATTTTGATTGATAGCTCATCATATACATTCACATTTATATACTGTTGATAATCAGGCTTATGCCTGTCACCAAATAAAAAAGACTGCAGGGTAATTTACCGGTCCCTGCTTGGGTACGACAGGTTCATTCCACCTCATCATTCCTGGAGTATGAAGATCTTTTCTTATATTTACGGGTTAATCCAGTCACCACAGGAAAAATCAAGATCCCCACTAGTATAAGTGTATATCTCGACACAAAACTAATATAAAGTACAAGGTCAAATAAGATAAAAAAAAAATTGTAGCCACTCCTATATAATATAAAAATGTATTTAATAACAGGCTTGGACTGTGACGCGTTTCTGTCACAGTAGCGGCGGCTGCCGAGCCGACCGCTACCTTACCTGCTGGTTCGCCAGCTTTTGCTTCTGCAGCGTGCGGTCCGTTCCTTCCTGCAGCCTGCCGCAGCCTCTTCCGGCGGGCTCTCAGTGTGCCTTGGCGCGCGTCCAGCTAGACGCGTGTCTGTATTTAAAGAGACAGGCACACCTTTTTTGTCTCCTCCTCTTCCTGGGGGCTGCTCCTTATAAACCACTGGACACTACTCTCAGTTGCCCTTTCGTGGTGTCCAGTGAGGTTGTAGTACTGACTATCTGTTCTGGTTATGACCATTGGCTTGTTCTGACTATCTGCTCTGTGTATGATCTTGGCTTGTCTGACAACCATTCTGGTGCATAATCTGCGGCTCTGGTAGACTACCCTCTTTGTGTATGACCCGGGCCTGGCTGACTATCCGTTCTGGTGCTGACGTTTGGCTTTACCTGATTTCCCGTGCTGTGCGTTACGCTGGTTGGTCCCGTTACCCCTGGGATCAGACCTATAGCTCATTTCTTGTATATCGCTATCTACCTTGGTTGGCCTGCGGTTGTCAACTGGGCACCTTGGTAGCTCTAGTGACCTCTCTATCCTGGTTTCTGGTAGTACAGGTGCGGACCTGTCGGGCGTTTTCTATCTTTGTGGTACAGGTGCGGACCTGTCGGGCGATTCCTACCTTGGTTGTACAGGTGCGGACCTGTTGGGCGTTCCTACCTTGGTTAGTACAGGTGCGGACCTGTCGGGCGTTTCACACAGTTGGCCGGGAAATTGCGGACCGGTAGTGGATCTCCGGTGCGGACCTGAGTCAAGTCCTTCCTTGCTATCTTTGGGGCTCAGTTCCTTGTCTTCGGAAGAACAGTATTGCTGCCAACCGTGTTGCATTGTACTTTTCTGTACTTTTGCCTGTGTCTGTGTTTCTTAATAAAATCTGGTGAAATAGTACCGACTCCAGTATCGTTATTACTGCCGTGACAGTACGAAAGGGCCATGACTACGGACGGTACTAGCAACCCTTCTAACCAAGACCTCCTAGCCAGAATGGAGGTTCAAGAGCAGCGTATGGATCAAATGACGTTGGCCTTGCAAACCCTGCTGAACCGTACTGCTCATCTCGACTGCCCAGCCGGTCAGTCGGTGGCCTCCCCAGTTGCCAACCCGGCACCGATAGCTTCAGCCAACCCTGATGCAAGTGTGATCAGGGGTTCCTCATGGCATGCTCCTACTCCTCAACGTTATGAGGGAGACCCAGCTCTGTGTCGTGGGTTCTTGAACCAAGTAGGCATATTTATGGAAATGGTTCCACAGGCTTTTCCTAACGATCGTAGTAGAGTTGGATTTCTCATTTCTCTACTCTCGGGCAAGGCTTTAGCTTGGGCCAATCCATTATGGGAGACTGACAAACCGATTGTGTATGATTTCCTGGCTTTTGTGGATGCCTTCCGTAAAGTCTTCGACATGCCCGGTCGCAAGGCATCGGCTGCCAAGCACCTCATGACGATACGCCAGGGTACTCGTACAGTAGCCGAATATGCGATTGAATTCCGTACCCTGGCAGCTGAGGTTGGGTGGAACAATGAGGCTCTAGTAGCGGCATTCTCTCAGGGCCTATGCGACTTAGTCAAAGACGAAATTGCGGCCCGTGAGTTACCCAGAGACTTAGACGAATTCATATCATTTACTATCCTGATTGATACCAGGATCAGGGAGAGACCTTCCTTCAGGGAGCGTCTGCGTAGACCTCCATCTCGCCTGGCTCCCAGCTTTACTTACCCACCCAGTCCTCCCACGCCTCCCACACCTCCTGGCTTTGTCTCTGGGGACAGTGAGCCTATGCAGTTGGGAGCGACTCGTCTTTCAGTGGAAGAGAGAGCCTTCCGACGAAGGGAGGGTCTTTGCTTGTATTGTGGTAAAGCCGGTCATTTGTTAAAATCCTGCCCTGTGCGGCCGGGAAACGCCCGCACCTAAGGTCCTGTCGGGGACAGATCTTGGGTGGAATATCTCAGTCCCCGGAGGAGGGAAAGGGTAAACCTATCCTCGAGATCTTACTGTCTTGGGGCAACTGCTCCGTAATTGCCGCCGCATTGATCGATTCAGGGGCGGCAGGTCACTTTATTGACTCTGAATTTGCTGAAAGACATGGCATCCCTTTGCAGAACCGCGAGTCTCCTTTGGCCATTGAGGCCATTGATGGGAGGCCCCTTAAACCCTCCCACATCACTCATGAGACTCTACCCTTAACCCTGCGTGTAGGAGCCCTACATTCAGAAACTATTCAGTTCCAGGTTATTCAGTCTCCACATTACGCCATTGTTTTGGGATATCCATGGCTGCAGAAGCATAACCCCAGGATAGACTGGGGGACCTGTGACATAATCTCCTGGGCTTCCAGTTGTACAAGTTCCTGTCTGGCTCACCCTACGAGACTATTCTGTACGTCCTCTCCTGGTCTACCAGAGGAGTACACAGCTTTTCGTGATGTGTTTGACAAGGGTCAAGCTGGGGCAGTGCCTCCTCACAGGGCCTATGACTGCGAAATTAACTTGATTCCCGGTACTATTCCTCCTAGGGGCCGTGTTTATCCACTTTCTGCTGAGGAGACAAGGGTTATGGAGGAATATGTTGCTGATGCTCTTGCGAGAGGCATAATCCGTAAGTCCTCTTCACCGGCAGGTGCAGGTTTCTTTTTTGTCAAAAAGAAGGATGGGGAACTGCGTCCCTGTATTGATTACCGTGGTCTAAATAAGCTGGTAACCAAGAATGCCTATCCGATACCCCTGATAACCGAATTGTTTGACAGATTAAAAGGGTCCAAGGTATTTACTAAACTCGATTTGAGGGCGGCCTATAACCTTATCCGTATCAAGAGTGGTGACGAATGGAAGACAGCTTTTAATACCCGTAGTGGGCACTATGAGTATTTAGTGATGCCTTTTGGATTGTGCAATGCCCCGGCTGTCTTCCAGGAGTTGATCAATGATGTCCTCAGAGACTTGTTGCAAAGTTCGGTTGTGGTATACCTGGATGATATACTCATACACTCGCCATCTATTGAGACACATTTCACAGATGTGTCAAGGGTTTTACAGCGTCTGAGAGAGAATGGTCTCTACTGTAAGCTCGAGAAATGTGAATTCCATAAATCCCAGGTCACTTTTTTGGGCTACGTGATATCTGCCTCGGGGTTTGCTATGGACCCACAGAAACTATCTGCCATCATACAATGGCCTCGTCCAGTGGGGTTGAAAGCCCTCCAACGCTTTTTGGGCTTTGCTAACTACTATCGTAGGTTTATTAAAAACTTCTCCTCGATAGTAAAACCTCTCACGGATCTCACTTGTAAGGGATCAGACGCTTCTAGGTGGTCTCCCAGAGCCATTGGGGCATTCGAGACTCTGAAATCCGCCTTTGCCAAGGCCCCTATCTTAGTGCACCCTTATCCCGCCCTGCCCTTCACATTGGAGGTTGATGCATCTGAGACGGGAGTAGGCGCCCTCCTGTCCCAGCGCTCGACTCCTGGGGAGGCGTTGCTTCCTTGTGGATACTTTTCCAAGAAATTGTCTAAGGCGGAAAGGCTGTACGAGATTGGTGATAGAGAACTGCTGGCCATTATATTGGCATTGAAGGAATGGCGTTACCTGCTGGAAGGAACTAGTACTCCGATCTTGATCCTCACGGATCACAAGAACTTAACTTATTTGTCTGAGGCTAAACGTCTGTCTGCCCGCCAAGCCAGATGGGCATTGTTTCTGTCCAGATTTAACTTCATTGTCTCGTATCTCCCGGGCTCTAAGAACATTCGGGCAGACGCCTTATCCCGTCAATATTGTTCTAATTCTGAGGAGGAACCCCCTCCCGCCCCGATTATTCCAGCCGATCGTATTCTGGCTCACATTCGTACTAGTATTACGTCTCCTCTGGGTGAGGAGATTTTGGCTTCCCAGGGTTTGGCTCCTGCAGAGAAACCCAGTGGGAGATGTTTTGTACCAGTTCCACTGCGCACCAGACTGTTGGAAACTTTCCATACCTCCAAAACCGCTGGCCACAATGGACGCGATCAGTTGATCTGGTCCATTTCCCGATTATTTTGGTGGCCCAGCTTGAGGAAAGATTGCGCAGCCTTCATGGCAGCCTGTCAGACCTGTGCTCAGAATAAATCCCCACGTAGCCTACCTGTGGGTCTCCTTCAACCCATTCCCAATGGGGATCGCCCATGGTCTCATCTGTCCATAGATTTTATGGTTGACCTTCCCGCTTCCCTGGGCCATACGGTGATCCTGATGGTGGTGGACAGATTCTCCAAAATGGCGCATTTTGTACCTTTGAAGGGGTTGCCTTCTGCCCAACAGTTGGCGGAGATATTTGCTAAAGAGGTCTTCCGTTTACATGGCATTCCTAATGTGATTATTTCCGACCGGGGGAGCCAGTTTGTGTCCCGATTCTGGAGATGTTTTTGCACGCAATTGGGGATTCAACTTGCCTTCTCTTCTGCCTACCACCCTCAATCTAATGGTGCCGCCGAACGGTCTAACCAGGGCCTGGAACAATTCCTTCGTTGTTATATAAACCACCACCATGACAATTGGGCTACTTTGTTACCCTGGGCGGAATTTGCCAGGAATTGTGCCATCAACTCCTCTACCCAGAGTTCTCCGTTTTTGATAAATTATGGGTTCCAACCCTCTGTTCTCCCGGAGACCTTTGAGGCACAACCTATTCCGGCTCTGGATGAGCATTTACGGGCTCTCCGCTCCTCTTGGGTACAGGTACAGCATACCCTACATGGTTCTATGCAACGACATAAACGGCAGGCCGACCGTAGGCGACTTCCAGCACCCTCCTTTCAGGTGGGAGATAGGGTATGGCTATCATCCCGGAATCTTAACCTCCAGGTTCCCTGCAACAAGTTGGCTCCCCGGTTTGTTGGTCCATTTCGCATCATTCGGAGGGTCAACCCTGTGGCATACGCATTACAGCTACCCGCTACCATGCGCATTCATAATGTTTTTCATGTGTCGCTATTGAAACCTTTAACCTGTAACCGGTTTACTTCTACCTCTTGTCCCCCGGCTCCCATTCAGGTGGGGGACCATGCTGAATTCGAGGTGCAAAGTATACTGGATTCCAGGAGGGTAAGGGGGAGTTTACAATATTTGGTGCACTGGAAGGGCTATGGTCCGGAGGAGCGCTCTTGGGTTCCTTCCAGAGATATGCACGCATCCAGACTGATTCGTAGGTTTCATTCCCGCTTTCCAGACAAACCTCGCCCCGATCCTCGCAGGAGGGACCCTTAAGGGGGTGGTACTGTCACAGTAGCGGCGGCTGCCGAGCCGACCGCTACCTTACCTGCTGGTTCGCCAGCTTTTGCTTCTGCAGCGTGCGGTCCGTTCCTTCCTGCAGCCTGCCGCAGCCTCTTCCGGCGGGCTCTCAGTGTGCCTTGGCGCGCGTCCAGCTAGACGCGTGTCTGTATTTAAAGAGACAGGCACACCTTTTTTGTCTCCTCCTCTTCCTGGGGGCTGCTCCTTATAAACCACTGGACACTACTCTCAGTTGCCCTTTCGTGGTGTCCAGTGAGGTTGTAGTACTGACTATCTGTTCTGGTTATGACCATTGGCTTGTTCTGACTATCTGCTCTGTGTATGATCTTGGCTTGTCTGACAACCATTCTGGTGCATAATCTGCGGCTCTGGTAGACTACCCTCTTTGTGT
Source organism: Rhinophrynus dorsalis (assembly GCA_037306005.1). Lineage (NCBI taxonomy): Eukaryota > Metazoa > Chordata > Amphibia > Anura > Rhinophrynidae > Rhinophrynus > Rhinophrynus dorsalis. The sequence continues at coordinate 26,777,013 of CM074728.1, forward strand.
ATGACCCGGGCCTGGCTGACTATCCGTTCTGGTGCTGACGTTTGGCTTTACCTGATTTCCCGTGCTGTGCGTTACGCTGGTTGGTCCCGTTACCCCTGGGATCAGACCTATAGCTCATTTCTTGTATATCGCTATCTACCTTGGTTGGCCTGCGGTTGTCAACTGCGCAACCAGCATACAAACGCTCCAGGGGATAGCCGTTGGGCACCTTGGTAGCTCTAGTGACCTCTCTATCCTGGTTTCTGGTAGTACAGGTGCGGACCTGTCGGGCGTTTTCTATCTTTGTGGTACAGGTGCGGACCTGTCGGGCGATTCCTACCTTGGTTGTACAGGTGCGGACCTGTTGGGCGTTCCTACCTTGGTTAGTACAGGTGCGGACCTGTCGGGCGTTTCACACAGTTGGCCGGGAAATTGCGGACCGGTAGTGGATCTCCGGTGCGGACCTGAGTCAAGTCCTTCCTTGCTATCTTTGGGGCTCAGTTCCTTGTCTTCAGAAGAACAGTATTGCTGCCAACCGTGTTGCATTGTACTTTTCTGTACTTTTGCCTGTGTCTGTGTTTCTTAATAAAATCTGGTGAAATAGTACCGACTCCAGTATCGTTATTACTGCCGTGACAGTTTCACAGTTATACACTGCTTTCTCAGCCTTAGATGCCTATGTCTATAGAATAAAGAAACCAAACCACTACAAACACACTTAATTAACCATGTACCTTGCTGCGTGAATGGTCAACTAATTAAATTCGGCTAGACAATGTCCATGAGGGAAGAGGCATTTCCAGCCGATCACAATGTCTATCTGTAACCCGGTGATTTCCAACCGTCTGACCAGGGTCACTTCAAATACATGCCTGATGCTATGGAATCATCCTCGCATTCTGTTCCAATAAATACCCCAATCTAGACCCTAAACACATCCAATCTTTAGCTAATTAGTAAAGTAGGAAATTCCGTTGTTTTCAGTAAATTTGTAAGGGTGGAAATGTAAAAAAACAACAACTTTTGAACTAGTTCTGGAAACATTTGTGAACATCAGGCAAGAGGTGGCAAGGCAACTGACCCTTTATTTGATGCAATGGGGTATCTGTTTTCAAGGAATATATACTTTTATGTAGTTATTGAGCTATTGTAGGGTAGTTTTACTATGGAACAAATGTATTGATCATTATGGTTCATAATAGTTTTCCACATATAACTAGAAAGTTACCAGTGGGAATCATACCTAAGCTGATGAATAGCAAAAATGCCACAACGTATCGTGCCTGAATGCTAAAAAACATTTCCCAAGCCTCTGGTGCTGAAACGGTTAAGGGCCCCTGTGCCAAATAATGTTTACAAAATCTGTCTGGGAGTATAGGATAATTAAAGCTGTATGGCACATTTTTTATTAGTGAGTGGGCAACATGAGGCTTTCCAGCTGTTTCTGGACAACTGCCATCATCCACCTACAGCTGTTAATTGGTGTGGGATGATGGAAGTTGCAGTTCAGCTACAGCTGAGGTCCTCAATTTGCCCTGGCTATTTTGTATTCTGGTCTAATCAATCTTTGGATCTCCAGCTTCCATCATCCACAACCAGACAGTGGCTGGATAGAAATAATGTGAGTTGTAGTCCCAATATCTGCAGATCCAAATATTGAGTACTCTGGCTGTACACGACTTAATTCTGCTTCTCTCAATGTATCTTCTTTCTTTTTCACTTCTGTTTAGAGCCAGAAACTGCGTGAAGTTTTTAACTTGGATTTTCCCGAAAACAGCTTCCTGGCCAAGACTCTGACTATTGTATCCGGTCCAGACATGGTGGACCTCACCTTCCATAACTTTGTGTCCTACAAGGAGAACGTGGGCAAGGTATGCACATCTTCAGCTGGATATAGGGCTTGGAATGGGTGGGAAATGGGGTGATAGATCAGCTAGTTAATGCACCAGCTGTAGAATCTGTTCAAACTAGAAGGTTGCATGATCCAGTCCCGGCAAGGTCAGCTCAGCCTTTCACCCTTCTGAGGCAGATAAAATGAGTCCAGGACATGCTTGAAAATGCAAGACAATCTCAATGTATCCTTCCTGGTAAAATAAAAAATAATAATAAAAAAAAGAAAATAACTTTACTGTATAACTGCATTTTCTCTGTCATCCAATATAGGTTACTGGTAACTTTGGCAAGGTGACCACCCCTTTAAATAGGCAGGAACAATTCTTGAAAAGAAGTGCAGGGTGGAGCCTTCATCCTCTCCTTAGCTGGTCCCCAGCCAATCCCCCCCAGTAAGGTTTGTTCCTTGACCAAGCAAGGCATGAGAACAGTTCTGCTATAGTTTTAGTTATATTTATTGTTTTCTGTTAGATATGGTATACCAACCATTAGGCAGATTACCATTACTGACATTCCCAAGTTGGATAGCTCAGTTTCCAGGTGCTGCTGTGGACCTATCAGCCCTGAGAGGGAAAATCACGTGTAGCATGTTTTTTTCCCTAGGAGTTGCCCACTGAGGCTTTCTCTTTAACAATGGTAATCTGAAGACAGAAGACCTGCTAAAAAGGTGTGCAACCCTTTGAGTGCTGAGGTCCACATGTCCCACGCTTCCCCTCCGCACAGGGGTCTCCTTTGGAGTTCCTAATACATACTCCTGCACTCATTGGGTTTATCTGTATGACTGTTGGGGTTTGGAGCAGCTGGGTTTCTGTGGTAAATATACCCTTTGTTTCCCATTTTGGGCACTATTGGGGGGTTTATTACACTTCCCCTACTGGGTTTAGTGTTTATTCCTTTATTGTAGTGTTCTCTGATGTGCTTTCTACTGTTCAGACACATTTTGATTTTTTTACTTTATTTGAGGCGAGCTTTACCGGGACATATCTCTGCAACTGCTCAATGTATCAGCTTCAGAGATGGCTCATTTTGTTTGCCTACCCTTGTTCTATCATCCAGCTTACATTCTGAGTGTGTTGGGGGGCTCAGGGTTTTGAGAACTGTTTTTGGGGTACTTGAAGGGAAACTACATTTCTCTTGAGTGCCCGTTTCGCACACTCTTTTCTAATTGGCTGCCATCGTGGACTCCATTTTCTTCTTTCCCTTCACTAGTATCCTACGCAGGGTTTGGACTCTCCTTCTCTCCTCAGCAGATTAACCCTTGTCCTGCCAGTTAAGTGCATTTTTGCTATTTCTGGGGTGAAATACTTAATCTTACACACTGTGTTTGGGTTTACCTTATACTTTCAGAATTTTATACCCTGTGAGGATGTCAACTCCGTTGGAACTTGGGGCTAGGCCTAAGACTAAGGATACTGGGGTGTCTTTGACCCCCCATTGCGCATTGCTCCTCATGTCACTCAGGGCTTCCTAGAGATTAATCAGGTCATTTATGCCCTTCATGCAGTTCTGCATCTCCCCCAGGGACCGCCAGCCATGCACTAGAGCCACTGTGGATGCAAGAGTTTAAGGCTACTACTAAAGACTTAAAGTCTACCTTACAACTCCTTCCATCCCAACCACAGGGGGTCTTCCAGTCCTGGCAGCCCCCTACGTCTGTCTGGTTTTCCCTACCTAAACCGCAGGGTGTACCTGACGTATCAGATTCCTCTGAGGAGGAATTGTTGGTGGACTCAGATGAGAACAAATGTTCTGTGGTGGTATCCTCCCAATTTTTTGGGGACACCTTTGAAGCTGACCCTGAACCCTCAGCTGAGGGCCTGATCAGGGCTGTCCTCAATACTCTGAACATTCCCCTGGTTTCTGAGGCTCCTAAGGACCCTTCTAATGTGTTTCATATACCTAAGATGCAGAGTACCTTCTTTCCACCTAATCCCACTCTTGATCAACTTGTGTTAGACGAGTGGAAGAACCCTGATAAGAAATCTACTGTGTCTAGAAAGTTTGCTAAGTTGTATCCCTTCTCTGAAGCGGCCCTAGCTCAATGAGCTCAACCACCTAAGGTGGACGCCCCAATTGCTAGACTTTCTAAGTCCACTGCTCTGCCTGCGGCGGACACGTCTGTCCTTAAGGATTGGACTGACAGGAAACTTGAGGCCTTTCTAAAGGCCATCTTTGCTACTGCAGGCACATCATTGCATCCCTCATTTGCGGCTTCTTTGGTGAACAGGGCCATTGCAGTCTAGACTGAACAGCTAACTGTAGATTACCGTCATGACGCTCCCACTGCTGACTTGCTGCGGCTTCTGGCCAACATTTCTGAGGTTCAGCATTATGTTTCTGCAGCTATCTTTGATGCCATCTGGTTGGTGGCTAGAGTTTCTACCATGTCTGTGGTTGCCAGACGGGCTCTCTGGCTCAAGATCTGGTCTGCGGATACTACCTTTAAGAAATCCTTACTTTTGTTAACCTTTTTGGGAATGTCCTTGTTTGGGCCTGAGCTTAAGGACCTCTTAGCGAGGCCACTGGGGGTAAGAACACCCTCTTACATTTAGTTCCCAAGAGGAATCCTCAGGCCAAACAGAATCGGCTTTTTCGTCCATTTCAGACTGAGGCGCACACCACGACCCAGGCGGTTTCCCAGGGTCCACGTTCCTCTTCTTCCAAGCCCAAACAACAATGGAGGCCTAAGCAATAGTCTGCCAAGCCCAAGACTTCCAAACCTTCTACGGCATGACTCACCGAACCCTGGACCCCACGTGCCAGTGAGTGGCCGTCTGCACAATTTCCTCAGTGTCTGGACACACACCATGGTGGATCCATGGGTTTTACAGGTAGTCTCAGAGGGGTACAGGATCCCTTTCACCTCTCTTCCTCCGTTCAGGTTCTTTCCTTCTCACACTCCTCAGGGAGTGGAGAAGCTCCATCTCTTCAACTGCGCCATCCAGACCCTTTTGGACAAATAGGTCCTGGAACCAGTTCCCGAGCTGGGAAGAGGATCGGGTTTCTATTCCAACCTGTTTGTGGTTTCCAAGAAGGTCGGTGGCTGTCGTCTGATTTTGGACCTGAAGGATCTCAATTCCTTTGTGATCACAAGGAGTCCCTACGGACGGTGATTGCGGCCATGTGTCCTGGGAAATTTCTTGCTTCTCTGGACCTTCAGGATGCCTACCTGCATATAGCCATCCATCCGGGGATCCGACAGTACCTCAGGTTTCCCTGCGACAAAGGGCCTTTTCAGTTTTCTGCTCTTCCCTTTGGTCTGACTACAGCCCCCCAGGTCTTCAATCATGTCCTGGGTGCTTTTGTGTCCATCCTACACAGGGGTGGCATCAGGGTCAATCCATACATTGACAACTTGCTCTTGAAGGCCCCCTCTCCGAAACGCCTTCATCTACAGGTCAACGACTGCATTCATGCACTCACCCATCATGGGTGGATCTTGAACATGGACAAGACTGATTTGATACCATCTCAATGACTGATCCTTCTGGGTCTTCTCTTTGACATCATGAAGGGCATGGTGTTTCTCTCGGATGAGGTGGCTCACTAAATCACCCATAAAGTGTCTGCTGTCCTGGCTTCCGATTCAGTTCCTGCCAAGAAGTTGACCTCTCTAGTGGGGAAGTTCATATCCACGATAGAGGCAGTTCCGTTTGTCCCTGTCAAGGGACCATGCTTGGGTCTCCTGTGACTGAACGTGGGAGTCCTTGGGTTCATGCTCACAGGAGTCTTCTTTTCCTTTCTTGCTACCTAGTCAATAGCTAGTGTTTCAAATCTTACTGGAGGGGATTGGCTGTGGACCAGCTAAGGAGAGGAGGAAGACTCCACCCTGCACTTCTTTTCAAGAATTGATCCTGCCTATTTAAAGGGACAGTCACCTTCCCAAAGTTACCAGTAACCTATATGGACTAAGAGAAAATGATTTAACAGGTAAGACTAAAATCCTCTTTTACTTAACTGCTTGGATGCTTGAAACATCTCCAATGAAGCAATGAGTTACAGACATCTTTAGCATCCAAGGGGTTATGTTAAGGTCCCTGAATAAGGCCATTAAGGTTTAATATAAAACCAGCAGAACATTACTATCATATGGCAACAGAAAGGTAATGCATTGTTTAATGAAGTGACCCTTCATTCTAGAAAATTGCCCTTACCAGGAATAGGAGTAATGTGCATTAAGGTGTTATAAAGAGGTGATAAAGCAGAGAAGACGTCTCCAGTGATGTTTGTATAGTTCAGGGTAGAGCAACAGAAGGCCATCCAGCTACTGAAAGAGTACAACTCATATCCTTCGATGTTAGGAGTTGTAATCTGGCAGCAGCTGGAGGGCCTTAAATAATAATAATAATAATAATAATATAATAATAACTAGTATTTATATAGTGCCTTTCTCCCAGTGGGACTCAAAGTGCTTTTAGGAATTAATTAGGGTTAATTCTAGGAATTAACCGAATTGGCAGCTGAATAAAATGTTATTATTAACCAATCGATTGTACTCATTTATTGACCTCGGAATGATGAAGAGCTGAGTTGACCCTTCCTGGAATCAAACCTGCAACCTTGAGGTTTGAGCAGGCTCTGCAGTCAGGGCATTTTACCACAGAGCTATTGGTGTCTAGTCTAGTTAATCAACGTATGAACTTTAAAGCAGAAGTAAATCCTTTGTTGGTAGTTGCTTTATTCAAATGTTATAACCATGCTAACTGTTGGGAAGTGAGTAACAACTTCATCAGTTCCTGACAGTTTGAACACATTCTATAGAGAACCGTTGTCAGTGACTCACCCCTCCCATAGAATGCAACAAATTAACTGTGCGAACACATGAGCCGAGATGTACTAAAATTTGATGAGGGGCCAGTCTGACAATCTTGTGCTGTATTTGTGTTGATGGCACACTAAGATGGCACTAAATGTGCCAACATCACTATGAATCTGCATTGCCTTCGAATGGTTTACGATTTTGCAGGTACTACTTCGACAATGGCTTACTTGTGTATTGAAATGCAGCTTAATGATCCATTATCATATTCATGTAGGTGTGTTCATATGTTAATGTGGCACATTCCCTCGAGCACTAAGCTCCAATAGCTGCCTATGCTGTCAGTGTTCACAGTCCCAACATTGTCTAACCCAGGTTGGTGAAGTTGGGATCTCCCTGTGGCTTTCTAAGCAGCTTTGGCCATGGCCACAACCCTCTTAAACATTTGAGTATCAGAGCGATAAGCAGCACATTGCTGGGCAATATATTGCTTGTCTCTCTAGCACTCAAAAGAGTTAAATGATGATTACTTCAAAGATCTTAGCAAAACTCTTTCACTGATAGGATTTAGGATTACCCGGGATGTAGGCTTAGTGGGTAGGAAAAGGAGGAGTACTTTACATTAGTTATATGTAACTGTAATTGTTTTGTTGCCAAAGGAATCAGCAAAGTATGTGTAGCAGGCTATTGTCATACTTTTATATTTGGGATGAAATAAAAATTTACGTTTTTTTATACAATGGTTGATCAGGTAATTTCCTTCAGAATGCATTCTACACTGGACATTTTGTCATACAGGTTCTGCGGACTGGTAGACCGCTAACGGATGTGACTTTGCCAAAACAGCAACGCTGGCCTTACACAGTGCAGTCAGATCTGCTCACATAGAAACATGGAATTTGACGGCAGATAAGAATTATTTCGTCCCATCTAGTCTGCCCATTTTCCTACTGTAAAAACCTCAAACCTTTTTTGGTCCTTGGTCTTTCCTTATGTTAACGACAGCCATATGCCGTTCCGATCCATGCTTAAACTCTGTCACTGTATTAACTTCTACCACTTCTGCTGGTAGGTTATTCCACTTATCTACTACCCTCTCAGTGAAGTAAAACTTTCTTATATTACATCTAAACCTGTGTCCCTCAAGTTTTATACTATGGCCTCTTGTCCTAACATTTTTACTCCTTTGAAATCTACTTCCAGCCTGCACTTTGTTGAATCCCTTCATGTATTTGAATGTTTCTATCATATCTCTCTCTTCTCTCAAAGTGGGATAAACCCCCCCACAAAAATCTCTACCAAAATAGTTGCAATAATGGCAGGGCATATGTGTTATACCCATATCGCTACTCCGATTCTAATTTAACTCAGCCCCTTGGCATAACCAAAGTAGCAAATGTGGAGGGTAATGTAGAATACCATTAAAGTGCCACACCTAACTGAATCACATATAACACAGTCCACAATAGTGGACTGGTGGGAAGATGCTGCTTCGAATGGAAAAAAAAAATATATATACATACATAAAAAAAATCAACATCATAGTGGCACTCATAATATCTGTCTAAAGTAACAGTTGGTGCTCGTCCCATAAAAAAAGTAGGAAATATACATTTATATATTATATACATACATACATATCACTGATAAAACCTGGATCATTATCATCATTATTGGGAATTTAGAGTATCATAAGCATGCTATGTCCATCTCAGCAAGACCACCTTGACCCAAAAATACAAGAAAGTATCAATAAAAATAAATAAATAAATATATTCAATTAGGTTTAAGGGTACACTCACAATAAAATAGACGAATGTCTGAGTGCAGTATACATGGATAAGTAATTATAGGAAAAAATCAGCACTCTCAGGAAAATTTTTTCCCCGTGCAATAAATGTTTATTAATAGATCAACGTTTCAATCCCAGCAGGAATCTTTATCAAGATCTTAATAAAGATTCCTGCTGGGATTGGAATGTTGATCTATTAATAAACTTTTATCGCACGGAGAAAAAGTTTCGTGAGAGTGCTGATTTTTGCTAGAACTATATAAACAATATATATATATATATATATAAGAAAAGAAGAGGAAAAAAAGAATGTATATGTATATATATATATATATATATATATATATATATATATATATATATGTGCAAACCAAGCACAGGAAGAAGACCTTTTAAGTGAATGGTGAATGATTTATTTTCTATTAACGCGATCGCGGCTCTGCTGCAGAGCCACCGGACGATGGCTGATTAATCTGGCAGCATAAGAATTGCAGTTTCCACATAACCAATGTAAAGTCCTCCTACCCCTACATCCCTGGTAACCCTGAATCCTATCATTGAAAGAGTTTTTTCTACAATCATTGAGGAACTCATCATTTATTAACCTTTTGAGTGCCAGAGGCAGTGAGTAACACATTACTTTGCAATGTGTTGTTTACTCCATTGGCACTTAAAGGATTGAGTGGGTGCTGCTGCTGTTTTTGGTGCTGAAGTTTCTCTGTATCCTCTCTTCTCTGCTCTGCCCTCCCCAACACATTGACTCCTTTACAACAGAATGATATGCTAATTATTGCAGTATTTTCCCTTCCCCTTGCATTCATAATTCTTGCTGCATATGGAGATGTGTATCTCTATCACCAAGGCAATGTGCTCCCCACACATCTCTATAGGTTTGTGCATATCTCCCAGGTAAACTATAGGTAAACTTTGTGGTCACTAGAGGGCAATATCCCAGCTGTAGTTTTCAGAGTTTGTGTGACATTCATGCTCTTGAATAGTATAGAATAGAACAGGTAGGAATTTCACTTAGAGGGTGTATGTTGGCAGACTAATCAATGAGAAAGAAGCCTATTGGATAATGAGGTTGGGGACTGTGGTGCCTGGTTCTATCAGTATGTCATATGGCAATTTTTTATTGTCCAAAATCAGTGTTGTTGTTGTATTAAGGACTATTCCTTTAAAGGGATAGTAACACTTCGTTTTAACTTTATTTTATTTTGTAGGTATTAAAAAAACATGAAGAATGATATAAGTCTTATCTCTCAAACCTTTATGGTTTATGAGATATTCACAAGCAAAATTCCCCTCCCCGCCCCTTTTACCTAGTGTAAACAATCTCTTCTCAGATGTGAGTCTGGTTGTATGACAGTACAGATAACAGAAGGGGACAATTTTCTTTGTATGAAAACAATGAAAGCCCTTCTCCCCTTGACAAGTTTTTCAGCTTTTTCCATTATCTTAATTGAAGATTGTCCCTCTCAGCAGTCTACCTGGGCATCTCCCTTCTTATCTGGTTGAACAGGGGGGGGATACTTTGTTTGTGAATATCTCTTAAACCATAAAGGTTTCAGAGATAAGACTTATATCATTCTTCATGTTTTTTTAATGCCTACAAAATAAAATAAAGTTAAAATGAAGTATTACTATCCCTTTAAACCTTTGAAACCCAAGAGGGGCATGCAATGCATTGTGGAACAATTTATTGCATACCCCTATAGGACTCAAAGGGTTAAATGTTCAAATCTTTCTAAGCAATTCAAGTCTATGGTTTGCTTCAGAATTGCTCCATTTTGCTAAAATGTATAATAGCCTATGTATTGTTTTTATCTGTTAGACTTAGTTAAAGGTGATCTGTCACCCCTACAAAAGTTAGGCTTATTATGTAGTGTATATATACATAATGCTGAAAACGTTATTGATTTAAAAACAAACAAAAAAAAAAAACAATGCTATTTATGTTAAAACAATAGCTTATAGAGTGCCCTGCACCCTATTTCTGCATACACGTCTGTTGCTGCACTGCCCGTGATTCCTTCCCACTACCCAGCCTTCTTCGATGACGGAAGCTGTCTGTCTGTAAGCTGGAGCAATCTTACTGGCTAGATATCATTCTCTGCCAATGAGATCGCTCCAACCGTCATCGGAGGAGGCTGGGTAGTGGGAAGGTAGCAGGGGCAGTGCGGCAATCTGCGGCAACTGAAGTTTATGAGAAAGTATGGTGCAGGGCACTCTATAAACTATTGTTTTAACACAAATAGCGTTTAAAAAAAATTGATAACGTTTTCAGCATTTTGTACATATACTCTACATAATAAGCCTAACTTTTATAGAGGTGATAGATCATCTTTAGTTAACTCGGGCGACTTAGTTGAAATGCATTTTAGCACATACCAAGACGCCTGTGTCATTTACCCCAAGCTGTTTCAAAACAGTGCATTTAGGGCAGTGTTATTAACGCTGTTCTAAAGTCATCCTTGTGTAAAAAGCTTTACAGTGGAATCTGCTAGCTCTTCATGAATATAATAATAAAAATCTAATCATTTTTTCTCATGATATTTCATATTTACTGGGTTTCCTCTTGCAGGACTGGGCTGCAGACATTCTGACAATTGTTACAAACCCTCTGCTCTCCAACGCATCACGTTACTCCTTCTTTGAGAAAATGTAAGTCTCATACCTCCCAACATTTCAAATTACCAAAGAGGGACACTTGTGTTTTAGGGGATGTTTCTGGGGGCGTGGCTGGTGGGTGGGGCATTACTGAGAATTTTTAGGCTATTTCATGACCTATTGACATCTTGTGTAACCTAATAAATTACTTATAACAAGACCAAAGTATTTTATTTACACAGACTAATGTATAAATACAAATACTGATGTTTAAACAAACATGAATGTGAGTTGTATTGCTGTAGAGCAATGTGATACACTTATATACACACCACGCAATCTGATCTCCTAAAAAGAGGGACATCAGGGTGGGAAAGAGGGAGAGAGGGATGTGGGTCTAAAAATGGGACTGTCCCTCCTGAAGAGGGACACTTGGGAGGTATGAAGTCTTCTGGCATTTTTTTACTTCTGCATGAAAACTAAAAGTTCATTGAGGATTTAATTTTGCACATGAACAAATCTGAGCAACCATCAAATGGAAATGCATATGTGATGTAAGCTTTGATATGTGAAAAGGGGGAAGTGGCATTTCTAGTTGTTAAACTGAAACTATTCCATTGAAATAAGTAGATCTTAATTTGTTTAATAGAATGACTTAGGAATTTGTTCTTCATGCAGCAGTCAGTTATATCTATTTATTGTTTTGTGCATTAGACCTCTGTTGTTGTCTGTAACTCAGTACGCCAACAAGCCTGGTTTTAACCTCCAATTTAGCATAGCTGGAGTAACATTAATGACTAAGCCACTGATTACTCACCTGTTAACAAGTAAGAATATCATGAAAACCTGCTCTGTTGGAATGCCCCCAAAGACTAACACTGAGAAACACTGCTATGACTGAACAGGGATATATTACTAGCTTGAGATAGTTTCCTGCACCATTAGAATCATGGCTAGAGCTCTCTTTCTATGACTAATCTCATACAAACTGATGAAGTCTGTTTATTGAGGGAGATGAAAACTACATGCATAGCAGTAAAATTAATTTGTTCCATATGGTGTAGTTGGTTTGCTCCAACCTGAACTTATGTTGAAAAGAAAAGTGGGAATAATTCTGGGGAAAAATATTTGCACCATAGAAGAGAAATAACAATGACCATTAATTTAAATTAGGATTTTAACTCCTTTAACAACTAGAGGGGTCTCCGACACATTACAAGGCAGTGTGTTGGAGACCTCTCTATATTCAAGGTTTTAAAGGGATAGTAATACTTAAAATGTAAAAAAAATATATGTTGTAGAGTTTATCCCCCTGAGTAAAACAAGAGTACTCCCACTGCTGAAAGGTGTTTCATTCAAAAGTTATTAATTTTCAAAGTTAAATTTTTTAGGTGCAATATCACAGTGGCCTGAAATTGTACAGTGGCGCTGTTGCTACACCATCCTATGGAGATTTATGGTCAACTGTCCAGAGCTGTCCATAGGATCGTGTAGCAACAGCGCCACTCTACAATTTCAGGCCACTGTGATATTGCACCTAAAAAATTCAACTTTGAAAATTAATAACTTTTGAATGAAACACCTTTCAGCAGTGGGAGTATTCTTGTTTTACTCAGGGGGATAAACCCTACAACATATTTTTTTTTTTACATTTTAAGTATTACTATCCCTTTAACACTTTATTGTGGTGCAGATGGTTTGCTCCTGTGAGTCATTGGGAGGAGTGGAAGAGACAGCGCATTGTAACTTCAGTTTACCAAGATACCCATATATATATATATATATATATATATATATATATATATATATATATATATAGTTCCTATCAGGCACGTGCACACATAGACACCAAGGGGGGCTTGAGCACCTGCCCTTTTTGTCCAAAGTGCCCTTGTGCCCTTTTAACAAAAAAAAAGTTGCCTCGCCATCCGCAGTAACCCCCGCACCACCCAGTCAGGTCTGTTCCTCCTTCAGGACAGACCTGTAGATGCTGCGCTCCCTCGTCGGCTCTTTAGTATTACAGAGCGCTGGGAGATGACATCATCTCCCAGCGCTCTGCATGAAGAGAAGACCTTGCGGGGGCAAGATGGAGATGATGGGGCAATGTATGAGAGGGTAAGTTTTGCTGATGGGGCAATATGGAGATGATGGGGGCAATGTGAGGGTAAGTTGGAGCTGATGTGTCAATATGGAGCTGATGTGGGCAATGTGAGGGTAAGTTGGAGCTGTTGGGGGCAATGTGGAGCTGATGGGAGCAATATGGAGCTGACAGGGGACAATGTAAGGGCAATATGGAGATGATGGGGGGCAATGTGGAGATTAGGAGCATTGTGGAGGTGTCCAGTGGAGATGGCCAATGGGGGGGCTTTAGATTTCTATGCCTACATGCTCCTGAGATGTAAATTCTTTTATTTTTTTTTTTTAAATATATATTTTGAATAAATAATTATGAGAAGTGCCCTTTTTTTCATTTGAGCCCCTGCCCCCCAAAATGTATGTGCATGTCCCTGGTTCCTATACTTCTATAGAGACACTTTTTTCTCAAGTGTACATCCACTTTATTTGTTTCAGTTTACAACCTGATTAATACTCGTTTAAGCCCATTGTGTGTTATGAGGAATTATGACCTAGACCCAAACTTCAGTAGAGGTCACTGTATAAAGGAAACTACAAATATACTGTAAAAAATGCTAGCTATACCTGACCCCTATAGGAAAGACATATACCTAGGTAAATTAATATGTAAACAAATTAATAGCTACTCATTCCTAGGAGAAAATACTCCTTTAAAGGGATAGTAATATTTAAAATGTAAAACAAATATTATGTAAGGTTTATCCCCTGGGTAAAACAAGGGTACTCAAACTGCTGAAAGGTGTTTTATTAAAAAGTTATTACATTACAACTCAAAATTGATTTTCTTAGGTGTAGTATCACAGTGGCCTGAAATTGTACAGTGGCGCTGTTGCTACACCATTCTATTGAGATTTATGGTCAACTGACCAGATTTGTCCATAGGTGTCATGGTTCTCAGGCAAAGAAGGACAGACACAATCATAAAATATATAACCCCCTTTATTTATTATGTATAGCAATAACAGTATAACCCACACAACCCCAGGCCACAGGATGATAGGAACCAGGGTCCTACCTGGAGCTGCACGCTGTGCTGTGCACTGCACTACTGCGAGATACTAGAGACTAGGACAGAGTACAGGTGGAACACCAGCGGGACCAGTAGCTGATACACCAGTCTTCACTCTGGGTCAGGCGACCGGAGGCAACAGGGAGCAAGAGTAGGCCCACGGAACAATGAGAGTAATGGTCAGGCACACAAGAGTGTAAGGAGCACGTAGTTAGCCAGATCCACAGGACAGACAACTACACAGAGAGAGTAGTCAGCAAGAGCCAGAGGTCAGACAGACCGAGGACTACATGGAGTGAGTCAACCAAAGCCACAGGTCAGAACCGATGTGGGTAGTCAGACAAGCCGGGGTCTACATGGAATGAGTTAGTCAGCCAGAGCCACAGATCAGAACCGATGTGGGTAGTCAGACAAGCCGGGGTCTACAAGGAGCGAGTTAATCAGCCAGAGCCACAGGTCAGAACCAATGTGGGTAGTCAGACAGGCCAGGGTCTACACGGAGCGAATTAGTCAGCCAGGGCCACAGGTCAGAACTGATGTGGGTAGTCAGACAAGCCGGGAACTACACAGAGTGAGTAGTCAGCAAGAGCCAGAGGTCAGACAAACCGGGGACTACACGGAGCGAGTTAGTCAACCAGAGCCACAGGTCAGGACCAATGTGGGTAGTCAGACAAGCCGGGGTCTACACTTAGCAAGTTAGTCAGCCAGAGCCACAGGTCGGAACCGATGTGGGTAGTCAGACAAGCCAGGGTCTACACGGCACGAGTTAGTCAGCCAGAGACACAGGTCAGAACCAATGTGTGTAGTCAGACAAGCCGGGGTCTGCACAGAATGAGTTAGTAAGCCAGAGCCACAGGTCAGAACCGATGTGGGTAGTCAGACAAGCCGGGGTCTACACGGAGCAAGTTAGTCAGCCAGAGCCACAGGTCAGAATCGATGTGGGTAGTCAGACAAGCCGAGGTCTACACTGTGCGAGTTAGTCAGCCAGAGCCACAGGTCAGAACCTGGAAGACAGCGGGAGCGTTGCACAATCTGAAAGGCATCACCAAATATTCATAGTGCCCGCTCCGGGTGTTCAACACTGTCTTCCACTCACGGCCTTCTTTTATTTGTACCCTCAATTCAAGTTTCGTGAAAATAGTCAAGCCTTTGATACGCTCAAATAGCTCCGTGATCAACGGAATTGGATAGGAGTTCTTTACCATCAGTTTATTCAGACCCCTGAAATCAATGCATGGTCAGAGCTCCTGATCTTTTATCTTAAAAAAAGAATCCTGCACCCACAATTGAGGAGGACTTCCGGATAATGCCTCTAGATAAAGCGTCAGACACATAATCCTCCACGGCCTTGTTCTCCTCCACTGACAAGGGGTACACTCGGCCCTTAGGAGGTCTGGCCTCTGGTACCAGATCAACAGTACAATGGTATGGCCTGTGTGGTGGTAGCGTACTGGCCTCTACCTTATTAAATACCTCTTTGTAGTACTGGTACTCATTAGGTAAAGAGGTAGAGGTACACATTATCCTGGTGGGCCGCTGGAGGCAAGATTTCTTACATTGAGAAGACCACAACAGAATATTGAAAGTCTGCCAATCGATTCATGGGTTGTGAGTCTGCAACCAGGGTAAACCCAGAATGATGGCATGATGGTTAGAATATATGACCTGGAACTGTTGTGTCTTCATATGGCGCGCCCCTACCCTTAGAGAAAAGGGATGAGTCTCATGCGTAATGTGTGCCGGCTGTAGGGGTCGTCTGTCAATGGGTTCAGTCGTCAATGGATCAGAGCGAGGCAGCAAAGGGATAGAATGCTTGGTCGGAAAGTCTGAGTCAGTGAAAAAGCCAGCAGCCCCAGTGTCCAGTAGAGCTGGAGCCACTACCGATGACTCTGCCCAAGACAATACTACTTCAAGGACAGGTTTGTCCTGA
The DNA here is from genome assembly GCA_037306005.1 of Rhinophrynus dorsalis. Classification (NCBI taxonomy): domain Eukaryota; kingdom Metazoa; phylum Chordata; class Amphibia; order Anura; family Rhinophrynidae; genus Rhinophrynus; species Rhinophrynus dorsalis. The sequence continues at coordinate 26,793,118 of CM074728.1, forward strand.
AGTCTTTCTGGTGACTGTGAAATTCCACCTGGGGTCTGTCCCCTACCTGACCCTAGGTGCGAGAGTTTCCCGGCCGGATAGGGCACGCACGTAACATATGGCCCGGCTCTCCACAATATAAGTAAAGGCTCTTTCTCATGCGGCGAGCCCTCTCCTCCACCGACAGGCGTGTGAAGCCTAGATGCACCAGTTCCTCCCAGCAGGGTCAGAACTAGGAGGTATGGGAGGACAGGGTGGGCTTAAAAAGCAAGGTGCCAACTGAGGTAAGGGTTTATGTCCCTGTTCCTTGAATGAAGGCCTCTCACAAATTCTTGTATCTATCAAGATGGTGACTGAGATTAGCTCCTCCAGATCACCAGGCAGGTCTCGGGCTGCCGTCTCATCTTTAATAACATCACGTAGACCCTTGGAGATTACGGCAACTAGGGCTTCATTGTTCCATCCTACCTCCGCTGCCAGAGTAGGGAACTCAATAGTGTAGTCCGCTACTGTACGAGAGCCCTGCCATATTGTCAGAAGTCTTTTGGCAGCGGAGGATGCACGGCCAGGAACCTCAAAAACTGTCCGAAAGGAGGCCACAAATTCTGTGTAGTTATTAATTATGGGTTTCTCTGTCTCCCATATTGAGTTGGCCCAGGACAATGCTTTACTGGACAGGAGGGAAATCAGGAATCCCACCTTACTTCATTCAGTAGGGAATACCTGTGGTACCAGTTCCAAAAAAATTCCCAGCTGATTGAGGAAACCCCGGCACAGTGCAGGTTCCCCATCATATCTTTGGGGTAAGGGAGTGAAGCCAGACAAACCTCTACTAATGCCAGTCTCAGAGGTGGTTGCCACCACTGGTGCAGGTACTGGGGGAGCCACCGGTTGCTGAACAAAGCGATCCAGGTGAGCCTTGCGATTTAATAGTGTCTGCATAGCAAAAGACAACTGGTTGATTCTCTGGTCCTGAGAATCCATACTAGACAGGATGCTATGATTAGGTGGACTGCCTGAACCTTCAGTAGACATGGCCCTAATGTACTGTCACGGTTCTCAGGCAAAGAAGGACAGACACAATCATAAAATATATAACCACCTTTATTTATTATGTATAGCAATAATAGTATAACCCACACAACCCCAGGCCACAGGATGTTAGGAACCAGCCTCCTACCCGGATCTGTTGGTTGTGCTGTGCACTGCACAACTGAGAGATACCGGAGAGTAGGACAGAGGTACAGGTGGAACACCAGCGGGACCAGTAGCCGATTACACCAGTCTCCACTCCAGGTCACGCAACTGGAGGCAACAGGGAGCAAAAGCAGGCCAAGCCACGGAACAACAACACTAATGGTCAGGCACATAGGAGTGTAAGGAGCACGTATTCAGCCAGAGCCACAGGTTAGACAAGGCGGGAACTACACAGAGCGAGTAGTCAGCAAGAGCCAGAGGTCAGACAAACCGGAGACTACACGGAGCAAGTTAGTCAACCAGAGCCGCATGTCAGAACCAGTGTGGGTAGTCAGACAAGCCGGAGTCTACATGGAGCGAGTTAGTCAGCCAGAGCCACAGGTCAGAACCAGTGTGGGTAGGCAGACAAGCCGAGGTCATACACACAGTGGATTCTCAGATAAGGCATGGGTCACAGCGGAGCAAAAGAGATACCAATGGAAACACCACATAAGGTCAATGACTTCTAGGACCATGGAGGTTAATAAAGGTGCCCATAGGGGCGGTAACCAATTAGGCAAAACAGAATAGGCCCATAAAGAGGTGCATGATACAGCGCCCGTTCCATGATGTCAGGAATGTGGAAGCAGCTGCAAACATGCCAGCAAACATCCCAACAGAGGAATGAAGCACAGGAACGCTAAGGCCTCCTTAGGGGAACTATGATAATAGGGTGTTGTAGCAACAGCGCCACTGTAACATTTCAGGCCACTGTGATACTGCACCTAAAAAAAATCAAGCTTGAGTTGTACTAACTTTTGAATAAAACACCTTTCAGCAATGTGAGTACTCTTGTTTTACTCAGGGGCATAAACACTTCGATATATATATATATATATATATATATATATATATATATATATAGTAAATCTAAAGTATTACTATCCCTTTAAAATAATCAATTCTAGAGCAAACCATCTGCAGCATATGAGTCAAATAATAATTCCCCCAAAGCCTTAGATTTAATTAGGGCTTTTAATCCCTTGAACACTAAAGAGGTCTTCAGCACAATGGTTATCAATGCGATGGAAACCTCTAACATTCAAGAGTTTAAAAGCCCCATATAAGTAACATTGCCGGTGGTGCAGTTGATCTGTTCCTGAATTATTCTTTTTAGCTTATTCAATACTTGAATATGGCTCCTCAATCTATCCTGCATGTGATTGTGCTTTCTCATTTCTGTTCCTTTCATTTAGACATGTACGACTGAAGCTTCAACTCAATGCAGAGGGAAAGATTCCTGTGCGCAAGTAAGTAACAAACAGCTCATTGTGGTGATAGAGACAAGTGGCAGGGTAGAGTGGGAGCTGAACATCTGGAACTATAGGAAGAAGCAAGGCATGGAGTTGTAATACAGTGCCACATTATGCAATGAGCTGGAGCCCTCTGTAGTGTTTAAAGCAGGGTTGGCCAAGCCTGAGGACCTCCAGTTGTTGAGGACTAGATTTCCCATCATCCCCAGCAAACAATGGCCCAAACCTGATTTAAAGGGATAGTAACCCCCCCACCCCCCAAAAAAACGTGAAGCCAAATGCTAGGAATCATCACAACATACTTAACTCCCATATACCCATCTCTCAAACCGTTATGGTTTGAGAGATGTAAGAAAAGAAAGACCTCCGCTCCCTCCCCTTTCTGCCTGATGAGCTGAAAAGCTGTCAGAGGCAAAATACGGTCGACCAACTTACGGCGGCTCTTCAGGAGCGCTGTCATCTACTTCATCAGAATGGTCTACAACATGTGCTTGCACGCCAGGCACACGTTGTAGACCATTCCAATGAAGTAATCATAGTTAGATATCTAGATGACAGCGCTCCTGAAGAGCCGTCGTCTGGTCCTGGACGCAGGATCTCATGACGTCCGCTATACAGCGGACGCACGAGAAGGGGGAGGGAGCGGTGGTCTTTCCTTTCTTACATCTCTCAAACCATAACGGTTTGAGAGATGGGAATAAGGGAGTTCAGTATGTTGTGATGATTCCTAGCATTTGGCTTCATGTTTTTCGGGGGGGGGGGGGGTTACTATCCCTATAAAGGGGTAGAGAACCAATTTAAATCAAGGCAAATTATTTGTTCCTTCTGCCTTCTTTGGTTTGCCATAGAATTATACCACTTTTCTTTTGTGGACAAGACCCTTTATATTTAACCCTTTGAGTGCTACAGGGGGTACACAATGCATTACATACCCCTCTGGCATTCAAAAGGTTAATAATGATAATTATTTTGTGCCTAGGGGAAAAAAAAACAGAAAAGCAATGTCTCAAGACATCAGACGCTGAGTGTATTTCTATACGTGACTTATCTGGGAGCGATGTGCCTTTTTAGATCCATAGGACTTTTCCATTGCATTGGCACAAAATACAGCTGGTGCTAAAAGCGTAAAGCATCCAAGGGCATTCATCACTATTATACCTAATTGCCTTGTGGTTTTAAAATGCAATTGTATTAAATTCGCCCCATTTGATTGCAGAAAGGAGGTTTGGAAGGATAAAATTAGCAAAAAGAATAAAGTTTAGCAAAGTGTTCACAAGTGCATTCAACAGAATATCCTGTGCATGTTAAGAATGACATGTAAAAGAAAATTAACATAAAATAATAAATATACAGTGTATGTTAACCCTTTTAGTGCCGGAGAGGTAGTTGCCCTTTGTTTATGCACTGTGCAGCCCCAGTACAGCTCCTATCAGCTGTTCACTTTTAAAACTTTGCATGCAAAAGAGTGTGCAACTACACAGTGCATTCAGCATGTCACCTTGATTAAAATGGGAACATGAGAATCGCCCAGTGCAGGGAAGAGCGATAGTCTCATGTCGCAGCATGAAATGTCACCTGCAATGTATGAAAGATAAAAGCAGAACTAGCAGCACTGCAACTCCATCATTCTTACAACGAAAATCATCTAAGTCCAGTTAATTATGAAACGGCTCTTCTCAATCTTGCTCATCGCTGCCCCGGCTCTCTCTCTCTCTGCCCTTCTGCACATAACCTCTTCTCAATCTTGCTGAGCACTGCCTCGGCTCTCACTCCCCTTCTCTGCATGCAGAATGACAGGGGAGAGAGAGAGCCAAGGCAGCGCTCCACAAGATTAAGAAGAGGTTATATGCAGAAGGGGAGAGAGAAAGCCAGGGCAGAGATGAGCAAGATGGTAAGGATGATGGGAGTTGGAGTGCTGCTTTTTCTGTTTTTTATTTTTCATACATTGTAGGCGACATTTCATGCTGCAACATGAGAATCTTGCAATTTCCTGCACTGCGAGATTTTCATGTTGCCATTTTAATCACAGTGACATTCTGAATGCACTGTCTAGTCACATGCTGTTTTTCATGCAACATTTCAAAAGGATACCCCCTATCAGCCATTCAGGGGATTGGGATGTCACATAACGTGACACAGACAGGGACCCCCTGACATAAGCTTCATGGGGTAGACTGATACTTGAAGGGATAGTGTATTTTGTAGCGGATGATTTGTAGGACTTGATCTTTGTGGCACAAGCCCTGAGAAAACATTGATTAGCTGTAGGAAATTAGAGTTGTGTTAGGCAAACCTGAGGAAACATTGATTTGTAGGCTTAGACTTATTTGGCACAAGTCCTAAGGAAACATTGATTTGTAGGACTTAGGCTTATTAGAAACAAGCCCCCCCCCTCACATTTTTTGTAGGCCTCTGTTGTTTTTTTTTGTTTTGTTTTTTTAAGAGCCCTGAGAAAACCATGAGAAAGAAAAAAAAAAAAAAAAAGCCCTCCTGTAGTTGCCGGTCTCAGAGGGCTGCACAATCATCCTCATGATTGTGGATAGATTTTCCAAGATGGCCCATTTTTTGCCTCTGAAGGGACTCCACTCCTCCAAGGAGCTGGCCGAAATCTTTGCTAAAGAGGTGATTCGTCTTCATGGGATACCCAAAGTGGTGGTCTCAGATTGTGGGAGCCAGTTTGTGTCGCACTTTTGGAGAGTCTTTTGCGGACAGATGGGCATCCAGCTCTTGTTCTCCTCAGTTTACCATCCACAGTCTAACAGTGCTGCAGAGAGATCCAGTCATGTGCTGGAACAGTTTCTCCGTTGCTTTATCTCTATCATGAAAATTGGGAGAACCTGTAACCGTGGGCAGAGCTTGCCAGAAATAGTGCTGTCAATTCCTCCTCTCGGAATGCTCCCTTTCTAATTAACTATGGGTTCCAGCCATCTCTCCTGCCTGACTACCTAGTGGTTCAAAATATTCCTGCTCTGGAGGAGCACTTGAGGGCGCTCTGCTCCATATGGGTACAGGCTCAGAGATCCCTGCAGATTTCCAATGTGTGCTATAAGAGACAAGCAGACCGTAGGTGTCTTCCTGCTCCAGTGTTCCAGGTGGAAGAGAGAGTATGGTTGTCCTCACGCAATCTCCATCTCCAGGTGCCTTGTAAAAAGCTGGCTCCCTGATTTGTGGGTCCCTTTCAGATTCTCTGCAAAATTAAACCTGTGACTTTTGCCCTCGGCCTTCCTGCTAATATGCGCATTTCCAATGTGTTCCATGTGTCAGTACTGAAACCCTTGATCTGTAATTGTTATACTACTGCTCTAGTCTGTCCCAGACCTGTCCAACTCGGGGGTCATGAGTAATATGCGGTGCAGAGTATCCTGGACTCTCGCATGATCAGAGGCTTGGTACAATATTTGGTGCACTGGAAAGGCTATGGACCTGAGGTGCGTTCCTGGGTCGCTAAGAGAGCTCTGCATGCACCTGCCCTTCTCCGAGCGTTTCACTCCCGCACTGCCTATAGTGCTGGTCCTCTTCCGCAGGGGAGAGGTCGTTAAGGGGGAGGTACTATCACAGTCTACCTTTGAGGCCTAGTTAGCCTGTGCTTCCTTCCTCTGTGGTGTGTCGGCCGGCATCCTTGCGGCCACCTCCGCATTACTGATGTCTGTTACAGGCACTGGCACTGATGCCTGTTTATGGGCCTATTCTGGGTGGCCTAATTGGATCCAGCCTCCTTCTGCTCCTTTATAATCCTCCTTGTGGCTAAGAGTCAATGCCCTTACGTGGTGTTCCTGTCGTTACTCTTGCTGTCCGTTGTGACCCGTTTTTGCCTGAGAATCTCTCTCTGTGTATGACCCTGGCTTGTCTGACTACCCACATCAGTTCTGACCTGTGGCTCTGGCTGACTACTCGCCCTGTGTATGACCCCGACTTGTTTGACTACCCACATCGATTCTGACCTGTAGCTTTGGCTGCCTGACCAGTGGCCCTGGCTACTAACTGTTCAGTGTAGCCTCCGGTTGCCTTCCCTGTGGGCCTGGTTAATTTCGCTCCTTGTAGTCTTAGGTTTGCCTGACCAGTGGCCCTGGCTCCTACTTGCTCAGCATAGTCTCCGGTTATCTGACCAGTGGCCTGGTTACTCTTGCTCCGTGTAGTCCCGGTCTTGTCTAACCCGTGACTCTGGCTGCCTACTTGCTCCCTGCACTACCTGCTTGCCTGACCTGCAGTCTCGGTGCCTCCTGGCTCTATTCTTCTCTAGCTCTCTGTTTTCTATTTCCTCCGTTCTCAGACCAAGTGGTGACTTACACATATTCTACCATTATTGCTGTTAATAAATAAAGGTGTTTATATTTTATCTTTGTGTCTGATTACCGTGACAGTTGTTCTTCAATGTACTCACTCCAGTTCTAGAATATCCTTTTTCAGAACTGGTGCCCAAAACTGCACTGCATATTTGAGGTGAGGTCTTACAAACGATTTGTACTGCGGCAAAATTATGTTATCCACCTTTGCTTCAAAACCCCTTTTAATGCAGGAGAGGACTTTGTTTGCTTTTGCTACTGCTGTTTGACACAGGCTACTGTTGACAAGGATACCGAGGTCTTTCTCTAGCAACGAGTCTCCTAAAATGATTCCATTAAATTCATACATCGCACTGGGATTTTTTCTTCTCAAATTCATGACTACACTTTCCCACATTAAACTTCATATTCCATTTGTTTGTCCAAGCTGCCATTTTATGTAAATGCCTCTGTAGAGAACAAACATCCTGATCTGAATTTATTACCCTAAATAATTTAGTGTCATCTGCAAATATTGAAATTTTGCTTTCTATACCTATTTACAGGGCGTTTATAAACATGTTAAAAAGCATTGACCCAAGTACTGAACCCTGACGTTCTCTGCTCTCAGCTTCAGCTGTACTGGATAATTGTCCATTTACAACACACTGTTGCCTATCCTTCAACCAATTTTCTATCCAGTTGCTAAGGTTATCCCCTATTCCCAATGTCCTTTTTTATACACCAGACTCCTGTGTGGCACTGTATCAAATGTTTTTGAAAAATCCAGATTCTGTATACTACATCTACTGCTTTACCGATCTCTAGGTTGCTACTTACTTCTGTGTAGGAGGTCAAAAGATTGTTTTGGTGTGATCTATTCCTCATAAAACCATGTTGATTCCTCCTAATAATCTACTTTTCTGCAGTGTAATCCTGAATATAATCACTTATTATGCCTTCTAGCAGTTTCCCCACAACAGAGGCCAAACTCATAGGTCTATAATTCCATGGTTCTGTTTTAGTTCTTTTCTTAACCCTTTGAATGCCACAGGAGTGCCCAAATTCATTGTAATGCATTAGGCAGCCTGTGGGCATTAATATGGTTGATTAAAGGCACTACATTGGCTTTACACCAATCTTGTGGCACTGAGTCTGTGCTGATAGAGTCTGTAAAAAGTAGTGTGTACAGTACTGGAGACCCCATCTCCAGAAGGATATAGATACTCAGGGGAGAATTCAGAGAAGGGTTACTAAAATGGGGAATGTTTTATAGCATAAGAAATATTAGGACAGACTAAAGGATCTAAACACGCATAGCTTGGAGGAGAGAACGAGAGGGGATATGATAGAAACGTTCAAATACATGAAGTACGGTAGGGAAGTACATTTCAGTTTAACTTGAAATTGTATTTGGATTATAATGGAAGGTATAGTGATAAAGTGAGGGGGCGCATAAATGAGAATACCAAATAAACATAGGATCAATGGAGGCAATATAACGTTACGAAAGGAGGGGAAGGCAGGAGAAAAGAGAGTGTGAAAGAAAAGACCAGGTGGAGCTTAAAGATTAATGTCATGTATTTCTGTTACAGCTATATATATATATATATATATATATATATATAGCTAATTTCACGGGTTGTGTTGGTGGAGTCTAGCCAGGGCCTCCAAATCATCTGAAACCTGGACTTTAAGAGGGAAAGTTGGGTGGTCAGTTTTTCAATAACAGAAATGTTTCAGACTTACATTGCGGTTGGGAAGCTCATGTTTTTTCATGAGGAGGCTAGTAGATTTCTAGATGCTAGAAGGATATATGAGATTAAGTAACATTGGGGCTTGGGTAACCCCTCTGGGTGTAGGCCTCAGACCATCACTGAGTGTCAGATGGGATTTAATGATTGTTAATAAGGGTGATTATACTGTCAAAAATTCTCAGGCAAATACGCAAAACTACCATATGTGAAACATATCCCCAGTACTTTGGCAACCTCTGAAGCACAGGGGAATTGATTTGGGTACATTTTGTGAAGTCGGGATGGAGTCATGTACCACTAATACAGAATTTTTAAAGCTTAACAATACCAATGATAAACAATACATATAGAGCTTTTGGCTGCACTGGTAAATATCTTGGACCATGTTTCAAGAGGGATTTCCTGGCCAATGTCCCTCTCCCAATGGTTCACTTTTAAAAGGTTGCATGGAAGAGAGCGTGTGACCACTTCACACATTAACCATGTCCCCTGGATAAAAATGTCGACATGAGAATCTCACACTGCACAACGGTGCAAGATTCTCATGTCGCCTACTGAACGGCCGCATAGAATAATTGTAGAGCCGGCAAGAAGAGACTGTGGATGGCAATCAAAGGGTTAGTTGGAGAGCGCTCGTCAAACACATTATTCAGGAATCCTGACCACTATAATTCACACACTCATACCCTACTGATCCTCTTGTTTCTCAAGCACCTACTGAAGTAAGCCGCTCTGGCCTCTCTCTCCCCTTCCCTGTGTGCTCTGCTCCTCCCTGTCATTCTGCACGCAGAGAAGGGGAGTGAAAGGCCAGACGAGCTTACTTCAGTAGTAGTAGGTTGCATGAATGGTGTAGAGACAGGGTTTGAGAATTATTCTATGCGACTGTTCAGTAGGGGAGCAGAAAAGGATTTTGATGCTCCCATGTCTCTCCCCTCTTACCCTGCACAAGCAGCCTCCTCTCTTCCCTCACCAGCAAGTGGAATTCCTCCAGCTATATGGGTACCATCCATACTCAGCTCACACCCTCTACATGAACTACTCTCCCGAATTAATGAACGAGACATTTCCCTGAAGCAAATTCAGGCACATACAAAGTACTGTTCCACCCTGCCCATAGTGTGACAAACGCTCTCCAATTAACCCTTTGATTGCCATCCACAGCCTCTTCTTCTCAGCTCTATACTTATTCTACATGACTGTTCAGTAGAATTTCGTGCTGTCATGCAGTGCAAGATACCCATGTTGCCATTTTTATCCAGGTGACATGGTTAATGTGTGAAATGTTCGCACTCTGTTTTGCGTGTAATCTTTTAAAAGGATACCCTCCCAGTCAAGCATATGTTTCGTCTTAACTTCTGGTGGGGAAAAGTGAATTGCCAGGTAGATGCGGGAGGGGAGGTCTGGCGAGGGGGAAGCATGAAAGTACAAGGGTTCAATCTAGGTCAGGTCTGGTATGAGGTTTTCAGGTAAAACTGATTGAATGAAGTGAGAATTTTGTCAACTGTCCCTTAATCTAAGCGGATGCAATCTATCACAGGATTGAACATCATTAATGTGGGGGCCTGGAGGAAATTAAGGATTGTCCTGGATAGGCCTCAGTCAAGAGACCTTTGAGGTCAGTGAATGTTTAAGTTTGAGCGAGTCCCACAATTTAAGAGAATGGAGGTTCTAGGTGTGTCATTGACTGGTGGGGGTTTAACAGATTTAGGTATCCAGTTGATGTGGGCAATGTGAATGATGATGTATCGAAACCCAGGAAGGAGGATTTTCTATGAACTGCCATTGTAGAATTTGTGCTGGTTCAAAGGAAAGGTAGTAGGAGTAAAGATCTGGGAGTCCCAACACTCTTTGTTGTTAAGCTCTGGAAAGTATCTTTGTTGAGACCCTAGGGATGCCCCCTGCCCAGATAAATCTGATTATCTTAGATTGTAATAAGCTGGCTGCTTTTAGCAGAAAAAACACAGGCGGAAATCTAAAATAATAAAGGAGTCTTAGTAAAAGATTCATTTTGAGAGAAGCAATTCGCCCATCCAAGAAAGGGTGTATGAGTGCCAGTGAGTCAGGTCATCTTTGAGTTTTAGGTGAAGTGGGTTTAATAAGCAGAGTACAGGGAGCTATAATATTTTGTCAGTTGTATGCCTAGGTTAGTGATTTGAAGGGTGGGCTACTTACAATCAAAGTTAAGTTCCAAAACCTTTTTTGGGGGTAGCAGGTAGAGTTAGACTGAGAACATGACATTTTTCTGTATTAATATTGAAATCAGAGAGTTGCTGGTATTGTGAGATGGATGCCATAAAGTCAGTCAGATTGGAGATCATCAGGAGAATATCGTTAGTAAAAGTAAATGTTTATTCAAGTAACCTCCCACATGAATGCCAGAGATGTCTGAGTTCTGTTTATTTCAGCTGACAGAGGTTCTAAGCTGGGAAAAAAAGAGAAGAGGGCAAAGGGGCAACCCTGTCTAGTTACCACTTCAGAGAGAGAAGAGTGGGGGGGCCTGATGTGGAGATTCTAGCTGTGATATTAAAATAGAGGCCTATAATGGAGAGCATAAAATGGTTGGAAAAACTGAATTACTAAAGTGTTGCTAACACAAAGCCCCCCACTTTAATCTGTCAAATGCTTGTTTAGCATCTAGGGACAGGGGCATGGATGAAATCTAGTGTGTCTGTGCATAATTGATGAGGGCTGCAGTGTGCTGAGACACCTTCTGCCCCTTTGGTCCACATGAATAAGGGATGGTAGGATAGGGGAAAGCCTGTTTGCTAAGATCTTTGCCAAAAGTTTGATGTTAGTGTTCAGGAGAGAGATGGGTCTGTATGAAGTACAACTAGAGGGATCTTTCCCCTTTTTGTGAAGTAGTGTAACTGTAGCTTGTAACATAGAGGAATGTGGTGACTGAAATGCAACTAGAATTGCCAGAAGACACAGAACAGCAAAGCAAACATGTCAGAGGGAGAATCCAAAAGAGTGGTCAAAGACAAGCCAAGGTCTGGGCAGGCTACAAAGTAGGTAAAACGGGGGCAAGCCAAAAGTTCAGGGTCCAGCAGATGGAATGCAAGGTCAAGGGGCATGCCAAGGTCAGGGCAGGCTGAACGGAATCGTAAACGGAGAAAACAGACCAAGGGTCAAAAAATCCAGGGGTCAACTCTGTTAATATATATAGATACGCACCTGTGAGCAAACCCGACAATAGATCACCTGTGTTGGGTCGGTGAGGCTATCAATACACAAAAGGACGTCTGATGTCAGGACATATAACATTGACGGAATCCAATGAAAATGGAAGAGAGAGCCACGCATGCATGGTACAGATGCGCAGACGTGAATAGAATGCGAACGGAGGTAGGAAGGATCAGACTGCAGCAGATAACCCCCCAGCCCTGTTAAAGATGCCCTCTGGGCAGCCACGGAACTGGGACCGTCAGGATGGTCTCGCTGAAAGAAGCGAAGATAAGCTATGCAAGCAGATTAGAGTAGGGTTCTCAGGAGTGATCCTCTGGCCATAGCCCTTCCACTGTACCATCAGTACCATCAGGTCCAGGTGCTTTATTCACCATAACCTTTTCAATTCTCTTTTGGACTTGACACGTTACATTTTGTATAGAAGGGGTACTATAAGTGCCATAATTAAATAGTTATATGGACAATCATAAGGGGAACACCAGGTGTTCATACATTAAGAAAGGAGGTCCCTTCCCTGTAGAATTTATTATCTTAGTATTGGATGGGTGACATACAGATACAAGCAGGTAAAAGAGGAAGTGCAATTTTATCATCACTTTTATAATCAGATTGTGGCCTCTGTAAAATGCTGACAACTCTTCTTAATGCGGCATCTCCTGTGTGGGGAATTGCTCTTGTTTTGCTACATTAACCAATGCCCAGTTGAAGCAATGCACTGGACTCCCCCATCACATTCGTGTTAGGGAAGCAGTAGTTCCTTCTTTTCCAAAGCACACCATTGTATCAAACAGGGATATTCTGAAAATATGAACCGCTGTTGTGCCTTGAAGAGTAATCTTGAGACATGTTGAAGGGATTTATCTGCTAAGATAAGGTCACTGCTTCAATATTCTTCATTCTAAAGTCATTACAGCTTATACTTGCATCGTTTATGTTATGCTGTTCACAAACGTGCCACATGAGGGGTTATGCACTAAGATGAGATAAAGAGGTGATAACTTCTCCAGTGAGAGTAACTCCCCAATGACTCTGTTATTCTTAGTGCATCTCCTCCATACTGTCCAGACAGTTCACCTAGGAGAGATGCACTAAAGATGAGCAAAAGAGAAGCACTAATATTTCTTTAACCCTTTGAGTGACAGTGAGGTATGCAACACACTCTGCAATGCGTTGCATACCCCTCTGGCACTCAAAGGGTTAACTTGAGAGATCTTGTTGCATAGACTCCATAAGATAACATGTGACAGAGAATTTACCACCCTGCAGAAATGACCTCCCCTTTATCACAACAATGTATCAATCTTTACTAATCTTTCAATACAAACCTGTTATGGTTCTATTTCAAATGACTTTATTTTCTCCTGGACAGCATTTTCCAGATGTTCCCTGCGGACAGGAAACGGGTGGAACACGCATTACACTCTTGTCATCTATCGAAGGGGAAAGTGAGTCTCGTTCACTTAACATCTTCCTAGGCCGCCCACTGATTTATTGCAGTTCCTGTACTGCTGAGTACATCAGACTCATAGTTTGGTGTGTACAAAAATGACTGCAGAAGCCAGATTCAGAGTAGTGATACCTGTAATGCAAATCTTGATTTGGGAAAAAGGCCATAAACAGGAAGATAAAGAAGACCAATTCTGGATAGAACCAACTGCACCATTGGGTACAAATAAAAATCTGCATAATTCCCTTTGATTATAATGGTGATTTTTAACTCTTGGAATATTATTGAGGTCTCCAACGTGAAACTTCTTTAGAATTCAAGGGGTTACAGTCATATTTTAACCAATGGTAATTTGGGGCATTTTGATCTGACCCCTATAGTGCAGTTGTAGTGTAAATCATGATGTTATTAATGCTTTTTTTTGATGTCTATTGAATGAAGGTCTTAACCCTTTGAATGCCAGAGGGGTGCTTTGCAATGCACTGTGTACCCCTCTGGCACTCAAAGGGTTAAAGAGGAACTATCACCTAAATTAAAGTAACCCCCAAATAATTATGCACATAACGATATGCATATACATACTAGTATTATCCATAATAAGTCCAGCTTGATTGACAAATCCAGCTCGTTCTGAGGCGGTCAAGCAGGTATCAGCGCAGACATCTTGCCAAAGAGGCATCTGCATGCCTGCGCTGTCTGTCCCAGTCTCCTATAGGAGGTGTTGCATTGTAACTTAATTATGTGCATAATGATTTGGGGGGAATTTTAAACTGGGTGATAGTTCCGCTTTAATGTAAAAAATATCTTTGTGCCCTGACTTCACTGCAAATTACTGAAAAAACCTTTAAAGGGATAGTAATGCTTTGTTTTATCTTTATTTTATTTTGTAGGCATTAAAAAAACATGAAGAACGATATAAGTCTTATCTCTTAAGCTTATGGTTTGAGAGATATTCACAAGCAAAGTTTCCCCTCCCGCCCCTTTTACCTAGTGTAAGCCATCTCTTCTTAGATGTGGAATGCAGTCCACAGACCAGACAGATAACAGAAGGGGACAATCTTCTTCCTATGAGAACAATGAAAGCCCTGACCCCTTGACAAGTTTTTCAGGTTTTTCCCTTATCTTAATTGAAGATTGTCCCTCTCTGCAATCTAACTAGGCACCTCCCTTCTGCTCTGGCTGAGCAGTGTTACATCAGTAAAAGGGGCGGGAGGGGGATACTTTGTCATTGAATTACTCTTGAACTACAACTCTGACAGAACTGAAAACACTCTCCAAAGTCCAAATACTATGATGATTAATTAGAGCTGCTTTTATTATGAAACATTACTATCCCTTTAACATTTTCAGTCTTCAGTGGGCCCACTATTGGCCCATAGTGCTCTGCACCTCATGCACGCTCTTTCACCAAATAAATATTTTTTTATTACAAATGAAGCACATGGCATTGAAGTGGATTTCAATCCTTTTAATTGTTGGTTGATACTGGTCCTTTAAAGTTTCTCAATATTTTTAACATTCTCACATGAATTACTATGTTTTAGGCCATTTAGTTGAGGTAAGTCCCTAACACACTGAGAAGACCTCTCTAACAGCCAAGGGGTTATGTGTGTGTGTGTGTGTGTGTGTTTTTAACTTTATAGACCAGTAGTTCCCAGCCTTTTTTAAGTTGTGGCATGTAAAGCTGTAACATCTGTGACATGTTTCAGTGATGCAATGTAGCTTAACTCTGTAAGGACCAGAGAGGAGTTGTGCACATCCCTTTGGTCCTAAAAATGTCAATGAATAAATTTGGAATGTTGTGTCACATTACGATTGGTGCAGTGACACTCAGCTAAAGGTAGAGGGCACAATTCACTTCCCTCCATCGCATATAAAAACCCAAGCTGGCGTTTTTTCAAGTACGGTGAGCCATTTAATTACCAGTGCTATGAAAAAATACCGGCAGAAAAAAACACACCTCAGGAGCTAAGGTTAACACCCATTTGAAACCATTAAAACGCATTCAGTGTCATCCATTTTGCCATTCAATTCCATCCTTTAGACCTTAACATGCGTTAAGGGACTAACTTTAAGGGTGAAAATGTGCACCTTTTTTTTTTTTGGGTGCAGAGTCCCTTAACGCATGTTTAGTCCGCCGATGCAGGAATTGAAGGCAAAAAAAGCCCCAGAAAAGCTAAGTCACCAAATGGATATATTGATTTAGGGCCCTAAGCCCCATATCAGTACAACCAAAGCACCTCTAAAATGTGTGAAATTTTAGTAGAATTAAGCCTATGAGTGCCAGTGGAATATGCCTACCGCACTGGCATTCACAGGGTTAATCCAACTAAGTTTAAAAAAAAAAATCACATGAAAAGAAACACCTACCAGTAATCCTGTGCAGCAGAATCTTCAGTGCCCAGGTCACCTACTGTCCTTCGTCTTCTTCAATCTTCTATCTTCCTTCTTCATTCAATTTTCTATCTTCCTTCTTCATCAATCTATCCAGTTTCTGTCTTCTTCTTCTCTCCCGTGTTTCAAATAGTTTCCTGTAAGGAAAAGACACATTGAACATTAAATATGCCCCAAAAACATCATTTGGAAACATGTGCATTGTTTAATCCCTTGACTGGCAGAGGGGTATGCAACGCATTGCAGAGAAATGTGCTGCTTATCTCTCTGTCACTCATAGGGTTAAATGGATAGTAATACTTTATTTACACCATCTTTAATATTGTACATATTTAATATTGCTCTAACTTATTATTGTAATATCCTTCTAAAACGTCCCCCTCCTGCCCCTTTTATCCATGTCAGCACTTTAGCTGACAGACTTAGATCCTGGTCCCGGGACCGGACGGCTCATCTGGAGAGCCGAAATAGCATTGTATACAAAGAAAGTCTTCATGAAAGTCTACTGCTTCAAAAAAGGCACATTTTGTTAACCGTTTTCATGAACATTCTCTTTGGTCCCAGGACCAGGATCCAAGTCTGTCAGCTAGAGAGCTGGCGTGAATAAAAGGACCAGGGTGGGGGAATTTAGAAGGATATTACAATAAAACTATAAAAGTTAGAGCAACAGGAAATAGATCATTGACTTTATTTATTTAATAGGTACAATATTAAAGATGGTGTAAATAAAGTATTACCATCCCTTTAAAGTAATGCACATGTTCCAAGTTCCAACACACTATGCCCCATGATCAACAAATCGTTGTCCCAATCCATGTTGCAATAAAATATTCCCTCACAAAATACCAGGCAAATGCACAAATAATGCTAAATCTTAATCAATAAATAACTGTGTGTGCCACCCCTCCCTCCAGCGGTGGAAGAAGTAAGTGTGGTGGACAAAAACACCCCTTGGTACAGTACTGCAGATGCTCAAGCCAGTGTGTGGGAAATTTGAACAGAGACTGTCTTTTATATGGCCCTTCTCTGTTCAAAATGTCTCCCAGACGTTAATTGGCTGGGATCTGTGCTTACACATCTCCCAACCAATCAGCTGCTAGTGGGGGGATGATGAATCCCGCTAGAAGCTGATTGGCTCTGAGGTGTGTAAGTGCACATCCCAGCCAGTGGATGCCTGGGAGACATTTTGAATAGAGACTGACATATAAAAACCAGTCACTGTTCAAATTTCCCACAAAGCGGCTCGGGCATCGGCCTGTAAAGTACAAAGGGGGAAGGAGGCTATATGTCAGCCAGACTTACTTCCGCCATCACTGTCGAGAGCGTTGGCGCACGGAACTATTTATTGATTATGAGTCAGCATTATTTGTGCATTGGCCTGGCATTTTGTAAGACAATAATATTTAATTGCAATATGGATTGGGACAAACATTTGTTAATCATGGGGCATACTGTTTTGCGATTTGGAAACATGCATTACTTTAACCCTTTAATTGCCAGAGAGGTACGCAATGCATTGCTCTGCAGTTCGTTGCGTACCCCTCTGGCAGTCAAAGGGTAAAACAATGTATGTTTTCAAGTTATGATTTTGAAGCATATTTAATGTTTACTGTGTTTTTTTTTCTTACAGGAAACTATTTAAAACATGGAAGAGAAGGCAGAAGATGGAGAGACTGATGAAAAAGGAAGATCGAGATGACAGAAGGCTATGTACAGTGGAAGACAGGTAAGTGTTACAATTGTGGATGTTAGGCCAGTGTTAGGGCTAGCATTGCTTCACTTTACTGTTAGGGGTATTCGAGGGTTAGTGTTTGGGAGGCTGAATGTGTGTTTAGAGTTTTTTCTTTGATGTTTCCATTACTCACGCTATTTAGCGTGCGTTTTGGGAACTTAAAAGACATGATGGACGCTTGGCCATAAGTCAGATTTTTTGGCCCTACATCCTTTGTGGTTTCAGTTGGTAGGGCAATTGAATTGATACGGTAGCACTTTTTGCTAACTGGTCGTTAACGAGTATTGCCCTACCGGCTGTTTTACAATCCTCAATTGAATCAAGGCCATAATCTGTGCCAGGAAACAGGGGATAGTGCTGTGGGCGTTTGTCATGTAAGGAGTGAGATATGGTTATGGTTGGAGCTAATAGTGCTTTAGGGTGACTGACATGTAAATTTGGCCCTGATGAAGATATTGAAGATGACCTAATGAGTTATGATGCATCTAAACTCCACCATATGATCCTCCAATAAATCCAGTTAATACCTCCAGACTCAAAGTATGGCCTCTGGTTCTGGGACTTCTGCCTGTTTGGAATATGCTACTATCCATGTGCTATGGAAGGTCTTCACCAAGGATGCCCAACTCCATTGTTCTTCCTTTGCTCCTGTTATCAATATTTTTACTTTATACCCGCATGTGTCAAGTCCTAAAAATAAGGAATAATTGGCTTATATAGGCTTTCCGTTTCAATTTTAGAATGATGCTATCAACCCTGAGGATTTCCCTGAATCAGTTTACAGAACATTCCTCATGCACTTGTGTCCGCGACCAGAGATTGATGAGATCTTTACTTCCTAGTAAGTTCATACGGGGAAAACTACAGCTAATATTAATACAACAAAAAAAGTTCAAATTAAATAATACTTTTTAAGTAAAACTCTTTTATGCCCCATGTAGTTACTTCTCATGAGAACAGGGTTTTGTTTGCTTTCCTGTGGATTAATAAAGGAGATCTGGCAAATGTTGAGCTTGCTGGACTCTTGTCATTTTTTCAGCCTCATCAATTGTATAACCCTGGGATTGTTTTGATTAATCAATAGCCAGACAAACAATCACAGACACTAGTAAATGGATGAACTTTAATAATAATCCAACATCTAACTGGCAGTCCTTTGCCCTAGGCTATTTTTGTTGGTGCCTGATATTCAAATGGATGAGCAAAAGGCTTGCCCAGGCTTTACATTTTGAAGTGTGCATTTTAATAAAATAGTCACAGACAGTTTGTTTGAAAAAAGACATGGGTCCATCAAGTTTAACCGTCACATGAATCATCTGATATACCTATCATCTTCAGACAAGACATATAGTGTCCTATAAGCCAATGGAGAGGACAAGGAATGAGGAGCCAAGGATTTAATAGTCGCAAAATCACCTGATTTTGGATTTAATCATAAATGGAAACTGTGAAGAAAACAATGTATCTGTAAATCTTAAGCATTATCAAGTAAAGTAGAGTTGAAAGAAATCTGAGAATAAAACATTTGTATTCTATTTTAAACTGCTTGATCGATAGGAAAAATGTATTGGCTGCATGAATCCTCCTATATAATAATTCGCTAATGTATGTTTGTCAGAAGCTGTCATGCCCAGTACAGATAGCTGTGTGCGCTGCAGTCATGTGCAGTACAGACTGCCTGCGCCTCGATGCGCAGAGAGGACTCTGATCTGAATTCAGAGCCCCCCCGCTCCATTATCAGCTACAGCGCGGGCAGTCTCTACTGTGCATGACTGCACCGTGGCCGTTGCTGCCTGGCACTGTGGCCCATGTACACGGGCTCTTCAGCTAGGCAATCTATAATAAATGAATGTGTTTTCATGTCTTCTCTTGGGTTCTCAGCCACTCCAAGGCCAAGCCTTACATGACTAAGGATCATCTCACTCAGTTTATCAACAAGAAACAGAGAGATTCGCGGCTGAATGAGTTACTTTTTCCACCCGCCAAGACTGAGCAAGTGCAAGGACTGATAGAGAAATATGAGCCCAGTGTGATCAACAAACAGAGAGGTGAGCACAAGATAGACTAGGGCCTTATTTTCAGAAGAAAACTCAACTCATCCTGGAGCGAAGTAAATACACCATAGAGGACGTATAAAAATTCCCATTGGTTGAAATGGATTTTTTTAACAACCTATTCAGAATGCATTGGCATCCTCTAGCGTTCAAGAGATTGCAAGCCTCATATAAAACAATGGGGATTTTTAGTTTACCCTATAGGGCAGTTGTTTGTCTATTCCACTTTTCTCTTGATAATGCTGCCCTATAACAAATTATTGTTTACTGTTATCATCAGGTATTTTTCCTGATCACTGCGTAACCTGTTTTTGTTCATTGTTATCTCTGTCCTCCCCCCCCCCACGCACACACACACTAACCATTTGAGAACCAATGTGTTGTCACCTCTCGGTCTTACCCTTTGAGAACCAATGTGTTGTGACCACTCGGTCTTCAAAGGGGTAATATATATCTGCTCTGCTTCCCATTGGTTGATGTTTAGTCCAAAGCTGTGCTGTACTTGTTTCTGTGGGCTCTTATTTTGATTGTGTGCTGTCTACTGACAGGCAATCATCTGATAAGAAAAGGAGGCAGTACTAGGAACCAGTGCAGAGCATTATCTTGCATGTGACCCTCACAAGTGAGTTCTCTTATTGGCCTCACATGTTAACAGCATACCAGTACCATGAACAAGTGCAAGGGTGTCAACTCACTGTAATTTTATCTCTGTGATTAATGACTTCTGCTGTCAACATCTGATGTTAGAAAGGATTCCAACCCATTGCAAAGCAATATGTTGGAGACCTCTGTAAGATCTAAGGCACGGTATGGCTGGCAGGGGATGAAGGGAGTTGTAGTCTGGCAGTAGCTGGACATCCTCACTGTGCCTACCTCTGATCTAAGGGCTTATAGGAACTGACCACAATGATCAAAGTAATGACCATCTGAGTGAAACTGTGTCATACTGTGTTTCATATATTTATTATACCTGACTTCCACTACAGCGCTTATAATATTAATTTACATAATAAAGGGGACACAATTTAGCTCTTTGAGTGTGGGAATTCCCTAATAATCACACTAATTACTAGGGTTATTCAAATAGTATTGGTGCTAATGTTAGTATTATTGCATTGAGTAAAGTTGTTAATACAGCAGAATTACGCCCATTATTCAGGGACAGCAAGAGGAATACTGTCCATTATCCCACAAGTGGTGTGATAGTCATGGTGCATAGTAGATACCCCTACTGATATAGGTATGTGGGATAGAATTCGTTGTGTGCCTAGCATATCTTTCTGGAGGGTGAATTATGCCATTCTGATAACCTATTACCCATGTATAATCATATGATCATTGTAGAGAATCATATCACCTCTGGTAGTTTTTTTTATTCATTTTTGCCCATTATACAATTTTATTTTTGTTGCTATAATAAAGTTTATATTTTACAAGAATGCAACAAACATACACATTTTCTTCTTCTCTCTCTTATTATCTGGTGTAAACATATGTGTTGATAGCACCTTCAGGGAATAACAATAAATAAAAGGGAGATTATTCTATATAATAAGTAAAATTGTTCTTAATTAATTCCCTTATTATTTAAAATAATTTGCACAATTAGAGAGTGTGATTTCTATTTTTCTTTTGCTTATACGTAACACAGATTGGCAGGTCTTTTCTTAGAAATCGGCACATCAATTTAAATACGGACAGCATAGTTACATTACCTAATATACTCCTAATATGGCTTCTGAGGTCAAACCATATGTAAAGAACCTAAAGAAATGAGAATCTAGAAAAGGGATGACATTTTTGACAATATCAAAAGTAGCAGTGGAATACTTGATCAGTGGAATTATGAGGAGGACCTTTCAAGTCTTAATAAACTTCTTAATAACAGACAAGATCAATCATGGTGGAGCTTGAATTGTTTCCAAAAAATATATCAGTAATAACATGATACCCAGGGGTTTAAGGATCCAATTATTTCCATTACATGAGTTAAAAACAGAATAATTAAAACAAAAATGGGAAGAGGCTTTGAACGCATGCTCCCTTTCCTTAATGCCCATCCTTATTGAACATGAGGAACTAAACCTAAAAGAGTTGGAAACGTAGAGTGATGAAACATCCTACAAACTAACCCCTGGCAATGTTTCAGATGGAATATCAGAAATTTCAGAAGACACTTGACAAGTTTGAAAATAACTTAATAAAGAATAAACAACAGAAACTCTCCAGGGATTATTATTATTCTTTATTTATATAGCGCCAACTAATTCCGCAGCGCTGTACAATTGGGAATAGACATACAGAGGTATTAAATAGTACAATCAGATGTGGAGAACAGGAGGATCAGAGGGCCCTGCTCGTCAGATTATAAAAATTCAAAAGTAGACAAACTAATTTCCTCTCAAATAGATTTAGACAATATTCAACCAACAAACATGAACTATATACTGATGTAGAAACATCTGACTCAGAAAGTACAATCTCTTAACCCCAATAATACTCAAAATAATGTTTATTTTTTGGACAATATGGAAAGAATAGATCATGGTCCAGAAGATGCAGATTTAGAAGAGGTAGTGCCCGCAAGTGTCACCATAATTATGAAGGGGAGTAATGAGGAGAAAAAAAACCCCACCTCCAATAACAACAATGATAAAAACAACCAAGAACAAAAAATGGAGATTTCATATGAGTTACAGACTACAGATAAATGGACATAACAAGTCAAACCTAGATCTACATTCACTCCACACATATTGCAGTCTTTTCCGAGCTATATTGAAAATAAAAGCCCAAAATAGGCAGAATCATAACATCAGCAAAAATTAACACAAGGAAATAAAGTAAATTGAATATCGATCTGACATCATTATAAAATCATCTGACAAAGGGGGCAATATTGTTAAGTGGCCAAATCCCAATAATGATCTACTGGACATTTACATGTCAATTTTAACTAAAGCATTAGAACAAATAATTACTCAACGAGAGTTTAAATACTTGAAAGTATCCAATTCTAAAGTGGCAACATTTTATATGTTGCGTAAAGTCCATAACAATTTACAAGACCCCCAGGATGACATATTATGTCTAGGACTGGATACCTATCAGAAAAGGCAAGTCTATATACGGACTTTAAGTTACATCTTATACCCGTGACACAATGGATGCGCTACATAAAATACAGAATATTCATTCAGAAGATACCACCATTCTTGTCACAATAGACATTGAGTCCCTTTGCACCAGCATACGTGACGAGGTGGACTAACGCAGTACAGTACTTTTTGACATAGAATCAATATTTTTGAGCAAATTCAATGGCTTTATCATCAAACTACTGGAGTTCATATTGAAATACAAGCAGATCTAGGATGTTTGTATCACAGGTATAAATACCTGTGGATTTGCCCCCCTCTTGCTACACCTCTGATGAAGGCATAATCAACACTGAAATACGTTAGGTAGTTTAAGTAGCTCCTCTGGTGGGTACAAGGCTGGTTGTTACATTCTCCAGCAGTGATAACCCCCTATAGGAGTAACTGGTATGTGGGTTCCCCCTGACTGGCATCTTCTTTTCAGTAGGGGTAGTGACTAATATTTTTCTCCCACCGGTTAATAATAGATTTAGTTTATATTTATGGTAGTTAATATGATAACTTTTTTTTTTATCATTTTCACGTTATGTGTACTCATGACTTGGGAGGATATCTACTTTAGGTATAATATTGTCAGATGTTGGCAAACAAGTGTTACCCCTCCATTTTTTCAATTTACTAAGTTCACTAAGAGAGTCATTTTAGATCTTAACTCTTGGGAATCATCCTTATAATTCTTTAAGAACATTGGTGGAAACAAATACTTTTCTTGAAGTATTCCTTTTTTGTATGTTTAGATGCATCACAATGTGAGGGAGACCCACTATCTCTGCAAGGAGTTTGACTGATGAATGGGCATTACCTACTAACTTTATGTTACAGAATTCAGGCTATCCCAACCAATGACAAAACAAATAATGTTTTTATATTCTTGTAACATTTTCTGAACTGTGTCCAGTTAATCATTGCAGTGTGAGGGAGACTTATCATTTCTCTGAGTTGCTCTTCACAATTAACTTTTTTCATTTTGGTTGTAGTGTGTATATAATCTTTTCTCTGTCGTCCAATACAGGTTACTGGTAACTTTGGGTAGGCGATCAGCCCCTTTAATAGGCAGGAACAATTCTGAGAAGTGACTGCTGGGTGGATCCTACCTCCTCTCCTTAGCATTCAGCTAGCCAATCCCCAACCAGTAAGATTTGTTCCTTGGTGAAGACACAAGGCAAGAGAACAGTTCTGCGATAGTTTTAGCTTGTTTATTATTTTTCTGTTAGATATGGGATATCACAATTAGGCGGATTACCATTACTGACAATTGCATTACCCAAATGTGGATAGCTCAGTTTACCAGGTGCTTTTGTGGACCTAAGCCCTGGGGGAAAAATCTTGGCTGCAAGTTCTTTCCCCAGGAGTTGCCCACTGAGGCTTCTTCTTGAAATATGGTAACCCGATGACAGAAGATCTGCTGAAAAAGGTGAGCATCCTTTGAGTGCTGAGGTTCACATGTCCCTCACTTCCCCTACGCACAGGAGTCTCATTTTGAGTTCCTATTACATACTCATGCACTCACTGGGTTTATCTGTATGTCTGTGAGGTGTTTGGAGCAAGATTCTGTGGTGACTTAACCCTTTTGGGGGGTTTGGGCACTTTGGGGACCAGTGTTTATTGGGTCTGCTGAATTGTTCTAGTGGGCTTTTGAGTGGTTCTACATTTGGTATTCACCTTGTTAACTTTAGTGTTCCGTACCTTTAAGGCGCGCGTTTACCGCATAGACTCCATTGCTCCATTCACTTGTATGGAACTTTACAGTTTGGGACATATCTCTGCAACCGCTCCACGTAGCAAGATCAGAGATGGCTCATTTGGTTGGTCTGCCCTTGCTCTGTTATCCGGTCAACATTCTGGGCATGTTGGGGGGCTTCAGGCACTGTTGGGGTCCTTTATCAGTGAAACTACAATTCCCATGAACGCTTGCTCGCTTCTGATTGGCTCCCACCCCGGCAGCCATTTTGTGCTTTTGCTGATCGAGTATCCTACGCAGGGCTTGGACTCTCCTTTTCTCCTCAGCAGTTTAACCCTTTGCCTACCAGATAATTCTATTTTAGCGTTTCTGGGGTGATTTTATTTATCATACGCACTTCTTTGTGGGTGTTTCTGATACTTTGACCGTTTGACACTGTGAGAATGTCTACTCCGTTAGACCTTGGGGCTAGGCCTAAGACTAAGGATACTGGGGTGTGTGTGTGTGTCCCATTGCTCATTGCTTCTCATGTCACTCAGGGTTACCTAGAGAATACTCAGGTCATGTTTGCCCAGCATGCGCTGATGCCCCTGAATCCCCTGCAGGGACCTCCAGGCATGCACTAGAACCAGTTTGGATGCAAGCATTTAAGGCTACTACCAGGGACCTTCGGTCCACCTTACTGCTCCTTCCATCCACCTAGCAGGGGGTCTTCTACTTGTGGCAGGCCCCCAACCCTATCAGATTTTCCCTGCCTAAACCGCCAGGTGTACCTGATGTGTCTGATTCCTCTGACGAGGAGTTATTGGTAAACTCTGATGATGAAGACTGTTCTCCTTCCTCTCAGTTTTTTGGGGATCCCTTCGAGGCTGATCCTGTTCCCTCAGCTGAGGGCATGATCAGGGCTGTGTTGAAGACCCTGAACATTCCCTTGGTACAAGAGGTTTCTTCTGATCCCTCTGATGTGTTTCAGGAGCCCATACTTGTTTTCCACCTAACCCCACTCTTGACCGCTTGGTGTCTGAGGAGTGGAAGTTTCCAGACAGGAAACAGTCTGTCTCTAGGAAATTTGCTAAGCTTTATCTGTTCTCTGAAGCGAGACCTAGCTCAGTAGGTTCACCCCCCTCAATTGGATGACCCTGTCTCCAGGCTTTCTAAGTCTACTGCCTTGCCTGTGGCTGATGCATCTGCAATGAAAGACTGGACTGACAAAAAGCTTCAGACATCTCCCAAGGCCATTTTTGCGACGGCTGGTTCCGCCCTGCGCCGAGCATTTGCTGCAGCGTGGGTGAATAGGGCCGTGGCTGTTTGGACTGAACAGCTTACTTCAGCTGTCTGTCAGGGAGCTCCTACTGCTGACATGTTGCGGCTTCTGGCCAACATCTCTGAGGCTCAACATTATGTTTCTGCTGCCCTGTTTGACGCTGTCCGCATGGTAGCCAGGGCATCAACTATGCCTGTGGTAGCCAGACGGGCTCTTTGGCCCAAGATCTGGTCTGCTGACACTGCCTCCAAGAGGGCTCTCCTATCCTTGCCCTTTCAGGGCACCTCTCTGTTTGGACCTGATCTCAAGGATTTGATCAGTGAAGCCACTGGAGGGAAGAGTACTCACCTGCCAGTGGTCCAAAGGAAGAAGGCGCCTGCCAAAAGGAATTGGCTTTTTCGTCCCTTTCAGGCTGACTCATGCCAGGCGACCCAGGTGGTGCCTCAGGCTCTGCGCACCTCATCCAAGCCTAAGCAACAATGGAGGCCCAAGTCCTCCACTAAGCCCAAGGCTTCCAAACCTCTTTCTGCATGACTCACCGAATCTGGGTCCCCACCCACAGGTAGGTGGCCGCTTATGCCACTACGTCTCATCTTGGGAGGCCTCTGTGGCAGACCCGTGGGTTTTGCAGGTAATGGCTTCGGAGTACAGGATCCCCTTCTCCTACCTTCCTCCTTCTCGGACCTTCTTTTCTCACTCTCCTCTGGGACCAGAAAAGCGCCACCTTTTCGAGGGCGCCATTCAAGCCCTTCTGGACAAAGCGGTGTTGGGGCCTGTTCCTCCTCAGGAACAGGGGTTGAAGTTCTACTCCAACCTCTTTGTGGTTTCCAAGAAGGATGGCGGCTGCCTTCCCATTTTGGATTTGAAGGATCTCAACTCCTTTGTGGTCAGGTCCCAGTATCGTCAGGAGTCACTACGTACGGTGATCACTGCCATGTCCCCTAGGGAATTTCTGGCCTCGCTGGATCTTCAGGATGCTTATCTGAACATCACCATTCATCCAGAGAGTCGGCAATATCTTCGCTTTGCCTGCGACGGAGGGCATTTCCAGTTTTCAGCCCTTCTGTTTGGTCTGACCACAGCTCTTCAAGTCTTCAACAGAGTCCTGGGAGCACTGATTTCCGTTCTCCTTCAGAACGGCATCAGAGTTATCCCATACATGGACAACCTCCTTCTGAAGGCATCTTTTTTGGAACTCCTTCATCAGCAGGTGCAGAATTGCATTCATTCTCTGTCCCATCACGGGTGGATCATCAATCTGGACAAATCAGACCTTGCTCCTTCTCAGAGGATGGTGTTTCTGGGCTTCCTTTTCAACACCTAGAGAGGGATGCTGTTTCTCATGGACAAGGTGGCTCATCAGATAGCACTGAAGATCCAAGCTGTCCTGTCTCAGGATCCGTTTCCAGCCAAGAAGTTGTCATCCCTGATGGGGAAGTTCTCCACCATTGAAGCGGTTCCGTGTGCCATGGCTTATACCAGGGAACTTCAGAGGTTTTTAATCCTACCAGGGGTCGACCGGATCTCCTGGATAGGTCCCTATATCTCCCTCTTCACGTGGAGCTAAGCCTCTCGTGGTGGCTCAACCTCAACAATCTCCTGAAGGGCAGGCCATTCCTGGTGCTATTCTGAACGACAGATGCCAGCCTCTCCGGATGGGGTGCAGTCCTGGGGCACTTGAATGCTCAGGGCTGGTGGTCCCAGGAGGAAGCTCTCCTCCCCATCAACGTCTTGGAGCTTCAGGTGATATTTCATGCCCTGCGACGCTGGACAAGACAGCTGGAGGATTGCCCGGTTAGGGTACAGTCAGACAACGCCATAGCGGTAGCCTACATCAACAGGCAAGGCAGCACAAGAAGTCTTGCAGCTTGGCTAGAGGTCAAGGCTATTTTGTCCTGGGCAGAGGAACATGTCCCTGCCATTTCCGCAGTTCATTTTCCTGGCGTAGACAATGTTCTGGCACACTTCCTCAGTCGACACACAGTGGACAGCAGAAAGTGGGAACTGCATCAAGAGGTGTTTGACCTCATTGTCCAGTTGTGGGGTCTTCCGTGCATCGACCTGATGGCAACAAGACACAACAGGAAGGTTCCAACGTTCTGCTCTCGCTGGGCAGATCCCCTGGCTCTTGCAGTGGAAGCCTTGTCGATCCAGTGGAATTTCCCTCTGGCATACATCTTTCCTCCCATTCCCTTGTTGCACAGGGTGATAAGGAAACTGCAATTGGAGCGCTGCCCAGTTGTTCTGATTGCTCAGTACTGGCCTCGGCAGGCTTGGTTTCTGGATCTCTCAGTGGTGGTACCTCCTCGGCTTCCCTCCCGTCCGGATCTTCTTCTACAGGGTTACCTATAG
The DNA here is from genome assembly GCA_037306005.1 of Rhinophrynus dorsalis. NCBI lineage: Eukaryota > Metazoa > Chordata > Amphibia > Anura > Rhinophrynidae > Rhinophrynus > Rhinophrynus dorsalis. Next base: position 26,820,873 of record CM074728.1, read on the forward strand.
AAGGAGGATGTTCATCATCTGGCTTTGATGGCATGGTGATTGAATCCTCAATGTTGAAGAAGAAAGGGTTTTCTTCTGGTGTGGTGGCTACTATGCTTAGTACTCGTAAGCCGGTTTCCTCTACCATAGAGTCTGGTCTACCTTTCTCTCTTGATGTGCTGATAGGGACCTGTCTCAGGATTTTGATCTTCCTACAGTCCTTTCCTTCCTCCAGGATGGTGTGGATAAGGGTCTCAGTCTGAGTTCTCTTAAGGTTCAGACTTCTGCACTCTCTATTTTCTTTCAGAGGTGCCTTGCTATTTTTCCCGATGTCAAGGTTTTCTTCCAGGGTGTTGCTCATACCCATCCTGTGTTTAAGTCTACTGTTCCTCAGTGGGACCTTAACTTGGTTTTGGGTGTCCTTCAGCGCCATCCCTTTGAGTTATTGGCCACTATTCCTCTCCATCTGCTGACGTGGAAGATGGCTTTTCTCCTGGCGATTGTTCGCATGCCCTGTCTTGTAGACCACCCTTTTTGGCGTTTCACAAGGACAAGGCGGTGCTTCACACTTCACAGGAGTTTCTCCTGAAGGTGGTGTCTGAGTTCCACATTAATCAGGAGATAGTGGTTCCTTCCTTTTGCCCTAACCCTACTTCTGACAAGGAGAAGGATCTTCACCAGTTGGATGTTGTCTCAAGTTCTATGTACATCTTTTTGTCATTCCTGAGGGTCCCAGGGCAGGGAAGCCTGCTTCCAAGGTAACCATTGCTTCTTGGATCAAGTCCACTATTCATAAGGCTTACAAACTTAGGAAGAAGCCTGTACACTTTCGGGGTCTATTGGGGCATCTTGGGTCAGGCCTCAGCTGATCAGTTGTGCAAGGCGGCCACTTGGTTGTCTGTGCATACCTTCTCAAAACACTACTGTGTGGATGTGCTGGCATCGGCTGATGCCAGCTTTGGGAGTAAGAACCTGGAGGCAGCCTTGCCTGTCTAGGATCTCATTCTTCTCTCAGTATTCTTTCACTTTTGAGCCCTGTTGACTCTAGTTCAGTGTCCTGTGTAACAGTTCCTGGGGTCTGTTTTACCCCTGTTCGGTGTCCGTTGACACTTTGTGGTTATTGTTGAGCTATTCATGATCTGTTGGTTCATTGGTGCTCTGGTGACTTTGGGGGCCTGCGCTTGGTCCTTGCCTTTCTTCCTGCCCTGGAGAACTTAATGGTTGGACATCCCAAAGTTACCAGTAACCTGTATTGGATGACAGAGAAAAGAGGATTTTAGTCTTTCCTGTTAAATCCTTTTCTCTTAGTCCGTACAAGTTACTGGTCTCCCACCCTGTCAAGGGACCGTGCTTGCGTGCTTGGCTGTCCTGTGGCAGAACGTGGGGGTCCTTTCTGGGTCATGCTCACAGGAGTCTTCCTTTACCTTCTTACTACCTAGTGAATAGTTCGTTTTCAAATCTTACTGAATGGGGATTGGCTAGCTGCAAGCTAAGGAGAGGAGGTAGGCTCCACCCAGCAGTCACTTCTCAGAATTGTTCCTGCCTACTTAAAGGGGCTGATCGCCTACCGAAAGTTACTAGTAACCTGTATGGACTATGAGAAAAGGATTTAACAGGTAGGACTAAAATCCTCTTCTTACTACCAAATTGTACTTGTTCTGTCCCCATATATATTCTCCTAATAGCACTTAATGTGCAGGGAATGGCTAGTCGTTTTCCACTGCAGGGCTTGTAATATTAAGTTACATAATAAAGTGGACATGCTTTAGCTCTTTGAAGAGTTTAGGAATTCCCTAATAATCACACCGATTACTGGGAAAATTGGGCTATTCAAATAGTATTGGTGCTAATTTTACTATTGCATTGAGTAAAGTTGTTAATCCTGCAGAATTTTGCCCATTATTCAGGGACAGCAAAAGGAATACTGTCCACTATCCCACAAGTGGTGTGATATTCTTGGTCTACAGTAGATACCCCTGCTGATATAGGTTTCATTGAATGCATAGCATGTCTCTCTGGAGGGTGTATTATGCCATAGATTGCCCACATATATTCATCTGGTCATTGTAGAGCATCATTTCACCTCTTTTTTGTCCAATAAATTTTATATCAAACATACACATTTTCTTCTTCTCGCTCAGTATCTAAAACATTCAAATGTAACTGCTTAGAAAAACAAAAACAAACCACACATCTGCAGCCTATTTTGCATCTCGGTGATACCCTGACAGATTGAGTTAAATGGCAATTAACATGTAATTATTGTTGCACTGTATTCCATTACTTATTTTTCTCTTTCCTCTAGGGCAGCTGTCTCCAGAAGGAATGGTTTGGTTCCTCTGTGGGTCTGAGAACAGCATTGTTTCTCTAGATAAATTACTAGTGCACCAGGACATGACCCAGCCACTCTCTCACTACTTCATCAACTCCTCCCACAACACATATCTCACAGGTAATTATGGGGTTGAAAGGAGGATGAAATAAGACACAAGTTGTAAAAGGAAACATATTTAAAGTGGAACTACTACCCTATATAAAGTGCCCTCCCTAATAATTAGGTATATGGCAATTAGCTGTTTAATAGTGCTATTATCCGACACAAGTACCAGGTTCTGAAGTAATCCTTCTTTCTTTAGAGCAGTCTGTGTGCCTGCACCATCAGTCTCTTCCGGTACCTTAAGGTACCATGCACTGCCTTCTAGAGGAGACCGGGAAAGACAGTGCAGGATCACAGATGTCTCTAAGCTAATATGTCTGCGTGCAAGCCTGGCCGCCGGTCTCAGAAAAAGAAGGATTACTTCAGAACCTGGTACTTGTGTCGGATAACAGCACTATTAAACAGCTAATTGCCATATGCCTAATTATTGGGGTGGCACTTTATATAGGGTGGTAGTTCCACTTTAAATGTTTTACCTGTCTCAAGGTGCCCAGAAGAAAAATAGTATACCACTGCATGTGTTTTTCCCAGAGCATCAGCTGGTGGAAGAATCTATGTTGCTCATTTTTTTTCCTGGAGACACACTAGACACCATCCTGTTCCTGCTGCTCATGCACTTTTCAAAGAATCAGTCCACTTTCTATTTTGGTGTCATATTGCTCCATACAAGCCAAGTGTCCCGATTTACGCAGGACAGTCCCGTTTTGAGGGCTCAAACCTGCTGTCCTGTCTGCATTGCACTTTGTCCCGGGTTTTCCTGTTCTGTTCCCCATTTACATTTTGCCCATACACACTTCACCATCTCCAGCAGCCTACAAACGCACCACACTGCTGAGAGGTGAGTAACTTAATTTATTGGGCATGCGTGTCATAAGATATATGCGTACACACCATGCAATCACACTAAACTCTGCCTGAGCCAGAAATTAGTGTGAGTACTGAGCAACACAACCGCCTGAGAAAGTTGGGAAAATTTTATATTATCTCTCTAGGGTACATACAGTACTGTTAGTTAGTGACTTATGACACGGCAGCGACTGTTCAATTAGAAAAAAAAAATGGTGTCATGATTATGTACAAACTACATCCATGATGCATTGGGTTGGGCAAATGGATTCTTCTTAGTACAGTGCGTCCATTTGGTGTACTCAGAAAGGTACAAACTGGAATACTACACTAGTATTTCAGTGTATCTTTGGCTAGGTGTCTAAAATGTGTCTTTCCTGGTATTACTTACATTTGAAGCAATCTGTTATATCTGCCATCACTACTATCACTGGTTATGAACTTCACAGCTTGACTTATTTTAATGTGGAGAACATTGGGGGAGATTTATAAAAAACAGTCTTGGTTATGATTTAAGAATTGTCTTCAAGTAACGGCAACTGGCGATAACTCCAGGTCTTATTTATACATACGTAAGGGCCCCATTATAAATATGGCATTAGCAATCTGATGTTAAGGCCTGGAATGGTTAAGAATGCCTTATATCGGTCATTAACATTCTGGCAAAAATGATGTAGATAAATAACACTTCTTTATAAATTCACCGTGCAATAATTTTTGCCAGCTTTACTGTTACTTTTTCAGAAACACAACTACATGTTCTAACCCTTTGAGGGCCAGAGAGGTACCTAGATGCCTTTCTGGCACTCAAAGGGTTAAGGCAGTGCTTTCCAAACTGTGTGTCGCGACACATTGGTGTGTCGACTGCACTGTGTAGGTGTGTCACAAGCAAAGGTGCCGTTTACACAGTGCAAGACTGTCATTCAACCCAAGCACGAACTACACTAGGAGCTGAGGTAAAACACTACTACTTAATGGTCAAATTTACACAGCGGGAGATTGCCTCCATGTGCTGCATACAGCTGGAGTGCCACATAAGATTTGTAACCGCTGGAGTGCCTCTGTGTGCTGCATACAGCTGGAGCGCCACAAAAGATTTGTAACAGCTGGAGTGCCTCTGTGTGCTGCATACATAATATGTATGCAGCACACGGAGGCACTCCAGCTGTTACAAATCTTTTGGCGCTTCAGCTGTTAAAATCTTTTGAGATGCCACCTCCTCTATAACTCTGCCCTCTCTGTGTGCTGCCAGGCTGGAGTGTCCCTGTGTGCCGAGGCTGGCTGTCACATGGCTGCTGCTTCTGCTGCCGATGAGACAGGAAAGATGGACAGTACTTCTAAAATCAGTTATGCGCTGTCTATTTAATAATGCGACATGAGAATCTTGCTCTTATATGTAGCGCAACATTCTCATGTCGCCCTTTTAACCCCTTAACGACCGGCTGGTCGGCGCAGGGCGGTCAGTTAAGGACCACGGAGCATTTTTTTTTATTGCTCCTTCCGGTTCCGGACTCCCCGAACGGAGTTCAGCCGCGGGGGGAGCCCGGAATTCCATGATGGTCATAGTACGTCATGGGTCGTTCAGTCAGATCGACCCTTGACGTACTATGACCGTCAAGGGTCGTTAAGGGGTTAAAAACCACACAACATGCTTAATGCCTCCTCAGTATGAATGAAAGGTTTTCATTAGATATGTTGTGTCCCCATATATCTTGTTATTACAATTTATGTATGTGTCCGTATCTCTTATAAGGGATTATTAGTTTAACCTCCGGTTTGATAGCAAAACTGAATTACTGTGTCACGAAATGATGCACGTCTAAAAAGTGTCACCAACATGAAAAGTTTGGAAAGCTCTGGGTTAAGGCTTCCCAAACTGCCTTAAGCCTCTTCAGTTTTAGTCAACTATAACTCTATATTTTTTTTTATAACTCCAGATCTATAAATCTCCCCCATTTTCCTTTGCTGAAGCTGAATCCTTCTTTAATGGATGTTTGCTGGTTCATTGCCCAAACCATGGGTTGCAAAATGGGCATTCAAGAATTATATATTGTCCTTCTATATTGTGACCTATGATCTGATTATTGTCATCTGTGATTTTGCTGTGAAATTGGCAGATTTTGTGGCTGAAACACAAGTTAAAGCGGAACTTTCATCACATTAATATTGAGCCCCAAATCATAATTACAATAGCGATATGTATAGACTACCTTGTATTTTCAAGAATAATTGCAGCATTAGTGAAAATAGAACTTTTTAGGCAGACAGACAGCGGGGAACAGCACAGACCTCTTGCAGAGACAACATCTCTGAGTCTGCGCTGTCCGTCCCCTTCAGCTCCACGATTGGTGAATTAAATACCTGGTTACCTTAAGGCACCGGAAGGGACTGACCTCGCAGGTACAGAGAGCGCCTACTGCAAGATCCCAGCCGGTGCCTGTCTGCCTAAAAAGTACTATTTCTCACTAATGCAGCAATTATTCTTGAAAATTCAAGTATGTCTATGCATATCACTATTGTAATTATGATTTTTGGCTCAATATTAATGTGATGAAAGCTCCACTTTAAAAAGATAAAGGTCAAATTCATACATATTAATTTAGGTCCAAAGCACTGTATTGCATCATATTGTATTTCACTAAAAGGTAAACCAGAAGTTTTATCTGGTTGCTAATCTCTCTGGCCGTACGGGAGACAACAGGTAAATATGGCACTTTGTCTATTTTGTCTGCTGGAAAAATCCAACCCCGACTGTACGTTGTTCACTTTGGTCCAATGAGTGACTGACTATAAGACTTTAGTAATATTTAGTCCTAAGAGTGCATAAATAATAATTACTAAAATTTCCATTGATTTAAATTAGTTTGTAACCCTTTGAATGTAGAGAGGCCTCCTGCATAATAACTACTATGTTAGCTTTAAAATATATCCTATTGTTGCATACCTCCCAACTGTCCCTTTTTAGGAGGGACAGTCCCTCTTTGAGACCCAAATCCCTCTGCCCCTCTTTTCTACCATTTTGTCCCTCTTTTCAGGATATCAGAATGAATATTGTGTATTACTTTGCTCCACAGCAATAAAACGCACATAAATGTGTAGTTAATCTTTAATATATGTGTTTATATATTAATCTGTGTCAATAAAATACTTTGGTATTGCTCTAAATAATTTATTCAGTTAAACAAAGAGGAACAAATAGGTCATGAAATATCCTAAAATGTCTCATAATGCCCCGCCCACCAGACACACCCCCATAAACACCACCTAAAACAAAAGTGTCCCTCTTTGGCCATTTGAAATGTTGGGAGGTGTATTGTTGTGGACCAACCCATCTTCACCCACAATGGAAAAACACAAAGTTCACTGCACTAAATTCACCACATTATAGCACTACAGAACAGGGAGCTAGAGGGGGAAAGTTCATCTTATTATGGGAACTGTTTATCAATATCATGTGCAACGACCAAAAACTGGACTGTCTACAATGTTTCAGATATATAAGCGGGCTGGCGAAAAGATAAATCAGTCCACATATAATAAACTAATTTTCATTGCTCATAAACACATACAGTGGCACCTTATATTACCATATATAACCTTACACACAGGTACAAGAAGCTTAATGTCAGATTTTTTTAACTCTTCATTTTCCAGTTTTGCGCCTATATCTTATATAATAATTCGCTAAGGATGTTTGTCAGAAGCCGTCATGCACAGTCCAGACTGCAGCGCATCCATTAACAAGACAGGATCTGGCCGGTTGCTGGGTGGCACTGTGGCCCGTGTAAACGGGCTTTTCAACTAGTATCCTATATAATAATTCGCTAAGGATGTTTGTCAGAAGCCGTCATGCACAGTCGAGACTGCAGCGCATCCATTAACAAGACAGGATCTGGCCTGTTGCTGGGTGGCACTGTGGCCCGTGTAAACGGGCTTTTCAACTAGTATATATATATAAAAGAGCCTGAGACTCCGCACACACCCAGGGGCGGCAGTAAAAAGGAGATATTCAAATCTCCTCCATACTGCCTGTCCTGGAAATACAGGCAGTGAGATTTGGACAGGAGTAGGCAGGGGCAAAGTTCCATTTCCCCCCAGTACTCCGCTTTTCTCAATCATTCACCTTATTTTCTGGCTAGATTAGCCGACAATAGGACTTGCCATTACAGCAGCATTTCAAAGTTGTAATTGATGTTATATTGTGGTTCCATGTATATCGGGTATAGATGAATCTTCCAAAGCGTTTCAGAATCTATTTGATTCCTTCCTCAGGGGTAAATAGTTTTTATTCTGTCGGAGAACTTTACCTGTAAACACCTATAATATACCCTTAAAACTCCTCCCATTAACAAACATTAAAGGGATATAGTACCGTACTAACATGTATAAATTAATACTTAGATGTTACTAGATGCAAAACAACAAGTATAACTAAATAAAACCCATAAATCAAAAGAATGACAATAATATAGATAATAAACCCATAAACTATTATCTATTATATAAAGTAAATATAAAACTAACCCCAAATTATGTGGATACATGTTATACATGTTGTATGGACAACAATCCCCCTAAAATTATATATATATATATATATATATATATATATATATATATATATAATCCTTTATTTATATAGCGCACACAGATTCCGCAGCGCTTTACACTCATATTGGTTCCTGTCCCCATTGGGGCTCACAATCTAAATTCACCTATCAGTATGTTTTTTGGAGTGTGGGAGGAAACCGGAGTACCCGGAGGAAACCCACGCAAACACAGTGAGAACATACAAACTCATTGCAGATGTTGTCCTTGGTGGGATTTGAACCCAGGACCCCAGCGCTGCAAGGCAACTATATATATATATATATATACACACTATATTGTTGTATAATCACCTTTAAAATAAGATCATAGGATCAGCATATTCTGATATATTGTGAAAATATATAAGTATATTATAGACATCTAAAAAAAACTTTAAAAAATAAAACAAAAAACGATGAAGAATCTTACACGTGCCAAACATATATTAATGTGTCACAAGAAAGGATGCTATAGATACATGCTATATTGTCTAGAGTGAACTTAAAAATGAAATCAAGGATGTGGGACAATGCATTAACACCTTAAGGACCATTGCCCTGCCAGGACCGTCAAGGCGGTCCGGCACTTAAGGACCAGTGAGGGTCCTGGCACTGCATGGAGTTCAGGGCTCCCGGCGCGGCTGCACGCCGCTCTGGAAGCCCTAAACCGGAAAAAAAAGCCATGGTCCTCAAATGCCGGTCGCGCATGTGCGCGTCGGTCCTTAAGGGGTTAAACATATCAAGACCAAATGTAAGGGATTAATTTAAAAACATATATTTACCATACTACATACATAATTATAATGACTATCCTAGGTGTTAATTAAGTTACCAAAAAGAAACCCATTAAAAAACCAAACTTATAGAGCAAAACATTTACCATAACCTAGACAGACAAAAACTAGGCATATAGGTGACTTGCTTATAGCTTATTACTCTACATCAAAGCATCTAACCTAAACATACACAGGAGAACAAATATATTTAGGGAAAACCAAAAATTTCAGCCTCTACATTCAAACCATAAATCTGCAAAGTTTGCAGATTATATAACCATTCATTTTCTTTCCTTGACATGTCTCTGATATAGTCACCACCCCTCCAATGTTTGGGGATCATATCTATACTAAAGAATGTCATGTACTTCAAACTGGAATTATGGCACTCTGCAAAATCTGTTCCTGATGTTATAAATGTACTCCCTAATTCTGTATTTTAAAGGAGCAGTAAACTTTTTTTTATGAAAAAATATATATTGTAGGGATTTTCCTATTGAGTAAAATAAGGGTACTCCCACTGCAGAGAGATTTATATTTCCAGAGTTGTTATGGTTTAAACCCGTTTTTTTTTTTTTTTTATATTAGCAGTGCCCTCTCGTGGTCAAAATCTAATTTGTTTTCCTGTTATATTCTAATGGAGAGGAAAGTCAGAAAAGTCAGAGACATACAGTTCTCCATAGAATGTGATAGAAACTGCCTGTCACTTCCTGTCAGTTAGAACTATAAGGAAGTAAACACAGTAACTTCACTTCCTGATTATTTGCACTGATATAAATTTTGAATAAAACATCTGACAGTGTTGGGAGTGCCCTTGTTTTATTCAGCAGGAAAAGCTCTATAAAATATGTGTTTTCATAAATAAAAGTTTACTGCTTCTTTAACCCTTTCAGTGCCAGAGGGGTACTGAGCGCATTGCAAAGCAATGTGTTATGTACCCATCTGGCACTGAAAGGGTTAACCTTATTTTACCAATGTATTGTGTTCTGCCAATATATTGTTTACAACACTCACAACTTATTACTGTTTGTATTTTGCCTCCTACTTAGTTTAAGAAGCGCACCTGTCTCAATTAACATTCACTTGTGCAGAACGTTGTTTTCATTGTGAATTGCAAACATTTTTAAATAAAAAGTTTATCAAAACAAACAGATAATTAGAAAATGTTATTTTACTCCTATGGTTCAGTTGGTTTAGACCAGAATTGCTCCACTTTTCATTTTTACTTACGAACCTAATTTGGTCTCTGTGGTATTTATGGTTATATAAGCACTGACTTGGTTTCTCAAACCCTCCAGCTGGGCAGTTTTCTGGGGTGTCCTCTCCTGAAATGTACAGACAGACACTGCTCTCAGGCTGCCGCTGCGTGGAACTGGACTGTTGGAAGGGGAAACCCCCAGAGGAGGAGCCAATCATCACTCACGGATTCACCATGACTACTGAGATTCTCTTCAAGGTGGGACATGTGCTCATCCATGTAATATCTGTGTTTTAAAACCCAGAAAATAGGGTAGATAAGAACAGGCAGACTAGCTGGGCCAAGAGGTTTTATTTGATATTGCATCCTGTGTATTTGATTACATCTGTTCCTCAGTGTTTTCCCCAGTGCTGCAAACAGTATGCTTTGCGTTTGCACCACTGGCTCAGTTATGGGCAAAAGGTGGCTGAAAGTTAATTCCAGTCTAGTACAGGCTTGTGCGCGGCAGGTAACGTGTCACATAAGGACAGGGCAAGGAGGATGTGGGCGGGATAACAGAGAACGATGGGAGTGACTATGTAACCGCACGGTAACCAGACTGACATGCGCAGTAGAGCTCACAATGCTCTACACGTCACAAGGTTAAACTTTAATATTCTTTTGTGCCTTATCTATCAGTTTTCTGAGTTTTAAAATTACACAGCGCTTTATAACTACATTAATGCTACACACACAGATAAGGTCATGGTGGGGTGGTAGTTCCACTTTAAATCAAATGGGCTTTCTATTTGTCCCTCCTATGGTCCATTTGATGTTCCACAGAATTAATCAGTTTTGCCTTTATACATAAGGCTCATCTTGTCACAATTCTTTACTTGCCCCAAGAGCCTTCACTACCACTGAGGCTCCAGCCAAGGTAACTGGCCCAGAAAATGCCATAAGAAAAAATGTAAAGGAGTTTGCATGCTTTCAAATGATCCAGTAACAAGAAAATATTCTTGTGCCTTGGCCACATTACCTTGTTCCACAGTTGATTATCATTTTTAACAAATGGGTTTAACCCTTTGAATGCCACAGAGGTGTGCATAGCATTGCAAAACAATCTGTTATATGCCTCCTTGGCACTCAAAGGGTTAAAGCATTGATAGCTTAATAATCCTCAATGTCAGTTCTGATGCTTTTTCCATAGGATGTGATCGAAGCAATTGCAGAATCTGCTTTCAAAACATCTCCTTATCCATTGATTTTATCTTTTGAGAACCACGTTGACTCGTAAGTAGCTGAACAAAGTGCAATGCTTTGTGAAGTAATGTGTTGCATGACCCTTCTAGTCCTTAAAGGGTCAATGCTTACCCACTGGCACAAGGAAGTAAAGTTCCGAATTTGAGCGCAGACATGAGATGTAAAGGTGTATTGGACTAAGTTAAGAATGGTCAATTATTTTGGTCTGAGGGTCATTGCTCAGTTAAAACATTTTCCAAGTGGTCATAGTATTAACTACATTGACTGGAAACCCCAAACAAGTTTGTTGATAGGTCGCTTACCATCAAAGTGAAAACAGAAATAAAACAAAGAACTACAGTCCCACAAACATATATATTTTGTTTTATTAAAACAATATAAAACATTTGAAAAGCTCCATTTGCAATGTATTAGTGACTTTCCTAGTAATCAATGGGTTAAATGGAAGGCATGCGTAAATGGAGAATTAAAAACTACTCAATGTTCTTCATAGTGTGTCACAAGTCCTCTATGGAAACATACCCACCAGGCAACAAGAAAACGTTAAACTAAAAAAAATATATATATTCCCTCTGTAATACTGCATTCATTTAGCATGTATATTAATAAAAAGCACTTCAGTACATTTTTCTATATTAAATATTTAGTATCTTTTTAGGAGATGGTAGATTATGTCTATTTTATCCCTTTCTTCTAGGCCAAAACAACAAGCAAAAATGGCTGAGTATTGCCGCTCCATCTTTGGAGACATGTTACTGACAGAAACACTGGAGAAATATCCGGTAAGTGAGACACCAGTTTAGCGTGTGTGATTATTTTTTCCACTACAGATTCTACCTGTAGTGACAGAGGTACACAGTACATCAAAGGTGTACAGACTTTGTTTACTCAAGGGCCAGATTGAGAACAGAAAATGAATCTAGGACCAGGTACTACAAAGTAATGTAATAGCATCAATAAAGATATAGATTCATGTTGAAAAAATGTGAGAGCTTATATGAACTATAGTCCACCCTAAAAAATTTAAGAAAATATCTTTTTTAAAAAATTTTTCTCAAATTGAACATAAATTGGTGATGGAGAAATCAAATCTATATGGTGGCATCCTGTCCAGATTTTGTGTGGGCTGTCTATAATTAAGGATTTATATACGTCTCATTATCCATTTTTTCCTCAGAGAAAGAATGTATATATACTTAATTTTGTTGATGTTACCTGAACCAAAGAGTAGACTTTTTTCTCATTGGTAGGGGGCCATATCATTTACACACTATTAGCACATAGAAGCTTAGGAGGAGGTAACCTATCTGAATTTCACATTTAAATTATTTTCCAGTTAAAACCAGGATCCCCACTTCCTAGTCCTCAGGACCTGCTTGGAAAAATCCTGATTAAAAATAAAAAGAATCAGTCCTTTGCAACTCAAGAGAAGAAGACAACAAACAATGATCTGGCCAATACAGAACAGACAAATTCAATTTCTAGTGAAAATTCAGGTACTACCATAATGTACATTAACTTGTTTGTTCTGTTTGTGGTAACCGGTACTGCTAACCTCCCTAGTGCAGGGATCACATGACTTGGTAGCCCAAGAGTCACAGGAATTATTGTCTGGCTTTCTAAAGCAGTGTTTCTCAAACCGCTTGCTTTACTGAAAAGTTTGAACTGGCATACAATTTATCAGATAACAGTTACAGTTAATTGTGCTTGAAAGTATTTTTTCTTAGAGGTAGCTACATTTTTTATTTATTGCAAGGGAAATCCAACAGAAGAGAGAACTGCTGTGTTTGAGATCTTCCAAATGTACATTGGTAGTGACACAACCTGAGAAACTGTCACTCCATCCTAGTTTCCCTATCTACCAATACTTGATTTTATTTTGTGGAGCCCCTTGTACTTCTTCAGTGAATCTTAGTGTTCCACAGTATCCAGTCTGAGAAAGAACGCTCTAAATATTATAGTATACAATGTAATAGGAGAAGTATTTCTGGATGGGGTCCAATCACTGTTCTTAGTCATTTCCTGATTACTGCAGAAACATGTTGCCTCCTTCCCCCTACCAGCACCCAAAAGATGTAGATATTTTCCATAAGTTCCCAGAAACATAGGCCTGTGTTTATATCTCATGCTCTTTATTGTTAAGTGCGGAGTTGCTTTGCTTGAGTTTGGAGAATTGTCATTGTATTTAAGAACTGTGATGAGAAATATGTGATGTTTATGTATAGATGAGGGGTCAGAAGATGATGTGGGAAAGGAGGCAGAAAATGAGGTGGTGACAGAAAACTTAGACGAAGAAGAGATGAAGCAGATGCAATCAGATGAGGTATGTTTTCCTTCACAGCACAGTGGGCCTGGTTCCCTAAGCAGTGCTGTTATATTACCCATGTAGATGCCTACTGCTATGGTCTATGGTTAAAGGAACACAAATGTCAAAATATAAATAGCTTTATATGAAACAGTACAGTGTAACATCCATACAGTCATAGAAATTAAAGCAGAGGCTGAACTTGATATAAAATTGATGACGCTAAAAAAGGCAAGAGTCTAACTATGGCCTAGATTCCATTAAATCTGAAAAAATCTGTTATACGGCTATTTCCCACATTGGCAGATGTTTTCTGAGAGCGTGCAGCTGGTCCTTTGAAAATTTGGTATACATAGGCACTAGAATGTGATGGCAAGAGTTGCAACAAGGCTATAAACAGCCTTTTTTATGCTTTTTTTTGCTGGCCAAAGATCCCTTTGCTTGCCTTTATAAGATATATTACATGTACTGCATTCAGCTGACTGGGGGAAGAAAATTCCTTTGTACTCCTCACTTCCTGCTGTGTCTTACAAGTATTGTACAGCTTCCTGACCAGGTCATGAGCAGTGCAAAGAAGTATTGCTTCCCCCAACCTACTGAAAATAGAACGTACAATATAATATATCTTAACCCCTTAAGGACCCATGACATGCCAGGACCGTCTTGGGAAAACTTCCCTAAAGGTCCAGTGATGGTCCTGGCATGTCATGAACGTCATTCGGGGAGGCCTGAATCAGATCCAACTAAAAAAAAGCTCTGTGGTCCATAAGTGCAGGCCACGTCCTTAACCTTTTGAGTACCAGAGGGGCATGCAACGCATTGCAAAGCAATGCGCAATTTAACCTTCTGGCACTCAAAGGGTTAAGAGGTTAAGTCAGGTGTAGTAAACTGTTGGAATTCCAGACTACAACTTCCATCATCCACAACTAGCTGGAAGTGCAACAAATGACTACTGCTGTTGCTGTATATCATTCTGTTATTTTCTATTACATAAGAGCAGCTGAAATTGTATTATTAGTGTTCCTTTAATAATAATATGGCTTTACCATAATAACAGTTCCTTGAACACAAGGTATTTGTTGTTAATGTGTTCAGATCAAACACTATTCAAAGTTTAGAATTGTTTCTCCTTAAACAGTTTTAATGATATGATGATTTCAGATCTCTTCTACAGATAGCTCATATATGTTTTCTGCTTTTAAACCCATAGGGTACTGCTGGTTTGGAGGCCACCGCCTATGAAGAAATGTCAAGTCTTGTCAATTATATTCAGCCAATCAAATTTGACTCCTTTGAAGTCTCAGAACGTATGAGAACTCTGTGAAATGTGTTGTTTAATCCAAGTAGATTGTGGTAACGCGATAGCCACAGAAAAAGCAGGAGACTGGTAGAGTAAAAATTATACCTTTATTGGCTAACTGAGTGGCTCTAGGTAGGTCTCTTTTTCTGGCATAATAGAAATGAAGACTGAATACAGGTTAAATACTCATGCAAATAGTTTTTACATTTAAATTCAACTTACACAGTGAATTTCTTATCGGTATGGTGGTGGTGGCATCCAGCTGGTGGCCTCTGCTGCCACCTGAGGGGCTGTGACACTGGTGGTCTATGTGTGCTCCTCCTCACATTCCTCCTGCTCTGCAGCAAGCATGGACACTGTGTGGGGAACATGATATTGTGTGATTAGTAAACTGGACAATGACAAGAGGGATTCAACAGAATGGTATCCTTTGCATTGTGTTGCAATGCATAGGATACCTTCCTGGCAATCATTGATTCAACAGCTTGTGAAGTAACATACCTACTGTGGTTGACCTATCATTATCATATGTATCCAGAACAGTGGGGATGGCAAGGAGGGATGCAAACATGTTGTGGACCTATCATGCAACATGGACAACACATATGTTTGAAGACAGAGGTAGTGAACTTTGGTTACAAGGATATTGGGACAACCATTCCCATTGTCCTCAATCATCTGCTTCTAAAGACGTTTGTGGTTCCCTAAGGATATGGTTCCACAGTTTGGCCAACCCTAGTTTGAATGTTGGTTCCAACATCCCATTTTGAATGTGTGTTTGTTATTATATCATGCTGAGTGAAACGTGTTCTCCAGCTGCTTGGGTTGATGTGCTCCCCTGTCAGTGTATGCATTTACACTTGCTTTGTCTGTGCATGGTACTTCTTGACCTCAGCTTTGCTTTTATGGTTGTGGCTCCAGTTCAAATGTGTCATTTCAGGCCATGGGTGTACTACACACGGGCATGTATGTTGGATATGCAATAGTTTGTGTTTGTTCAACTATCAGGAGTGTGGTAACTCCTGTTTAATTATGCAATATGACCCTGGTGTACTGTATTCGTCCACTGTTAAGTGCTGACATACCGGTGACAACATGTCTAACATTGTTCAAGAACATAACAGATGTTTGTATTACAACGTGATGGCAATCATTGTTTGTGTGAGGTGAGCATGTCTGAGCAACGCAGCACTGAGGGGTTTAACCTTATGATTCAATATGAGCTGGCCTGCTTGCTGCATCAGATTTCCATTTCTCTGTACAACATTAACTTCTTGTTTTAACCCAATCAGCGCTGTATTTCTCAACTTGAAGGGATCATGTGTTCCGCTGCCACTTTGATGTGTGGTACTAGCTAACAGGGTTTGTGTGGTGTGCCATTTTATTTACTGGGAGGCTCAAGGGTGCTGTCATCTCCTGTGTCACAGCCACCTTGGATCCCCCTCAACTGTTATTGAGGACAGGTTTTGGCACAGCATCTTCTCCCAGGCATGTAAGGTGAGGTTCACTGGTGGTCTGCCTCAGGTGCCCCTCGCATGCAGGGACAGTTCTCCCATCTTATTCTTATCCTTCCTCTTGCAGTCTGCCCAGTGCTTCTGAGTTGTGCTTGCACTTGGACACCGCTTTGACTGCATCCTCCACCTGATGCCAGCCTGACGCCAGACTACCTTTCTTCTCGCTCCAATCCCCCTGATGAGTATGTGCTTCGTGTCCAGGGTGCTCAGCACCAGGGCCATGTTTTCCTCATGGGAGTACACGGGGTCTCACAGTCTGTCCTCCTCCACTGCAGTCTGGGATGTATGTGCATTGTGTGTGGCCATTTGGTTGTCAGGCCCTGTCTGCTCTGTACTTTGATGTGTGTGTTCTCCTCTCCCACATCCTCTTCTCCCCTGGCTGATGTGACCTGACTGTTGTTGGGTACCCCTCTGCCCACATGGTCACCCCCTACTACCCTGAACAGGGATCCTCTGCTCTCTTTCCTCTTCTTATATGCCTCTCCTTATCCCTCCAGCCTCCACTCCTCTCCCTGCCATCTCACTACCACTCTCCTACCTCCCTTCACACACCCTGTCACACACAATCACTCTCTGCCACTCCCTTACATTCACTCAATCACACTGTATGGAGTAAAAAATATAAAATATGTTGTGTGCCCAAAAACAAAAGGATCATGTGTATGTGTTTGTGTGTCGATGCAATGTGTGCAGTATGTACCAAAGTGTGTTTTGTGTGTGGGGGGGTTATATGCAGTTCTCTCCGTTCTGCTTCCCACCCCAAGTCTAAATGTCTCCAATGTATGCTACTATCTCTCTCTCTCATCCTCCCCTCCTGGGCCCTGTGCTGTAGATCACAGAACATCCAAACACAGGCAATGTGTGCTAGTTATTTTGGGGAATATATACATTTATTTGAATTGACTTGAGAGTTTGCCGAGTGGTAACTGGCTGTGATTTTGAACTTGTTTTGGCAACGTTTAGCATCACCTGATAACGTCGCGAGATAGCTACTTTCCTTTGAACTTTGAAAAGCTGCAATCACGTTATCAGGTTGTGTGTGTTTTTACGGCCTGCGCTCATTGTCCACTCTGGTAGACTGGTTATGGAGTAGCTGCGGAACACAAGTTTGGTACTGGTTTACCGTGCCAATAATGGTATACATTTTACTCTACCAGTCTCTTGGTTAATCTGATAGGTTTGTTAAAAGTGATGATACTTTTTTGGATCACCTTATGTGATCAAACATAAATCAACAAGCTTCAGGTTTCTTTTTTAAAGATATAGCAACCTTTTATTGTAGTTTTACATATATGGCCAGTGTGTAATATGGAAATTCAAATTGCCTATATTTTTTTTTTCTTCACCTATGTTTTTATACTTGGATGTCCCTGACAGTGAGCACTATGGATATTTGTTTCCAGACCGCTTTCTGTAAGGGACTATGAAAGCAGAGATAGTGATATAATGGAACATTCTTGCATTCAAGAGTGCTTTCTGTGTTGTATTAATACACTGAGGTATTTTTCTAAATTGTTTCACTATTTATTACGTTGTAAACAAAATATTTTTTGCATTATATATATGTTTTTCCAGTGCCTGAAAGAAAGCTTTGGAAACAAATCCAGGAAGCTGCTTGTCACGGACACAAAAAAAGTAAAGATGAAAATAAAAATAATAGCAAGTAAAATCAAGTTGTCTTTACAAATTATACACTTGCATAATATATATAGTCAAAGGGTATTATTAAATTAATTAGTGTGTGTGGAGAAACAAATTGTTTTCTTAAGCCTTTGGATGTTCTCTAACATTGGTAGGGTTAAATCATTGTATACATAAAATATCAGCATACCATGATGTGCAAAAGGATATCATTATCATGTTTTAAGTACAGCTCCTCTCTGTTTAGTATTACAATGTTTCACGGATTGTGTTTTCTCATGATCCAGAGAAGAACCAAAGCTATGTCATCTCTTCATTTGTGGAGACTAAAGCCTATGATCTATTGACTAAGTTCCCAGTGCAGTTTGTTGAGTATCCTTTCTATGTAGAACATGTAATGAACTCTGCATTGTGATTAGTGTATGTATAAAGAAATCATGTTTCCCCAGTGCTGTACATTTGGGCAGTAATAAATACACTATGGGATATAGTCACAGAACAATATAAATAGTGTCCTGTTTTTCACTTGGGGGAAGAAGTTAAGAGAACACATGAAACTAAAAGTATGAGTAGATGGTAGAGCATAAAATTCAGCCATAAGATGTGAATTGGAGGGTTGTGGAGCAAAGGCAAACTGAGAGTAGGTTTACTGTTGCCCAGAACCCTCTTTGCACTCTATTGCCCTTATCAGCTCAGAGATACAAAGTTTTAGCAACCCAGTAATGTAAAATGTTTATGGTTTTATACCTATGCCTGTACATAGTGTTCCCCTGTTATCCTTAAACATCTGAGCAAGTGTTAAACTGATTCCTTATGTACTAGGAGGACCGATCAATCTGTTCAGACTTTTTTTCCTATAGAACTGCCACAGATACAACAAGAGACAGATGAGTCGTATTTATCCAAAGGGCACCAGAATGGACTCTTCCAACTACATGCCTCAGATGTTCTGGAATGCTGGCTGCCAGATGGTGGCGCTGAACTTCCAAACTATGGGTAAATGACATCTTGCTCTTTTTTTTTTTTTTTTTTTTTTTTTTTTTTAAGCAAAACGTAATGGACTCATGTTTCTTTTTGGACACATCGACTTGTGTTACTGTGTTATTCAAGAGACAACAGATATTTTGTTCTAGAGCTGTATAGTTTGAGAGACCAACATACTATGATTTCTAAAAAAAAAAATAAATGAATGAATGAAATTGATTTATAATACGAATCTGATAATATCCAAAAGCCTCTAAAAGGAGGATGAAAGTGAAGGCATAAACTGTACTCTTCTTCCTTTAAAGAATTAAGGGACTTATATGCTTGAAACCAAAATGGTACATTTCTAGAGCAAACCAACTGCACCTAAGGGGACATACAAAGTCCCATTGATTTAAATGGGGCTTTACATCAGGGCAATTTATCTCTCTATTACATATAATACATACACACATACACATGGTATGCTGGAAGATGAACCACACTCACAGGACTTCTTGAAGGTGAATAAAGTACACGTATATTATATCAATGTTTCAGTCCCACTCTAGGCCTTTGCCAACCTACATCTTAGAGAAAATCATATCTATACTGTATTGGTAACCAGCACGCAGGTCATTGACCCTTCTACTGGAGAGTGCACAGACTCTGTTCTGGAGGCTCTATCCAGACCCCGTATTCATATTTTTGACTAATACTCTCCCCTTAGGGAGGGCAGATGATGGGGTTCAGGGATTCCTTCCTTTGGCACATCTATAAATTAATATTGTAACTTTTTTTTTTTACAACGTATCTCAAATTTACTTTGACTGAATTCATAGTAAGTTTTATGTAATGGCTAGAGTCATAAAAAGGCTAAAGAAATGGCCTGAATTTGGAGACAGGAAGATTTTTACCCACTTGGAATATTAATTGGAAATGGCATCACTGTTTGATTTTTTTTTTTGCATTCCATCAACAAAACCATTGTGACACTAAAAAGGTTAAGCTTGACGGAGACATGTGTCTCTTCAACCTCATCAGTTATGTTACTATGGTACGGTTGGTATGTTTCAGAATCACACATCTCTATCTTCCTGGAGAAAGCATGGTCCATTAGTATCATTTTACCCTATTGTGTTTCATTCACTGAATGTAATATAATGCTCATAAAGTTCATAGATGCAATCAGCCATTTTGTTGGGCTCAACCTTGGCCAGAAATGTCATCTTCTGAACTTATACGGCTTTGACTAACCTTACTCTATTGACCACCACACCAAGTTATTCAATGTATATATGATAGTGAAAATTTGAAATGCAGCCAGTGTTAATGCCTGGCCATCATAAATACTGATCAGCATCAATGGCCAAGGCTTATAATAAATTAACAAAAATTATGTTGAAGGAAAGGGAAGTATATTTTAATTGGAAATAAAGTATTTTTCATTTAAAATGGACCAGATACCTTTAAGATAAGTATATCTAATTTTAAATAAAACTATAAACTAGTCCAGTGATTCTCAACCAGGGTGCCGTGGCACTAAAGTGTGCCACGGACGTCAGCTTAGGGTGCCCCATGTTTTCTATGAAGACTGACAAAAATGGACTTTTAAATAAAGATTAATAGAAATTGTTATGCACGATATGTTTAGTTTTGTTATTATGATTGTAAGACCTAATAATAGCTGTATATTTATGTATTGTACCTTGATTATGCCCTTGACAAAGTACATTAAATATGTAAGGGGTGCCCCAAATGTTCTAGATAACTTGTTAGGGGTGCCCTGAACAAAAAAAAGATTGAGAACCACTGAACTAGTCATTTGTTTCTATATTGTATTTGAAAAAAAACAACCTTTATTGTTGGCAGAGAGTGGCACTTCATGCTATTTAGTTTCTGTGCTAGAAATTGGAAACAATTTTAACAGTACATCAAGTGATGTGTTTGCCCTTGGACAGAACTAATTTGCATATTGTGAAGGGAACTCACATAAAATGACACTATGGTATAAGTTAAATTCTCAAAAGCTGTTTTACAGAAAAATGAGCCTAATATACATGCAGATTTTAATTATCCGTAAAACAAACTAAACTTGTGAGAGGAGACATATTTTTTGGGTTTCCTGGATGGTAGAAACATCTCCATCACATTACAAAGGAGTTATAATTGACACAAACAGATGTTCATTCATGTCTTTCTTTGGTCAGAGACAGCTGGACAGTACTGATCACTACTGGCCATTATTTATATTGGCTAATTATGGTCTTTTGCTGCAACTACCCTCTCTGTAAAAGTACCCCCTTTTTCACTCCTGCACTCTCCTGCTTTCAGATTTACCAATGCAGCAGAACATGGCAATTTTTGAATTCAATGGGTGCAGCGGTTACCTCCTGAAGCATGACTTTATGCGCAGAGTGGATAAGCAGTTCGACCCATTCACTGTTGACCGGATTGATGTGGTAGTGGCCAACACCCTCTCAATAACAGTGAGTATGGGATTTGGGAGATAACAATATACTCATGAACTGCAACTGAATGCAGGTTAATAATGGTAATTTATGAAAAGGAATACGGATATTATTTTCAGCACATATTCTCCTATATACCAATTCAGGGTGCAAAATCTAATTATTTCTCTTTCATCCAATGTGGAATAGAGGAAACATAGGGTAAAGTATCCTGTGGCCAGGAGGGCAAGGCACTTGCCTTAGCCCTTTGAGTACCAAGGAGGTATCTAATACATTGCATAAAGGGGTTAAAAGACTTTGGAGAGACTCCCTCCCTACTCCACTTTACCCCACCAGACATGCTGAGTTTTAAATTTGACCTTAAGCAAGGTGCATCAGGGCAAATATTCTCTTAGCTAGCCTCCTTTTTTGTTTTCTTAACTTACATGGGGCCGTGTAATGCACCATTAGGCAGGTTCCTAACTCTGACCTCCTTGATGGATTTGTACCAGAGTGCAGGCTTTTAAGGTACCTGGGACTGCTGGAGGATAGCTGTCAGCCATTTTCCTCTTTCCTTTGCTTGGCTATGTCCGATCAAAAATTATGGGAGCCTGAAGAGGATCCCAGTTTTTCAGAGTTCATTGGTGATGTGAGTATGCCCATATATCACTCCTTTGAAATGTACTTCACTCGGTACTTTGTTGAATGACTGTATGTATTTGAATATTTCTATCATATCCCCTCTCTTCTCTCCTCCAAGCTATACCTCTTCAGATCCTGTAGTCTTTTTTGACAAGTTTTGTCCTATAAATGTTTTACCATTTTAGTAGCCTTTCTCTGAACTCTCTTAAAAAATAATATTCTAGGTGAGATCTAATCAGAGATCTGTAGAGTGGCAAGAACATCCCACTCTTTCTGCTACTAATGCATCTAACTCTACAACCCTGCACTCTGCTTGCATTCACTGCTGCTTTGTTACATTAAAGGGATAGTAATACTTTGTTTTAACTTTATTTTATTTTGTAGGCATTAAAAAAACATGAAGAATGATGTAAGTCTTATTTCTCAAACCTTTATGGTTTAAGAGATATTCACAAGCAAAGTTTCCCCTCCCCGCCCCTTTTGCCTAGTGTAAGCCATCTCTTCTCAGATGTGGAATGCAGTCCATAGACCAGACAGATAACAGCAGGGGGGACACTTCTTTCTATGAGAACAATGAAATCCCTGCCCCCCTTGACAAGCTTTTCAGGTTTTTCCCTTATCTTAATTGAAGATTGTCCCTCTGTGCAATCTACATACTTGGGAACTTTTGAAACAGGGCTACCCGGAGGGTAACCCTGTCAGTGCCGACATGGGAGGAAAATGACGCGATTCGTGTCATAAAAGGGGTGGGGCTTAGTCGCGGAGGGGGGCGGGACCAAAACAAAAACCCTGCAAAATGTCTCTAACAGGGCGGGGAGTGGGAGGAACCGGGCGGGACGGAGCACAAGTGGGCAGAGTTTCTATTTAAACTCTGCCCACCCGGTGATCCACACATTGCCTCGGAGACCCGGTAATTCAGTCTGAAATCCGGAGTCTCTGGGGCAAAACCGGAGAGTTCCCAGGTATGGCAATCTACCTGGGCACCTCCCTTCTGCTTTGGCTGAGGAGTGTTACATCAGTAAAAGGGGTGGGAGGGGGACACTTTGTCATTGAATTACTCCTGAACTATAACTCTGACAGAACTGAAATAACACTCTCCAAAGTCCAAATACTATGATGATTAATTCTAAGATTTTCCTAGCTAGTGAAGGAAAGTCAGGATTTTATTAAAGACACGGAGGCGAGTATTATGCCATTCAATCTTTACTACTTCATCAAATAGCAGTATGAACATATACAAAGAACCAAACGAAACAAGAAAAAACTGGTTCTAGTTGAGGCCACGCCCATTGTCCATATCTTCCAATCGGTGACCAGTCCCACATACAAAGTACACAACTTCCAAAGTAACTTCCTCTTTCTTTGGTTGACTGCAAGCTTTGACCATTAACACGTCCCGAACATCTGGTACATGATGGGATGCCATTTCTGTAGGCTGTTAACCTGGAGGTAGAGAAAATAAAATAGAATATGTAAGAGGGAGGGTATTCTGGGAGGGATAATACTCGCCTCCGTGTCTAATAAAATCCTGACTTTCCTTCACTAGCTAGGAAAATCTTAGAATTTTATTACAAGACCGGAGGCTCCTATTATGCCAGTTTAAAGCTGTGCAATTACATTACCAGATACATGTGAAATTGGTTTGAAATAAAAAGTTTTAAAGGTGGATTCTCTGGACCAATCCGCCGCCTTTAGAATGTCTTCCAGACGTCCACCGGTCATCAAAGATTTTGAAGCCATGGCACCTCTGGAAGAATGAGCTCCAAAAAGGGAGGTATCAATGCCAGCTAGATGCATGATCCAACGAACCCATCTCGCTAAAGTGGTGGAAGTGACTGGTAAATAAGGTTTGATAAAGGAAAGTAACAATTGGTGAGAATTATGAGATCTAAGATTAAAAGTAGCTAATTCATAAGCTTTAAGGCATTGTACTACGCAGAGTTTAGGTTTTTGAGGAAATTCTGGATAAACAATTTCTCTAGAAAAGGTCTTAGTACGAGAAAATAAAGTAAATCGAACTCCCTCTGGAACAAAAGAACGAAACCTGATATCTAATGCGCGTACATCCGAAACCCTTCTAAAGGAGATGAGGTACAATAACATTGTAAGCTTAGCTGACAATTGTTTCAGTGACAGTGATTGATTTTCAGGCCATGCCTCTAAAAAATTAAGAACTGAATTGACATCCCAAAGAGATGAATATCTGCAGGTTGGTGGTCTATTAAATCTAATACCCTTCATTAACTTAGTAACCCAAGGATGTTGGCCTACTGGCAACTTATCAATCTGACTGTGACCTGCTGAAATTGAAGACCTATAACAATTAATCGTTCTATATGCTTTCCCTTGTTGAAAACAGAAAGAAAGGAAATTAAGAACATTGTTTATATCTGTAGAAATGGGATCCAAGTCCCGTTCCAGGCACCAACGTGACCAGGTGGACCAGCATGAATTGTAACATGCTTTGGTACCCGGGGCCCAAGCTTCAGACATGAGGAATTTAGTTGATTCCGAAAGCCCTTCGATACACCAGGGACCCCTGAAATCAACCACGCCACAAGATGTAGATGGTTGTTCAACAAGAGTTCGTGGGGTTGACCCAGAGGGTTTGTCAAAAGATAAGGGAAAGGAGAAAGATATCGAGGGAAATCTATTGATAATTCCAGAAGGTCCGGAAACCAAGGTTGAGTTGCCCAAAGGGGGGTTATCAACACTAAAGTTGCCGCCTGTCTCCTGACCTGTAAAATAACTCTGGAAATTAATGCGAAGGGGGGAAACGCGTAATTTGTCGATTTGGTCCAATTTTGAAGGAAAGCATCTACCGCCAGAGCCTCTGGGTCTGGTCTCCAACTGAAGAATTTTGGCAACCTCTTGTTCAATCTGGAGGCGAATAGATCTATTTCCAAAGGGCCCCAAATCAAGAGAAGTTTCTCGAAGTAGGATTTGTGAAGGGTCCAATCGCTGGAATCTATCAGATGTCTGGAATTCCAATCTGCGATGGTGTTCGAAAGACCCGGAAGATATTCCGCTTGCACGGAGATGTCCCTGTCCAGGCAAAATTGCCAGAAGTCTTTGGCTAGATTGGCCAACATTCTTGACTTGGTGCCTCCTAGATGGTTGATATATCGGACAGCTGACAAATTGTCCATTTTGAGAAGAATACAACAACTGGATAAATCTTTTGTAAAGCTCCTCACCGCGAATGAACCCGCTAGAAGTTCTAAACAATTTATGTGCATTCTTTTTTCCAGTTGTGACCATTTTCCTCCTGTAGTGAGTTCTCCGCAACGAGCTCCCCATCCCGAATTGCTGGCATCCGATTCTATCACTATCTCTGGGGACATGCCAAAAATGGCTCTGCCATTCCAGGCCTCCATGTGATCTAGCCACCAATGGAGTTCTTCTTTGGCTTCGATAGATAGGGGGATAAAATCTGAGTAAGCCAGTCCCTTCTTGAGATGTAAGGTTTTCAGTCTTTGAAGTGCTCGATAATGAAGAGGTCCGGGAAAGATTGCCTGGATAGAGGCCGAAAGAAGTCCCACAATTCTGGCGATCATTCGTAAGGAAATGAGATCTCTTCTCAGAAGAGCTCTGATTTCCTTTCGAATAGACCTTAATTTCTTTCCCGGAAGAAGAAGGGAAGCGTTTCGAGAGTCTATTATAAAACCTAGAAATTCCATAGTTTGAGACGGATGGATAATTGATTTCTTCCAATTTATTAGGAACCCTAAATGGGTCAGGATTTTTATGGTCAATTGCAAATGATTTATTGTTGTTGATCGATCTTGAGACATGATAAGAATATCGTCTAAGTAGATAATCATCCGTATGCCCCTGCTTCTGAGAAACGAAACCACTGGTTTCATGAGTTTCGTAAAGCACCATGGGGCTGACGATAGTCCGAATGGAAGGCATGTGAACTGCCATCTTTTCCCGTTCCATAGGAATTGAAGAAATTTCTGAGAATTTGGACACATTGGAACCGTCAGATATGCATCCTTGAGGTCTAATTTGACCATCCAATCCCCTAGATTTAGTAAATCTCTGAGGTAATGAATTCCCTCCATTTTGAAGTGTCTGTACATAATGTGAGTGTTTAGATTTTTTAGATTTATTACTGGTCGAAGTCCAGCATCTTTCTTTCTTACTAAGAAGATGTTGCTTAAGAAACCTGGACTGTCTAGAGGAACTGAGATTATGGCTCCTTTTTTGAATAATTCTTGGATCTCTGAATTCACCAAGAGTCTTTCCTCCGTTGACAAATGATAAACCGGAGGAGTCATTAACTGAATCGGGGTTGAATAGAACTCTATTTGATAACCACGGATCGTCTGGAGAATCCATTGATCTGAGGTTATTTGAGACCAGTGGTGGAAAAAATGGGCGAGTCTGCCACCCAGATTCTCCTGTGCAGGAAGGAAATAAGGAATGGTACTTACCTGTGAAAGGTCTTTGACGAGAAAGTCCTCTGGATGTCCTAGGTCTCCAACCTCTGCTTCGTTGGGGAAAGAAGGGGTAAGGATTTCTGGTCTCAATGGAAGAAAATTCCTTCCCATACATAGAGGGGTCATGGTTAGGTCTGAATGATCCCCGCTGGGGACCCTGATGGGATCGGCCGGGAAAGCGACCTCTATATTTCCCGGCCTTCCCAAAAACACGCTTATTAAAGACCTTCTTAATAGAAGTTTCCGCTTTGTCCAAAGCGGTAAAAGTTGTTACAAATTTTCCTAGTTCTTTGATGAATGAATCACCAAAGAGGAAACCTTCTGCTTCTGGGCCTGCGTCAACTGATGCCATCTCTGTAAGTTTTGGATCGATCTTAAGCAAGATCGCTCGACGTCTCTCAGTTGACACGCCGAATTGGCATTACCCAAGAAGCAGAAAGCTCTTTGGATCCATCCACGAAGAAAGTTAATATCTAAGGGTTTCCCTGAACTGACAGATTCTTCTGCCATTTCGAAAATTTTTGCTAAAGGACCAACTAGATCCAATAATTTATCTTGGCAGTTTTTTAGGGATCTGTCCAAACCCTTTCTAGGATCCTTCCCCGATTTTGATAAATACTGGATCAATCGGGGGTCAATAACAGGAGTGTCACAAATGGAGCTTATAGTAGGTCTTGGGCATTCTGCCCGTAATTTATTTTTTGTCTTGTTATCTAGAGATTTTCTTAGCCATAATCTAATAAATTTAGCAATATGGTCACGAGGGACCCACTCAGAGGATCTAGGGTGTTTAATTCCCTGAGGATCAAACAATGGCTCTCCCAGTTCATCTAGAATAATGGAATCATCCACAGATTTTTGTGGCTTCTTATGGGATTCTTTTTCTGTGTCAGGTTTATAAGTTGAGTCTGAGTCTGAAGAATCTGAAATAGATCTATCAGAAAGTATTGATTCGTCTTCCGAAGAAGAAGATATGCAAAACGAATCTGGTTTTTGACGGGATCTACCCATTTTTCTCAGAATTACTTCCTCCTGAGCTGAGGGTCTCTTGCGTGGGATCAAACCACATTTCATGTCGCTAGGGTGACTAGCTGAATTATAATGAGACACATCATCTTTATTTTCTGAAGGGTCACAAGAATGAGTTTTTGATTTACGTTTACCCTTAACATGTGTCTCCTGAATGATAACCTCAGGTGATTCCATTTGTACCACTGGAGAGGGTCCAGAATTTTTTGAAATGATCTGAGGAAAACCAGAAGTCTGTCTATTAAGGGTATCTGTAATTGATTTTAAAATGGACTCAGACATTTGACCCATACAACTTGAAATGGCATTAGCCATTGACTTGCCCACAGAAGCATCCACAATGGCCTGAATTCTATCTTCAGGTAAATCTGGGGCGTCATTATTTGGAGCATTATATACAGATTCGCTAGAGCAAGAGTCCTGTCTAGCAAATTGTGAGAGGTGTTTCCTCTTAGATTTTTGAGGGGTAGAGGGAGGAATGGGATATTCAGAATGAGACATAATGATGGTACTGAAGAGGTTAATATCTTCAATGCACCCAGAAAGTTAGTCAGTGAAAGTTATAATAAAGTTATAAAATAAAGTTATAAAATAACTCAAAACTGTAACGAATTTGAGGCCAATATAGTAGAAATATTGTAGGAGGAAGAGGGAAACAACCGAAGCTGAAATCGCTCACCGCGTCTGACAGGAATCCTGTCAAGCGGTGAAAGGCGGAAGTAAACTTGCGCATGCGCAGAATCTCGCAGAGAGCGAGATGCCCACAACCAAGATGGCCGCCGCTTCCCTGAAGCTGAAACGAAACGGAACGCGGCGGTTAGACAGTTAGAAGAAAGAGGCTGGTGTTGAAGACACTTAAACTCGGTATTTCGATCGAAAGGGAGAAAAACAACAAGAGACAGTAAACTTGGTAAATCAGGACGTCAAGAAAGGATCAAATTTATTCTTGAGCTATACCAAAAGGGGGCATAAAGAATCTAACTTAACTGAATACACACAGATTCGCTAGACAACTATGCAAATAAGAAGCATGAACAGAAATAAGGTAAAATTTTATAAAGGTAACATACACCAATATAAAAAATACAGTATATTTCATAATTTTCTCAGTAGTATACTTAACCATCCGCGAAGCAGTAAAGAAAGAGGAAGTTACTTTGGAAGTTGTGTACTTTGTATGTGGGACTGGTCACCGATTGGAAGATATGGACAATGGGCGTGGCCTCAACTAGAACCAGTTTTTTCTTGTTTCGTTTGGTTCTTTGTATATGTTCATACTGCTATTTGATGAAGTAGTAAAGATTGAATGGCATAATAGGAGCCTCCGGTCTTGTAATAAAATTAGAGCTGCTTTTATTATGAAACATTACTATCCCTTTAACTGTCTATCTTTAAATCATCATAGATAATTACTTCATGCCATATTGGTCTTCCTAAGGACTCTACTGTACTTTATGTCCACTACACAACTTCTGGTCCCCTCTTCTACCGAACAGGAACCTGCATGGGCTAAAGCTCTGATATCGTCTGTGAGTGATTTAACTTAGTCTTTTCAGGGGATCCTTGAGTCTTGGATGCAGGATCATCCCACCCCTGCAAAAGACATTTTAGTCAGTGGGGGTATTTTCCTGTGGAAGAGGATTCCTCTGTTGAGGAAGGGGAAACTGATGAGGACGATTTTGATTTGTACTTTACCCATGGGTTTTAGAGTAAAAACCTGGCTCGCCTGCTGGGGGCCTTAATCAGGGCAGTTCAGAAGACCCAGAAAGTCACTGAGCCCTCAGACTTCGTTTCTTCTTCCCCAGATACATTTAAGGGATGCAAAAATTGAGGACACAATTTCTCCTCCTTGCTTTTTACACCAGGTAGTTCTGGAGCAATGAAGATACCTGATAACAGACTTTTTATTCCCAGACATATTTCTCTCTTATCCCTTCTCATCTTATGCCCTATGGCAGTGGGCTATCACTAGAGTGGGTGAAAAGTCCCGTCATGTTCCCACAAAAAAATCTGCGAAACCCACATGGTTATCCACTTTTTTGCAGGAAAATCCGCTTTAAATATAGCGATTAAAATCTTCGTCATTTTCACCCATTGGCAAACATTCTTCGCTATTTTTTCAATGGCTAGAAAGTTTTTGGCCTTTATTAACGTGTTGTTTGCCTTTTCCACTGTACAATCGTGCCATGTTTCAGGAAGTGTAATGCAATACAAGCAGCTACAGAGCAATAGAGAGGTGCTAGGCTGTTGTGCTGTGGATTTTATAGCAAAATTGAGGTCAGGAGAGGCTCACAGAGACTGCTATCACTATGATCAGGTTTAATAACAATAAAAAGAGGAGCTGGAAGGACCATTATGCGTCCAGTGTGTCTGAGGAGGAGGAAGAACCACTACCACCAACATGAAAGGGTCTGGATGCCCTGGTTCCCCAGATCCAATGCTGGCCAGTCCCCCTACATCACCTTTAGTGATCTTGGGGAAATTTATCTCATGGGCGGAAGAAGAGGGTAGTAGTGTGAGAAGGACACATCAGCTGCCTGTTGCCAGTGTGTTTTGTAATTCTCAGAAGGGGGGAAGAGGAGATGGTCCCAAGTGTGACAGCAGGAGACTCTAAGCCACACTTGCCATCCACAAGCAGTCCTGGCACTAGTACTACTACTAAGAAGGTCCAGCAGCTTGTACAGAGTGTTAGGAGTGAAGGACGGGTTATCATCATATTATTAGTGACTGTGAGGAGGTAGACTCAGGGACAGAAACTGATGTGTTTGGTGTAGTAACAGTGATGGTGGAGCAGCTGGTGGGTCTAGAGTTGGGGAAGCAATGCAGAGCGTCCTGCTTCTGTCTGTCAGATGTAGCTGCACATGCAGAAAGAACAAATTCTTAGATAAGGAGAAACACAGAAACAACCTAAGTGGAAAACCCCTCCACAAGTTCTCAAAAGCACCTCATCAGACTGAAAGATCAGAAAGGGAGGTTTACAGGACAAAAATGGTAGCTCAGCCACATGCTGAACAGACACAAATGCAAAACAGAAAGCTTTCCTAAGAATCAAAGACCAAAGAGAAAGCCAGAGGCTCAAAAAGAAGCATTTGAAATTGCTCCCAAAACTAGGGTCCAGTCCCACAGAGAAGTGATATCCCTAACGGGTAGGCATGAGCAATTCCGGGCACAAACAATACACACCCAGTAACAAGGCAATATCTCTCTGAAATATGCAAAAGAAGAAATGGAAGACAGCGCACAGAGGACTCTAAGTGTAGTTTTTCAACACTGAATAATTTGTAAGCATGTAGGTGATGCACAATTATAATTTAGTTGACAAAGAAAAATAATCAATTAAAAAATATTTTAAATAGCATAAAAGAATGCATAAAAAAATCCACAATGTACAAATATAGTAGTACCACAAAGAAGAGAATCCTCAGTATTTAGAAGATATATATAAGATAACACTATAACGCCTTGTGTCTAACAAATGGCTTATCTCTCAGGGGTGTCAGATGCTTGTCTGCCCTCCAATAAGATAATGATATTACACCATACATGGCTCATATATTAGAGTGCTAACTGCTCACCAGATAATTTTCTACATGTGGGCCCATGGCAAGGTGTCCCCGGCAATAAAACAGGCTTCCTCTGGTTCTCCGTCTCCAGCCGGTGGATACGTTTCTGGATTTCTTGCAGTCCGATTTTGATGGTGCCAGCAATTAGTTCAATCGAGTCCACTAAATTATTTTCTCTGTCATCCAATACAGGTTACTGGTAGCTTTGGTTAGGCAATCAGTCCCTTTTATAGGCAGGAACAATTCTGAGAAGTGACTGCTGGGTGGGGTCTTTCTCCTCTCCTTAGCTTTCAGCTAGCCAATCTCCAACCAGCAAGATTTATTCCTTGGTCAAGACAAAAGGCAAGAGAACAGTTCTGCTATAGTTTTAGCGTCTTTATTATTTTTCTGTTAGATATGGAATAACACCATTGGGCGGATTATCATCACTGACAATTCCCATCACCCAAATGTGGATAGCTCAGTTTACCAGGTGCTTGTGCGGACCTGAGCCCTGGGGGAAAAATCTTGGCTGCAAGTTCTTTCCCCAGGAGTTACCCACTGAGGCTTCTTCTTGATATATGGTAATCTGAAATCAGAAGACATGCTGAAAAAGGTGAGCACCCTTTGAGTGCTGAGGTCCACATGTCCCATGCTTCCCCTTCCGCCCCTATCAGATCATGCCTGCCTAAACCGCCGGGTGTAGCTGATGTGTCTGATTCCTCTGAGAAGGAATTGTTGGTGGGCTCTGATGATGATGACTGTTCAGCTGTTCCTTCATCTCAGTTTTTTGGGGACCCCTTTGAGGCGGAATCCATTCCCTCAGATAAGGGCCTGATTAGGGCTGTATTGTCCACCCTGAACATTCCCTTGGTGCAGGAGGAGTCTTCTGAGCCCTCTGATGTTTTCCAGGAGCCTGTTAGGCCCCATGCTTGCTTTCCACCTAATCCCACTCTTGACCGCTTGGTGTCAGAGGAGTGGAAATTCACAGACAAGAAACCTTCTGTGTCTAAGTTGTTTGCTAAACTTTACCCGTTTTCTGAAACGGCCCTCACTCGGTAGGTTCATCCCCCCAAAGTGGAAGCCCCAGTTTCCAGGCTTTCTAAATCAACTGCCTTGCCAGTTGCTGATGCCTCTGCTCTCAAATATTGGACCAACAAGAAGCTTGAGACGTCTCTCAAAGCTATTTTTGCGACAGCAGGCTCTGCCCTTCGCCCAACCTTTGCTGCTTCATGGGTAAATAGGGTTGTGGCTGTTTGGACTGAACAGCTCAATTCTGCTGTCCATCAGGGAGCCCCTACATCTAACATGTTGCGACTTCTTGCTAACATTGCTGAGGCTCAGCATTATGTCTCTGCCACTCTGTTTGAGGCTGTGTGTATGGTAGCCAGGGCATCTACCTTGCCAGAAGGGCTCTTTGGCTTAAGATCTGGTCAGCTGACATGGCCTCTAAGAAGGCTCTCCTGTCTTTGCCTATTCACGGATCCTCCCTGTTTGGGCCTGAGCTCAAGGATCTCATCAATGAGGCCACTGGAGGGAAAAGTTCTCACCTGCCAGTGGTCCTAAGGAAGAAGGCGCCTGTTATAAGATATCTACTTTTTCTTCCCTTTCAGGCAGACTCTCGCCAAGCAACCCAGATGGTCCCTCAGGCTCCGCTCTCCTCATCCAAGCCTAAGCAACAATGGAGATCCAAGTCCTTCACGAAGCCCAAGGCTTCCAAACCTCCTCCTGCATGACTCACCGAACCCGGGTCCCCATCTGCAGGTAAATGGCCTCCTACGCCACTACCTTTCAGCTTGGCAGGCCTCTGTGGCGGACCCATGGGTTTTATAAGTGGTGGCCTCAGGACACAGGATTCCCTTCTCCTCTCTTCCTCCTCCAAGGACCTTTGTTTCTCATTCTCCCTTGGGAGCAGAAAAGACATGCCTTTTCGAGGACACTATTCAGGCCCTGCTAGACAAGACGGTCCTGGAGCCAGTTCCCCCTCAGGTGAGGGGCTTGGGATTCTACGCCAACCTCTTTGTGGTTTCCAAGAAGGATGGGGGCTGTCGCCCCATTTTGGATCTGTAGGATCTCAGCTCCTTTGTGGTCAGGTCCCAGTACCGCCAGGAGCCTCTGCGCACAGTGATAGTGGCCATGTCTCCTGGGGAATTTCTGGCCTCTCTGGATCTTCAAGATGCATATCTGCACATCCCCATTCATCCAGAGACTCGGCAGTATCTCCTCTTTGCCTGGAACCGAGGGCACCTCCAGTTCTCTGCCCTCCCCTTTGGTCTGACCATGGCTCCTCAAGTCTTCAACAGAGACCTAGGAGCATTGATCTCTGTCCTACATCGGAACGGCATCAGGGTGACGACCTCCTTCTGAAGGCATCATCTCCAGAACTCCTTCACCAGCAGGTGCAGGACTGCATTCATGCTCTCTCCCATCACGGGTGGATCATCAGCATTGACAAGTCAGACCTTGTTCCTTCTCAGAAGATTGCCTTTCTGGCCCTCCTCTTCAACAATCAGAGGGGGATGGTGTTTCTGATGGACGATGTGGCTCATCAGATAGCTCTGAAGGTCCAAGCTATCCTGTCTCAGGATCCAGTTCCAGCCAAGAAGTTGTCTTCCTTGGTGGGGAAGTTCATTTCCACCATAGAAGCAGTTCCGTTTCCCATGGCTCACCCCAGGGAACTTCATAGGTTTCTGATCCTAGCCTGCAAAGGCCGTCCAGGTCTCTTGGAGAGATCCCTGTCTCTCCCTCTTCAAGTGGAGCAGAGTCTCTCGTGGTGGCTCAACCTGAACTATCTACTGAAAGGCAAACCCTTCCTTGTGCCCTTCTGGAGAAAAGTGACAACAGATGCCAGCCTCTCGGGATGGGGAAGGGTGCTGGGGCACTTGAGTGTTCAGGGCCAGTGGTCTCAAGAGGAATCTCTCCTTGCCATCGTCTTGGAGCTTCGGGCGATATTTTATGCTCTACATCACTGGACACAGTAACTGGAGGATTGTCCGTTCAGGATAAAGTCAGACAACGCCACAGCGGTAGCCTACATCAACAAGCAAGGCAGCACAAGAAGTCTTGCAGCTTGGCTAGAGGTCAAGGCTATTTTATCTTGGGCATAGGTGCATGTCCCTGCCATTTCCACAGTTCATATTCCTGGAGTAGACAATGTTCTGGCCGACCTCCTCAGTTGACACACAGTAGAAAGCAGAGAGTGGGAGCTGCACCCAAAGGTGTTCAACCTCATTATCCAGCAGTGGGGTCTTCCATGCATTGACCTGATGGCAACCAGGCACAACAGGAAGGTGCCAACGTTCTGCTCTCGTTGGGCGGATCCCATGGCTCTGCCAGTGGATGCCTTGTCGATCCCATGGACATTTCCTCTGTCTTACATCTTTCCTCCTGTTCCCCTTTTGAACAGAGTACTTCGGAAGCTGAGACTGGAGCGCTGCCCAGTCATTCTGATTGCTCCATACTGGTTTCTGGAGCTTCTGGACCTCTCAGTGGCAGGAGCTCTTCGACTTTTCCGCAGTCCAGACCTTCTTCTACAGGGTTACCTCTGGAAGGAAGACGTTCATCGTCTGGCTTTGACGGCATGGAGACTGAATCCTCAATTTTGAAGAAGAAAGGATTTTCTTCTAGAGTGGTGGCTACTATGCTTAGTGCCTGCAAGCCTGTTTCCTCTAAGGCCTGCCATCGAGTTTGGTCTACCTTTCTGACTTGGTGTGCTGACAAGGACCTGTCTCAGGATTTTGACCTTCCTACAGTTCTTTCCTTCCTCCAGGATGGTGTGGATAAGTGTCTCGGTCTGAGTTCTCCTAAGGTTCAGACTTCTGCGCTCTCTGTCTTTTTTCAGAGGCGTCTTACTATCATTCCTGATATCAAGGTTTTCTTCCAGGGTGTTGCTCATACTCTAACGATGTTTAAGTCCCCTGGCTCCTCAGTGGGATCTTAACCCAGTTCTGGGAGTACTCCAGCGTCCTTCCTTTCAGTCCTTGGCTACCATTCCTCAACATCTGCTGACGTGGAAGATGACCTTTCTCCTGGCGATTGTTTCTGTTAGCCGAGTTGCGGAGCTGCATGTTCTGTCTTGTAGACCACCCTTTTTGGTCTTTCACAAGGACAAGGTGGTGCTTAGCACCTCACAAGAGTTTCTCCCGAAGGTAGTGTCTGAATCCCACATTAATCAGGAGATTGTGGTCCCTTCCTTTTGTCCTAACTCTACTTCTGACAAAGAGAGGGGTCTTCATCTGTTGTATGTTGTGTGCGGTCTCAAATTCTATGTGCATCGCTCTGAGTCCTTGAGGCAGTCTGACACTCTGTTTGTCATTCCTGAGGGTCCTAGGGCAGGGAAGCCTGCTTCCAAGGTACCCATAGCTTCTTGGATCAAGTCCACGATTCGTAAGGCTTACGAACTTAGGGAGAAGCCTGTTCCCTTTAGGGTTACGGCTCATTCTGCGAGGTCTATTGGGGCTTCTTGGGCCTACAAGAACAAGGTCTCAGCTGATCAGTTGTGTAAGGCGGCCACTTGGTCGTCTGTGCATACTTTTGCTAAACACTATCGTGTTGATGTGCTGGCATCGGCTGATGCCAGTTTTGGGAGGAAGATCCTGGAGGCAGCCTTGCCTGTTTAGGATCTCCTTAGTCTTTCAGTACTCTTTCACTTTTGAGCCCTATTGGCTCTAGTTCAGTGTTCTGTGCACAGTTCCTGGGGTCTGTTTTACCCCTGTTCAGTGTCCATTGACACTTTGCTGTTATTGTTGAACTATTCATTGGTGCTCTGGTGACTTTGGGGGCCTGCGCCTGGTCCTTGCCTTTCTTCCCACCCTGTGGAACTTAATGGTTGGACATCCCAAAGTTACCAGTAACCTGTTTTGGATGACAGAGAAAATAGAATTTTAGTCTTACCTGTTAAATCCTTTTCTCTTGGTCCATACAGGTTACTGGTCTCCCACCCTGTCAAGGGACCATGCTTGGCTCTCTTGTGGCAGAGCATGGGGGTCCTTTCGGGTTCATGCTCACAGGAGTCTTCCTTTACCTTCTTACAACGTAGTCAATAGTTAGTCTGCAAATTTTACTGTTTGGGGATTGGTTAGCTGCAAGCTAAGGAGAGGAGGTAGGCTCCACCCAGCAGTCACTTCTCAGAATTGTTCCTGCCTATTAAAAAGGCTGATCGCCTACCCAAAGTTACCAGTAACCTGTATAGAATAAGAGAAAAGGATTTAAAAGGTAAGACTAAAATCCTATTTTTGATGAATAATCTCTAATCAGTGCATTTCTGGGAACCAGTCCCCTTCATCAAAAAGAATTTAGTGGATTCTGGTGAGCAGTTAGCACTCTAATATATGAGCCACGTATGGTCTAATATCATTAGCATATTGTTGGAAGGCAGACAAGCATCTAACACCCCATAGAGATAAGCCATTTATTAGACACAAGGCATTATAGTGTTATCTGATCTGGTGATAACTCCATGAATAGGTTCCGTCCCTTTTAGACCATAAAAGTCCACTTCTAAATACTGAAGATCCTCTTCTTTGTAGTAGTATTATATTTGTACATTGTGGATTTTTTATGCATTCCTTTATGCTATTTAATCCTTTGAGTGCCAGGGGGTACACATGCAAAGCAATGCGTTGTGAACCCCTCTGGTATTCAAAGGGTTAAATATTTTTAACTGAGTATTTTTCTTTGTTAAATAAATTATTATTGTGCATCCCCTACATGCTTATGAATTTTTCAATATTGAACAACTACACTTAGAGGGCCTCTGTGCGCTGTCTTCCACTTCTTCTTTTGCACATATCGGATATACATGAGGGGACTTCGGGAAGCAGATAGCAGTCAGAGTACTCGCTTTGAGAACGGAGTATCTATCAGAAACAGACTGGTTACTGTATACAGACGTTTACATTCAAATGTCTAGCATTTCATCTTCATCATTCATTGTGTTTTAACTCATTCCATATCCATCATGACTACTAATGGATCATGATCACTAACCATCATCCCTTTGGTACCTGAGACTGAACAATAAGCTCCAGTGAACTGTATGTACCACATATACAATTCATTTCATTGACTCTTCTTCCTACAGAACTACGTCAAGTGCAATCAAAGTCAGATATTGGGAATTATATGCACTCAATTATCTTTGATGTTTTGCATTTATGTATATGCTCAATATTTATATACATGTGACACTAATTCAAAATACCTATAACTAGTCATATTATCATTGCAGTCTTGTGAGCACCATTATTTGTTTTTTAATATCTCTCTGAAAACACAGCTAAAGTATAAATCTGTACCTTAATAGAGCTAAGACCAAGCTCTTACTGAGGACCATTCTGAAGAAAGGCTGAGATACAGCCATGACCCCCTTCTCCTCATACCACTGGAAGAACAAAAAACATACTCTATAGTAAGTTGTGGAAGACTCAGGCTTGCGAGCCATCAGCATGGTTTCAAAGTCAGAACCAGATAAACCTTTCCTTTTCATGAGAATAGCCACAAGGCCCAAGCCATCAAAACCACCTCTGGGAGACACAGATGACCCCGACAATGGAGGGCGGGAAGGAGCTGAAGCCAAAAAAAAAAACCATAGCTACAGAAAGAGTGAAAAGAAACAAAAGTCAGGCCTGGAAGGCCCAGAATGAGGCAATCAGATTCAGTTGAGCCAGCTCTTTATTGACTCTCCACAATACCACGGAAATCAGGGGGAACATAGTAGGAAACTTCCATGGAATTATCATGGCATTCACAAAAAGAACAAGAAGGGTCACAGAATCTGTAGCAAAACAGGGAAAGACTGCAATTCATGAGAGGTCAAACCACTGCTGGAAGACCCCACAGACTGTTTCATGGGCTGAACTCCATCTGGTTGAATTCTTGATTCCCAGGATCTTGTCTACTTCTGGAACAAGAAAGGTGGAGGGAGGCATGAGAGTTTCAGGCCAAACAAGAATGAACGAACCTCCTGACCACAAGGCTGCACTCCTGATTGCATCTGATATAGACTGTTACCCTTGCATTGTCAGACTGAATCTACAGTGGCAAACCCTGGAGGGACTGCAGTGCAGCAGAGTAAGACAAATTGCCCGGCGAACATTGATGGACAGAAGATTCCCACTCTCAGGACAAAGGCCCTGGGCCATCTGAAAAAGGCACACCAGCCAGTTAAGAAAAATTGTTAGTAGCGCTCCAACAAGTTTAAATGAAAACTGTGCACTGTGTTTTTTAGTTTAAGCTCAGTACAGATACAAGCATTAACAGACAAAAGTTGTCAATTCATTAAACTAAAATTATTGATAAATTGTTGGTATAATAAAGGAAATCCAATAAATTCACAGATAAATGTACGATAAACTGGGAGATGATGGCAAGTCACTTAATTCAGAGGAAATTGTTCTTAACATAAACTAATGTCTCAAGTTGACTTAGAAATAATGTAATATAATGCAGTGGTTATACTATATGGATCAAAAGTCACAGTATATATATATATATATATATATAAAGGAGATTGTTCATTTACTCCAGCCAGGTAGAAAATCTTTTTGCACGAAAACAATGTACTCAATACCTCGTTCCAGTTGCAGCCATAGATTGATAAAAATAGCAGTCTCTCAGTAAGTGATATTAAGTTCCAATATAATGATGTAGCTTCTAACTGACATATAAGAAAGATTTATCAGTCCTCTTCACCGATAGGACCCACTCGAAATTTCGTATAGCTGTCAACATGCAAAGGAAGAAAGTAATCTCCTCCCAATGATCAGTTTATGCACCAAAAAAAATATAATAAGCCACTCACAAGGAATCTTGTCATACATTCATCAATTTGGTACTTACTTAAATCTGCTTATTCCTTCACCCCTCAATCACAACGTCAACATAAGATTTTCTACTTGGCAGGGTTGAATGAACTATCTCCTTTAGATATACGGTGACTTTTGATCCATATAGTATAACCGCTGCATTATTATACCAACAATTTATCAATAAATTTAATTTACTGAATTGACTACTTTTCTCTGTTAATTTTTGTATCTTTAACGTGTTTAAACTAACAAACAGTACACATTTTTCATTTAAACTTGTTGGAGCGCTACTAACACTTTTTCTTTTATTTCATTGCTTAGTTGGTGGCTGCACCGATGAGTTTGATTTGGTGTGTATACCATAGAATCTCCCTTTGTTAGTACACCAGCCAGTTAGGCTGGTATCTGTTGTGACTATCACTCTATTCAGAATGACTAATAGGCATCCCAATCGACAGATGGTACATCTAAAGCCAGTATGAAACTGGGCAAAGGGAATGGTCTCCAAAGCAGAGACCAGAAACCCTAACAGCTTTATGTAAGAAGTTCATTGTTGCCAATGGGTTAAAAATCTTATCCTTTAGCAGGAAGGCCTGTCCCTGGGAAGTATTGAATGTCATGCCAAAAAAGAAGGACCCAGGGTGAAACCAGAGAGGATTTCTGGAAAATGAGAACCCAGCAGTGTTGTTCCAGAATACACACACGCACGCAAGTGTGAATCTGAATGAGCAAAGTCTTAGTGGAAGGAGCCAGGACATCCATACAGTGCATAAGAGGAATCCATTGAGAACAAATGTGAGCACCTGCCCAAAAGGAGGGGTGGTGAACTGCAAAAAATAGTCTGGAAGGCAAACAGAAAATAAGCACTAATGATCTGTATGGATAGGAATATACAGATATGCGTTTTTTTATGTCTACACTCCCCGGGACACACTGTAGTGATGACGAAGCAAAAAGACTCCCTCTTGAACAAGGGCATAAGAACAAATGGTTGAGAGTCCACAACAAGGATGTATCTGCCGTCTATCTTGGGAACTACGAAAAGTTTGGAATAGCATCCCATGAATTACTTCGAAGCAAGAGGAGCACGTACCAAACTTGCATGTCCACCAGGAAGTAAACCATATCTAAAAACAGGTGGTCCCTAACCAGACCCTGAGGAACTCTGGGCATGAAGGAGCTACATGAAAGAAGGGATCTGAAATCTGTACAATACACTTCAAGGATCACACGCAACACCCACTGGTCCGCCAAGGAGACATAGCCTAAAGTCAATATCCTGCAATGGACCAGACACTTGCAGGCCATGCAAAGGCAGACTAGAGAGCTTGGCGACCTTTGCTTAAACAACTTACCTGCCCAAACCTGTATGGGTTTAGGGCAAGGAGAACTCTGGGTGCATAACTAAACTGGGAGGGTTAACACAATGAGAGAAAAACGTATCTCTGATGGGCAAAAGGAATGCTTGAGGTTAATAAACATCTCTGAATCTGGGCAAAAAAACTGCCTGTCCACAAATGGAAGAGAAACCAAGGACTTGGCTGACTGGTCTGTAGACCATCAGTTTAGCTAAACTGACCAATGTGCAGCAACAAATAGTGCTAAAACCTTCCCAATATGCCTAGCTGAAACAGAAGCCTAAAGTAACCCATAAACAGTAAAAACGTCCTCCTCTTCAAGCAAACCCAAAGACAGCTTCTAAGTGTTGTATTCCCAGACATCATGGTCCTAGACACCCAAGTTCCCGCAAGGGTATGATGTATAGTGGCACCAGAGCCCTCAAAAATGTGCTGTAAAGAGAGAATCCAGGCACTGCTCTCCCTGATCTAATAGTGCCACAGCATCCACAAGTGGCAGCTCTGTAAGCTTAGAAAGGGAGGGAAACCGCAGAGGCCACTGTTGGTGGTAGGTAATCCACTGCAGTAGGGCGCCAGGAGAGAGGACTATAAGAGAGAAAATCCTCTGGGAATAAGGGTTTTCACAACTGACAATTTCCCTGTACTTACAATCAGCTGGTCCAAGGACTGAGGAGGAAGGGAGCACAGCATCCCTCAAGCGACATTCCATAATGTATATTGG
The DNA here is from genome assembly GCA_037306005.1 of Rhinophrynus dorsalis. NCBI lineage: Eukaryota > Metazoa > Chordata > Amphibia > Anura > Rhinophrynidae > Rhinophrynus > Rhinophrynus dorsalis. The sequence continues at coordinate 26,861,658 of CM074728.1, forward strand.
AAAAATAGGTTGAGTTAAAGACTGCAGAGCTCCTAAGGGTCTCCAAACACTGCTGTCCAACTTTCTCATTCAATCCTAAATATCAGAATATTCACAAGTGGTTTTAGGCTGCAAAGCACAAGCTCTGCAGCCTACAGGCACATGGAGCGAATTTACCAACTGTCTTCAGGCTGAATCCACTGGAGAGAAGTCACAGGCAGCAGTTCTCCAAAAGATGCCAGATCAAACCACAGTATATAGGAAGCTCAATAAAACGAATAAAAGGAACTAATAGTGCCCAGACATTGTTAGGTGCATCATCCTAATGCACACAATCCACTGCAGGTGACTCCCACAACACCTTGATTCTCATTGCTCTAGAGATGACTATCATCCAAGGGGTTAAAGTGAAACGAATAGCAAAAAATGTAAACACCTGCATTCCCATCCAGTATCTGTATTTGTGTGTGTATGCAGAAGCCTTAAAATCTGGTATCAACCTTGTCTTCTGTGATCTGCAAAGCAGGGTTATTGTTTATTTACACAGGTTTATAATGAATATTTCAGAAGTTAACTCTTTCAGTGCCAGAGGGGTACGTAGTGCATTTCTTTGCAATGCATTGCGTACCCCTCTGGCACTGAATGGGTTAAATGTTTAGTGTCTGCAACCATTTGTGTAACTTGTATAAGCACAGCACTGAGAGAATAAGCAAATAGTCAATTATCAGGCCTCCAGCTGTTGACTGGCTGGGGATGATGGGAGATGTAATTTCCAGAAGCTGGGGGTCCAGTAATTCATTACCCCTGGAATAAACCTTTCTACTTTCCTACTCTTAGATAATATCAGGTCAGTTCCTTTCTGACAAATGTGTGAAGACGTATGTAGAGGTGGAATTGTTCGGACTGCCTGGAGACCCCAAGCGTAGATATAAAACAAAATTAACTGCAACAGCAAACTCTATTAACCCTGTGTGGAAAGAAGAGCCATTTCTATTTGAAAAGGTACGTCAGTACTGTTTCCTGGTGACTGCCTGGTACATACATAGATCTGTGGGAGTAAACCAACTTTCTTGTGGCCAAAAGAGATAATTAATATGAAAAAGTGGTATTTTCAGTAAGTCAGATTTCAAACATGCTGCATGCAGATCCTATATAATAATTCGCTAGGATGTTTGTCAGAAGCCGTCATGCGCAGTAGAGACTGCACACGCTGCAGTCATCTGCAGTAGAGACTGCCCGAAGGCACAGCAGCTGATACGGAGAGGGGTGCTCCGAATTCAGACCAGAGTTCTCTCTGCACACCATCCTGGGACCTTGTTCACAGGAAGCTGCACAGAGAGGATTACGCTCCAAATTCGGAGCTCCCCGCTCCATATCAGCTGCGGCACTCTGTACGGCACATGACTGCAGCACGGGCAGTGAGCAGAGAGGCTCCGGGCACCAGCCAAGGCTGCTGGGTGGCACTGTGGCCTGTGTACATGGGCTTTTAAACTAGTTACTAATGAAAGTCAAAATACGAAGAATGGTGTGGTGCCACACAATAGGCTTGATCAAACACACTAATGACTTTAGCTCTGTTGAAGAGCTTAACTGACTACAGAGCAATACCTGTTCAACCTGAGGAAATATTACAGGGGTCAATACAGGTATTAGGAGCATTCTTCTTATTTCAAATGACCAAAAGATCATATACTCAGGTTTGGAATCCCCATTGGGCAGAGCATTCAACCACTTAGTAAGCCAATAGAAGGGGTTGCCCCTGTTGTCTTGGCCTACTGTGACAAATTGTCAGTGGGGATATCACAGTCTCACTAACCTTTAACCAGTCCATTCTGCATACCTTTTTAATTGTCATCTTATTTAAAGGAATAGTTATGTTTTAATACTAAAAAATACTAATGCTTTTCCCACTGAGTAAAACAAGGGCTCTCTCACTACTAAGAGATACTTAATAGCTATGTGACAAAAAAACAAAACAAAATTAAAAGTTTCTTTACTGCTGAGAGAACTTCTGTCCCTGACGCTAGTTCTCTATAGAAAGTAATAGCAACAGCTATAACCAGTGGAATTTTGATTAAAAAAAGAAACAAAATAAGCAACACCAGCACTGAGACAGCTCTTGTTCTACTCAACAGCAAAAAGTACTACTCTAATTTTATCCATACTAAAACATTATTATTCCTTTGCCATGAATGCTAGAGAGGTCTCCAATGTTTTGTGAAACAATATGTGACAGCCCTCTATAGCACCAGGTCTTTATTGTTTTTTCTGTTTGTATATTTTAGGCTAAGAATGTCTTTTTGGTCTAGACAAAACTGGATGAGGGTGGGGACATAGGAGGTTAGAGGGTGTGGCCATGGAAGGGCTACTAGGAGTTCTTTGATTAAAGGAGCAGGAAATGTAAAGAGATGTGGAGAAAATAGGATTTTAGTCTTACCTGTTAAATCCCTTTCTCTTAGTCCATACAGGTTACTGGTAACTTTGGGTAGGCGATCAGCCCCTTTAATAAGCAGGAACAATTCTGAGAAGTGACTGCTGGGTGGAGCCTACCTCCTCTACTTAGCTTGCAGCTAGCCAATCCCCAACCAGTAAGATTTGCAGATTAACTATTGACTAGGTAGTAAGAAGGTAAAGGTGAGCATGAACCCGAAAAGGACCCCCACGGTCTGCCACAGGAGAGCCAAGCATGGTCCCTTGACAGAGTGGGAAACCAGTAACCTGTATGGACTAAGAGAAAAGGATTTAACAGGTAAGACTAAAATCCTATTTTCTCTGTCATCCAGTACAGGTTACTGGTAACTTTGGGATGTCCAACCATTAAGTTCCGCAGGGCGGGAAGAAAGGCAAGGACCAGGTGCAGGATCCAAAAGTCACCAGAGCACCAATGAACCTACAGTTCATGAATAGCTCAACACTAACCGCAAAGTGTCAACGGACACTGAACAGGGGTAAAACAAACCCCATGAACTAGAGCCAAGAGGGCTCAAAAGTGAAGGAGTACTGAGAGACTAAAGAGATCCTAGACAGGCAAGGCTGCCTCCAGGATCTTCCTCCCAAAACTGGCATCCGCCGATGCCAGCACATCGACACAATAGTGTTTAGAAAAAGTGTGCACAGATGACCAAGTAGCCACCTTGCACAGCTGATAAGCTGAGGCCTGGTTCTTGTAGGCCCAAGAAGCCCTTATAGACCTTGCAGAATGAGCCGTAACCCTGAAGGGAACAGGATTCTTCAAAACTTCGTAAGCCTTATGAATCGTGGACTTGATCCAAGAAGCAATGGTAACCTTGGAAGCAGGCTTCCCTGCCCTAGGACTCTCAGGAAAACATCAGAGGGGTCAGAAGATGCCTCCTGCACCAAGGGAATGTTCTGGGTGGACAACACAGCCCTGATCAGACCCTCAGCCGGGAGAATGGGGTCCGCCTCCTAAAGCCCCCAATATCCCCAAAACATGACCAGATGAGCCCACAAAATGAGCCATTTCTGACCAAATTACATGGAGCGGTTGCAGAGATAAGTCCCAAACTGTAAAGTCCCATAGAAGTGAATGGAGCAATGGCGTCTATGCGGCGGAACATAAATGTAACGAGGTGAATACCAAAAAGTAAAAAAACTCAAAAGCCCTCTAAAATAAAACAGTAGACCCAAGAAAACACCTTTCCCAGTATGGAAAGTGTCCAAAGCCCCCCAGAAATGTGCTAACCAGCAACAAAAGGGTTAAGTTACCACAAAAAATGTCTCCAAACACCTCATAGACATACAGAAATAAACCCAATGAGTGCATGATTATGTAATAGGAACTCCAAATGAGACCCCTGTGCGGAGGGGAAGCATGGGACATGTTGACATCAGCACTCAAAGGGTGCTCACCTTTTTCAGCAGATCTTCTGTCTTCAGGTTACCATATATCAAGAAGAAGCCTCGGTGGGCAACTCCTGGGGAAAGAACTTGCAGCCAAGATTTCCCCCCCAGGGCTTAGGTCCACAAAAGCACCTGGTAACCTGAGCTATCCACATTTGGGTGATAGGAATTGTCAGGGATGGTAACCCACCTAATGGTGGTATCCCATATCTAACAGAAAAATAATAAAAAAGCTAAAACTATAGCAGAACTGTTCTCTTGCCTTGTGTCTTGACCAAGGAACAAATCTTACTGTTTGGGGATTGGCTAGCAGTCACTTCTCAGAATTGTTCCTGCCTATTAAAGGGGCTGTTCGCCTACCCAAAGTTACCAGTAACCTGTATTAGACGACAGAGAAATACATCTTTACAGAAAAAAATGGTAGATTCATTGAAAAGCCTCCCTGCAGAGTAGGTTAAGGAAAATAAAGCAATGAGAATTTAAAATACATATAACATCTTCTTACAGATAAAGCAAAATATACAAAAGTAATTGTCATTTAAAGTTATTATGCAGAAAAGTAAAAAATGTTTAAAGCCAGGCAATCTAATTGTACCACTGCATCAAGTAAGGGGCTCAAATACATTGCTTCGTAATGCCTTGGAGACATCTCTAGGATTCTAGGGGTTAAAAGCCCCATTTGTTACTACTGGAATTTCTACTCCCCTCTGCGGTGCAGTTGGTTTGCTCTGCAATATTACCTTCTTTGATCCTTACATAAGACCTCTAGCGTTGACTGTACCGTGGGATGTGTAATATGAAGCCCTACAGCTGTTGCCAGATTATAACTTTCATTATTCCCTGCCAGTCAATGGCTAGTGAGGAACTATGGGAGTTGTGGGTAATATGAGGCCCAGAATTTGCTGCCAGGCTACAACTGGTGTAGACCCCATTACCACTGAACAGGGTTGAATGTTTGTCTCAGAAATATATGCCATTACATTGTTTCTCCCCAGATCCTCATGCCAGAGTTGGCTTCCCTGAGAGTTGCAACTTTTGAAGAAGGAGGGAAACTGATTGGTCATCGGATCATTCCTATTGATGTGATCCGATCAGGTAAAACTCAGATGTGTGGGGTATGTTCCTATTTCTCCGACTGTCTTGGCTCACGCCTGTACATTCATTATGGAGCATGTGTTCAAACAAAAGTGTAGCAATTCTGGAGCAAACAAACTGCATCATAGGAAACAAATTAAAATTACACTTTATCAAGGGAGATTTTTGGAATTTGTATCTGTCCCCCGTGTTGCAGTTGGTTTATCTTATAATTACTCCACTTTTCTTTTGATTATAGGGCCCATTGTTGCATTTTACAGTATAAGAACAGGATACGTGCATGCTCATTAATTTGTCTGAAAATGTCGCGACATCCTGCCTTCTCATGAAATCAGACAGTGGAATCCTTTAGTTTTTCTGTAGCTAGGAATTCTGAATAGTGGGATGCATATGATGAATCCCAAAAAGGTGTATCAATGTTCTCCCATCCACTGGGCAATATAAGAGGATTGTAATGAACCTAACATTAATCATTTTCTTTTAGTCCATGTGGAACACAAGAACCATGGGGTAAAGTTCCCCTCCTCCAGAGTGCAGTGCACTTCAAAAAAAAAAGGCAGGGCCTTTAAGTCAGAGACACCCCTTTTCCCTCCAGCTTTAACCCCCACCCCTTAGTTTCAATGTATAGCAAAGTAGTAAAGTACCACAGGACTAACTAGCACTATATAAACCTAAGGTGTCAACTTGCACACCAAGCAACTGAACAAGAACCATCAGGGTTCAGAACTCTGCATGAAGGAAGAAAAGACTCCCTGAACAGGCACTTGTGCCTGAAGGACCTTTTGACGGAGGCCAGGACATTGACATGGTAGTGTTTGGTGAAGGTGTGAAGAGAAGACCATGTCTCCACCTTATACAGCTGCACAGCAGAAGTCTGATTATTGCAGCCTCTAGAGGCACCCACTGATCTGGTCGAGCGCACCATGACCAGCTTTTTTTTCTGAACATATATACCTGTTGGATAGTGGTCTTGATCCAAGAAGCAAAGGTTGCAGCCTGGCCTGCTTGGGAGCCCTCGGGAATGATAAATAAATAAAGTAGATTTCCTAAAAGGCCACGTGCAGTGGATATTTAGTACTTAAGACAGTGCACCACATCCAACAGATGGAGCTCCTGTTTGTTATAAGGATCAGGGCAAAATGAAGTAAGAACAATTTTCTGGTTGATGTGGAAATCTGAAATAACCTTGCACATAAACTTCTGGGAGTAGGAAGAACCACCTTGTCCTGGTGAAAAATCAGGAAAGAGGGTTTATAAGACAAAGCTTGTAGTTTTGCATTTCTGAACAGATAAGATATCCAAAAGGAAGGCCATTTTAAGTGTCAAAAGATGCAATGAAACACATGAAAGACCCAAAAGGAGGCCTCTGGAGAACTCCTTACAACAACTTTAAATCCCACGTATGAGTAGGTTCCCTAAAGGTAGGTTATGTGAAGGGTAGGACCATTGCACTCAAATGGTTCTTACCAGTCTTCAGACTCCTATTATATAAATACAGAAACTCAGAGAAGTACAGTAATGAGGCGTACACTTGTAATAAAGTCAACCTACACAAAGTGCTCTATCCTCCCTGCTGGAAAAGCAAATGTTGGTTCCCATTCCAGCCCAGGAATGATTCACTGGGTTTTGCCCAAGATGGACGGTGGCTGCTGTCCTATTCAGAACTTGAATTGTGTCAACCATTATGTGCTAGGTCCGCACTTCAAGATGAAATCTCTGCGATCTGTATTTGGTGCCATGTATCTGTCGGAAGATCTTGCCTCCCTTGATCTCCTGGATGCTTACCTTCATGTCCTGATTCATTCAGTGGCTCCTAAGTTTTGCCTTTGAGAGCAGTAACTGCTAGTTCAATTCTCTTCCCTTAGTTCTAGCATCTGCTCCAAGGATCTTCACAAAGGTCATGGCTGCACTGGCAGCTCATATCCATGTTCAAGGGATATCTTTTACTCATTATTTATATGACCTTTTTCTCAAGGCTCTTTTGGAGGCTGTTCTGTATTCACAGATTTAATAATGTGTTCACATCCTGGAGCAACAATGTTGGGTACACCGTCTCAAGAAATACTCTCTGGTGTTTTCTCAGGTTCTATGTTTCTTGGGCATGAGACTCTATACTCTCCAAGGGATATCGTTTCTACACGAGGACAAGATCCAGGGGACAGTAAGGGAATATATGATAATACTAGTGTCCAGAAATATACCTGTGAACTGGGCAGCACACCTTCAGAGAAGCCAGTTAATGGGAGCCTGCCTATTGGGTGGGGGGATTATCTAGCCCCATATCTAAGAATAAAAAGAAAACAGTGCCAACTTACCCTTTCCTGAGGCAAGAGGGCGGAAGTACAGCTGAAGAGAAGTGAGGAGTCTTTGTCTCAACGTCCTTGCCTTTTTTGAAGTGTCCTGCCCTCTAGAGGAGGGGAACTTTACCCCACGGTCCCTTTGTTTGACAATGGACATAAGAGAAAACTCTTCTTTATACACTCCCTTCACAAGACAGCTTGAAAATCCAGAAAAGTAACAAAATTCCAGTTACTCTAATATTGATACGTTCACTACTTTGGTTCATAATACCAATGGTCTGGCATTCACCCCTTGCATGCTAGAAACCTCTTCAATGCATTGCTTTGAAGTGCTTTGGAGACCTGACTAACATCCAAGGACTTCATAATAACAATGGCAAACTGTTTGATGATCTCTACTACTAAAATAACACACTATAAGTAAGGCAGTTCTGCTGCGTTATTTGAACTTGCATATCTTATGAATCAGAATGGTTATATCCTTACCTGTCAAGAAGAAGATGACCCCAATCTGAGCCTCTCTTTTGACTTGTTGTAGCAAATCATTCTCCCCTATTGCCCCAGGCACACATCAAGTTTGACTGTAAACTCGTGGAACATGCATGAAAACATCTGTGCACAATGCTGAGTGTACTGCATTGTTATGCAAGTAATATAAATTATTACAGATATAATACAAGCTCACTGTTTGTCTGTTCTCTCAGGCTACCACCATATATGCCTTCGCAGTGAGAGTAACATGCCGCTCACCATGCCCTCTCTGTTTGTGTATGTCGAGGTCAAAGACTATGTGCCGGACACATGGGCAGGTATTCCAACACTTTTATACTATCACCACTGATTTTATCCTGTCGGCTGCAAACCCTCACACCTTATTCAGTCCTTTTCTTTGTTGAGAGCAGTTCTGGTTATTTAAATATGTGAATGCTAGAGATGCCTTCATTTTGAATCAGTCCACTGACAGTGTCTCTTGCATTCAAGTGGATAGTCAGAGATGTTCTCAGAGAAAATGTGTTGATTGTGATACCTTTTTAGTATATGCATATTTGTATTTTTATAATGCAAACAGGTGTACTTAGCACTTTTCAATTTACATTTAGTATAGAGGAGATACAATAAGCGCAGTAGTTAAGCAGTTATACAGACTATTATAATAAGAGGTAGACTTAAAGTGGGATAGGAGGTTCCTGTGCCTACAGGCTACAATCTGAATGTAGGATGGGTGACATACTGATACAGTGAGGTAGAGGAGGAAACACAATTTTGAACATATGAGATAAGTTTTACACATTGTATTTGTGCTTCAGAAGGGGGTGGAAGATGGAGCACTAGACAGCACAGGTAAAAGAGGGGTCAGGAGAATACTGGAGAGGAAAGGTGGGAGAGTGGGAGCAGATCTGTGGGTAAATGGTAGAACGTAAGAGTGGGACTGAAAAATGGGAGACAGAGAATGTGGGCAAGTTGAAGAAATGAAGATTTTCAATGGGAGGGACAGAGGGAGACTAATCCGTGGAGGGGGAAGTGAGAGAGAGAAGGGGAGAACTGTCCAGCAGTCCTGCCTGCATACTAACCTTCTGAAGAAGCTACCTGGCCATGATCAGCCAAGTGACATGGACAGGAACACTTTTGACATCTGAAGCTAAGAGAAATTGCCTTTAATTTGCCAGCCATCGAGTGACCACTTTTCCTGTAATCTGATTGGTTATAAAGCAAACAAAATTACTCACAGCTAACAAACGTTGGCTGTAATAATTCCCTATCTGGCGACTAGCTGCTTAGTAGCGCTAGTCGCCAGAATTATTACCCCTTCATGAAGAAATTTGAAGTGATCTTTGGCTGACAAGCAGGACGGAGCACGGACATCTTGCCCTAGTGACGTCCGCGCACCTGCGCTGTCAGTTCCAGATGGCTGTAGGAGGCATTGCTAGGAGCCATTTGGCTCCGGAAGGGACTGACAGCGCAGGCGCGCGGACGTCACTAGGGCAAGATGTCTGCGCTCCGTCCTGCCTGTCAGCCGAGGATCACTTCAAATTTCTTCATGAAGGGGTAATAATTCTGGCGACTAGCACTACTAAGCAGCTAGTCGCCAGATAGGAAATTATTACAGCCAACGTTTGTTAGCGGTGTTAGTTCCGCTTTAATTGTATAAATTATAGACAGAGAATAGCATTACTCAGTGAGTGAGAGACTCGAGTGATGACACCAGCCTCTTACACAGAAATGGACTAGAGGTAACTGAAATTTCCTTATGCTTTGGTTTGCAGACCTCAGTCACGCCTTGTCCAATCCCATCAAATTCTTCAATGCTAGTGAGGCTAAATCAATCAAAGTGAAAAGTAGGACAACGACTGCCGAGGAGGTGAGTGTAGAAGGAATAGTAGGAAGATTTAACTTTTCCCTGACTTGCAGTGTCATAGCTCACCTGATACATAGTGCCTTATGTGTAAAAGAAAAGAGGAACAACTCTGGGGCAAACCATCTGCACCACAGCAGACCAATAATTCCCCAAACTTACATTGCTTTGAATGGGGTTTGAAATGTATTGGGGGCCTTATTTAGACCACTAGGGTGTTTTACTTGTCCCCTATGGTACAGCTGGTTTGTTGCAGAATTGCATTTTAATAAAGGTCATAAATGTGCCCAGCTAACATACCAATATCTATAATTAGTTTTCTCATACAGTTCACTTGCACCTTATTATAAAGAGATTCTATTTTGGATCAAACCAACTGCACAATACAGGTGAAATGAAAATTCCACAAATTCTCATTGCTCTAAATGGAGCTTTAAACCCTTAATATTCTAGAGATGTTTCCAATGCAATGCAAAACAATTCCCAACAAATAAGACTTTTGAGGAAGTAGATAGAAGTTGCTTCCTAATTGCAATCCACTCCTGTTCCTATTAGAGCTAATTGCACATGTTTAATGCATCCCATAATAGTTACATGGTTTGTAACGTTGAATCTATCAAATTCCAGTCTCTGAGGTTTTGCGGGTTCTCAGGAAATTACACATATTACCATATGCCATACTCCTATTTTATACAGTATATCTGATTTGTTAACTAGGAACTATACATATAGGAATAATTTAGGAATTATGCCCTAGGAATAAGTGGTTCTTAATATAACCCGATTTACCTTGGTAGATGTCCTTCAAACAGGAGTCAGCTATAGCTGTATACTTTTTACTTGTTTTCTGATCTTGCAGTACACTGCAAATGGCTTCGAATCTGATAACAACTTGGGTCCCTTATGATCCATTCTAGCCAACTGAAGCCAATTGTTTGCTGTGAGGAAGAGTGATTGTGATGAAGACTCTAAATTAGATTACTACAGGAAACTACAATTATGCTGAAAACAAATATATAGAGATGTACACCACACTGCGATATGGACATCAACTTAGATAAAATAATCTGTTCAATTAAAATCCTTCATTCCTAAAGTATATTTTCACTTTAACAGAAGCAATCCAGTGGATCTGTTATATATTTCTTTCATAATATATGCATTTACCTGTATATAATCAGTGAAATCTGCCTTTATTTTATATGTCCTCACAACAAACAATAAACTGCAATAAAAGAAAACAGTTCCCGGTATGCAAAAGTATGAGTATATAAAAATGTATATATATATATATGTGCAGGGAGGCTACTAGTGGTATTCTGAATACACCACTGCCTAGTGTATGTGATTCATAAACTATAAATATATTAAAATATCCAGTGTTCCATGTATGTTGAATGGGAAAGAAAATGGAGTAAACACCATCTCTAATTTTACTTCAAAAATGTATCTCACAGAACTACAGGAAACATCCTGTGACCACAGTTTAAAGGGATAGTAATACTTACAATGTAAAAAAAATATATATTGTAGGGTTTATCCCCCTGAGTAAAACGAAGGTACTCCCACTGCTGAAAGGTGTTTTATTCAAAAGTTATTTCAGCTCAAACTTGTAATTTAGCCAAAATAGGTAGCGCTCTCCTGTGATGAACGGGGAACCACAACGGGGATGTGTCAGTATAGACTAAATGACAACATGCAAATAACCACAATGACCTGCAATAAAATATACAACTGTAGAAAACGATATATATACCAATAACAATCCGAGTATAGATATGGCCAAAGTATATCGCGACATATGCCACAATATCCCTCAGTCAATCTACTAGATAAAAATACAATATGTGCTAAAACACATAGACACCCATACATGGAAATATAAATGAACTGAGTCCAACAATGAAGACAATCATATACTAGATATATGTTCTGAATCCAGAAGTAGACTGATACCTGCTCTATGTTACACCAGACAGGGAGCTCTGTAATACCCAATATCAGGTAGAGTCTAAATTCCAGCTTCTAAGTAATGTATGAAATAAATATCATGCGTGAATCACACTTCTCTATTCAGTCCGTAAGTCTTGCCATGACAATCTTCTCCCATCACTAATAGAATAGTCCTGATGCCGCTCCTCTAGTGGCTTCTTACAACCACCCAACCAACGAAATCTGTATGCAAACAACAGAAGCGCAAAACAGGACAATCTAAAAGTAGAGTTTATTCAAATAAACATATGCACAATAAAATTAATACACGTACAAGACTAAAATAAGAAATACGCTTATCACTCTCCGTAGTCTTGCCTCTGGAGCTGTGTCACTCACTCCTTCTCCTCCATAGAAGCCGTCCATCATGCAAATGGAAACAATAGATCTAATCAGCACTAGTTGACCCTTAATTCAAGCTCAGCTTGTACATACCGGCTATAAATGGACTTACCAACGGACCTTATCTTACAGGATCCTTTCCATCCTCCCTATTACCACATAAGTGTCCGTGTCACTCATGCCTTATTATTATTGCAGTACTCTCTATGGGGAGTTCTGGCACTAGAGAGAGACTCAGCTCGTAAAAAAGCACACAACAAATTATTTAAAATTATAGCCAACACGTATCATGGGCATAACTGTCCGCTTCCTCAGGGCTTACAGGCTACATTGTTTCTCTGGACTAAATAGACTCACATCGCATCCGGTCATTGTGAAACGTAACCCGTCTCGATCTAACATTGATCTTTAACTCTTTCTAGCCCGTTTTATACCGGATTATCCACACTATCATCTGATCATAATTTAAGTCCCTAAATGTTACATACATCTTATCCATATCTCAAATTACACTGATTTTCCATCCCCAATACTAATATATTAGCTATAAACGACAAAATGGTAACATAAACCAAATACGTATTCATACTCATTTATACAAAACTAGCACTATGTTTTATTTACTTCCTCACCCTACCAGCAACACATCTGTAAATGGACTCAGTCTCATCTGCCAAAATAAAACTCATCTTATATCCTCACTTATATGTGTGTTATATATATATATATATATATATATATACATACACACATATATATATATATATATATATATATATTGATTATACATATAAATTATTTAACCTGTAGCCACTAAAACATATTATTATTATTATCAAGTCACATAAATCGAACATCTGTCTCACCATGGGACCCTCTGACTACTACACTATAGCCTAGAAAGATGATGGGAAACAACTTGGGCTCCTCTCCAAAGGACTCCCACAACCTTGAAGTCATATAAATGCTGCTAAATCCAAATCAGAATTTAGAACATCAGATTGGTGGGTCCTCAGTTGATGCATCCAAAACGTCTCCCTACGCCTTAGTTTCAGTAGCCTATTCCCACCTCTCCTGTCCACCCTGACCTGTTCTATCACCATAACAGTGATCTCCTCCCTTTTGCATTCTGAATGTTCAAGAAAATGTCTGGGGACACTATGTGTATCCATTTTGTTATTAATATTCCTTAAGTGTTCCCCAAATCTAACTCTGAGTTTACGCTTGGTTCTCCCCACGTACTGTCTGCCACACTTGCACGTGAGGAGATAAACCACATACACAGAGTTACAGATGAGGAACTGCTTCAACTGGTATTTCTTACCCGTGACTGTGGATTCAAACATAGATTTTTGTTCACCTTCCTTAAAGGGATAATGTAAACATGTGGAACACCCCCTCATACCACATTTAAACATCCCCTTGCCCACCTTCATGAAGTTATCTTTATTCACACTAGTTACTAGTGTTGCTAGTAGGGTGAGGAGGTACATTAAATGTAGCGCTAGTTTTGTATAATGAGCATGAATAAGTATTTGGTCTACGTTACCATTTTGTCATTAAGGATTGGTATTATTGGTATTAAGGATGGAAAATCAGTGTAAGTTGATATATGGATAAGATGTATGTAACATTTAGGGACTTAAATTATGATCGGATGATAGTGTGGATAATCCGGTATAGAATCGAGACGGGTTACGTTTCACAATGACCGGATGTGATGTGAGTCTATTTAGTCCAGAGAAACAATGTAGCCTGTAAGCCCTGAGGAAGTGGACAGTTATTCCCAGTGATATGTGTTGGCAATAATTTTAGATGATATGTTTTTAAATGGGCTGATTCTCTCTCAGTAGTGCCTGTAACGGAAGCTAGAGGGGACCGCGTTGCCCTCAGCCATCGTTCCCGGGTCTCTCCTTCTCGACAGAGGATTACACAGCCTGGTCTCTACCAGTCGAGCATTAACCGGCTCGATCGAACACCGTGGTGTTGCATACTCTGTGCCGAAGTCGACTGGAAGTGGTAGCGGCGTTGACTTCGTGTCGGAGTCGGAAGAAAGCCAGGCGAGCAGGAAAAGAGTCAAAAGGACTCCCAGCCGGAGTTGGGTTGCACACTGGTACCACGGCCCATAGAGAGTGAGGCCTCAAATCCCGGTCGAAGGATAACTGGAAAAGTGTCGCAGGAACAAGATGTCAAGCGGATTCGAACACGCTGTAAGCTCGAGTCGAATAGTCACTGGAACCACAGGAAGGAGAAGATGGCGTCCATGTCGCCTCCTGATAGCATATGAAGTCGGGTCACAGGAAGCTGGCAGTGGACAATTCAGGATACTCAGTCCTGTTTCCATGGTACCAGAGTTCTCTAGGACTATCCAGGAATGGAACAGCCCAAAGCGAACCAAGTGTCAGCGAACAAGAAACTTGCACAGCACACAAGAAATAAGAGCCAACAGGACTCAAACAGATGAATAACGGTAAGGCACAAGAAAAAAAAAGGCCCTTAGACGGTAGAACCACCTGAAGGACCTTTGGGCCAAAGCTGACTGCAGCCAAAAGTAGGACATCCACAAAATAGTGCTTAGCAAAGGTATGCAAGGAGGACCAAGTCACTGCCTTGCACAAGTGCTCATCCGAGCAATGGGCTCAAACGGGGGCCTCTGCAAAACATCCAAAACCAGATTAAGGAACTTGAATTCAGGGACAGCATGAGCGACCCCTTGAAGAGACACCTTGACATCAAGAACGGTGGCAATATGTCTGTGAAAAAATACAGAAAGAGCCAACATTTTAACCTTCAAGGAAATCAAACTGAGTCCTTTGGTCACACCATCCTGGAGAAAAGAGAGCACCACTGGAATGTCAAAATCCTGTGAGGACAGAGACCTGTCCACACACCAAGAATGAAAAATAGAAAATACCCTGTGGTATGTCTTAGAGGAGAGAGGCTTCCAGGCCTGAATCATAGTGGAAATTACCCCAGCAGAGAATCCCTTTCTCTCAAGACGTAGGCTTCAGCAGCCATACCATCAAAGCCAGATTTTCTACATCCTCTTTCCAAAGGTAACCCTGGAGAAGGAGGTCCAGCCTAGGGGGAAGCAGGAGCGGATTCTGAATGGAAAGACTCACCCGGTTTACAAAGCACACTATCCTGATCCAATAAGGAGCAACTAGAATAACAGTTGCTCCGTCCATCCTGATCTTCCTGAGCACCCTGGGATTGAAAGGAATTGGAGGAAAGACATAAGCAAGGTGGAAGTTCCATGGAATTGACATTGCATCCGTGGCAGATGCCAGAGGGTCCCCTTGTGGAAGCAAAATACTGGAACCTTCCTGTTTTCCCTCATGGCTATTAGGTCTATCTTTGGCAATCCCCACTGTTGCACAATCGGGTTGAACGCTTTCAGAACATGGGCTTCTACCCAACCTAGAATGTACCTCACCTTCTACCATGTGGTGGCACTTTGAGTGCCCCCCTGATGGTTGATGTAAGACACTGCCGTGGATTTGTCCGACTGGACTCTCACTGGATGTCCCTTCAACTGAGAGGTTTAGTACACAAGGGTGAGATGGATCACTCCGAGTTCCAGAACACTGATCGACTGAAGAGACTCCTCTGCAGTCCACCTGCTCTGGACTCCCAGATGACCCAGAACTGCATACCAGCCTCTAAGACTGGGATCCGTTGTGACCAGAGTCCATTACAGAATCACAAAGAGTTTCTCTTGTTCCAGGCTGCATCTGTGCAAACACCACTGCAGGACGCTTCTGGTGAAAGGGAGATCTGCCGATCCAGAAGCTGTGGATTCCTGAACCAATTCTGGATGACGTGTCTCTGGAGTTCCCTGGTGTACACCTCAGAGTAAGGCACTGCCTCTAGAGTCCCAGAATGCTCATGTACTCCCTGGCAGAGGGCCACTCCAGGGCCTGAGACACCTCCTGCATAACCTGCAGGATCCTGTAGTCAGAGGAAGACTTTCCCTAAGCGAGTGTTGAGCCTAATGCCTACGAACACCAGCTCCTGGGATGGCACTGGAAATGACTTCAACATGTTCAATATCCACCCATGGTGGACCAGGAGATGAGCACAGTCTTATACGTGTTGGGTCAAAAGCTCTCTGGAAAGAGCCTTGATCAAATGGTCATCCAGATAGGGTATTATAGAAATGCCCTGGGTGTGAATGTAGGCCGCCAAGGACCCCATTACTCTGGTGAACATCCATGGGGCAGAAGCCAGGCCAAATGACAGTGCAATGAACTGGTAGTGTTATGAGCCGTAGGCAAAATATAGATAGCGATGGCTGTCAGGGTGGACAGGAATGTATAGGTATGCATCCTGAAGGTCCAGAGATGCCAGATAATCCCCTGGGCACATCACTGCAATGACAGAACACAAGGATTCCATCTTCAAGCATGCAGTCTCCACAGGTTGAGACATTTGAGGTCCAAAATGGGACGCCATCTGCCATCCTTCTTTGAAACCATAAACAGGTTGGAATAAAAACTTGAACCTGGGGGGGGAGTGGAACCAGAACCTTCTTTTCCATTAGTGAGCTCACTGCCTCCCGAAACAGCCGCACTTTGTCTGGCTCCTTTGGCTCCCTGGGCAAGAGAAAGCAAAACGGAGGAAGGGATCTGAAGTCTATCCTGTACCCTTCAGAAATTACCCGCAAAACCCACTGGTCAGCAACCGAGGACTCCCAGGCATCTCTATATGGCAAAGACCAGGATTCTGCGAGTCATGTTGGCTTGAAGCTATTCTCTTGGGCTGCCACTGCTGTCCGGGCTTGGTGGGGGTAGCCAGTATGAGTACTGTAAAACTTGTGGTCTATGCGCCTCCGTTTGGTGGGGGGGTGAAAAAGATGCAGTTTTTTCGCCATCGTAGGATGTTTAGAGGGCATTTGAGGCATCAAGGTGCTCTTGCCCCCAGTAGCATCACAACTAATCACTAATTTTCCCTGAGGATAGAATCCACCAATGGCAGGGCAATACACTTGACAAGCCTGGAGACAGGGGGGTCCACAGTACGAGGAGAGGCCCACTGCTTCAAAGCAACCTTTTGGTGCTAGCCAGAAGGATCTGAACAGGAGTGGCACTTGGGAGGAAAACTGTAGAAGATTTCTTATGCCTCTGGAAGACAACTGTAGAGGAAGACCCCTCATCAGAGGTATCAAGGATGTGAGGGGTCTCCAAGACAGCCCTAATGAGTCTATCAGCCAAGGGAAGGGGGTCAGCCTCATAAGAGTACCCATAGGAGTATTAACAATCCATATCCTCATATTCCCCTTCCTCATCCAACCCATCCAAATTTTCCTCCTCAGAGGAAGCCCCTAGAAGAGTAGGAACACTGTGAGATCTGGGGGCCACATATTTAAATGTAATGGGGGCTTCCAGGATTGAAGGCCCCCCTGAAAGGAGTATGGAAGTTGGGCCACTGTAGCTAACAGCGATTTCACCCAAGTTGGCTCTTTCTCAATACCGGAGGGTCCTGGAGGGGTAGTAGTATAGGAGGGGCAGAAAAAACCAGAATACGCTCTAGGGAGCCTTGTTTGACATGAGAAACAGTAAGCAAGGGGGTAAGTGACACTTCTGAGGCCACATGTCCCTTAGAATCCGACATCCTTACAAGAAAAGTGTCTAAGACTAGTATAAACCACTAGTAACAGTTCCCCAGACAAATAATTCACCCTAGAAAGTCCAAAAAAGGTATGTATCTGGCAGGCAAAGGGTTAATCTGTAGAAGGAGAGTCTGCCTTTGCATAGGATGAGCAAGACAGAAGTCAAATGGCTACTGCAAAACTAGTAGCAAATTGGAAGAAAGCCCATGAAATGGGCATTCTGTTTTTCTTTTCTGTTGCTGTTGAGTAGCAACGCCTACAACTCCATCCATGGAATCACCACGGACCCCCAAGACACAGGATGTGAACCGGATGAAAAGGCATGAGCAGACAAGAACAAAGAGGCCATTCTAACTTCTGTATGTCAAACAGTTGCACAGATATGCCCCAAATAAGATTGTCCATAGAAACCAATGGAGCAATGATGGTGGCGGTGCGGGAACCCTTTCTTAAAGGGACAGCACACCCAAAAAACAGAAATTACAAAAAGGTACCCAAAAAAACAAATGACCCCAGGGAACATGTTGGGAGCACACAAAAAACAGCCCACTAAAGGGAAAAGCAAAGGAAAGGTCCCCAACCAGGATAGCAGGGAAAGTGTTAACTATCCCAAATGCAGCCATCCTTGCTCCATAACCCATGGAAAGGATGGATAGATATAAGAAAGTTATCTAACATGAGTGCAGGAGCACAATGTGGACCAAGGTACTCAAAGAGTTACTTGCCAATCTTCTTTTTTCAAGTTACCATTGTGAAGGAAGCAGAGCCCCAATGGACTTATGCTGGAAGGAAAAACCTGGGCTGCAAGATTCACTCCACAGTCCTGCAAGGGTCCGACACAGCACCCACACACTGGTCAATCCACTCCAGGGGAAGCCCAGTAATGGAAACCTGGCTAATGGGGGGGTTTTGACAGCCCCATATCTAACAGAAGATAATAAAAAATCTAAAAACTAAGAAGTGTTGCTGGCCATGTTTTCATCTCAGAGGTCACATTATAACTGGAGGTGTGGGGGGGGGGGGGAGGGTTGAGCTGAAGGAGTGGCTGGGAGTCTCCACTAACAAGATCATCCAAAGAGGGACTCATCACCATGGGATCTGTGTTCCACATTGGATGTAAGAAAAACATTAATTTTTTCCAATGAAGATGAGTGGATTTAATATCTCCTGTCCATTTGGGGTGCATAGGGTTCAACCCCCTCAGGTGCAAGATGAAGATGGAGAATTCGTAGGTCATCCTAATCACACCTTTTCTTGCCGGACTTAGTTTGTGGATCTTTTTAACCTGTCCATCAAGGAGACATTTAATCTTCCCCTGAGACTGGATCATCTGACCCAGAGTCCTCTCTGCTACCAACAGGTGGAAAGGGTGGTCTTGATGGCATGGCTCTTGAAGCAACATCTTGAAGACAGAGGGTTTCTTGGATGCTGCCATCTCTACCATGATTCAAGCCAAGAAGCTCTTATCTTTTAAACCCTACCACAGGATCTAGTCCCTTTTTTACCAGTGGTCTGCTGATAGGCAGAAGTCTCTGAACTCTTTCAGCCTTCCTATGATTTTGGCTTTCCAGGATGGCGTTAACAAAGGTCTCAGTCTGAGCTCTATCAAGGTATAGACCTCAGCACTCTCGGTTCTCTTCCAGAAGCTAATTCCATTTCTTCCTAATATTAAAACCTTTGTTCAAAGGGTGCCTCATGCCTTATCTTCCTATTGGTTTCCCATTCCCCCTTCGGACCTTAATCTGGTACTGAGCATTTTCTCCCTTTGGTTCATTGCATTTTTTGACATTGCTGAGCTACAAGGTTTGTGTTGTAAACCTTCTTTCCTGGTTTTCATCATGACAAGGTGGTCCTTCATACTCCTAAGCATTTCTTACAAAAATGAGTGTCCGACTTTCACATTAACCAGAAAATTGTCCTTTATCCTTTTTGTGTCCTGCTCCTTCCACTTCCACCAAACAGGAACAGGCTTTTCAACTCTTGGGTGTGGTTGGAAGCCTTAAGTATTATGTATATTGCACACAGCATTTGAGAAAGGCAGATTCCCTCTTTGTCTTTCCTGAACGCCCCAGAGCGGGTCAAGCTGCATCCAAATTCGTTATTGCTTCTTGGATCAAGGCTATCATACCACAATCTTATGTGATCAGAAAGAGTTACAACACACTCAACCAGATCTCCTTGGCCTAGAAGAATTCGGTATCTGCTGAACAGCTGTGCAAGGTGTCAACATGGTCATCCTTGCACACATTCACTAAACATTATTATGTCAATGCGGGTTACAGTATTCTGTTGGAGAAATAGGTATTGGTCTCTGTTCCAGCTAATACTTCAGCGGATTTTAAGCTGCCATCCTATACTGGTCTCAACCAGTAAATGCCAGCTCTGCACATCAAGATGGAATCTCTGCAGTTTGTTATCGCTGCCATGTATTCAGGTGAATTTCTTACCTCCCTTGTTCTCCAGGACATCTATCTGCACCTTTCAATTCATCCAGACCACCTGGGCTTTCTATACTTTGCCATTAAGAGCAGACATTACCAGTTCTTCGCTCTCCCCTTTGGACTAGCATCTGCTCCAAGAATCTTTACAAAGATCATGGGTACTTTGGCAGCCCACATCCATGCTCAAGGGATATCCTTGACCCATTACTTAGAAAACCTTCTACTAAAGGCTCCTTCAGAAGCCATGACCAGCTCATGGATTCAAGACTACATCCTCATCCTGGAGCAAAAGGTTAGGTTGTCAACCTCAAGGAATCCACTCTGGTATCTTCTCAGGTTCTGTACTTCTTGGGCATGAGATTCAATACCCTGCAAGGAAGGGTATTTCTTTCTGAAGAAAAGATCCAGGCCCTGTCGCTTCATGTTACTCAAGCAATATCCTGGCCATCGGCGACAATAAGGTATTACACAGGAGTCCAAGGTTGCCTGGTTTACACTCTGGATGCTGTCCTCTATGCTCAATTGTACACGAGGGAGCTACATTAGGACTTTCTCAGAAGCTGGTAAAGACAACAATGCCACCTGTCTCAACGAGCAAAGGAAGACCTTTGTTGGTGGCTTCACTGTGCTCATCTTATACTGGATCATCCCTTTTCATACCAGAATGGGTGGTAGTCACCATGTACACCAGACTGACGGGATGGGGACCCACACTGGGTCATCTAATGACACAGGTCTACTGGATCAGGGAGATATAGGATATTCGGCTGGCACTTTGTCTCTGGTTTCATGTGCTATTGGTCGCACCGGTGGGGGTCCATTCGGACAATGCTACAGCTTTTGCCTACATAAATTTCCAAGGAGGAACCAGAAGAGGGTCCTTGGGCGGAGATCTGAGGACTTCTTTAGTGAGCAGAAGCTCACGTCCCAGTGATCTCAGCAATTCACGTTCCTGGAGTCGAAAACTTGGTTGTAGACTTTCTCCAAGTCACCAACATCTGGATGCCAGAAATTGGCAACTCAGCCCGAAGGTTTCTGCTCTTCTGCACCAAGAAGAATGACCCTGTAGCATTTACGATGTATAAATACCACTATGAACGGAAGCATGAACGCGCTCCCTGGGACAGCTGGAAGGGAAGTGGGAAGTTCTGTGCCGCACATACAGTGTGCCACAGAATGCGGAACTGCCCAACACATTAACTCTGCATATATTAAGACTTAGGTAAGTAAAATACAAAAAAACATGAATCCTAATATAGTTTTACTAATTTAAGCCCATGGCCAAAAGTTTTTTACATGTGAATGTTCCCCTTAAAGTAGGGTTTAGTACTGAAAGTTCTATATGGCCATGCAGGGCGACCCTTATGTGTGTGACATCAGAATGTCGCCCTTTTTATGCGGGCAACATTATGCTCTCACCCTTTTTATGGTTGCCAAATAGAGGGCGGCATTTCAATAGGATACCATTAGATTTTGTTCTGTCACTTGGTGTAAAAGTTTGGTGTTCGTTGACACTTGTGGATTATATGGTACCAGTTAGTCTTGTGGAATACTGGTCTACAGTAGAACAAAGACATCTACTCTAAAAAGAGAAGAAATTCCAGAAATATAGTAGGGAAAGAGCCCAGGTAAAGAAAGGATTAAATAACACGTATAGTGAATACACCCACCTTTGAAGCACACATGTCACAAATGGAAATATAAAGGAGTGCATTACAGGCAGAAAACATCACATAACAGTGCGTGCCAGACTAACTGGGACCTAGGAAAAAGGACCATAGAACCCGATAGGGTAACTTAGCAAGCTTCTGTCTACAGACTCCCATTAAATAAAATGAAGAACTTCAGAGAAGTTCCACAGTGTGGCTTAGACTTATTAAAAAATCAACCTCCACAAGGAAAGGTCCAGAAATACAAATGTGAACTGAGCAATCCATATCCAAGGAAGCCAGTAAATGGAAGCCTACTTAATAGATAACAAGGAAAATTAGTTCAGGTCACTTGAAACTGAGTAGGTGGGGGTAAAGCTAGAGGGAAAAGGGAAGTCTACACCTCAGAGACCCTGCCTTTTTTAAGTGCACTGCACTCTGAAGAGGAGAACTTTACCCCATGGTTCATGTGTTCCACATTAGACAAAAGAGAAACAACTCTTTACTGGAACATAAAAATTTCAACAGTCTATAAATCTTATAGTAACCAAGGACTGAAGAGGCTCTCTCTACGACATTTTGCCCATGGCCCCGAAGTCGCTTAAACCAACCTTGGTCCAGACATACTTAGCTAAATGATAGGCACAACCATCGCTTACCAATGGGCCTAACTAAAGCAAGCAACAATCCAAGATTTTTAACAGTGATATAATGTATTGACTACTTACACAATTAGTAATTTGATAGATATATATTAAGTTATTGGATGTATACAAATTAAGTCCTCTTACTGATGCATCCTTGTTTGATCCATCGTAGAACTCCCTTCCTCCCCGCCCCAATGGCACCTCTGTCAGTCGAAAATCTTCAAACACATCGGCAACAAATGGACCTGCAGGTAAATTTTTTTCTGAATCAATCTCAGTTTAGTATAAATTATAATTTTGCAGAAAAACGACTGGTTTGTAGTTTGCAATACCAATTAATGATTCACGTTTTGTGTTGTTAACTATAACAACTGGAGGTGACCAAAATGATCCCTTAGTTGCTACCATTTTGGTTATAAAATAATATTTGTGATGTGCTGATCAGTGATTAACCCCTTGAGAACCAGAGTTGTATAACAGAAATGTAAATTCTCACTCTGCCCTCATGTTTATAGACTCCTTCTTTGGGCAGTAGCTAAGAAACATATCAAATGCCCAAATCCCTCACCCAGAGACAAAGTGACTGCATTATTTTACCATATCTATATCATTGCTGATCCAGTGGGTGAAAAGTATGTGTCTCATCTAAGCTGTGAGAAGCCATCAGCAGATGCAACTTAAAGGGATAGTAATATTTAATTTTAAGTTTCTTTAATATTGTAGGCATAAAAAAAGAATTGCATTGATGTAAATCCTGTGAGATATAACTGGCTAAAGTTCCCCCTCCAGGCTGTTTCAGAGAAGACAGCGCTCTACCTGACAGCAGCAGATTCCAGTCATTTGACTGGATGACAGCAATTCAGCGGAGCCGAAATCTCACTATTTAGAAATACATTTTCCATTGGAACTGTCTTCAAAGTGTGCTTGCAAACCCTGAACACTTTGTAGACCGTTCCAATTAAGTATTTATTTCTAAATAATGCAATTTCGGCTCTGCTGAAGAGCTGCCGGCCAGTACCGGAATCTCCTGTTGTCAGCTAGATGGCAGACTTCTCTGAAACAGCCTGGAGGGGGGAACTTTAGCCAGTTATATCTCTCAAACCATAAGAGGATTTTAGTCTTACCTGTTAAATCCTTTTCTCTTAGTCCATACAGATTACTGGTAACTTTGGGTAGGTGATCCGCCCCTTTAATTAGGCAGGAACAGTTGTAGAATTGTATGCAGGGGGTGGAGCCTACCTTCCCTCCTTGGCTGCAGCTAGCCAACCAGCTACGGTAAGATTTGAGACACTAACTATTGACCAGATAGTAGAAGGGAAAGAAAACTCCTGTGAGCATGACCCCGAAGGACCCCCTCAGTCTACCACAGGAGATCCAAGCATGGTCCCTTTACAGGGTGGGAGACCAGTAACCTGTATGGACTAAGAGAAAAGGATTTAACAGGTAAGACTAAAATCCTCTTTTCTCTGTCGTCCAATACAGGTTACTGGTAACTTTGGGATGTTCAACCATTGAGTTTCGTAGACAGGCAAGACTGCCTCCAGGATCTTCCTCCCAAAACTGGCGTCAGCTGATGCCAGCACATCAACACGGTAGTGCTTCGAAAAGGTGTGCACAGACGACCAAGTGGTAGCCTTGCACAACTGATCAGCAGAGGCCTGATTCTTGTAAGCCCAAGACGCCCCAATAGATCTAGTAGAATGAGCCATGACCCGAAAAGGAACAGGCTTCTTCCTGAGCTCGTAAGCCTTAAGAATAGTGGACTTGATCCAGGACACAATAGTCACTTTGGATGCAGGTCTTCCTGCCCTGGGACCCTCAGGAATGACAAACAGTGTGTCAGATTGCCTGATAGACTCAGTGCGATGGACATAAAACTTGAGACAATGCAACTTATCTAACAAGTGGAGATCCTTCTCCTTGTCAGAAGTAGGGTCAAGGCAGAAAGAAGGCACCACAATCTCCTGACTAATGTGGAACTCCGAAACCACCTTCGGAAGAAACTCCTGAGAAGTGTGAAGCACCGCCTTGTCCTTGTGAAACACCAAAAAAGGTGGTATACAGGACAGAGCATGTAACTCTGCGACACAGCGAACAGACACGATCGCCAGGAGAAAAGTCATTTTCCATGTCAACAGGCGTAGAGGAATAGTAGCCAAGGACTCAAAGGAAGGGAGCTGAAGAACGCGCAAAACCAAGTTAAGATCCTACGGAGGAGCGGGATTCTTAAAGACAGGACGAGTATGAGCAACGCCCTGAAAGAAAACCTTGACATCAGGAAGAATGGCAATGTGCCACTGAATGAAAACAGAGAGAGCAAATGTCTGAACTTTAAAGGAACTCAAACTGAGGCCCTTGTCCACACCGTCCTGCAAAAAGGCCAGGACTGTACGCAGATCAAATTCCTGAGACAGGTCCCTGTCAGCACACCAAGATAGAAAGATTAACCAGACAAGATGGTAGGCCTTAGAAGAAACAGGTTTGCGGTCACTGAGCATAGTAGCCACCACACCAGAAGAAAACCCTTTCTTCTTCAATATTGAGGATTCAATTTCCAAGCCGTCAAAGCTGGCCAATGAACATCCTCCTTCCACAGGTAACCCTGTAGAAGATGATCTGGACGGCAAGGGAGCCGGAATGGCTCTGCTATTGACAGATCCAGAAGCTCCGGAAACCAAGCCTGATGAGGCCAGTACGGAGCAATCAGAAGGACTGGACAGTGCTCCAGTCTCAATTTCCGCAACACCCTGTGCAACATGGGGAGGGGAGGAAAGATGTAATCCAGAGGAAATATCCAAGGAATGGACATGGCATCCACCTCTATAGCTAGAGGATCCCTCCAGAGAGAGGAGAACCTCGGAACCTTCCTGTTCTGTCTTGTCGCCATCAGGTCGATGTAAGGAAGACCCCATTTCTGAACAATGAGGGGGAACACCTCTGGGTGCTGCTCCCACTCTTCGCTGTCCACTGTGTGTCGACTGAGGAAGTCTGCCATGACGTTGTCTATGCCAGGAATGTGTTCTTCTGCCCAGGACAAAATAGCCTTGACCTCTAACCAAGCGGCGAGACTTCTTGTTCCACCCTGCTTGTTGATGTAAGCCACGGCCGTGGCGTTGTCGGACTGCACCCGTACTGGGCAGTCTTCCAGCTCAGGTGTCCAATCACGAAGGGCATGAAATATCACCCGAAGCTCCAAAACGTTGATGGGAAGGAGAGATTCCTCTGGAGACCACCGACCTTGAGCACTCAGGCGACCCAGGACCTCTCCCCAGCCGGGGAGGCTGGCATCCGTCGTAACAGTGGGCCAGAAGGATTCCAGGAAGGACTTGCCCCTTAGCAGATTGGAAAGGTCGAGCCACCATGACAAACTCAGTTCCACATGAAGACGAAGGGATACTGACGTCTTCAGAAGGTCCGGCTGACCCTTGCACACCTGGATCACAAACCTCTGGAGTTTCCTGGTGTGAGCCATGGCAAATGGGACTGCTTCTATGGTGGAGATGAATTTCCCCACTAGAGAGTACAGCTTCTTGGAAGGAAATGGATCGTGAGCCAGAACAGCAGAAACCCTGTGGGCGATCTGTTGAGCTACCTTGTCTATGAGAAACACCATGCTCTGCTGAGTGTTAAAGAGAAGGCCCAGGAAGACCAGACGCTGGGATGGGACAAGATCTGACTTGTCCATGTTGATGATCCACCCGTGATGGGTGAGAGCATGAATGCAGACCTGAATCTGCTGATGAAGAAGTTCCGCAGAAGGGGCTTTCAGAACCAGGTCATCCATGTATGGAGTAACTCTGATGCTGTCCCGATGAAGGACAGACACTAAAGCTCCCAGGACACTGTTGAAGACTTGAGGAGCTGTAGTTAGACCAAAGGGAAAAGCTGAAAACTGAAAGTGCCCTTGGTCGCAGGCAAATCTGAGATACTGCCAGCTCTCTGGATGAATGGCGATGTGTAGAGACGCATCCTGAAGATCCAGAGAGGCAAGGAATTCCCCCGGGGACATAGCAGCAATCACTGTCCTTAGGGACTCCTCGTGATAATGAGTCCTGATCACAAAGGAATTGAGATCCTTTGATCCAAAATGGGATGACAACCGCCGTCCTTCTTGGAGACCACAAAGAAGTTTGAGTAAAAACCCATACTTCTGTCTTGAACTGGAACAGGTTCTAGAACATCCTTGTCCAGAAGGGCCTGGATAGCGCTATTGACCAGATGGCGTTTCTCTGCGCCCTGGGGCGTATGAGAAGGAAAAAAAGCGAAAAGGAAGGAGAGAAATGAAAGGGATCCTGTACCCTTCCACCATCACCTGTAAAACCCACAGGTCCGCCACTGACTCCTCCCAGACGCTGTGGTAGTGACGCAGAAGGCCACCCACAACAGAGTGGAGACCTAGGTTCGGTGAGTCAAGCCGAAGAAGGCTTTGAAGCGACCTTGGGCTTCCACTGCTGTTTGGGCTTGGAGGAGACATGGGGAGCTGAGGGAAACACCTGGTTCGCCAGACGTGTCTCAGTCTGGAAGGAACAAAAAACCAATTAAGCTTGAGAAGTGTTTTCTTCCTGGGGACCAAGGGCAGAAGGGTACTTTTACCCCCTGTGGCCTCACTAATCAGATCCTTGAGATCTGGCCCAAACAATTAAATGCCTTGAAAAGGCAAGGAGAGCAAGGCTTTCTTGGAAGCAGTGTCAACAGACCAGATCTTGAGCCAAACAGCCCGTCTGGCAACCACAGACATGGTGGAAACCCTAGACACCAAACAGATGGCATCAAATAAGGCAGCAGAAACATAGTGCTGGGCCACAGAAATGTTGGGCAGAAGACGCAACATATTCGAAGTAGGAGTACCCTGACGGACAGCCAGGGTGAGCGGTTCAGTACAGACCGCAATGGCTCGGTTAACCCATGCCGCAGTGAACGCTGGATGCATGGCAGTACCAGCAGTGGCAAAAATGGACTTGAGGGAAACCTCAAGTTTCTTGTCAGTCCAGTCTTTCAGAGCTGACACATCAGAAACTGGCAATGCAGTAAGACTTAAACTTAGTGGATAGGAGCATCCACTTTGGGGAGATGAACCCACTGAACAAGCGCCGCCTCACAGAAGGGGTAAAGCTTGGTAAATTTCTTGGATACAAAAGGTTTCCTGTCCGGGGATTTCCACTCATCAGACCCAAGGCGGTCAAGAGTGGGGTTAGGTGGAAAACAAGTAAGGGGCTTTTTAGGCTCCTGAAACACATCAGAGGGATCTGAAGAAACCTCTTGAACTAAGGGAATGTTTAGGGTAGTCAAGGCAGGTCTGGTCAGGCCCTCAGCCGAGGGCTCAGGATCAGCCTCAAAGGGGTCCCCAAAAAACTGAGAGGAGCCCAGAGCAGAACATTCCTCAGCATCTGAATCCACCAACAGTTCCTCCTCAGAGGAATCTGATACATCAGGTACTCCCTGAGGTTTTGGCAGGGAAGATTTGACTGAAGAAGGGGTCTGCCATGAATAGAGGATTCCCTGTAACTGGCATGGAAATAGTTGCAATGTAGACCTAAAGTCCCTAGTAGCAGTCTTGAGCACTTGCACCCAAACTGGCTCTAATGCATGGCTGGAGGTCCGTGGGAGAGACTCAGGGACATTAGAACATGCTGGGCATAAATGACCTGAGAATTCTTTAAGTAACCCTGAATGACATGAGGAGCAATGCGCAATAGGGCACACAGAGACCCCAGCGTCCTTAGACTTAGGCCTGGCCCCAAGCTCCAATGGATTTCACATTCTCACAGTGTCAAAACACATTTAGGGTATAAAGGATCACCCAAATACAGTGTGTTAAATTAAAATTTCACCCCAGAAATCGCTAATACACACTTATCTGGCAGGGGAAGGGTTAATCTGCAGATGAGAGAAGGAAAGTCCAAGCCCTACGTAGGATACTCATTCTGGAAAAGGCACAAAATGGCTGCCGTGGTGGGAGCCAATCAGAAACAAATGTGCAAAGGAAACTCTCATGGGAAATGTAGTTTTCCCTGAAAAAGTACCCCAACAGTGCCCGAAGCTCCCTGAGCCCCCCAACATACTTACAACATTAACCGGCTGATAGAGCTTAGGCAGACAATTAAAATGAGCCATCTCTGCAGTTGCTAAGTGGAGCTGTTCCAGAGATATGTCAGAAACTGTACAGTCCCATAGAAGTGAATGGAGCAATGGCGTCTAGGCGGTAAAGCATGCCTGGAACTCAGATTTTGGCAAAGTTGAAACAGTAAAATAAAAGTACATGAAACATCACTAGAACATGTTAGAAGACCCAAAAAAACACTGAACCCAGTAGGGAAAGTGCCACCCCCCCCCCCCCCACACACACACACACACACAGATGCAAAACCAGCAGCTAAAGGGTTAAGTTACCACATAAACCTGCTCCAAAACACCCAGACACACAAATAAACCCAATGAGTGCAGGAGTGTGCAATAGGAACTCCAAAGGAAAAACCCCTGCGTGGAGGGGCACTGTGGGACATGTGGACGTGCAGCACTCAAAGGGTTGCTCACCTTTCCTGCAGATCTTCTGTCTTCAGATTACCATGTATTAAGAAGAACCCTCAGTGGGCAACTCCTGAGGAAAGAACTTGTACCCAAGATTTCCCCCCAGGGCTTAAGGTCCACAAAAAGCACCTGGATACTGAGCTAGCCACATCTAAGGGCATTGTCAGTTATGGTAATCCGCCTAATGTTGGTATTCCATTTCTAACAGAAAAATACAAACATTTCTAAAACTATAGCAGAACTGTTCTCTTGCCTGTGGAACAAATCTTACTGGAGCTGATTGGCTAGCTGCAGCCAAAGAGGGAAGGTAGGCTCCACCCCTGCATACAAATCTAAAATTGTTCCTGCCTAATTAAAGGAGTGGATCGCCTACCCAAAGTCACTAGTAACCTGTAATATAAAATATATTTTTTAGTGGAACTTAACCTTTTGAGTGCCAGAGGGGTATGCAACACTTTGATTTGCAATGCGTTGTGTACCTCTTTGGCACTCAAAGAGTTAATGATTACTCTTCTTCTCTGGGGCCAGTTTGATTTAAACCAGAGACACCAAAATATTTCACGTGTCCATGATATAACTGTGCACCATTTATTACAGGCTCCGTCATTAGTGGAACACAAGATCTCATTAAAGAAACTACAGGTAAATCTGTTAAAAATTGAGTTTGATCCTCTCATCTGTTCAGGCTTATATAAACCTGTTCAAAGGTAGTTATATCCCGGAATAAAATCGGGTTTAATCTCTTGAACGCAATGTGGTGGAGAACTCTCTGCCATCCAGTGGGTTAAGTAAAATGTTACGCTTTGTCTGATATAACCTTTTCCATGTGTTCAGTTGCTATATTCTAGAGTGGGACATCAGAGGTGTGTGGGGAATAGACATAGAATCTAAGAACAAGCTAAAGGATCCCTGAAAAGGTGAGTTAGCAAATTGGTTATAATGACATCTGCTTTTTAGAGCCACAGACTGCCAGTGCGGATGAGCTGCAGAAACAGAAGAGCTTTGTGAAGCTGCAAAAGAAGCAGGAAAAGGAGCTAAAAGATCTGGAGCGGAGGGGGATGAAGCGCAGGGAGGAACTTGTACAGAAATACTCTAGCGTGTTCTCTGAGCTCCATGCCCAGCCTAATAAAAAGAAGAGTGGCTCACGCAAGGTGAAAGACAGGTAACTGCTCACAGATTCCTCTCAGTGTATAAAGTATTGTACAGAAGATATTATAATTTATTTATAAATTACAACACAGTGCTGTACAGTTGAGGAGTAATTATAAACAAGTGTCAATATAGACTGATACAAATGGTGGAGAGGTTCTGCTACTGAGAGCTTACAATCTGGAGCAGGGATAGAGAACTTGTGCGCCCCCTCTGTTTTTCAGCTAGAGTTCCTATCATCCTCAGCTCCACAGCTGTAGTGTAAAAATAAAGGAGGCAGCAGATAACCCACCCCTGAAAGAGAAGGGAAAGGTGCACAAATGAAACATACGGGAGAGTTTGGGCCACCTGCACCATATGACACAGAGTAATTAGGGTCCTTGGCCAACTACAAAGTTGGTGCCATGTATGACTGAGAAGGAAGTGGTACTGAGTGGAGTATAAGCATCATTTTGAAGTGAATAAAGGGGTAAATGAACTAACCTGGAGTGCTTTGTACATGCATCTAAAACATCATTCAATGAGAGTTTCTATCAGAGCCAGATAATGGAGACAAAAACAAAATGCTATGGTGTTGTACAATTGACTCCAAAAGGGACTGACAGCACAGGCGCACGGACATCACTGTGACGAGATGTCCGTGCTTCCTGCTCCTGTGAGCCTCGGAAAAACTGTAAAATCTTTGGAACCCGGTAATATTTCTGGCGACTAGCACTACTAAGCAGCTAGTCACCAGATGAAGACTGAATACATGTAAAGTTATTGCGGGGTGGTAGTTCCCCTTTGATTCTTCCCTCACCACTTCTCTGCTTCCATAAACATTTCTCATTCCTCCATTCCCTCTCTCTACCATCACCTACTGCCACTGCAAATATTTCCTGCTACTTCAAGCCTCTCTCTCACCTCCTGTCCCTCACCCTTGTCTTCCTGTTTGCTGCAGGTGATATCTCACCTAATCCAGGCAACCTGCCACTCCCTCTTGTACTATAACCCCCTCTTACTTTTGGAACACCTGCAACCTCATATCTGTATCACACCACCTAACTTCCTCTCTTCCCTTCTGTTTTGCTCCCTAGAAATCCTGCTCTGTGTGCAATAAACTAACTACTGTTCACAATCGGTTCATCTTACACTTAATAAACATCCTTTCGATTAGTGAAACCTGGCTTACCTTATCATACATTGCCTCATTTCCTGCACTGTCATATAACAACCTAAACGTCATCAGTATCCTTAAACCTTTTACAGACAAGGGGGAGGAGTAGGCATCCTACTATCCTCCAATTACACATTTTGGCTAATCCCCTCTGTTCCTTCTCTCTGCTTCCCCACCTTTGAAGCTCACAGACTTAATGTGTCATACATACCCCCAGTCCTACTACTATTTTTTTTTTTTTTTTTACCAATATGCTTCTTGGATCCCTCATTTTATGTCCTCTGATGTCCCTATTCAAATAACGATAACCCCCAACACCCACTCTGCCCACAGACTATTCTTCTAAACAACCTCTTTTGGTCTCTCTCACTGGACCAGCTCTCTCAAACACAGTGATGGCTGCTCCCTTGATCTGATCACCACAAACCTCTGTTACATCTCTAACTTCTCTAATGTTATTTTTCCTCTCTGACCACCACTTTCTAACCGGCAACCTCACCATACCCCACAAATCCAACCCCACATCCATAATCAAGAGCTTGCAGAGAAATCTACATACCCTTGATCTACAGGAACTGTCCATTTCTTCACCTGTCTCCATAACTGTCATGAACAAAGCCAGATCAACATTCGGTACAACTTCTACTCACTCTCACTCCCTTTCTATATCACTTTCCCACCTTTCACACACAACCTTGTTCTCTAGAACAGACCCACTACATGTTTGCACCACTGCACTGGAAAAACACCTCTGTTTTCCACCCCATGAATAGCAGTTCATGTGGTAGGAGGCACTTACCCTCTGTAGCACTTAGACCTTCTATCGCCTAACCTACCTTCCTCTAGCTCTTGGGAGTCCAACGACCCCATGGTGTGGCTCGCCTGAGATTTTTTTTTTCCCCCAATAACTAGCACACATGAAGTAGCAGGCCAATAAGACCTTATCCCCTGCCTGCCAGTACTGCACAATTCAAGAATAGATGTCTGTTGAATATCAATATTTTCATTTACTTGATCAATATATAGATCTGTATTTCTGAATAGCTGATAGGCTATAATTCACAATCGTTATCAATAAAAAAAAAGGTTTCCCTAACACTTATGGCTTACCATTCCTGTGGCCAATGACTGAAAAACGTGGATGCCTGCTCTAGACTGTAAACTCTCATGAGCAGGGCCCTCTGATAATTTTGCTGTCTATGTACTGTCTATACTGTTTTACATCTCTTTATAAATAAAGGATGATAATAAGAGGGTTTTAGTGTACTTACTGTTAAATACTTTTCTCTTAGTCCATGTGGAACACAGGAACCATGTGGTAAAGTCTTGGTGGGCAGGGCACTTCGGAAAAAGGAAAGGCCTCTGAGGCAGTAACTCCTCTTCCCTCCACTTTACAGTGTTTTCTATTCCCAGTTTCAAAGTATAGCAAAGTGAAAACAAAGAAGACGCAAGAGGAAAGAAATCCCTTGAACTAACATCCAAGAGGACCCCTCTGCCCAGGGACTGAAACCACATGTTTATTTTCTCCGGGTGGGAGTCCTGTGTTCCTCATGGATTAAAAAAAAAAGTATATAATGGAAATTACCCTAAAAATCCTCCAAATACGCCAAAAAATCAAGTATATAGTTGCACTCACAATTACGAGTAGCATCCCTAACAAATCCAACATGTGACGATAAACCCGTCTCCACTCGGGGCTTAGGACAAACAGGAAAAATGGAGCTCCTCCAAACAGATGAATATCACTTGACAAACTTTAGTGTCTATACCAGCATGATTTAATATATATGAAAAAAATATAGATGTATATAAAATATACAGATAAAATTGCCCACTGACGGGTTTTGTGACTGAAATTCAGCTTTATCAAAGCTTTGTGGTCACAGGAAAATCATAAGAAATGCATGGTTTGCATGTTTTTATGATTTTCCTGTGGCCATAAAGCTTTGATAAAGCTGTGTTTCAGCAGTGAAACTCGTGAGCGTACCATTTTCTCCATATGTTTTATATACATATTTATATTTTTTATATTGTATCATGCTGGTATAGACATAAAATGTTGTCAAGTGATATTCATCGGTTTGGAGCAGCTCTTTTCATTTTGTTCCTGTTTGTCCTGAGCCCTGAGTTGAGACAGGGGTTGTCTCCTCATGCTGGACTTGTCAGTGATCCTACTCTGACCAATTTAATTGTGAGTGCAGCTATTTACTTTTGATTTATTGGAGTGTCTATTGACATAGTACACTATACTTGCAGGGTAACAGAAACTACTAGTCTTCATAAAGAGGATCTATCACCACAGTACAAATGTGTTTTAAATTTTAGATTATCTAGCGATTAGGTGGATTTCTTGAACAACTTATTCTTTTAAATCCTATTTTGCCAAAAATGAATGTTTAACCCCTTAACGACTGGGGTATCAGCGCCGAGACTCAACGTCCGCGGAGCTTTTTTTTTTTTTTTTTCCAGTTCCGGACTCCCCGAACAGCGTGCAGCCGCGGTGGAAGCCCAGAACTCCATGACGGTCATAGTACGTCATGGGTCGTTCAGTCTGATCGACCCTTGACGTACTATGACAGTCAAGGGTCGTTAACGGGTTAAAGACAGCACTTCAGGTTAGACTGCGGGTACAGCTCTATACCCGCACTCTATAACTCTGCCTCTGCTTTCCTCCCTCTAGGCCAGCCTCCTCCGATGATGGAGGCTTTCTGTCTGTAGGCTGTAGTGATCTCATTGGCTGGATATTGATCTCTGCCAATGAGACCGCTCTGGCTTACAGACAGAAGCCTCCGTCATCGGAGGAGGCTGGGTAGAGGGAGGGGGAGCGGAGGCAGAGTTACAGACTGCGGGTATAGAGCTGTACATGCAGTCTATCCAGAAGTGCAGTCTTTAAACATTAATTTTTGGCAAAATAGGATTTAAAAAAATAAATTATTCAAGAAATCCACCTAAATCACTATATAATCTAATGTTTAAAATGCATTTGTACTATTGTGATAGATCCCCTTTAAGGGTTAGTAATGTCAAAAAAGAAAGTTATTTGCATTTAGAAGAGATTAAAAAGTTGAGCTAAAGGCAAAAAAAATATATATATCTCAAAGTGCTATGGTTTGAGAGATACAGGCATCTAAAGTTTGATGTCTCCTGCTGACATCCTTAAAGCTGTCTGCAGGAGATCCGTGTTGGTCGACACAGAGGCTCTGCAGCAGAGCCGCAATCGCGTTATTGACAATGAATCCCTTCACTGGAATGGTCTAAAACGTGTGCTTGCAAACCAGGCACACGTTTTAGACCATTCCAATGAAGGGATTCGTTGTCAGTAACGCAATTGCGGCTATGCTGAGGAGACTCCGTGTTGACCAACACAGATCTCCTGAGAGACATTGAACGTTAAATGCTTGTATCTCTCAAACCATAGAGGTTTGATATATATGTTTTTTGCATTTTTTGCTCAACTTTTTAAGCTCTTCTAAATGCAAGAAAACTTTTTTTTTTACATTACTAACCCTTTAAAGGGGAAAAAAGCACGATTTGGTGGAATCTGACGATAAAAAGGGGCCTCCGGTGGTGTAATAAATTACCTTGTCTAGGTCAGGACCAAAAAGTTGTTTTCCCACAGAGGGAAGGAACACCAAAGACTTTTTGGGAGATTTGTCAGTCAACCAACTCTTCAGCCACAAAATGCAAAACATAGCCACCAAGAAAGCAGAGTTTTTAATAGAAAATCTGGCTGTATCAAAGGCTGCTTCTGTAAGTTATGCATTTGCCTCAAGAAGTCTGGCAAGTGAAATACCAACAGTTCATCCTTGGGAACTTCCCCTTAGATGGCATCTGAGAGATGGTCACCCCACATAGCCATTGCTCTACTGACCCAAGCAGTAGCAGAAAATGGGTCCCAGGGTGGCACCAGTGGTCAAAAAACATTCCTTTAGTAAGGCGTCCAAGTGCTATTCTGCTGATTCATAAGAGCCGCAGTGGTGCTTTTGCTAGATAGTATACAGGGGGATCAGCTGAAGGTGAAGTCACCCACTGCATTAAAGCCTCCGCTGAAAAACGGTACATTTTCTATCCTTCCAGGAGAACCTAGACCAATGAGCGATGGGTAGGAAAAAAGGGTGCCTCCATCTCTGGAAGATGTCTGGAGAAAAGAAGCTAGAGTCAGAGGACTGAGAGTTCTGAAGTGTCCCTAGGACTGCACTGATAAGTCCCTCGGTTGAGGGACAAGAATCCTCCTTTTAGACACCCCACAAGGACAGAAGAAATCCAATTAATCTCCATCTGTCTTGCCTTACTCCCCAGGGGAATCCCCAACCAATTGTGAACAACCTCCACAAAATAGGAATTAAATGCCCAATGGAGGCATGGAGCATGTCCAAGAGTTTAGGACCCAGTGAAAGATGTGGGGATAGTGACAACCTGTTCTGCAGTGGAGGGCCACTGAGTTGGACAAATAGTCCAAATAGCAGAAAAATTAGAAAAAAAGTACTTAAAGAAACCAAACGTTCTTACCTAACTGTAAGGAGTTAAATGGCAGGAACAGAGGGAAGACCATCCTCTGCGCATGCAATAAGAAAAGTAAGATGGCTGCCGAAGAACCATACCTTGGTAAATGAAGTTTTCCAATTGGACAAACATGGAAAGTGGAGTACCTTAGGGATCTGCCCTGGGTCCTCTTATTTTTAATTTGTTTATTAATGATCTCCCAGCGGGCATAGGGAGCCATGTATCAGTGTTTGCTGAAGCAAAATTAAGTAGGGTAATAAAGTCTGAACTGGATGTGTCTTCATTACAAGAGGATTTGGACACATTGGGTAACTGGGCAGGCAAATGAGATTCAATATAGACAATTTTAAAGTTATGCATTTTGGGTATAATAATAAAAACGCAACATATAGTTTAAATCAGTGGTTCTCAACTCCTGTCCTCAGGACCCACTAACAGGCCAGGATTTGATGATTTCCTTTTTAGAGCACAGGTGAGTTAATCAGTGTGAATGAGCCTCTGATCACCACACCTGTGCTCTAGCAGAGATATCCCTAAGTCCTGGCCTGTTAGTGGGTCCTGAGGACAGGAGTTGAGAACCCCTGATTTAAATGGTGTTTATTTGGGGAAATCTACGAATGAAAAGGATTTGGGAGTAATGATAGACAATGGACTTAGCAGTAGCGCACAGTGCCAGCTGGCAGCTGCAAAGGCCAATAAGATATTGGCATGTATTAAAAAGGGTATTGATTCACTGGAGGAAGGTATTATTCTGCCTCTTTACAGGTCCATGGTAAGACCCCACCTTAAATATGCTGTTCAATTCTGGGTGCCTTTTCTGAAAAAGAACATTATGGAACTAGAGAAAGTTTTGTAGCCCTCCTGTGCACTAAGGGGAATGGGAAGTTTTACTTATGAAGAAAGGCTAGAAAAGTTAAACTTGTACACAGCATCTTAGAGGGGATATGATAACATTATATAAATATGTTTGGGGCCCATACAAAGGGCTCTCTAAATACCTGTTCATTAACAGAACAGTACAAAGGATGAGTGGTCACCCGCTTAGATTTGAGGAAAGGCGATTTCATCTACAACAGCGGAAGGGATTCTTTATGGTAAGGACAATAAAGGTATAGAATTCACTACCTGAGAAGGTGGTGCTATCGAATACAGTAGATGCCTTTAAAAAGGGCCTGGATACTTTTTTTTTTTTTTTTTTTTTAAAAGAGCAGAACATAGAGGGCTATGTATGTTAGTACTGGGATTAATATTTAGTTAGTGCTTGTTGATCCAAGGTGAAATCTGACTGCCACTTGGAATCAAGAAGGATTTTTTTCCCCCAGTCAAAGCAGAATTTGAAACTGCTGTATTGAGGGTTTTTTTGCCTTCTTTTGGATCAACAGAAATAGGAAAAGGGTTGAACTTGATGGACGCAAGTCTTTTTTCAACCTAAACTACTATATAAATGTAACTATATGTATGTAACCCTAGAAAGCCCAGGAAACAGGGGATAATGGGGGTTGTAGTTTACAAGGGACATGTTAAGCAAATGGTTGCTCTTCAGCCATTCGAAAACAGCACTCTCCCAAACTTTAAAGAGAGTCACCATGGTGACCATTCAAAAGAGCAGTTCATCTTATTTACTTTAAGCCCACTCCTACCCCACCACAAGCAAATGGGGACAGAGATATGTGCCTGTAAAGAATTGTGTCAAACAAAGATGGCTGGTGTGCAGGCATCCGGTCTTAAAGGGGCCATGACAAATTTTAGAAAACACATAAAAAAATCGAGACCTGAAGATGAAAAATGAATAAGAATCAAGCAAAACAACAGAAATCTAAAAAGGGACAAAGACATCTACTCAAAAAAGAGGAGAAAAGTCTGAAAAATCGAAAGAAACAGATTAAAGAACAGGAATGGTTAAAGAGCCCTTACAGTAAGTGCAACCACCATTGATACATGGAGAATAAAAGAAAATAGAGTGAAATACAGGCAAAACATCACCTAATAATGGGTGACAGAATAATAGGCACACAAAAGTTGGACCATGGCACTGAAAAGGTTAACTCACCCAAAGTTACTCTTCAGACTCCCACTGCTTAAAAAAGAACCTCAGAAAAACTGAACAGTGACGTAGAGATTTAGAAAAAGTCAACCTTCACAGGTAAAATACACCTGTGAGCCTGGCAATCAGTGAACGAGGAAGCCAGTTAAAGGGACTCCACCTAATGGGGATTATACAGCCCCATGTGACTAGGAAGGAAAAAATATGTCTAAATAAGAGAACAGTGCCTGAACACCTTTTCTTGTGGCAGGTCACTTGAAACTGGGAATATGAGGTGGGGGTAAAGTGGAGAGGAGTCTACACTTCAAAGGCCTTTTTTTTGAAGTGCCCTGCCCTCCAACTTTACCCATTGGCTTCTGTGTTCCACATTGGACGACAGGAAAAAATAATAGTCCTTCTTCTCTGCCGGTTCTTTTCCACAGACCATATGATTAGCTCAAACTACTGTCATCATTCTTATTCCTTCCCTGGTGTTTCCAGAGCACTGAAATAAGAGTGGTGGCTTCACTCAGTACAATATTCAGACTAGAACTTGAAAATATTTACTACTTAGATTCTAAAGAGGTCTTAAATGGATAGTAATACTTCGTTTTATCTTTATTTTATTTTGTAGGCATTAAAAAAACATGAAGAACGATAAGTCTTATCTCTCAATCCTTTAAGAGATATTCACAAACAAAGTATCCCCCCCCCGTTCATCCAGATCAGAAGGGAGGTGCCCAGGTAGACTGCAGAGAGGGACAATCTTCAATTAAGATAAGGGAAAAACCTGAAAAACTTGTCAAGGGGGGCAGGGCTTTCATTGTTCTCATAGGAAGAAGATTGTCCCCTTCTGTTATCTGTCTGGTCTATGGACTGCATTCCACATGGGTTTTTTCCACTAAAGACATTTGAATGGAATTCCACAGGTATTTAGAAAGCCAGAACTACAATCTTTTTTATATTTGAAGGGATGTAAATATGCCAAGTTTACCAAACTGTTTCACTCTACACACATAACCAGTAATACCAGGAATAAAGAAAGCCAAGTACTATGGAATAGTTATGCATGGTAATTATCATTACAGTGTTCTAGAGTCTGATTCCTAAATGAATAATTTGAGAGTTTGAAGCATGGCTTCTGAGTTAACAGCCTTTTGCACTCAATAGTATTTGCATTGCAGTTTACCTGATGATGAGTATGGCTCAGTGTGGGGTGCTGGAGAAATACCAGGGAAAGGAGATCCCAAGGTCCTGGAGCTGAAGGAGAAAATGGTGCAAGAACTGATATGCCTTGGAGAGGAGCAGTACGAAAGCATTTTGAGAAAGAAGGAGCAACACTTTGCCGAGGTATGTTCATGAAAAGATGTACCTAAGAAGAAAAACATAGATTTAGATTTTCATCTAACCTTATATAAAAAACATGGTGCAATCAACCTATGTTAGATTTTTGCAAAGAATGTAGCTGTTTGCATCTGATCCTTCAATCTGCTTAAAGTGCATTGACACAAGGGGAACATTCACTAAGTTTTAGGGGTCAAGGCATGATTTGGAGGTATTTCCTGTTGACTTTAATAGTCATTAACATTAGAGGGGTTATGCACTAAGGCGTGATAAAGAGGTGATAAAGTGGAGATGACTTTTCCAGTTATATCACTTCTCCAGTTCCTTTGTTATTCTATACAGCCTATGCACTAAGATCTCCAAAGTTGTAGAAATCTTAAAGAGGAGAACTACCACATTCGCTAAGGTCACCCTGCAATACTTAGGCAGGTGGCGATTAGCTGAATAATAGTTATTTTACCTCTCAAAAGTAGCCCCTTGTAAAGTAATCCTTAAAGGGATAGTAATACTTTGTTTTATCTTTATTTTGTAGGCATTAAAAAAACATGAAGAACAATATAAGTCTTATCTCTCAAACCTTTATGGTTTGAGAGATATTCACAAGCAAAGTTCCCCTCCCGCATTTTACCTAGTATAAGCCATCTCTTCTCAGATGGTTGTAAGACCAGACAGATAACAGAAGGGGACAATCTTCTTCCTATGAGAACAATGAAAGCCCTGCCCCCCTTGAGAAGTTTTTCAGGTTTTTCCCTTATCTTAATTTAAGATTGTCCCTCTCTGCAGTCTACCTGGGCACTTCCCTTCTGCTCTGGCTGAACAGTGTTACATCAGTAAAAGGGGCAGGAGGGGGACACTTTGTTATTGGATTACTCTTGAACTACAACTCTGACAGAATTGAAATAACACTCTCCAAAGTCCAAATACTATGATGATTAATTAGAGCTGCTTTTATTATGAAACATTACTATCCCTTTAAGCTTCCAAGACCGGAAGCCAGGCATCAGCGCAGACACCTTGTCTGCACGCCTGCGCTGTCAGTCCCGGTCTCCCTACAGAAGCATTGCATTGGCCCGAATGGCACCGGAAGGGACTGATGGCGCAGGAGCGCAGACTGCACTAACCTGGCCATCAGTCTCGGAAGATTAGTGATTACTTTACAAATAATCATTGGAAGCCCCCTACCACCTTCAGTTTTGTGGCCCCTAAGGCCCCAGGTATACCTGCACTTACTGAATCCTCCTATGAGGAATCCTTTGGGGGTGACACGGAGGAAGGGGTGTGTGAAAAAGGGGATTCTACCTATACATTTGGTAACCCCTTTGAAACTGACCCTACTCCTTCTGTGCAATAATAACAAAAATGATCGGTAGCTAATTCAAGGCTGTTTCTGTATCTCATCCAAAGAATACTATGTATCCAAACACTCACCCCGTTACTTTTTGTTTGGCGTCCCTGAGCTGCTCTTGTCAATCTCAGCAAGATCCAGCAAACTAGAAGGCACAGTACAAGAGCGCTCTACGGGAACGCCTCAGCATCAGAGACCAAATCAATCACCAATTAAAAACTGGTTTTTATTTTCTTGTACTAAAAACATTGGTACATCAGAAGAACAAAAATCATACACGATCCGCCTAACACGTTTCGTGAAACAAAGTATCACTTAATCATAGGCTTAATAGTATGGAAAACAGAGAAGAAAGTTCTTCATCCATGAAACATCCTGTGGCTCTAGAACTGAATCACCGATCATTCAGCTGTAATGAGAGGGAGAGACAGGTGAGGAGACATACCACGAAAGGAGGACCCAGCATGATGCATACAGAAGATAGGTGTGTGCTTATCTTCTGTTGGTCGAGGTAATCTGGGGCAAGAGCGGAGCATGTGGTTGCCATCACTGCAATAAAGGCACAAATCCAGCTGCCTTTGACGCCATCTCTCTGAATCAGAAAGGGGACCATAGACTAGCTTTAGTTGCATGGGTTCCTCATTTACATCCACAGATGGCATGGTGCCAAGATCAGATTTGGCAGAGGGAGTAGGACTATGAGAGGTAGAAGGAGAGTACCGCTCTCTGTTTCTGTCTCATAATCTGAGGTTGATTTGAATGGATAAGGAAACCAAATCATCAATTAAAGAGGGACAGCCAATTCATCCCTGAGGCTCTCCGAAAGTTTAAAGGGATAGTAATGTCAGAAAAAAAGTATTAACTATATGGTAGATACAATTAAAAGAGAGTACTTGCACTTATTCGTATCTCTCAAATCTTTATGGTTTCAGAGATATAGGAAAATAAAGTTCTCCGCTCTCTCCCCTTTTTGCTTGATGAGCTATAAAGCTGTCAGAAGCAGATTCTGGTCACTTGACCATATGCGGCTCTTCAGCAGCACCGATATAACGATATGTAAAGATAAATACTTAATCGGAATGGTCTACAATGTGCGCTTGCAAACCAGGCTTTACAGCTCGTCAAGCAGAAAGCAGAACTTTATTTTCCTCTATCTCTCAAACCATAAAGGTTTGAGAGATACAATTAAAAGAGAATACTTGCACTTATTTGTATCTACCATATAGTTAATACTGTTTTTCTGACATTACTATCCCTTTAAGGCAGAACT
Organism: Rhinophrynus dorsalis; assembly: GCA_037306005.1. Taxonomy (NCBI): domain Eukaryota; kingdom Metazoa; phylum Chordata; class Amphibia; order Anura; family Rhinophrynidae; genus Rhinophrynus; species Rhinophrynus dorsalis. The sequence continues at coordinate 26,903,246 of CM074728.1, forward strand.
GGTCTAGAAAAGCTGCCTTCTTCCAACCTGTTCCCAGAGAAGGGCTGCGAAATTCAGACAAAGTCCTCAGCAGGCCTATGGGCTTGAGACAAATGTCGGGTAGCGATTTGAGCTGAGAATCTCCAGAGGGGATCTTCATATAGGGAATCCAAAGCTTGCTTAAAGGTGCTCCATAGACTTTAGAAAGGGGTATTGAAGCAGATAAATGGAGGGCCCAAGACTGAGGTTCACCTGTTAGCAGTTATAACACTGTGAACCTTGATAATCTGTGTGGCATACACACGGGGATTGACTGAAAACAAGAGTTCTCAAGATATGATAAAGTCTTTATACTTCCCCCCCTGTCTCCGCCAACTTTGTATGGCAGAGGTACTCATGGCTCAGGGGTGAAGGAATTAACAGAGTTTGTAGCAGAAAGACCAGCAGTAGGAGGTTAACAGACTGCTGATCTTGCAGACAATGCTGCAAAGCAGCCTAATTAGTCTGTAGCTCCTGAACAGAGGCAACAAGAGCTGAGATCTGATTCCCCAGTGCAGAAAGTGCCTCTACTAGTCCTGCAGGCTCCATTATGAGGCTCAGTTATACTACCATGAATCAGCCACTGGAAGGAGTGAACAGGAATGAAGCCCTGATGCAGAACTGAAGCGGTGTAACCAGATAACAGGTGAAGCAGCTATGCAGGCAGATAAAGTTCATAAACGGAGGAAAATCCATAGGTCAGGGCAGGCAGCTTAGGATCAGAATCGATAGTCAGACACAGGGTCAGATCAAGCTGCAACGGTGCAAAAACGGACATGCGGTCCAACGTCTTGTCCAGAAGCTGAAGCAGAAGATGAGTAACTCGGATATCCAAAGGCAAAGTATAACGGAGTACTGAGTTCATTGGACATAAATAGGAGCACTGTGATGGCGTCACTGCAATGACATTGCATGCCGTCATTACCGAAATCACACTGCGTGTTCATGTCACAAAAATAACGCTGTGTGATGACACAATGACGGGGACACAACAACAGGAGAGTCCTGCCACACATAGAGGAAGCCAAAATGATACGATGGCCAGGAGCTGAGGTATGATAGGTAGTTAACTCAGAAAACCAGAGTCTCTGGGGAAGATCTAGAGAGTTCGCGGGAATGTTTTTTTGTTGGTCAGGTTGCCATTGAGGTAGACTGAAGGGAGTGTACCAATGAGAAGCAGATGCTAAATCCATGTAAAAAGACATTTCAAGGCAATAATAGAGTCCTGCTTAATGCCTATGTACATCAGATGTCTGCTGCTCTTTCATTTTGCACTAGGAGTGAGATAAACCAAGTGCATTGCAGGGGAAAATAAAATGCCATTGATTACAATTGGGATTTTAACCTTCTGTATGCTAGATAGGTCTCCAATACACTGATTTACATCAGTCTTACCATGTCTGTCTCTAAATACAAAGTGACTTGCTGTATCTGTTCTCTCTAAAATATGATTTATGTACAATTATATATTGATGTCTTTCATTACACTCAACAGCAAATCACCAAACTGTTGGAACTAGCACAAGAGAGACAAGCAGCAGAATTGAAAGCCTTGAAGGAATCTGCAGACAGGTACATGCTAAGCACTGGTAACCGGATCACAGTCCTACTGTAAACTGGTACTAGATTTCTTTTTTTTTTTTTTGGCGGGAGTTTTGTACATGTAGCCTATACTTTATTGCTTTGTGTCTCACTGTTCATCTTCTCCACTTTACTCTCACTGGGTAACCTCTGATAGCAGTTGTGTTTTTCAGAGCAGAAAAGCGTGTTAGAAATTTTGGGGCAAAATAAATATTCATACTGATTTCAGTGGGGTTTTCATACCCTTGGGTACTATACGCATCTCAAAGCAATGCAATGGAGAGCTAGATGGCATCCTGGGGGCTGGTTTTATAAGTATCCTACATAATAATTCGCTAAAACGTGTATAACACCACAGTCATGCGCATTAGAGACTGCTGCAGTCATGCTCAGTAGAGACTGCCCACGTTGTGGCTGATACAGAGCTGGACGCTCCTTCGGAGTGTCCTGCTCTGTATCAGCTGTGGCTTGGGCAGTCTCTACTGGGCATGACTGCCCCGCGACAGGCTGGCAGTGGCACTGTGGCCCTTATAACAGGCTCTTCAACTAGTTGTTACATAATTCCACAGTAAACTGGGTTGAAAAAAAGACATAAATCCATAAAATTTTACCTTTGCCACTGTCACTCCTCACATTTTTTCTTACTGTCTCTTCACTAGTGGATAGTCCTATTTCTAGTCTTCCTGTCTACCTGGAAGTTGCTTGTCTTTGTGACTTCAGTGTTCTGAAGTTAAAGTGTTCAGTTTTGACCTGGCTTGTCCTCAAAACCATTATTGGATTATCATCTGGCTCTAGGCTCCTCTGCTTCTGGTGTGTGACTCAGCTTGGTATCTAACTCATCTTTGCTTTTCTCCCTTTTGATCCAACTGACAGACACTTCGGATTAACCTAGCTTTTCTTGGCTTCTTTTCTCTGTTTTGCCCCAGAGTGCTGACTGGTATACCAGCATTCAGCCTGAAGATCACTCGTCTCTCTGCTTTGCCCAGAGTGCTAAGTGGCAAGCCAGCGTTCAGCTTGACAATCACTACTCTCTGCTTCGCCCGCGGTGCTGGGTGGTGTTCCAGTGTCCAACTTGGTGATCACTTCTCTCTCCTCTTCGATCATTGTGCTGACTGGCGATCCAGCATATAGCTTGTCGATCTAACCCTCCCCTATAGGATTTTCACTTTCATTGATGGGAATTCTGCATCTCCTCTTCCCAATCCATCTCTCCACAGGTCTTCCCAGGTACAACCAGTCTACTGGTGTATCTGTCCTGATGTGACCTCGAGCTCAACTGGAGGTTGGATATCTGGTGTAGAGGCCAGCACTTTAACTAAGCCTTGGCCGCAGCAAGGACACACCTGGGGCTGGCTACGTTAAGATGGTCTAAGATTTCACAACAGACAGAGCACACCTTATCCAGATATAAGACCACAGCTGACATTAGAAGGCGTTCTGAGACCCAGTATTCCAAAAAGGATGAGATCTGACACTTGATTAAAAACACACATATACGGCAACCTTCCAGCAAGTTTGGTCATAGCTTTGAGGGGCCTTTCTGTATCTTAGCCAAAATAACCCCAGTTACTTTTTGCCTTGGTACTTTTAGCAACCATGAAGATTCCAAATTCCTTCCATATTTCTCTCCTGAAATCCGTGGTTAAAAATGGTTACTATCATGTTCTTCACTCTCCTGCTCCAGTTACAGTTGATCATCACCAGGAATTGGAGGTACACAGAATTCTGGATTCCCATCAGGTCTGTGGTACTCTCCACTACCTTATTGATGGGAAGGAGTATGATCCCGAAGAGGGCTTTTGAGTTCCAGCCCCAGATGTCAATGCCAAGGCCCGGTACAGTTCTTTGCAGTTTTTACCTGGGTTGTCTTTGAAACAATCTTCGGATTATCCTAAGGTTCTACACTCCTCTTTTTCTGGTACTCGACTCAGCTTGGTTTTTGACTTGCTTTTGGTTTTTGACTTGACCAGGCTTGCATCAACTTACTCTTCTCCACTTTGTCACAGAATGCTGACCAGCTTTCGAGCATTCAGCTTGGCAACTGCACCCTTGCTTGGCAACTGCACCCTTTCACTTTGCTTAGAGTGCTGATTGGAGATCCAGCATATAGCTTGTTGACCCCCCCCCCCCCCACACACACAAACACGCACACACAAACACGCACACACACACACACGCTGCAAGCTCTCTGTGGACTTGGACAGGAGTTTCACTTCTGCCTTCAAGGGAATTCTTCATATCCTCTTCACAATCCATCTTCTTGGCAGGCCTACCCAATGTGTCTATCGTGATCACACTGCCTCACAAGCTAGCACAAATAGGCTGTATTCAATTAGCTGCAGAGGTACAATTCTGGAGCAACCCAGCTGCATCACAGTGGAGAAATAAAAATCCCCAATGAGTTCCATATAATGAACTCTCTAAGGCGCTATACAGTTAAAAGAGCTGAGCAAAAAAACAAAGGTCATCCATTAAGACTAGATAAAAGCCCTTTCAACTAAAATAAGGCAAGGATTTTTTTTTTTTTTTTTTTTTACAGTAAGAGCAGTAAAGTTGTGGTATTTTTTTCCCTCATGATCCTGTGCTTGCAGATACTGTCATTGCTTTCAGAAAGTGATGGATACCTTTCTAACTTTGTGCAATATTGAGAATTATGACAGTTTCAAAGCAGATAGGATATAGATCCAGGGTAATATCCAACTGCCATTTGGAGTCAGAATGAAAGTTTCTAATTGGAAATGGCTTACATTTCTCTTGTCTTCCTCTGGATCAACAGGGATGATATGGCATGGGCTGAACTTGATGGACACATCTTTTTTTTCAGCCCCATCAACTATGTCATTATATATGTTCCTGTGTAAATGGGGCTTTTTACCCCTTATATACTAGAAAGGTCTCTAACATATTGCTTGAAAGCCACATTAAAATCAATAGGAATTTTTACTTGTTATCTATGATGCAGTTGGTTTGCCTCAGGATTAGTCCTCTTTGGCTTACTGAATATAGTCCCAGTGTTCCACAGATAGTATATAATGTCATGCATTTAAATAAAAAGTGTATGTATAGCTTTGTATTAGTTTTTTATATTGAACTAGTATGGAAGCCCGTATACACGGGCTAAAGTGCACCCGGCTGCTGCCCCGGAGCCGGTAGCAGACACATGACGTGACGGAGCGGGGCAGTGCGTTCGGTGAGTCTCTACTGCACATGTGGGGAGCTCCAGATGGCTCACAGCGAAGCTCCCTGTGTGCTAAACCACAGATACACAGTAGAGACTCTCTGCTGCGCATGTGCGGTTACGGCTCACAGTGAGCGACGCATTCTACCACTTTATATTCTAAGATAATGCGTTATCTATACAGAGGAGCAATTTAAGAGTAAAGCTGATTGAACCATAGGTTTTTAAATGAAAATTCTGCAAGATCTCATTGATATGAAGGGAGCTTGTAATCTCTTGGATGCATTCAAGAGGTTCAAGGCCCAGTTACATCAATGCGAATTCTTATTTTGCCTCTACATAATGCAGCTAAATGATTCAGAATTTCACCTCTTTAGCTTGATATACATGTCCCAAGGATCTGAATCCCCCTGTATGTTTATATTAACCCCCTTCCCTTTTCCTCTGCTGTAGCAGAAAAATAAGCCAGACTATCCTGCTTCCAAACAGATCTCTTCTCTCACTAAGTTAGAGTACATTGCAGGAGATAACTCCAAAGTACACAACTGACATCAAATGGAATCTATGGGATAAACCAGTGATAAATGTTATCACCTACAGTGGAAGCCAGCCCCTTATTTGCTTACATTATCAACTATTTTGGCACCTTTTTAACATAGGCAGTAGTTCCTATTGTACGTATTATATATCCATGGATTGCAAAGAGGGATGGTGAAAATTCTCGCCTCAAACCAAAATCGGCGGAAAATGTCCTGCAAAAAGTGCTGTTTGTCCCCCTTTTTTTTTTACCTAGATCATTGCAGTGAAATCAATGGGAACACTGAATTTAAACACAACACATAGAAAATTGTAATTTATTTCCCAAAGGCATAGTATAAAAGGGGTCTGAGGGTACCTGTGTGTGTGTGGGGAAAGAATCAGTTGAACAGGGATTTTTTTTTTGGGGGGGGGGAGGTTGTTGACTGGTATTGGAGGGGACAGTAAAATAAATAACTAAATACCATAAAATCTCAGGTATAATACACACCTGTGTATAGTACGCAGGTGCCAATGATAACCAAGATTAACAAGAGTGCCTATGTATAATAAGCACCCTTGTTTTCCCCATCTCACTAAAATAAATTTACTTTGGGTACTTTGACTCCCTCCAACACTTCCCTTTGCCTCCTGCCCTGCTGCAACTCACACCTGGAGTCGGCTGAGATCAGCTTTGCACCGTAGGAGGCACTCTTGCATCTGCTGCCCACTTCCTGCAAAGACATTTTCATTTAAGCCAGTGGTATGACCTCAAGGTCCTCATAGGGCAATACAGTACATCCAATGTGCAGAGACTGATTTGTAGGACTTAGTCTTGTTAGGCCCAAGCCCTGAGGAAACATTGATATGTAGGACTTTGGTTTGTTAGCGTCACAAGCCCTGAGGAATGATATAATTTTTTACACTCGGGCTTGTTAGTGTCACAAGCCCTGAGGAATCCATTATAAGTTTTTGCACTCAGGCTTGTTAGCATCACAAGCCCTATAGAATCAGTTATAATTTTTGGCAGTCAGGCTTGTTGGCGTCACAAGCCCTGAGGGGAAAAAAAAAAAAAAAAATATATATATATATATGCCTTACTGGCCTAGTGCCAGCAGGTCATGTTATGGTGGCCAGTTCTGTCCATTCCTTCCCTTCTGTTTACTCCAGCCTGACCTCCTTCCATCCTCTTCAGCCCTCTCCCTCTAACATTCACCTCCTCTGGACCGCTCCCCTTCTTTCCATATCCTCCAGCCCGCTCACCTACCTTCTATCTTGTACGGTCCATTCTCCGCCTTTACAGCCCACTCCCCTCCCTTCCATCTCCTCCGGCTCACTCCCCTTCTTAGCGAACTTCCACTTCCAGCTCCCCTTGGCTTCTGCTCACTCTTCTCTTATACACTCCTCTGTCCCTCACCTTCCATGATTCATTCTAAATTCATTCAGACCTATCAGCATTATTTCCTGATCCTCAGTTTGTGGGCACTTTCCTTATTGCTACCCAGAACTTGCATGTATTAATCATTATCACCTATTTATAGTGCTTTCAAATAGCTTTTAAATTTAAATCCAGTGGCAACAACCTGCCCAAATAATTATGGATTTTTAAAACAATGGTGGGATTGAAGCACGAAATGTAAAAATGGCAAGGCTGAAAAAACTTTCAGAACCTGCAAGAAAAACCAGTAGATGCTCACCCATTGACTGCAAAGTGGAAGGCTCAAAATAGCTTGTAGGTGTAGAACACATTACACTGTAATGATTAGTCATCCCATCAGCATTTCTTCTACTACTTTATTGCAGGAAGACAGTGAGTCACATTTACTAAGGTGACACTGGAAAGAACAGACAAATTTTGTAAAACCATAGCCGGCAAGGTCAACTCAGCCTTTCACCCTTCGGTAGATACAATGAGTAACAAGCTATGACTAACACTAATTGCCAGCCTACATACTCAAATGCTTTTTATTCCACAGTTTGCTCTTTAATCATTTAAGCGCCAGAGAAATGTAGCTAACTCATTGCAAAGGGTTAAGCACCAGAGGGGGTGTGAAATGCATTGCTTAGCAATGTGCTGAACACTTTTCTAGTCCTTAAAGGGACAGTAATGCCCCATAAAAATTGTTTCAGTTTTGTAGACGTTAAAAAAATGAAACAATATGCTACAAATCCTATCTCTCAAACCTCTATGGTTTGAGAGATATACATATTCAAAGTTCCCCATCTCTCCCCTTCTCCTGATGTCAGCTGTAAAGCTGACAGCAGGAGATTTGAGTCATACGACTCGAGGAGGCTCTGCAGCAGAGCCGAAATCGCCTTATTGCTAAATAATTACTTCATTGGAACAGTCTACAGTGTGCGCTTGAAAACCAGGCACACTTTGTAGACCTTTCCAATGAAGGAATTATTTTCCTATAACGCGACTTGGGTTCTGCTGCAGAGCCACCAGCTGGTCCCTGGGCCGGGATCTCCTGCTGTCAGCATAGCGCTGACGTCAGGAGAAGGGGAGGGAGGGGAAAATTTGAAAGCAAATATCTCTCAAACCATATCGGTTTGAGAGCTAGGATTTGTAGCATATAGTTTCATTTTTTAATCTCTACAAAACTATAATCATTTTTATGGGGTATTACTGATATTTTAAGGGGTTATTTTTTTGTATAATCATAATACAATTTTCATTTAAAGGGCCTTACACACAAAAGAAAATATGAGCAATTCAGAGGCAAACCAAATAAAAATTCCCAGAACTCTCACTGATTAATGGGCCTTTTAACACACTGAATGCTTGAATGGTCTCACATTGTATGCAAGGTATTTAAACCAACGAGAGAAATTGTATTTGAGCTCCGAGGTATAATTGGTTTGCTCCAGAATTTGTTTCTTTTGTCCACAGGGTCTAAAATTTACAACTTTGTCTCATACATTCTGGTAACCACTTTTTTTCTTTCATGTAAGATAAGTTAACAACAAAACACTAGCTTTACTTTAAAAAATGTGGCCTAGTGAAGGATAAATGTTAACTGTCTGCTCCTTTAGGATGAAAAACAGCACTAAAGGCCAAAAATGTAAAATGTAAAAACTACCCCAGTACATATTATTTATATGAGACACAAAACCAGGAATGGGAAGACCTGCCTTGTGTCACTGTATAGCGATGGGGACAGCTTGCGTAATCCAGAGCAACGGTTGGGTGAGGTCCATGCATGTGACTGATGTGTCTTTCCGCAGTGACACTAAACAGATGAAGAAGAAGTTGGAGATGAAAAGGGTGGAGAGACTGGAATCCATGAACAAGAACACAATGGAAAAAGCTTCTCAGGACAGGTGAAGAGTTCAGAATACCTGCTAATAATAACACCCACTTATCTTACTATGGCTAGAAAACTCTCATGGCCAATTTGACTTTTGGCCTTGTGGCTTGGTTCAAGAGATAATATACTCAGTCAGTCTTGGATGTCATATCCATGGGGGTGCATATGACAGTTGCTAGTCCAACCACTGCATATGTTAATGTTCTGGTGGTTTATGCAACCTGTGTGCTTCCATCTGTGCAAAACAAACACACAAAAAAACAGAAGTTCCAGTGGATGTTTCAAGGGCTCCATTCTGTTAGGAAATTTAATGATATGTAATGAACAACAGTAGTTTTAAGACTATTTGGGATTCTATTAGCTGTGCTGCGACAAACTACGACCAATTAAAAAGGCACGATAGGTAATACATTAGCACCCACTGATATCAATACAACAGAGCATCCATTTCCCATTCTGTTGTATCGGGTGGCTGTTAACACACGTTAAGGAAATACCTTTTCTGCAGGTAATTCGGTCCCTAAAATGTGGTATTAACAACACAAGCATGCAGAACTAGGCATCCCTACACTAGTAACCCACGGATAAATTGATATGGGGGCCAAAGCCCCAATATCACTTGATCCATGTCTCAAAAAAAAAAAACAATAAACAAATTATGCCTAACAACCCACCACCAAAATACTAAGATCATAAAAAATAACCCTTTGAGTTCCAGAGTTGTATACAGCACATTTCATAGCAATGTGTTGCATACCCCTCTGGCACTGAAAAGGTTATCTTCCACTAGTCCTAACATTAACCTATGCCCTATGCCCCCTCCCCACACCTGTAACACACTTACTTTGATGTTGGAGGTCCAGCAATGTTTTTTCCACCCTGGTCCTCCTGCATCTCCTAACTAAATAACATTGAAAAGAAACCTATACCCTGTCGTCTCCACTAATAAACTGGTCCTGCTTGGGCTGTTGCCCGAGCCAGCGTGAGGGAAATATGAACAGAGATTGGCTTTCATATGGACAATTTGTGTACAAATTAGCTTCTATGCTCCCATTGTCTGGGATGTGGGGTTACATAGGGCATGGAACATACGCTAGAGAAAACCCTACCACCCAGCCAATTCACATCCAGCTGAAGGGTTCATGAATGCACGTATTATTGCCCTTCTAGTTAACCAATCATTTAGCAGGAGGGATAATGATATGTTCATCAGTGACCTCTCCAGTTGGATGATAATTGACTGGGTGGTGGAGTTACTCCAGGATATGTTCTGTGCCCATCGTAATCCCACATCCCAGCAAATGGGAGAGTGTGAACAAATTTAAACAAGGATTGGCCACATAAATTCTAAGCCCTGTTCATATTTCCCTCACAGTGGCTCGGGCAATGGCCCAAGCAGGTCCAAGGGGTGTGTGGGGGTATTTTTTTCTTTCAATTTACTAGAGGCGGCAGCAACAGTGGGGTATTAGGGTATTCTTTTAAATGTTCATTTTTATTTAGGGAGAAGATGCAAGAGGACCCTAGCAGAGATGACACCACTAGACCATTGACATCCTAAGAAGTGTGTTACCTGTTACAGGTGTGAGGGGGGGGGGGATAGGTTAGTGTTAGGATGGGGGTATTGTAATGGTAGTGTTAGGTGTAGTGGAGAGGTGGGGATTGCTTTTCGGTGTAGTGTGTTTTTTTTTGGGGGGGGGACTGTGAAAGTAGCTCTGTCAATCTTTTACACCATGTGAGTTATGGGAACAGAAAGCCGCAGCAGGCATTTGGACGCACCGCATTAACGCAGGTTTTACAGGGCCCGATGGAATCTAGACACAGGAATCATTCCTGGATATGATACTGGACTGAATATGTTATCTCTTGAAACAAGGAGCAAGGGTAAAATCCATACAGATATTTTTCTTTATTTGTTGGATACTATCCATCAGGTCAGTATTTGTGTGGTTCTAAAGATATTCATCCAGATTTTGTTTCATCCACAAAACTATAAAATGTAATTATTAAAGAGCTAGTAATGGGATACTACCCCTCTGTCGTTCATTGGGGGAGATTCACTAAGCGGTGATAAACTGGAAATGGCTTCTCCAGTTCCTATGTTATTCTATGGAGCCTATACACTAAGATTTCTTCAACTCTGGAGATCTTAGTGCATAGGCTCTATAGAATTACATAGGAACTGGAGAAGTCATCTCCACTTTATCACCTCTTTATCACTATAAAGTGAATCTCCCCCCAATGAGTTAAATAGTGTGACTGACTTCAGACACATTCTTGAATACTTTACAAAGCATTGTAATAAAGAAAAAAATTAAACATTACTAAGTCCCTCTTAATTCACAGCATTTCCTTATGGCTTAGCTTGCATAATTAAATTAAATTATTTAAGTTGTACATTTCTACTTCAGCACCTTAAATACCTGGCCAATAAAAGTAGTAGTATACATTCTTTTGTACAGGTGACACCTCACTAATCTAGCACCCCCAAGACCTGGCCAATGGCGAATTATAAAAATATCCAGTCTACAGAAGTTTAAAAAGCTTATGACCCTCTGGACAGGTCCCATATCACAGACTTTTACAGACTATATGATGACTGTGGACAAATTATTTCTCCAAATCTGATGCTGAGCCTGAAATTGTTCATGGCATGAACAACATTTTTAGAAAGAAATCTATTATATGTTTCTACATATTGTATTTAAAACATCATGCCTGATTTAACCAGATGCCAGATTATAGATTGATGGATTAGATAACACTGGTTTTATGTTGGGAAATATTTTTAAGAAAATAAAAAACATAAAGATATTGCTTTTGTAACTATTCTTACCCTGTATTTTGAGAACTATAATTTACAAAGATGAAAGAAATGTAAAAATGACACATTTACCTTACCATTGGCCTCTATTTGTGAAGCAATAAAGTTGCTGTCACACTTTGAAACCCCATTGTTCAAGGTTTATTGGTCAGGCTGTGGATCTGAAGGAAAAGAGGATTTTAGTCTTACCTGTTAAATCCTTTTCTCTTAGTCCATATGACATACAGGTACCATGGGGAGGAGACAGCTCCTCCCTGTAGGCTGGAACAATTCTAGAAGAGGTTGTGGGTGGAGCCTCCCCTTCCTCCATATCAGGCTATCCCACTAGCTCTGCCCCAGATAGACTTGAAACAGGCCTACTAAGTACGACAGCAAGAAAGAAATAAGAGAGAACTTCTGTAAGCAGCAGACCCAAGAGAACCTCCACGTCCAGCACTTAGAGACCAAGCATGGTCCCTTTCACTGGGTGGGAGACCTGTATGTCATATGGACTAAGAGAAAACGATTTAACAGGTAAGACTAAAATCCTCTTTTCTCTGTTGTCCAATATGACATACAGGTACCACGGGGATGTACCAACATTAAGCTCCCAGGGCAGGAAGAAGGAGTAAAGGACCAAAGCGCCGGTCTCCATAATACCGGAGTTCCCATAGACTATCCAGGACATGGAACAGCCCAAACTAAACTAAGTGTCAACTGATATGGAATAACAATATCACAGCACACTAGAACAAAAGCCAACTGGGCTCAAACAGTTAAAGAACGGTAAGGCACAGGAAAGAAGGGGTCCTACACAGGCAGAACTGCCTCCAGGACCTTCCTGCCAAAGCTGGCTTCAGCCGAAGCCAGGACATCAACATGATCGTCCTTGGCAAAGGTGTGCACAGAGGGCCAAGTGGCCACTTTGCACAGCTGTTCAGCAGGGCCTGATTCTTGTAGGCCCAGGAGGCCCCAACAGACCTGGTGGCGTGTGCTGTAATGCGGAAGGGAACAGGTTTCCCTCTGAGCACATAAGCCTTGAGGATGGTAGACTTAATCCAAGACACAATAGTCACCTTGGATGCAGCTAAGCCAGCCCTGGGACCCTCAGAGATGACAAACAAGGCATCCGTCTTACGGGAAGACTCAGTACGGTGCACATGGAACGTAAGGCCGTGTACCACATCTAACAAGTGGAGATCCCTCTCCTTGTCAGACGTAGGGTCAAAATGAAGGCACAACAATCTCCTGATTGATGTGGAACTCAGAGACCACCTTAGGAAGAAATTCCTGGGAGGTACGAAGAACAGCCTTGTCCTTGTGAAACACCAGGAAAGGCGGTTTACAGGACAGGGCCTGCAGTTCAGCAACTCTGCAGACAGAGACCACAGGCAGAAGAAAGGCCATCTTCCATGCCAGAAGGCGTAGAGGAATGGTAGCCAAGGACTCAAAGGAAAGCTGCTGCAAGACTCCCAAAACCAGATTAAGGTCCCACTGGGGAGTAAGAGCCTTATAGGCAGTGAAGGCATGAGAGATGCCCTGAAAGAAAACCTTGACATCTGCCAAGATGGCAATGCATCTCTGGAAATAAACAGAGAGGAAGTCTGAACCTTCAAGGAGCTAAGACTGAGCCCTTTGTTCACACCATCCTATAAAAGAGACAGAATCACAGGGAGACCAGACTCCTGGAATGACAGGTCCCTGTCAACACACAAAAACTGAAAAATGGACCAAACCCTATGGTAGGCTTTGGAAGACACCAGTTTCCTAGCCTGGATCATAGTGGAGTCCACCTCAAAGGAGAAGCCTTTCCTTCTTAGGATGGAGACTTCGATAGCCATGCCGTCAAAGCCATGCACTCAAAGTCTTCCTTCCACAGATAACTCTGAAGGAGGAGATCCGGTCTGAGTGGCAATGGAAACAGATTCTTGAATGGAGAAAGCCACAAGTTCTGGGAACCAGGGATTTCTGGGCCAGTAATGGGAGATCAATATGACCACTGGACGTCCATCCAAATCTTCCTTAGCACCTTGGGAATGAGAAAAATTGGAGGGAAGATGTAGACCAGATGAAAACCCCATGGGATCGCCAAAGGATCCAAGGAGAAGGCCACAGGATCCCTGCAACAGGAACAAAACATGTGAACCTTTCTGTTGTTCCTGGTGGGAATCAGTTCTATTTGAGGAAGACCTCACCGCTGTACCAACAGGTCGAAAGCGTCTGGGTGGAGTTCCAACTCTCCCCGGTCCACCCTCTGACTCTGCACTGCGGAAATAGCCGGAATGTGATCTTCTGCCCAAGCCAAGATAGATTTCACCTCTGACCAAGCGGAAGCATTCTTGTGCCTCCTTGCTTTTTGCTTCATGTATGTCACGGCTGTGGCATTGTCCGACTGGATGCGGGCTGGACAACCCCTCAGTGGAGAGAACCAGTACATTAGAGCATGATGAATCACCACGTGCTCCAGAACATTGATGGACTGAAGAGTCTTCTTTACAGTCCATCTGCCCTGAACTCCCAGGTGATCCAGGACAGCTCCCCAGCCCCTGAGGTTGGTGTCTGTTGTCACCAGGGTCCAGTCCTGATTGACAAAGGGTTTACCTTTCTCCAAGTTGGGCCTGTCCAGCCACCAAAGCAGATCCTGCCTCAACTCTGGAGGAAGAGAGACGTTGCAGTACAAGAGATCCGGGTTCCCATGCCAAGCACGGATAGTGAACCCCTGGAGCTCCCTGGTGTGAGCCACGGAATATGGAACTGCCTCCATGGTGGATACCATGTGGCCCGTCAGAGTCAAGAATTTGCGGACCGGAGCAGATGGCCATACCAGAGCTCTGGACACCAGATACATGACCTGTTGGATAGAATCCTTGGTCAGGAAGACCTTCCCTTGGCAAGTATTGAACCTGAGACCAAGGAAAACCAGGACCTGAGAGGGGACTGGAGCAGATTTCTCCATATTCAAAATCCACCCATGGTGGAGGAGAATCTGAGTACTGTCCTGGACATGCTGGTTCAGGAGATTCCTGGATGGCGCCTTCAGCAGAAGGTCGTCCATGTAGGGAGTCACTTGAATCTCCCGGGTATGCAGAAAGGCAATCAATGTCCCAAAGACTCTGGCAAACACCCTAGGAGTGGAGGTAAGCCCAAAGGACAGAGTGGTTAACTGGAAATGAATCAGGACATGAAAGTAAGCATCCTGCAGATCCAGGATGACAGACAGCAAGGATTCCATCTTGAAGCATTCAGTCTCCACAAAGGTATTGAGGTCTTTGAGGTCCAGGATTGGAAGACTGCTGTAAGCAAAGCGCACAAAGGAGTTGGCTGTCAGGATGGATGGGGATGTATAGGTACACATCCTGAATTGATGCGATGACAGTACGCAAATATTCCATCTTGAAGAGCATAGTCACCACATATTTGTTGAGATGAGACACTTCAGGTCCCAGATGGGACGACAGCCTCCGTCCTTCTTTGGAACCATGAACAGGTTGGGAAAAAAACAAACTGAATTGTGCTCTGGGAGAGGTATTGGGATCAGGACCTTCTTGGCCAGCAGTGAATCCACTGCCTCCTGAAAGAGGAATATTTTGTTTGGATTTTTTGGCACCCTGGACAAAAAGAAATGAAAAGGTGGAAGGGACTTGAAATCTATGTGGTAGCCTTCTGAGATTACAAGCAAAACCCACTGGTCCGCTACTGATGACTCCCAAGCATCTAAAAACAGGATAAGACACCACCCACACAGGCAAATGTGGACCAGGATTCCGCAAGTCATGCGAAAAATTGCTTGACAGACTTACAACTTGAAGCTGCTCACTTGGGTTGCCACTGCTTTCTAGGCTTGGTGGAGGAGTGCACGTGGGAGGCTTGAGAAGCTTGTGGCTTTTGCGCATACATTTGGAAGGGATAAAAAAGAGACGCAAAAATTGAAGCTTAGGAGGAAATTCACCTTCCAGCAGGACAATGATCACAAGTCAAAAGCAACATTGAAGTGGTTCAAGAGCAAAAAGGTGATTGTCCTACAGTGCAAAAAACAAAACAGAAAGAGAACTCTGCCAAAATAGCACTCAACATTGATGTTCAGGTGTGTTATCAAATGAATTGGAGCTTAATCAGGATAAACTTAACCTTTATTGAAAATGAAATTAAACACTTAAGCAAAGAAAAATGCAAAACAAAAAGAAAAAGCAAAACAAAATATAAATGAAGAGTACTACAGAGGCAAAAAAAAACAAAAAAAAAACCAGCTTGTCATATATAGTATATAAAAGTATTAACTATACCAGGAGTCAAAAAAAGCAAAAAGCCAAATGTAAAACCGTAAAGAAAAGTCATTAGCAGGACTTCCCTATTTGAAGCACTATGGAGTGAGTCCATATTAAAAAGCCCATGGGATTATGGCTGGAAAAAGACTTGTGCTCAAAGTTGCCTCTCAAAAACGGAAAGAATTACTGAACAAAAGGGCCTTTGTTATTAGAGTGATTGATCAGTTCTAGGATACAGCTTGTATAAAATAAGCATGAACAGAGAGCTTAGTTGGTGCTCCTGATCATATTGAGCTACCAGTAATTGAAACAAAAATGTCAATGAAGCTATTCTGCAGCAATATACCTAAAGGACTGACTCAAAAATAACAAACAGGATCAGGTAAGAATGAGGTTCTTCCTCAGCGTCTAGGTGTCTACGCGAGTTTTGCTCTGTATGCTTACTCAAGGCAAATCACTCAAGTATGCGAAGATGCCATCTATTTAAACTAGAAATGTCACCCACTGACTCTAGATTGACCGGAATAATGCAGGCCAATCACGCAACTTCCTTGTTTAATGACATCACTGCAATAGCAAAAAGAGCTAACCATGCTGATTGGCATCTCCCAGTGTCAGAAATATGTAGAAAAACGGGGTGAATTGCTGTATCTTTCTATGTCTTGTAGCGCTGCCATACTAATAGGTGGAAATGTCATAAATAGGATAATAAAAAAATGCATATGCCACAATCATGCAGGGAAAATACATGTATCAACATCAATGATACAGTATGTCTTCACCAAAACTTTGTAAAACAGTATGAGGTGAGCATGTTGGCTCAGTGTTGAAGATTGGTAAACACAAACACATTAACATTAGTATGGCAGTGCTACCAGACATAGAAAGATACAGCAGTTCACCCTGTTTTTCTATATATCTCTGACATTCGAGATGCCAGTCAGTATAACAAATACAGGACTAGACAGAAGGCAGCATTCACTGGGCTCCACACGATCATATGCCCTTTGGGTGAAAAGTAATACGGAGAAATCAAAAAATAGTGAATACTGTTATACTGACTGTGAGGCGTGCTTAATTAGTATGGTAATAAAATGAATAATATAAATAATACAATATAAATACTTGCAACAGTATTGATATGTGTAAATGGATGGTGAACTGATATCATAAATAAAGATAAACTTCACAGGAATTGGTCCAGGCAACAGTTTCACCTTTCCTGTGTCATGATTCAGTCAGACAGTATGAAGGCAGATCTTCACTGGTGGCTTCAGAGGCCTTATCTGTCCTTGAGAAGGCCTATGGTTATCCCAAATTGGGTAGTAGTCACAACAGTCTTTGGGTGGCATAGGGTCTTTGGACAAGGATGAAGAATGTTCTGGAGCCTTTGGCAATTTGCCTAGAACTGGGGTCGCAGTCCCTCCAAGGATCCCCCTGTGTGGATCCAGTCAGACAATGCAGTAGCGGTGGCTAACATCAACCCTCAAGGAGGGACCAGAAGTGCGGACACATGGGCTGAGGCTCGCCTTATCCTCATGTGGGAGGAGGCCAACATGCCGGCTATCTCCGCAGTTCACATTCCAGTGGTAGACAATGTTGTGGCTGACTCTCTCAGTTACCAGAGTCTACATCCTGGCATTTGGGTGCTCAATCGGAGTGTATTCAATTCCATAGTTCATCTATGGGATCTCCCTACAGTGGAACTAACAGCCATTTGACTAAACAGAGAGGTTCTTCAGTTTTGCGCCAGGTCACAGGATCTTCTAATACTCCCAGTAGATGGTCAGTCCCTGGTATTTTCATCTGGTGTATAGGTTCCCTCCGATTCCCAGACTGCTGAGGAAAACCAGGAAGGAGTGGGTTCATGTCCTGTTGTTTGCACCGTTCTGGCACCACTGGGCCTGGTTTTTGGATTTTAACAAGATATCTGTGCCATGGCCAATTCGGCTCCCTCCATATCTGGACATTTTGTCTTAGGGTCTGCTGTGTCATCCGCAAGTAGAGACACTAGCTTTGACAGCTTGGCTCTGGAGACCAGTATCTTAAGAAAGAGTTTTTTTTTCTGTTATTGTTACCAGTCTATGGCTTGAATGTCAGTCTCTTCCAAGGCCTATCAATGTTATGGCCCCTGTGGTGTAGGAACTTTCCAAATTCTGTTATCTTGGTAATTTTCTTCAGGATGGTTTTCAGAAAGGGCTTGTTTGTACTTCTATTAAGATACAGAATTCAGCTCTTCCTATCCTTTTTCAGAGGAGTGTTGCCAGATGTGCACACTTTTGTCCATGGGATGGCTCATGCCTACCATGTCTTTTGGGATCCCACTCCTTCGTGGATTTGAACCTAGCTCTGGGAGTGATTCAGATGGCTCCTTTTTGTGCCTCTGTCTTTGGTATCCCTGCATTTCCGGACAAGATTATCTCTCTTTTGGCAGGTGGCCAAACTCCAGGCTTTATCTTGTAAGCCTCCCTTGTTGGTTTTCCACTCTGACAGGGGGTTTCAAGGGCTTCTGTAGAGTTCCTCCTTAACCCTTTGAGTGCCAGAGGGGTACGCAACTCATAGCAAAGCAATGTATTGCGTACCCCTCTGGCACTCAAAGGGTTAAGGTTGTTACTGAGTTTCACATTACCAAGGCATTTGTTCTTCTTTCTCCCTGTCCAGCACCATCTAACAGAATCAGAGGCTTCATCTCTTGGATGTAGGCCAGGTTGTATCTAAGGTTAGAGTGTCTTCTTTGGTTAAGATGACCATTCGACAGGTGTATGTCCTAAGACAAGAGCCAGTGCGCTTTTGTGTTACAACCCATTCCAGTGGGAGTATCTCAGGCCTATAAGAAGCAGGCCTCTGCTGCAGAGGAGTAAGGTGGCATTGTGGTCATCCCTACACATGTTTGTCTAACACTGTCGAGTTGGCTTCAGCTGAAGCCAGCTTTGGCTAGAAGGTTCTACAAGCATTGTGCCAGCGTAAATATCTTTCCCAATTTTCTTTTGACTACTGACATGTTAGTTCTTGTCACTTTGTTTTTAGGGTTGGTGTACATTGACACCCGAAGGCTCATGTTGTTCCAGTTCATTTCTTTTAGAACTGGTCTGTGCTTGGAGGGTTTTTTTGCCTTCCCTACCTGGAATCTTGGTGGATGCTTTGGAATATCCCCATGGTTCCCATGTTCCACATTGTACGTATGAAAAAATTGTGCTTTTGTGCACTTACTGATAAATCCTTTTCTCTTATTCCAATTGGAACACAAGACATTATTCACAGACAAAATACAATGGTTCAAGTCCCAGGCAGGGAAGTCAACTTAGGTGCTATAGGGGATTCCCTGTTTTGTTCTACTTCTATTTCTTTTCTTTTGGCTCTGCTATATGTCAACCTAGTCTGTGTTAAGTGGGAAAAAATGAAAGTGTCCATCTCAGAGCGCTCTGTTGTCAGTACCCTGCCCTCCTAAAGGGTGGAATTTCACCCCATGGTTGCTGTGTTCCACATGGATTAAGAGAAAAGGATTTATCTGTAAGTACACAAAAAATCCATACATCTCAAATGAATATCGCAGCAAATAATACCTTTTTTTACTGGACTAACATTCAGTTATAAGGATAAGCATTTTTTTTTTTTTAGCAACAAGCTCCCTTTATCAAGTCAGAAGCATACTTCTGACTTGATAAAGGGAGCCTGCTGCTCTTAAAAGATTGTCCTTATAATTGAATGTTAGTCCAATAAAAAAGGTATTATTACATACTGCCATGCTCATTCATTTGGCATCTCACCACTGGACTAACTTGGCTATCCTAAATTATACATTTTATTTTAGATCACCTTTCTTTATCTATACTTAAGTTTTGTTAATAGTGACTTTGCACACAGGAAATGTAATAAAAACAGTGGCCAATCTGATTTGTCCCCATGGTGCAGCTGGTTTGCCCTAGAATAGGTTCTTTTTCGAGTGCATAATACAGGCCTAAGTTCTGTTAAAAAATAAACAAACATGCCTATTCCAAATTATTTATGTATTTTCAGGTTAAAAAAAGAAATAAATAACTCACACATCCAGGAGGTGGTGCAGGTTCTACAAATGGTGAGTTTCACGGTTTAAACTGCAGCAAAATGTGACTGGGAGTGTTCATATTGCTCTTGTGTACAAAGCGTTCAGGGACACTGCCATGTCTTTGAAACTACCAGAAGAAGTTCCACTTTGACAACTGTGTGTATGCATAGAAATGGATGTAATGCACACTCAAAAGAAAAAGGAAGGAAAAAGAACTCACCCAATATAAAGTACAAAAATTAAATTAGTTTATTCAGTCTCTTCAAAAGAAAAAATAAAATTCCCACCTTTGTTCCTGGTACTGAACTTCCACATCTTTGAAACAGTGGTGCAAGAGGTGATCGAGGCTATGCATGAAGTAGCCTCTAGCTCAGACCTGTCAAAGGGATCGAGATGAACTCAGACACTCAGATTGTTGCAAAATAAGTGGATAAGGTTGGGAATGTTGTTCTTATGGATGAACAAAAATATGCAGTTGACAGACAGTTGAGAAACAATGAACATTATGTGAGGCTAGAAGTCTATGCTCTGCAAGATATCCAAAGTAATTTGTTGAATTTGCCATCAGAAGGGATAAAGCAAAAAGTGATCAGTAAGGATGTATTTTCCTGTTTACATCATATACATCTGAAACTTCCAACTTTTTACATATTACTAGAAATTGCACTTGTCAGTCCCCTGGGATATCCTATCATCTAGGGGGATTTATGGAGAAATTGAGAAACTGAGTACATGAATCTTTCTGTCCATTCCTCGGTATGGTGCACTCATGATTGAAGGCTACAACTGTCCTACATCACTTGGATGGTATTGTGGTGTGAGAGAATGCACTGAGGGGCATCTCCCCTCACCATTATGCTCCATCTGTGGCTGCAAACTTTGCCTGAGTGGAGAAGTGCAGTTGAGCATCAGTGCCCAGGCTGCTAATATTGGCATTTGTATAACATGGGTATTACAAGATTATCACTCCATAATTCCTTTTTCAGTTATCTGACAAATGGGACAACTATCAGAAGAAACTAGAAGAAAAACAGACAGAAGGTCTACAGAGGATCCGAGATAAAGGACAACAGGTAAAACCCACATGTAAAATGCTCAGAAATTATACTCCATTTAAATAAAGTTATATTTTCACTGTTGAAGTAAAAGTCCCTATTGAGGTTACATAAACTCTGTAACTTTCTAACAGGTTAATGAGGGAACATTGTGATGATCTGGATTACCCCCAAGCTGCGGGGTAGCCAGGACTGATTTTTAATATTACCATGGTTGGGCATTAGGTACACCCATATCTTTGCAAGCACTGCACACCTGGAGGATAAAAATGTGTTTTAGATCAATGTGAAATTTGAGGTAATGTATTACACAGAGTGCTGCTGCCTACTGCATGGAGGTCTCTTCGTTCAAAGCTACAGTTTCTGTCATCTAGACCAGGGATGTCAAGTCTGTTAATCTAGCGTTGCAAACAGGCCAGGATTTAAGGATTTTCTTGCTTGAGTGCCGGTGGCTTAGCCAAAATGAATGGGCCAGTGTTTAAGAAATATCATTAAATCATGTCCTGTTTGGAGCCCTTGAGGACCAAATGGTCTCACTCCTAGTTCATGCTTTCATTTGTTCCATAAAGTCACAGACAGCCTGATGGATGGGACAGTGCTTAGAATGAGTGGACCATTGCCGACATTTATAATTTATTTATTTATTAAGGTGTCAAAAGATTCTGGAGTGCTGCAGAATAGGTTGTCAAGACAACATAACACTGTACAAGGTGGGTCCAGTGGATATAAGGGGTTTTTACAATCAAAACATTGGAGACTGAAAGACAAAAAGGCCCTGCTGGCTACAGACCTGTCATCTAGTAAATACACTTGATTTCTAGGTGTCCACAAATTTACAGATCAATAGACAATGTAAGACCGCCACACACTTACCCAGAGGTGTAATCCTGATCCCCAAATCGCTCCTCTAGGTGGTGGAACAATTCCCCAGTGTAAAAGGTTTAACTTTATTGTATAAACACTGCCTAAACAATTAAAGGAATAATAACATATCACAATGATAGTCCCCACCTACCTTTGCCTGAAAAGAAAATCATAATGACCTCCACAAATTAATTCTCTATGGGCTGGGTCACCATAATTGCTCTTTCTTTAGCACATAATGTCATGTCTATGGAGGCAGACATGATTTGTTGCAGGACTCAAAGTTCACTAAATCTTGCCACTGAAGTCTTCCTAAGAAGGAATGAATACTTTACTGGGAGGAGTTTATGGTCCTGGAGTCCTGCAACAAAGAATCAAGTCCATCTCATACATCGCTGCATTATAATTTAGCCCGGTTTAATCTGCTAATACACAGTATAGCCCTCTATTTTCCCTTCTGCTAGAAGTTTATCTAATCTTCTCTAAAAGGGATAGTATCACTTAATATATAGCAAAATATATATTGTAGGGTGTATCCTCCTGAGTACAAGGGAACTCCCACTGCTAACTGGTGTTTTATTCAAGTTATTGAAGCTCAAGCTTGAATTTTTTAGGTGCAGTATCTCAATGGCCTGGCATTTTACATTAGCGCTGTTCAGGGCTGGTGCAAGGATTTTTGCCACCCTAGGCAAAACCTAATTTTGCTGCCTATTTGGCTCCGCCCCTTGTGTCCCACCCCTTTATACCCTGTCGACTTATACCCCACCTCTTTTCATGATTGTCCTCTCTCTGCCCCCAGGGCCAGTCTGCCCCTGGTCTGGAGATGCCTGTAAGAGATGCCCCCCACCAGCTCCAACTTGCCCCTATCAGCTCCAACTTGCCCCCCACTAGCTCCAACGTGCCCCCCACTAGCTCCAACGTGCCCCCCACTAGCTCCAACGTGCCTCCACCAGCTCCACTTTGCCCCACCAGCTCCACTTTGCCCCTATCAGCCCCAACTTGCCCCCTCAGTTCCATCTTGCCCCCATCAGCTCCAACTTGTCCCCATCAGCTCCACTTTGTCCCCCATCAGCTCCAACTTGCCCCCCCATCACATACCTTTAGCTGCTGGAGCTCCCACGCAGTCTTCTCTTCAGTAATGCAGAGCGCGCCAGGAGATCATGACTCCCAGATCGCTCCGCATTACTAAAGAGCCGACGGCGATGAGGGAGCGCAGTAACGACACAGACCTGTGTTGTGGTTCCCAGCGTGGTGCGTGCGGGCGCAGCTATCCTCTGCTGCATGCCCGCGCCCCAAGTACATGTGCACCCTAGGCCAGCCCCTACCTTGCCTATAGGTGGCGCCAGCCCTGGAGCTGTTGCTACAGCCTCCGATGGAGGTTTATGATCAATTGACAGGAGCGGTCCATAGAATTATGTAGCAACAGCAGCACTCTAAACTTCCAGGCTTTAGTTTTACAGATGGCCAGGAAACATAGAAAAAAAATCAGGAAAGGAAGGCAGTCACCATGCCAGTGAGCATCAAAAAAACCCCTGCCTGAAATGCACACAATATGTTTTTTTTCTCCAGGAGGGATGTGCTGTGTTCTACAAAGACTAAGAGAAAAGGATTTATCTGTAAATACACAAAATCATCTTTTCTCTTTCATCCACTGGGGAACACAGGAACCATGGCAACATACCAAAGCTTTGTCAACCAGAACTCTAGTGAGGAGAAAAACTCCCAAAATCAAATCCAGTCTCATAGTCAAAAAACAATTTAAAGGGATGGTAATGTTTCAAAATAAAAGCAGCTCAAATTAACCTTCATAATGTTTGGGCCATGGAGAGTTGTTATTTCAATACTGTCAGAGTTGTAGTTCCAGAGTAATTGAATGATTAAGTTTCTCCCTCCCCTTTTACCTAGTGTAAGCCACCTCCCCTCAGATGTGGAATCTGATCCTGGGACTAGACAGCTCACAGTAAGGGACAATCTTCTTACTGTGAGAACATTGAAAACCCTGCCCCCACTCGACAGATTTTTCATGTTCTTCCCTTGTGCTAATTGAAGATTGTCCCTCTCTGCAAGCCACCTGGACACCCCCTTTCTGTTCTGAGGTGAGCAGTGTTACATCCGTAAAAGGGACGAGAGGGGGATACTTTATCATCCAATTACTCTTTAACTACAACTCGGACAGTATTGAAATAACACTTTCCATGGCCCAAATACTATGAAGATTAATTGGAGTGGCTTTTATTTTGAAACATTACTATCCCTTTAAACAAAGAAACTCATGTATCAACAGACACCACCATGCAGAACTATGTAACAGAAGAAAGGTTATTAGAAGGGAAAAGAAAAGGCACCTATATGCCCATTACCACCTGGAGAATTTTTTACATTGGTCTTTGCTGAGGGCAGCTTGTTCAGTCTGCAATGTTTTATGAATTTGTGAAGCGACAACCAAGTAATCTCTTTGCACATCTGCTCTGCAGATGCCTGGTTCCTATAGGCCCAAGATGCACCCACCAAACTGGTGGAATGTGCCATTTTCTGAAAAGGTAATGGCCTCTTTCTGATGACATAAGCCTAGTGAATGATCATCTTGATCCAAGAGGCCACTGTCACCTTAGACAGTTCTTGGCCCATATGTGGACCATCAGGAATAAATAACTCTCACCAAACATAAGATCTATGGAGGTATGGGATCCCTAAAGTTGGGGTAGGAATGCTCCACCCCTGAACAGCCTTTAACACAGTTGTAGACATCTGGAAAATAACCAACAAAGCAGAGATCTGAACATTGATGGAACTAAATCGAAGACCCTTATGGAGGCCACGTAAAAGTAAAAATAGGTTAGTGCCCACTGGTAGGGATATAATAATATTCCCAATGATAGTGAAAGAGCTAGACCCAGCTTACATGTTGCTCATCTAATATATGTGACCCAATCAATATATTAGAAAATCTGGTTAATAGACAAAATAAGGAAAAAGATTAATAGTGGTAAACATATATTATAAATTAATTGGTATCAACAAAACTATATTAAATGAAAACACACAAAAATGGTGTATGTAGAAAATATGAGTAGCCCTTAAGTGTCAAAGAGGAATATTGAAATAGAGGGACATGGAATATATAGCGTTGGACTAGATACAATATATCCCTAGGAGACTGGTAGAGTATAATGACACCGTTACAGGCTGAGTGGATCTATGATACAAGCTTTCAAGACAATTAGGTCTCTTCTTCAGGCATAAAAAGATTAACGCTGAATGCAAATACATGACTTTAAAACTCATGTGCATTATTTTAAAATCTAACCCCTTGAGTGCCAGAGAGGCATCCAACATATTGCAACATGATGCAATGGATACCTCTGTGGCACCCAAAGGGTCAATTTTTCTCACCAGAAGGTGAAAAGGACATGGACGTGAGCCATTTATGAATATCACCTGAAGAACAAAGACAAGACCCTATAGTAAATCTTGGCCTAATCAGACTCATGGGAAAATTGTGGTACCATGTTAGCCATAGAAAAATAGCAGACTAGCAAAGTAAAAATACCTTTATTAGCTGGCCCAAGGAGTCAAGCTTTTAAGACAACTAGATCTCTTCTCCAGGCATAATAAGAACTTCTTGAGGTTGCGTATCCAGTTGTGATGCCCCAGAATAGACTAACACATCAAGAGATGCAGAAGGGCATCTACGGAAGAGGCCTTCAACAGAAGATGGTCCGTGTAGGACATAAGTGTGTTGAATACCAGTAGCTAGACCAAATGGAGAGCTGTAAATTGAAAATGGTGATTTTGACAAACAAAAATGAGAAATTGCTGATGCTTTGTGTGATTGGAAACCTGAAGATACACATTCTTTCTGTTCAGAAAAGCCAAGAACTCCCCTGGACACAAAGGATGTGCATCTCCATGTTTCCAATCACACAAAACACGAATGATTTCTAAAATGTGCTTGTCAAAATCACCAATTCTAATTTACGGCTCTTCCATTTGGTCTAGCCTCTGGTATTCAACACACTTATGCCCTATTGTCACGGCTTGACTCTCAAGTAGTCGTTCAGGATCAATGCCTGCCACACCAGTTCATTGCTGGGGCCGAAGTCAGATAAAGGTGCTGGCCACAAAGCCAGATGTCCAATCTCGGTTGAGCTGGGACCCTGACCAGGCTAGATGGTGTACACTGGTAGAAAGACCCAGACCTTGGAGATCAGATGAAACCCAAGTTGCAAATATAGGACTAGAAAAATCACAAAAAGAAAACACCATGGAATAGATAGGACAGGAAAGGCACTATCCACTATACAACCTGAAATTCAGGTTGGATAAGACCAACAACGGATGGCTGGATGTCTCTGGCATCCCAGGTGGGATATGAACACCAACAGATGTCTGGATATCTCTTGATATCCCAGGTGGGATAACACCACCAACCAGTGAAAACTCACTGTGCCCACTGTGGGATAAGACCACACATTGTCAAACCAACTACTGTCTGTCACCCAGGGAATACTACCACTTGCAAAACAGTGGGCTAAGACCACCACAAAACTGACAGGAATGTCCTGGCCTACTGCCTAGATGAGACCCTCCAACTATGTGTGAGGTGAGTAATGGAGGCTGCAACAGACACCCAAAAGGACCAAAGAAAGGCCCAAGGGTGAACCTGATGAAATGTGGCACCCACAAAGGCCAAAATGGAAGCTAGGCCCAGAGCAGGTGGAGGAGAGAAGCCAACGTTGTCGACTGACCACCCCACTCGCTACCAATGAAACCCACCGTATAATATGACTGACAACCTCATCCCCACAAGAGACTCTTATACCATTAGGATAAGCAGGGACCCAGAGCAATAAGAACTGGAGTGTCCACAGAGACTAAGCCCGAAAGTTGTGGGTAGAGGAAAGGAGTACCACAGCATGCGACCAGAACACCTCGTGGTTCCGAGGGAAAAAACCACCAGGATAGGCAAGTAAGGCCACGGGCTGGGATAGTCAAGTCACTAGGAACATCTGGTTCTGCAGCGAGAAAGCGATATACAGAAGTCAAAGTAACACTAACCGGTTCACCAGAAGCATCAGGAACCATAAGGATAAACAAAGTCAGAGAACAAGCCGAGTCACCTGGAGCATCAGAAACAGAAGGGATCAACAAAGCCAAAGTTAGAGAACAAGCCAAGTCACTGGGAGCGTCGGAGATAGAGTAAAATCCCAGAAAACTCTGCTGATGGAGAACTTGAAACAAGACCTCCATACCCACCAAGGCTTGGACCAGTTCCCAGAACTGGAAAGCCATCAAGGGGTCTCAGGGAACCCTTAATATTAAGTGCAGAGATAACCCACTCATCTTGAAACTGTCATAGGTGTCCTCCTATCGCCTGCGGCAGCCCCACATGCAATTATTCAAGAGGCTTATCTTGTAAGGCTTCTGGGTGAGCTCAGTAGCCGTCCAAGCTGACTTGGACTTGTGATGAAAGTGGGATTGGTTTGGGAAGCCTTGGTTGCTTGCGAGTAGTAGTGAAGGGGGAGACTACGAAAGTGTGATTTCCACAGAAAAAAAAAATATGCTTAGCTGTGTAGTGGGGTAATAGTGAACTCTTGTCCCCCAGTAGCCTGGCTACGAACAACCTGCTAATTCAAGGCCAAGGAGTTGTTTACCCATGAAAGGCAAGGTGATCAGAGACTTTTTAGAAGACTGATTAGCCGACCAGATCTTCAGCCACAAAGTGTCACTACTTCACAAAGACAGACATTAGTCTCATGAATAATATATATCATATGCATGATGTCTTTTCCTAGCCAATTCCGCCCTGACCTCCTGAACAAGCGGCTGCACCACTCAGGACATAGCAAAAGTGGGGCACAGAGCAGCCCCATGGTCATAAAGTTCATTTTTAATTGGGAATCCAGGTGTTTATCTACCTGGTCCTGAAATGCTGTTGCATTAACAACTTGCAGGGCTGTATGTCTGGACAAGTGAGAGATAGGGTGGTCAACCATAGGAGCAGTGTCCCACAATTTCAATGGTTCAGCAGAGGTGCTTAAAATGTCAAACTATCTAGACAAGTAGACCTTCCTATCAGCAGATTTCTATTCATCCAAGATAATCTGGTCTATAGAATTGTAGGAAGGAAAGTGAACTGAAGCTCTCTTCCACTAAAAATGACAGTAGTGTCTTGACCCAAGCTGGCTCTCATCAGTCCTGAGGGGGCCCCGGTGGAGCAGTGGGGGCTGCAGCATAAGAGGGGCAAAGAGATATTGAATACTCTTTGGGAAGCCCCGATTGGCATGAGGAATAATATGTGAGTGAGGGTAAGGGACACCCTTGAGTCCTTAGTCTTTGCTCTAACCACATGCCTTGTAGAATCCAAAATACTTTCCAATAAAGTGTCCCACACTTGTATAAATAGTAGAAATTATGCCCAGAATAACAATCGCCCTCAGGAAGCCAAGAAAATATACTTATCTGGCAAGTGAAGGGTTAATCTGGAGGAGAACAAGGAGAGTCTGCCTCTGCATAACATTAGCAAGAGATAAGTAAAATGGCCACTGCAAACCTGACAGCCAAACTGAAGAAAGCCTGCAACAACAGGCATTCTGGGAAACATAGTCTCCTCTGTTGCTGTTGCTGTTGCCTAGCAATGCTTACAACTCCATTTGTGGAATCGCCACAAGCCTCCTCAGGAAGTGGATAGGATAATAGGGCATGAGGAGCCAAGAAGATAGAGCCCTCTATCAGCGCAGTCAGTTAAGGACCACAGAGCTTTTTTTTTGCTCCTTCCACTTCCGGATTCCCCGAATGGCGTGCAGCCGCGGGGGAAGCCCGGAATTCCATGACGGTCATAGTACGTCATGGGTCGTTCAGTCAGATCGACCCTTGACGTACTATGACTGTCAAGGGTCGTTAAGGGGTTAAACGAATGCACAGATATGCTCAATGGAGCAAAGATGGCAGCGAGTGGGTTCCCTTTCTTAAAGGGGCCACTACTGTAAATTCTTTTAAGCCCAGAAGGTGCCCACAGATCTGGTGGAGTGTGCCGTAACTCTGAAAGAAACATTTTTCATTTTGATCACATACTCTTGCTGTATTGTAGCCTTGATCCAAAAAAGCAATAGTGACGGTGGATGCAGCTAGACCCACTCTAGGGCCTTGAGAAAAGACAAAGAGGGAATCTGCCTTTCTAAAAGGCTGAGTGTGATGCACATAATATTTATCTGGTGGAAGAATCAGTACAAAAAGAAGGAAGAACAATTTCCTGGTTGACGTGAAAATAAGAAACCACTTTCAGTAAGAAAGGCTTTTTTAAGTGTCAAAAAGAGTAAGGGAGCTGAAGAAAAAGGTTTAAAGGGAGGTCTCAGGCCAAGACCTGTACCTTGAAAGAACTCAGGCTGAGACCTTTGTTCAACCTGTAACAAAGCCAAAATCATAGGATAGCTGAAGGTCCAAGAGCACACATCCTTATCAGAGCAGCAGTGGCTAAAGAAAATGGACCAGATCCTATAATGCACCTTGGAAGAAATGGATTTCCTTGCTTGGATCATGATGAAGATGACATACTCCAAGAAACCCTTTTTATGCAAGATGTTGACTTCAACAGCCATGCCATAAAGGCCAGCCTTTCCACTAATTGGTAACAGAGGAGGCCCTGTGTCGGAAGATTCTGTCTCAAGGGAAGGCAAACAGTTCCTCAATGGAAAGTTTATTATACTTTATTTATATAGTGCCATCTTATTCTGCAGTGGAAAAGATCTGCAAAACTTAGCCTGATGGGGCCAAAAGGGTGCAATTAGGATGACTAGGGCATTCTCCATTTTGATCTTCCTGATTACCCTGGGAATCAGCAGCAGCTGATAAAACATGTAGACCAGATGGAAATTCCATGGAATGGGTATCGCGTCCTTAGGAAAGGTCAGAGGGATCCTTTCCCTTGGTGTAGAATATTGGGATATTCCTGATCTCGCAGAATGCTATCTGATCCAATAATGGAAGACCCCAGAGGTGAACTACCTTTGCGAACACTTTCTGGTTGAGTTTCTAGTTTCCTGGATCCAGATCTTGATGGCTGAGAAAGTCGGTGGCCACATTTTCCACTTCTAGGATGTGAACTGCCAAGATGGCTGGCACATGAGCTTTTGCACACTGAAGGAGCTACCAAACCTCTGTCTAGGCTGATTAATTTTTAATTTTGAGTTGACGGTTGATATATGCGAACAGTGAATGCTTAGACTGCATCCACACTGGTGTTCCCGTCAGTACCTGGGACCAGTGAAGAAGCGCTAGATGAATAGCTTGCATCTTCAGGATGCTGTTTGATAGGAGACTCTCCTCCCTAATCCATCAGTCCTGAGCTGTCAGGGGACCTAGGGTCACACCTCAGCATTTCAAACTGGTGTATGTTGTGGCCAAGTTCCAATTTGGTATTACAAAAGGGGCATCCCTGTGTCAGATGAGGGCAATGGAGCCACCAGCGGAGGTCCTCCATCATCTGAGGGGATAGAGATATAGAGTGAGTCAGATGGAAGCGCTGTTGGGACCAGTTTCTGAGGATATCCAGCTGAAGCTCCCTTGTGTAGAACCAAGCATAATGAACCACTTCCAGGCTGACACCAGCTGTCCTAGGACTCTCATTTTACCCCTTATTGTTGCTGGGGGCCAGGCCAAAGCTCGGGACATGTCCTGAAAGAGAATCTGGATCTGGTCTTCTAGCAAAAACACTTTCCCTTGCAGGGTGTCAAATCTCTTACCCACAAAATACAGGGTCTGCAGGGAAAAAGAGAGGACTTTTTGAGATTGAAGAATCAACCATGATGTACCAGAATGCAGACACATTCTTGTATGTGAGAGGAAAAAATGTCCTCCAAGGAAGCCTTAATCAGAAGATCATCCAGATATGGAGTCAGAGAAATTCCTTGAATAGAAGTAAATGGCTAGAGATGCCATGATCTTTGCGAGGATTCTTGGAGCTGACACTAGGCCAAAAGGGAAGTCAGTGAACTGGTAGTGACTGCACTTGAAGGTGAAGCATAGGTGGTCTGGATGAATCAGGACATGCAGGTAAGCATCTTGAAGGTCTAGGGAAGCTGCATACTCCCCTAGACACATTATTTGAGATACCAGACCAGGGATTCCATCTTGAGTCACATAGTGGTTGAGGCATTTCAAGTGGATGAAATGAAGTCTATGAACAGACAGGCTTGATCCACGTCCCAAGGAACTTTTGACAAAAAGAAGTGATGAGGAGGACGGAACTTGACATTTGTGTTACACTTTCGGAATGACCCACAAAACTCACTGGTCCTCAAAGTATATGATAAAGCATCTTGAAAAAATACTGAGATGCCCCCTACGGGCAGAGACGGACTAAGACTCCACGAGTTATTCAAAGGATGGCTTGTCAGCCTTAGGCTTTTAAGCCTGCTTGGACTTTGGGCCAGGGATGGCTTGAGATGCCCGAGGAAGTTGTGACCCCAAGTGGCGGGGAAATTAAATCCATGCATCTTCCTGGAAAAAATGGATATTTGGAAAAAATCTGAGTGCTCTTGCCATCAGTAGCATCACTAATGACTTTGCCCAGGTCAGGCCAAAAAAGATTCTTGCCCACAAAACAGAGAGAAATTAAGGCTCTCTTGCAAGATTGCACTACCAGTCAAATCTTGAGTCACAAGATATGACTCACTGCAACAGATAATGCTAAATTACAAGAGAACCTGACAACATCAAAGGCCACTTCAGAAAGGTAGGCATTGGCTTCCAATATACTGCCAAGCATAAATAAGCGTTCCTCCTTAGGAACATCAACACAGTTGGCCTCAGAGTTGTTCACCCCAGATTGCTATCTTTCTATTGCCCCTGGGCCGCAATCTTTGCCTTTAATAAGGTGTCAAGGCATTTGTCAGCTTGGTCCTTAAGGCCTGCAGCATCCGCAGGTTTTTCCTTATGCTGGCAGAGGGAATATTGTCCCTTGTTGTGATCTGGCCGGACTTCAGATCTGAAGGGATGCGGCGTCAGACCGGGAAAAGAAGCGGAAAGGGTAATATTCATTGTACGATTACTGAATCTAACTGTTAACTATCAAGTTATGATCTCTGAGAGAGTCAGCCATCAGGACTATATGTATAAGAAATTATATGAGCAGCTTGACATTCTAAACATTATTATACTTTTAATTACGTATACACTTTGTATCCAGTGATTTTATTTTGTATTATTTTTATTTATATTTTTTGGTTGCTTTGTATTAAACTATTTACATTTGCCTTCCAATACTACATTTAGAAGACGCTATTTTTTGCACTGTTTTAGCTTTCTTTTTTCACCATTTAGAAAGAGCAGAACCTCAGAGAGGTTCAGTCATGAGAGTTATCATAAAGTCAACCTCCACAGGGAAATGGTCCACAGAAATTCCTGTGAACTGAAGAAGCCAGTGATGGGAGTCTGCCTAATGGGGGAAATATACAGCCCCATATCTAAGGAAAATATAATAAAATAAACCTAGGAACTGTATTCCTTTCAGCTTTGCAGAGCACATGACTCTGTGATTAACCCTTTGAGTGCCAGAGGGGTATGCAACGTATTACTCTGCACTGCACTGCGTACCCCTCTGGCATTCAAGGGTGTAAGGCGGGGTTGAGCTGGATGAGGAGGAAGGAGTCTCAGCCTTTAAGGAGCAGTAAACTTTTTTTTTATTAAAACATCTTTTATAGAGCATTTCCTGCTGAATAAAACAAGATCACTCCCACTGCTGTCAGGTGTTTTATTCAAAAATTATAGCAGTTCAAATAATTAGGAAGTGAATTTACTGTTTACTTCCTGATAGTTCTAACTGACAGGAAGTGACAGGCAGTTTCCATCACATTCTATGGAGAACTGTATGTCTCTGACTTTTCTGACTTTCCTCTCCATTAGAATCTAACAGGAAATCTAATTAGAATTTGACCACTAGAGGGCACTGCTAATGTAAAAAAACATGGGTTTAAACTGTAATAACTCTGGAAATATAAATCTGTCCGCAGTGGGAGTACCCTTATTTTACTCAATAGGAAAATCCCTACAATATATATTTTTTTCATAAAAAAAGTTTACTGTTCCTTTAAAAACCCTGTCTTTTTGAAGTGCCCATATTGAATGTAAGAAAATGTATTTATGAGAAGATTAGGTTGCTGCAGAATCATGTGCCTCCATAGACATAATATCTAGTACTAATTAAAGACACATTTGGGCTCCCAGTCCAATCAGAATTGATTTACAGGGGACATTAGGACTTTCTGCAGTGATAAGGGTCTTGTTCCTTTAATTAATTTGCTGCCAGAGAAGACTGCATATTACTTTTTAATATAACATTAAAAGGGTTAAACATGGCCTTGTGTGCTGCTTTCCTTTAAGCTGGCTTTCATTTCCAGAAGAGGATTCCTGTGTCAAAGAGCCAGTGATCTATAATAATCATTTTCTGTTCTGTACTGATACAGTGAGGGAATCATAAATACTAGGAGGACTGTGACACATCCTATTACTATCAAGTTCCTTTATTTATAGATATCTCAAAATGCAATCTGCCCGTGACACCTGGTCCTGTAGTGGTTATGATCAGTGTATGACTCACTATATACAGTTCATATGATGGCTAATTTATAAAAATATTTTCTCACGTTAACCCTCTGAGTGAAAGAGAGGTATTCATTCCATTGCAATGCGTTGGGTACCTCTCTGGCATTTAGAGGGTTAGGTTTGGAGTTGTTTATCATTTTCAGAACTGGAGTATGTTATCACTCTGTCTACCACATGACACAAGAGCTGTGGAATCCTCAGAGGCGTAACTAGAAGCCATGGGCCCCCCTTGACTACATTGGCCCTCTCCAAAATGCCCCCATCTGCTACCTCCCTGGAGTGGCAGGAGCCCGGAGAGGTGTGCTGATTTCCCGTGCGGTCCTCTTCAGTAATGCAGAGCGCTGGGAGATGATGTCATCTCCCAGCGCTCTGCATTACTACCGTGCCAGACGGAGATCGCGGGCGCCAGGCAGAGGGGTCGCAGGTGGCGGCCGGGCCCCCTGGAGCGACAGGCCCGGTCGTGGGTGCGACCCCTATAGTTACGCCACTGGGAATCCTGAACTAGAATTTCAGCAGACAGGGTAGTGGATAATCATTAGGGAATTAAATAATGGAAGCATTTCTGGTCGGCTAAAAAAGCAATTAAGGATGGATTGCGTTTTCTTTGAATCATGTGGATGCTAGCGAGGTCTCAAATACTTTGCAGAGCAACCACCTGGAGACCTATCTAGCATAGAAAGGGTTAAAGTTATGTTTGCATGTATACGGCCTAGATTACATGTTAGTAGGTATTCATATGCTCTTTAAAGGAACACTAACACCTACTAATAATATCCTTCCACTTACTTTATTATGGCCAGAAAATCCCTTGTACCGCATGACAGACTGAAGAGGTTATGTATGTAGAAGTGGGCATGACAGTTGCTGGCCAGATCACAGACTGTGCTCCGTGCACATGGTAGTCTCTGCAAACTGATGCACTCTGCCAAACTGCTGACAACTGTCATGTCTGCCTCCATGGACTGACTGAAGAGGTTTTCTCTTGAATCAAGTATAAATTAATATCAATAGCGAGAGCAGTTTAACCTGAGCCTTATTAATTTGTGACACCTACAACTTCTTATATTCCAGAGACCTGTCCCTCCAGAATGATCCCCGTATAAAAGTCTTCCTTCTCATGGCCAACTGTACAACTAAAAACTCTGTCATCATGCACACTCTTCTAAAATGAGTTACATATGTATACATGGGTGACTGATAGCCATATATACAGCACATTGCAGCCTCCTGTCAACTAATGGTGGTCACTAGGGAGTGGTAGTAATAACCCATGTGATCTACTTGCATCAGAGAAGTAAATCATTGTGATACTCAACTGAACTCACTCATTGGCTGACTGATGTCCACGTTGGCAAGCCCTCTCCTCATTAGTGAATTCCTTCCAATCTGATCAGCTGCCAGGGAGAGAGCAGTGTAAGGAGAGGATAGAGACACCAGTAATTAGAGTCTGGTGGCACTGCAGCCACATTCAAGTCAGCTGATGGAACACAGCATAAGACTTAGATGTGTTAGTGAGATTAGCTTCCACAGTTCTTTACGGAAGTCAAACTCCAAAACTGATTTATCAAGTAGAGTGGGATGGTATGAATAGCTAATACCACAAAATGTAACTTGACACATAGTAGCATATCATTTTATATAATACTAGTTGAAGAGCCAGTTACACGGGCCACAGTGCCACTGCCAGCTGGTTGCAGGGCAGTCATGCACAGTAGAGACTGCCTGTGCCGCGGCGGATACAGAGCTGTACGGGCAGTCTCTATTGGGCATGACTGCAGCACGAGCAGCAGTCTCTACTACTCATGACTGTGTTGTTACACACTTTTTAGCGAATTATTATATTGGATTGTATGAAAAATAACATCAGGGTGAAATGTTACCTGTTACCTACACAGTTTTTAGTCTCATTAAAATTTCTGTACTCAAACGGCCTGTACCTTGCACTTTTTGTTCTTCAGTGTATTAGTTTTACAGAATATTTGGCGTAGTAGTTAGGAAATCTAACCAGAGCTTTGTTCTCTGACCTGCCTCATAAAACCTGCAGATGTCCAGGAAACCACTTTCCTCAACCTTCTTAGGCTGCTAGAACCTGAGGAATAATCATAATAATCATACAAATACTTTCAGGACAAAGGATTCCCCTGAGGGGTGGATTTGGTAGGGTGACATGCCCTCTTTAATTATGGTTTTCTGCAAAACAAATAATTTCTTGTTGGTTGTTACAGGAATCCTTTGCTCACAATATAACCAGCTAAAGAAAATCACTGTAATATATACGTGAGATCTGTTGGTTTGTTAACAAACTGAGTTGGAATTCTGGAGATATAACAACCCCCACTGATTTAAATGGAGCTTTTTAATCCCTTGGATACTGGAGAGGTCTCCAATGCATTGTGTAACACTGAGGCCATTTTGAGGATTTACATTTCTCCTATTTATTTCAAAAAACGTTTAGACTGACTTTACAGCTTAGACTGACTTTACAGCTATATCAAAGAATGAATGTGCTGTTATTTTCAGGTTCCTCTGTTTGAGAATGAAAGACTATGATGGTATCTTCTACACGGAGCATAAAGTAGAAGGAAAGATTAAACTAAATCTCTACAGAGGTCTTCTGGAAACCCAAAATATTCCTTCTCAAACAGTAAATGAATATGTAAAGAGGTGCAATTCTACAATGAATAACCTGCACCGAGAGGGAAGATGAATATTCTCAATGATTTAAGTGGGGCATTTAAAGGGATAGTAATACTTTATTATTACTATCCCCCATCTTGTAGATATTTGTAAAATAATTTAACAGCCCCCAGGTTCATCTCTCAAACCTTTACGGTTTGAGAGAGAACCGAAGGCAAAGTTCCCCCCTCCCTCCCCCTTCCCTGAAGTAAGCGTTGTGCTGACTGCAGGGATATCCGGTCTGACTTTAATCATGCGGCTCTGCAGCAGAGCCACGATTGCGTTAGTGAAAAATAATTATTTCTCTGAAACGGTCTTCTACATGTGCTTGCAAACCAAGCACATGTAGAAGACCGTTTCAGTGAAATAATTATTTTACACTAACACAATCTCGGCTCAGCTGCAGAGCCGCAAGCCTGTCGTATGACAGACTTCCCCTGCAGTCAGTGTAACGCTGACTTCAGGAAAGGGAGGGGGGAATTTGCCTTCGGTTATCTCTCAAACCATAAAGGTTTGAGAGATGAACATGGGGTCTATTAAATTATTTTACAAATACTTACAAGATGGGGGATAGTAATAATAAAGTATTACTATCCCTTTAGCTCTATTCAACTCCATTGTGGAATTTTTAATCTCCCCACCATGATCCAGTTAGATTACTCCAGAATTGCAGCTCTTTAGCTTGATGAATAAGGTCTGTTGAGACTGATGTACTAAGAATGAACTAGAGGAAATCTGAGGAAACCAACGGCATCATCAGGGAAAAAATGTAAATTCCCTTTGACCTAAAAGGGGCTTTCACTCCTTTGAATACTAGAGAGACCTCTAGCATTCAAGGGATTTAAAGACCCATTGAAATCAAAGGAAAATTTAGGTACATTTATTTGTCCCCTATTGTGCACATGATTTGTTCATGAATTACGCATGTTCTTTTTAGTACATAAGTCTCAGTGTCTGGTAATACAGAGTTAGAGTGTATAAATCTGTATTTCTATGTTTTATATTAAACAGGTTCAAAGGGAACTGCAGGAAGAATATCAGGAGAAGCTAAAAACCTTAGCACATGAAGTTCCAGACATGGTGTATAGTTGTATGGTGAACTGGTTTCCTACTGAAGCCAAAAGTCTTAAAAAGGACTCAAAAAGCTCTGCTGCAAACAAATGGGAAGTAATACTTGCAAAAACCAAGAAAGGAGGATCATCAGTGAACTGGATGCAGACACAAAAGGAAAAAACAGAGGTAAAAGCCCTGACACAAGACAAGGCATCTACAACAAGCCAAGCACTGGGTGAGTCATTTGCAAACCATCCAGAGCTGGGAGAGACAACATCAGCAGATCTATCACCATGTTGCACATCCAAACTAGAGGATGCTTCACCAGCTCAAAAGGAAACCATACAGGTAGCAGAGATTCCTTTAGAAGAGCTTTCCATACATTAGGACTCTGTAGGGTTGCCACCTTTTCTTAAAAAAAAAATACCGGCCAAGGCATTCCCTCCATAGACTTAACATTGGAAAGAAGCCAATTTTTTTTCGGCCTGCCGGTAAAATACCGGCTGGGTGGCAACCTTAGGACTCTGGCTGGTTGCAACCAGGCTCTCACAAAATACTCTAAATGTTTTTGGTGTTGAAGAACCCAGGGTCTTTGTCATCTTTCTACATAATAAAGTGATAGATTACTGGTGTGGACAGTTCACAAACAACAATATTAAAGGGCAACTAACATGAAAAATGATGGCTAATGCTCAGTCTTACTAGTTAATCATTTCCCACCTCTGGGAGTAACTGCATCATAAGTCTTACTTGCCTAATTATATAGGTCCACCTTGAGATACTTTTCTTACTTCCTGCAAGAGTTGATGCTGCTAGCGGCAGCCTTATTCTGTTTAGTTGTACTGGTGTGTTATGTCACAACAGCCAATATGAAGAACCAGCTGCCTCTTCGATCACCATACCAGCTCTGAGAAGGAGAAGCAAGGGTGGAGGGATTAGGCTGTAAGTTAAGTAGTAAAATAAAAAGGAAAACATAAGTTAAGTTATTAGCCCGGGTGCCAAACAGTGCAGCAAAATAAATAAATAAATAAAAATAACAAAGGAAGGCACTAACGGCTGGGTAAGGGATTTGTGTTGTTCTACCTGGCAACATGCACTGTTTCAGCCCTCACAGGAGCCTTTGTCAAGACAAAGTGCAATAAAACAGTCAAAGTTTAAATACCAAAGGATCAGGGTGAATAGTGTGTCACGTGTTTTCAGCAGCCAATAAAGTGAACTGTATGTGTGAGTGATCAACATTGCATATGGCTGTGTCAGTGTGTGGAGGAAATTAAAAACCTGTATAGAATCCAGTATCTACTCTAAACTGTTCCTAGTCAGCTGAAGTCATATGCAGCCAAGAACACTCATCGTGGCAGTCACATTATGTGTATGCTATGCCTGAAAGCGGAGTATAGCCCATACCTGCCCAGCTGAACAGCTAATTTAGGGGAAACTGAGGGAACATATATATAACATTGCAAACATACATAAATAGATCTGGAAGGTACCAATATAACTATACCAAGTGTAAAGGACAGATATGAAGAAAACATTTAGTTGTTGCATGCATACATAGCGCATTGTTATGAAAAAAGTACAAAAGAATCAGGAATAGCCCCAAATGTAGCCAATGTGAAAAATAAAACAATTTAAATGGTCAAGAAACCTACATGAACAGAAATTTATATTACGTATTATATGTAGGTGTATCTTATTTTTCATGTTCATTGCACCTTAGCAAATGTACTGACTTGTTCTGTTAGCACGCTGGGCAACCCCTAGGCAGCAGGACACAAAACAAGCAGCAGGTGGACTCATCTGAACTGAAAGCTGAAGGAATTGGCTTTTTAATCATAGAAGTGGACCTGAAAATGTTAGCACAATCTTAATATTAAACTGCAAGGTTTTCTGGGAGACACCTTGTAATATTAATCCAGTATGGGCTGATCTTTTTATTCTTAAGTGTCACTAACAAGCCAGATCTGATGGATATATATCTGTCAGCACAGATAATTCCATCATTTTGACTCAATGCCTGTGGGATAACCCTAATCTGGTAGAAACGCTTGAGGACCAGGCAGCGGATGATAGTCAAACCACAACTGGCAGGCCACTGTTATCCACCTCAGGTATAACCTACATTAGACTCCATGGCCCAGATTTATAAAAGCAAACTGGAATTATTCTGTAGTAAACCAACTACATCATAGGGGACAAAAAAAATCCTAAATTCCCTTTCACTTGAATAGTGCCTTTTAAGCCATTCAATGCATTGGAGACTTCCCTAGCATTCACAGGGTTAAAATCCCAAATTTCATTTAACAGGAATTGTTATTTGTCTCCTGTGGTGCAGTTGGTTTACTCCAGAATAACTCTTTTATACATATAGGCCCAAGTCTTTGTAGGCAATGTAAACATGTATGTCATCCAATCCTTTCTGTACAGTAATGCAGTGCACAGAGCAATGCACAGCTTCCCTTCAGTCATGTATTCTGAACTGTGTCCAGGTCTACTTGAAAGCAAGTAATGTGTAGCCTAAATATTAATTCTGTACAGAATGATAACATATTTAAAGTAACATATACAGTATATATACATTTTAAACTGAATGTAAAATAAATGGGATCCATATAAGTTTACAGGGCAAGCTTTATTGCTTTACTGGCAAAAATCAGGTACTTTACCTCAGTGAAATTCTTGTATTCCTCCCCAGCTCCAGTCTCTCTCTCTTCTCCTTAACCCAACTCTGTACTCTCTCCTCTCCACTCCAACCTAATCTCCACCTCCTCCCTATACAAATTCTAGCCCTCTCTTCCTACCCCATCTCCACCCCCTCTCCCTCCCCCATCTTCCCTCTACAATTTCTAGCCCTCTCTTCCTACCCCATCTCCACCCCCTCTCCCTCCCCCATCTTCCCTCTACTTTTTCTAGCCCTCTCTTCCTACCCCATCTCCACCCCTCTCCCCCCACATCCTCCCTCTACAATTTCTAGCCCTCTCCCCCCACATCCTCCCTCTACAATTTCTAGCCCTCTCTTCCTACCCCATCTCCACCCCCTCTCCCCCCACATCCTCCCTCTACAATTTCTAGCCCTTTCTTCCTACCCCCTCTCCCCCCACATCCTCACTCTACAATTTCTAGCCCTCTCTTCCTACCCCATCTCCACCCCCTCTCCCTCCCCCATCTTCCCTCTACAATTTCTAGCCCTCTCTTCCTACCCCATCTCCACCCCCTCTTCCCCCACATCCTCCCTCTACAATTTCTAGCCCTCTCTTCCTACCCCATCTCCACCCCCTCACCCTCCCCCATCTTCCCTCTACAATTTCTAGCCCTTTCTTCCTACCCCCTCTCCCCCCCCATCTTCCCTCTACAATTTCTAGCCCTCTCTTCCTACCCCATCTCCACCCCCTCTTCCCCCACATCCTCCCTCTACAATTTCTAGCCCTCTCTTCCTACCCCATCTCCACCCCCTCACCCTCCCCCATCTTCCCTCTACAATTTCTAGCCCTTTCTTCCTACCCCCTCTCCCCCCCCCCATCTTCCCTCTACAATTTCTAGCCCTCTCTTCCTACCCCTTCTCCACCCCTCTTTCTCTCTTTCCTTCCTCCCTATACAAGTTCTATCTCCTCTCTCTCCTTCACCCTGTTCCACCTGGTCCTGCCTCTTTCCTCCCCGGCCCCAGCATCTTTTATCCTTTGCCCTATAAGTGGCATTAGCTCTAATTGCATAATTCTTAGTAACAATGCCACTTGACATATATCCCCCAGTTTGTATTTTGCAGTTCACACCACTGAAAGTCATGGCAAAGTTAAGTTTTAATTCTATTGTTTTTAAATAAAAGTTGTTATAACTAGTGGACCTTTTACAGATAATTAACATTATTTTTTTTTTGTATTAGACATTTTTCTGTAAAATAAATACTCAAGATATTAACTTTTATATTTTTGTTGCCACTTTAGCAACCTGTGTAGGGAACTGACAGTTCAAGGCCATACTTATTGTTCGCAGTGCTATTAGAAATTCCTCCAGTGTGGTGGCTCTGCCTCCATCAGTTGCAGACAAAAAGAAAATATCTAAAAGTAGTGATTTATTATATTTTCTCATGCAAGGGTAAACATTGCAAACTTACAAACTCTCAAGTCAGGAAAGGCATGTCTTTCATAGTCCTTAGTAGCCTTGAAGCAGAGACCTGGTTGTCTCTCTCTCAAGCACCAATATATCTTCAGGTCGGATCTTCCTGCTTCTTACTGATGCTTTCCTTGCTCCTTGTCCCAGTCGGTTCATAAGAGAGTGTGTGGTATGGTGCGGTGTAAGCTAAATCCGAGGAGATCAATGGATCTCTAAAGAGTATTTCAAAAGTCTGCAATAGCCCTCATAGCTAAAAGACATTACAGGTACCACAGGGAATACTCCTGCGTGTCCTGATGTAGAAAATGCACCGGATATGCAGGATTTGCCACAGGGCATGGGACAGGGAAAGACCTTCTACAAGGAAGTCTGCTGTTAACTACTGCACAACAAATGTGTGTTGGGGAACAAACTGGCCATTTCTTCAGGGGTAAAAAATATAAATAAAAATAATGAAATAAATGTGAAATAAATAAATAAAAATGAAATAAATGTGAAATAAATAAATAAATGTTAGTGTGAGTAATTGTCGGTGAGAACATGTGTGTGAGCATGTGCTCACCCACAATTACTCACACTAACATTTCTTTCATAATTTTTTTTTTTTTTTTTTTTTTTTTTACCCCTGAAGAAATATTGTAATGCTATATGTGCCCTTAGTCAGAATGATATGCCCGTTCCTGGTGTAGATTCTTTCATAGCACAATGCACATGGTAATTCTGGCCTCGCACAGGTATGAATGATCATAAAATGACACATATATAAAAGTTATTTTCTCAAAACCTATTTAGAGTACAAACAAATAGCTACTAGAAAAATGTATTTAACCAAACTTATCTTATGGTGCCAGCTCCTATTTCAAAAGAAAGTAATACTTATGTCATTAACCAGTTGAGCGTCAGAGCAATATCCAATGCATTGCTTTGTCAAAGCAAAAAAAAAAAAATTGCTGCTGGAAGGTGGCTCATTCAAAAATTGTTATCGCGCCGAACTGCATTTTTGTTTGAAAGTGAGTGCTTTAGTTTTGTGGCCAGTTCATGTTATTATGGTATGATTTCTATTTCAGGTATGGAGAGCTATGGTCAGTGACCAAGGATCCCCACAGACAGTAATAGCAACAAATAATCTATGCCTCACAAATCATAACCTGTCCTCTGCATGCATCCTTCACAATGTGTTGTAGCTATCTCTAGCATTTAAGGGGTTAAACTGTAGTACTCCAATCAGTCTTTAAAGAAATTGGGGTGGGGCAATAGTATATTCCATAAGCCAGGTTTTCAAAATAAGATAATTCCTTAGTGGAAAAGGAGTCACTGAAAATTAATTCAGAAGAGTGTAAAAGCTGAACTTTTTATGTCTAAGTAATCTTTGTGTATTTATATTTTATGAAATTGTACTGATTTGTTTTCTTTTAGCTAGTGTGTGTGTGTATTTGATAACACAGTAATATGATTGTGGTTTTATTTTTCCTTAGAGGCATGGGGGATCCTAGCAGTGACATTGTATGGTGCAGGATAAATAAAGGATGGAAATTAAACACATTTGTTTTCCTGATTTAAATCAAGATGGTTTTTAATTATAAAAAAAAATAAACAAAAAGCACAACAGTTAAAGGAAATTCTCACTCGGCCAGTGCCCTACTGGCAGATGTGTTCAAGCTGGGTCTTTGTTGTGAGCCCCGGGAGACCAATGGGCTGAAAAGGGGACTGAAAAAAGGCCCCTAGGGCTCACTCGGTCTCACATAGTAACAAAGAAGGTTGGAGAAAAAAAACATGTCAATCAAGTTCAGCCAATGTCATATCCCACGTGTTGATCCAGAGAGAGGCCACAAACTCCCACTGAAGCCATTTTCAATGAAGGGACGTGAGTAAACAAAATTTCTTCCCGACTCAAATCATGGTCGATCAACATCCTATCTGCATTGAAATCAACTGTAATAATTCTCAATATTGTTCTGAGATAGAAAGATATTTTGAGTCAAGAATGTCATGGAACAACACAAAAAGCATTGTAACAGGAAGCTTTATAGAATGAGCAATAATGATAAGCAAATCTATAGACATTTATGAGTTCATACAGATGTTGACTCAGAGTTTTCCCAACTACAAAACAGGGGTGTCGTTATAAAAAAAGACCCAAACCTTCCCCTCTTCCCATCCCTATCCCCTTCACCCCAATATCAACCCAAAAGTAACAAGGGACTAACAAAAATGAATCACACTAAAGTAAGACAAACCAAATGCAGAGGGAGGGCCAGATGTCCACAAAGCACCCTAGGGGGCCTGGGAGACAAAGCAAAGGGGGGGTCTCTGGGAGCCTCCCACCAGGGAGGTGTCACGGTTTTTAAGAACTCTCAGACAATTTGGTAAGGTAAAATCAGCTTTATTAAGAATAATAAAGAACACAGGATCCCTTCACAGGTCCAGATTCGGACAGTACCAAGGCACTTCCCAAATCTGACACAGGTCAGGGTACAGATAAGCAAAACAGGCAATAATATAGAAGCAGGAACAGATGACAGGAACCTAGAACTGAACCTCAACAGTACCACCTAGGAAGCAGCCCACAAGCAGAGGCAGGTATTGCAGGGCAAAATCCCCACCAGAAGTTGGTGAAGAGTGAGCAGGCAACCGGAACACTGAGAAGTGACACGGCCCTGGTGACAGGGGAGCACACCGACTGACAATGGTGTGCCCTAGATAGAGACTAGAGAGACCGGAGATAGGACTGACACAGGGAAAATCCATGAGGCCTGACTGTAGAGGAAGCTCAGGCAGACACAG
The DNA here is from genome assembly GCA_037306005.1 of Rhinophrynus dorsalis. NCBI lineage: Eukaryota > Metazoa > Chordata > Amphibia > Anura > Rhinophrynidae > Rhinophrynus > Rhinophrynus dorsalis. The sequence goes on from CM074728.1 coordinate 26,947,103, forward strand.
GCACTGGACTAGTCCAGAGGTAGCCACAGGCAATATAGACAGGCACAGACTACACTTCAGGAGATATAGGTAACCAGAGGCCACACTGACAGGCACAGGCTTACTCTCAGGTGATATAGGAACCTCAGGCCACACTTACAGACACAGGCTCAGTCTCTGGAGATATATGCAACCGAAGGCAACACTGACAGGCACAGGCTGTATCTCTGGAGATATATGTAACCGAAGGCAACACTGACAGGCACAGGCTCAGAAGCTAGCGTAGTCAATGAGACCTGGAAATGCACAGAGAGCTCTATAGAGCCACAACCTAGATCGGTACTAGAGAGCACTAGTAAGCCACAGCCTGAATTGGTACACAGAGAGCGGAGTCAGCCAAAGCCTGGATCAGTACACAGAGAGCGATAGTCAGCCACAGCCTGGATCGGTACACAGAAAGCGGTAGTCAGACACAGCCTGGACCGGTACACACAGTGTGGTAGTCAGACAGTCCGGGTCGGCAACGGTAATACGGCAGCGAAGACAGGAGCAAGGTCAGGCAAAACCGGATCATACACAGAGCAGGAATCACAGCAACAAACGTCAGGTCAGTAACACCACGAAAGGGTGCCAAAGGTTAGACAGGACTGAGTTTAAAAAGGCAAACACTGGGCGGAGCAGAACCCAGTGGCCAATAAGAACCCAGCAGGAAATAGGCAGGAACTAGCAATGTCGACAGAATGTGAGATCACGGGCACTGTGATAGGAGGGGGGCCCACCAGAGAACTGAGGTGGAGTTTGCTGTGGTAGAGTGAAGCTCTATAAGGGGTGGGGAGGTCTGCCCTTCAGAGTACCACTCCGTCAATTGAAAGAGTTGAGTATGGTACATTGTGTGTCTTTATCTAGTATTAAGATATAGTTCTGCCAGTAAGCAAAGACATTTTTGTCAAATCGGTCCTTATGCAGGGAGGAGCCAACCCAGTCCATCCTGAAGGCATAAAACAATAGCGAGAAAGGCAGGCTGAATACAATGGTGTAAAATGTTTTTTTTCACCACTACAATTATTCCGCAGACTCTATCATGTTCTGACATTATTTGTCTTTTGTGATTCCTTGTCTGGTTTTCTGTTTGTTTCCCTTGTTATCCGGATCCTGGTTCCCAGTCTTGTTTTGCGGTTGCTCTGAGCCTTTATAGAGCCTCTGTGCTTTTGGGCAGGGGAGTGATTAAAGCATTTCAGGTCGTTACCTTGAGTTTCATGTCCTGTTCCTGAACGTTGTCTTATATATTGTCTGTTGTGCTTTACATCAAACAGCAGTCTGTCACATCTTTGTGGGGAATCTACTTCACAGAGTCTACCAGACAGCTAACATTGGGAGCTTAGTCTGCCAGATCATTACAGACTCATGCTTCTCAAATTCACAAAGAGTACATAATTATGATAGCATTAAAATGTATTCTTAGTACATGGACCTCTTATACACCACCCATATTTAAACAATGAAGAGAAAACAATGCTCCATTTCACCAAACTACACTGGACAGTAGCCCTCCAAGAAAAAAAAAGCAAAGGAAGAACTTTTACTTTAAATTACCTTACATCTAGACACTCTCCACCACAATAAAGAACAAATTCACTCAGTTTCAAAAACACAGGCTGGATGGACTCAGGAGAGACTGGGACACACTCCCTACCCCACTCATGTGACCCTGTGAGCCGACTTGCTGGGTTCTTTAAACTCCTCTTTTCTGCCCCATAACACCACAATGGACCCATGGTATTATCGGAATCTATCGGTAAATGTCAGTCTTATAGTTGATCAATGTGCACCAGTTCGTTCTGTTCCTAGTTACATGAAGATATAGTATGGAGGAATGCAGGTCTTTTCTGTCTCTGGTAATCTTGGTGATTAGCTTTAAATTACAGTGTAAATTACTAGCCGTTCCTGAATGGCTTTGCCCTTGCAGTGAACCCGTGAGTGCCAGGTAAGTATTCAATGCATTGAGTTGCAGTGTGTTGGATAACTGTGTGGCAATCAAAGTTTTATTTATTTAAGTTCAGACCTCGTGGTGGGGCATCAAGACCCCTCCTGATACCCCGCAGCTACTGATCTCCTAGGTCCTTGTAGAATGGAAGCAGGGGAGCGCTCTTGCGTCATCTCCATTGAATTCCCAGATGAATCAGCAGCTGCGGGGGACATCAGAAGGGGTCCTGAAGCCCTACCACGAGATCTGATATTTTTTTGGAAGGGAGGAGGAGTCGAAATGGGGAAGAGAGGGCAGGAACCATCACAAAAGACAGGATCTTTGGGATGGATGCTTTCTCCTCCTCAAGCTCAACAACCCCGCCCACTAATTCCCAGAATTCATGTGACCAAAGCCACACAATAAGAAGTAAGTGGGGAAGAAAATCTCCCAGGACTAAGACCCTAAGAGGACTCCACTGCCCAGAAAACATCACCATGAAGGTATTTTACTCTGGGTGAGAGACCTGTGTTCATATGGACTAAAGAGAAAAGGATTTAACAAGAAAAAACGCTAAAATCCGATTTTCTCTTATGTCCAATATGGAACACAGGTATCATGGGGATATACCAAAGCTAGCATTCCTAGGGAGAGAAAGGAGAAAAGACCTCTCATACTTCCCCATGATACCAGTGTTCCCTAGGACTATTCAGAATCTGAAGAACCCAAATCAACAAGTGTCAGTGGACACTGAAATAGCACAACACACCACACAAGAGCCAACAGGGCTCAAAAACTATTTGTCACGGTATTCAGGCAAAGAAGGACAGACACGATAAAATATGACCACCTTTATTAAATAAATATATAGCAATAATCTTATTAACCCACACAGAACCCCAGACACAGGATGATAGGACCCAGGCTCCTCTCTGGAGCTGCACAATGTGCCATGCACTGCATTACTGCGAGATGCCAAGACTAGGGAAGAGGCTAGAGTGGAACACCAGATCAACAGTATATATGCATAAGTCACCACTTTGGTCTCGCGACCAGAGGCCACTGGGAGCGACAGCAGGCCAGAGCCACGGAACCAGAGACACAGGTCAGGCAAGCTAGCAGTGCACAGAGCGAGTAGGCAGCCAGAGCCACAGGTCAGACAATCCGGGGAGTACACTGAGCGAGTTAGTCAGCCAGAGCCACAGGTCAGAACCGATGTGGGTAGTCAGACAAGCCGAGGTCATACATGGAGTGAGCTAGTCAGCCAGAGCCACGGGTCAGAACCTATGTGGGTAGTCAGACAAGCCGGGGTTATACACAGAGCAGATTCTCACAAAGGCACTGGTCACAATGGAGCACAAGAGATACTAGCAGAAACACCACATAAGGGCCATGACTCCTAGGCCCAAGGAGGTTTATAAAGGAGCAGGTGAAGGTGTGACCCAATTAGGCAACATAAAATAGGCCCATAAACAGGCGTCCGTGCCATTGCCTGTTTCATGACGACAGCAATGTGGTAGTAGCCGCAACCCTGCCAGCTGACATACCACAGAGGAAGGAAGCACAGGATAACTTAGGCCTCTATGGGAGACAGTGATACTACTGAACAACTGTCAGTAAGAAGAAATGCATATCCCTAAACAGGCAGAAATGCCTGCATGACATTCTGGTCAAAGCTGGCCTCTATTGAGGCCAAGACATTGCCACGGTAGTGTTTGGTGAAAGCATGCAAGAAGGACCAAGTCAAAGTCTTGCACAGCTGTTCAGCCAAGGCCTGCTTCTTGTAGGCCCAGGAGGAAACACAAATGTGGTGGAATGCGCTGTGATCTTAAAGGGAATAGGTTTCTTCCTCATATCATATGCATGGTGTATGGTAACCTTAATCCAAATGGAAGCAGCGTAACTAGATCTGGGACCCTCATCCTCATCCTCAGCCTCATGAAAAGGCTTAGTACAATGCACATAAAACTACAGCAGCGCTCTGAAGGAGCTTCCCACTCTGTATAAGCCGCGTCGTGGGCAGTGTCTACTGTGCATGACTGCCCCGCGACCGGCTGCCAGTGGCACTGTGGCCCGTGTAATGGCCTCTTCAACTAGAATATCACTAAAGAAGATAAAGAATACTTTTGAACGAATAACTGTTTATGTAAGAATTCTTATTCCCCAATAAATGTAAATATTATAAAATTATAATTTCATTGCATCAGTCCATCTAAAAATCAAGAAAGGAAAACCATTCAGTTTTAATGGATGAGATACAACAATTGATGCCTTCTGAAATGACAAAATCTTGAACAAACAGAGGGAATTCTATTAAGATTTTGGAAAACAATTCAAGATATAAATAGAGAATGAACAGAAAAAATACAGATCAAAAAGATGGGAGATTGCCAATAGAAGATATAGACCAACTTTATTTTTTAATGTGATGCAGATCTTTATGACATCGCGAAGCATTACAACAAAACTAGCTGTCAGCAATAAAACTAGATGTTCTAAAAAAAGAAATGGAATGCAAATCGCACATTAGGATGCTGCTAATGCATTTATAGAAACAAGCCAAAAGATGTGGTTTTTCCGAGCAGAGGGGACTTGCCCATCATTTTGGTACTGGACCGGCCTTATGGGCAGGATTAGTCTAATATGTATGTGGAAATTTCTCCTCTGTAATGGCACTAGAGAGCTAAAATGTGATGCTCTTGAGCAGTGACTAGCTGTAGAACAGGCCATTGTGCTTTTGTTCGTGCTCAGAGCCTCTCACATCTTTTGGCTTGTTAATTAATTTATAGCTGTAAAGACGACAAGAATGAATGACATCCTTATTAACGATGTGGACCTCCATTACATCGCAAAGCAATGCAAACAATTCTCAATACAATTTGCTTTCAACAAACTAAGATGTTTTAACAGGATAGAAGAAATAACTTTTTGGTAACATAATAAAAGTTTTATGTAATTTTTGCTTTTTTAATAACGGACAACAATAATACACCAAAACTTTAAACATTATGGTAAAAACCATGAATTTCCAATAAATGGTCATTAGATATACAGATACATCAAAAATAAAATATTTCCTATTTGTGTGTGTTTTTATAAAAATATAAGCTTCCAGTCTTAATTAAGAATTATAAAGGCCACTCAGTGAACTCCACAATTGATTGTTATTGGCCAATTACAATTTAAAAGTCAGAGCTATTTTATAGAGCGTATTTAATTCTCAACTTGAATAAGGGGACTAGTTTCCTGAAACGCGTCAAAGAGAACTATACTAAATGAACATTTAGGTACCTATGCCAAGACTGAGGATCTGTAGCTTAACCGCTTCCTCTGTGGATCTTGTAATCACCATCTCGACCAGAGACGGAGAACCAGGGTACGCTAAATGAAAAGCCTGCATCACCAACAGTGATTGTTTTCTACGAGCCCACAAACAAGAACATCTCTGGTGAGCGGCCAACATTAGTATTTCTTTCATTACACAAGGAGTACATACCCTTCTGAATACAGTCTCATTGATGGAGGACAGGAATATATCCGATATCCCCCAGAGACAGTATCGCAAGTCAGAAGAGAAGCCACTTTAGTGTATTGATTACAATAGTATCCCCTTATAGGTCCTGTCCCTGACAACCATCTAGGTCCATCCATTTTTTACTACAAAAGTTTTCCTCTATTTTTTTTATAAGATTTTATGTACCAACTATAGACACATTTTTTTATGCATTACTGATTGTCTAATTTTATATGCGTATATTTTAAATATATTTTTTATCTCAATATTTGCTTCTATTTAATAAATATATCATTTTTCTGTAAAAAACTTTTGTTTATGCTTTACTGAACATCTTGATACTACACTTAGAGTATCTCTGGGTGCTGTCTTTTTCTCTCTCTTTTACATGTTCTTGTCTGTCCAGGTTTGCTTGGGTTTTGGGGTGGAACGTGGCCTGAGTGTGTTCCATACTGAAGGGGGTAGTGAAAGCCACGCTTCTTCCATGGAATAAAGGAAGTACTCTCCTCCAGTGGCATAGCTGATAATGTTCTCCAATTCTGGGCCAAACAGACTGGCTAGGTGGCCAAACCTTAAGCCACAGAGAGTGATGTGCTGTCACAGAGAAAGCTGAGGCCTTTCCATTGAACTTAGGAACATCAAAGGCCACTTCAGTACACATCAGATGAGCATCCTGGATATAATCACAACCAGGACATACTTCAACCCTAGGACATACTTGAAAATGAGTGAAATCTCAATGTAGTCTTGCTGGTAAAACATTTTTCTAAATATACAACCAGATCCTCCTGAACTGTGTCTACTTTGACTTCATCCAAAAGTTGATCTGGCAACCACAGACAGGGCAGAGGCCTTGGCCTCAAGCCTGATAGTGTCAAAGACAGCATCAATAACATAATGCTGAGCTTCTGAAATGTTAGCTAAAAGACGTAGAAGGTCAGCTGTAAGGGCACCCTGAAAAACAGCCTCAGCTGCTCCTTCCATACAGCAATGACCCTATTTACCCAAGCTGAAGCAAAGGTAGGTCTCATGGATGCACCTATGGTCGAAAGGTGGCCTACAAAATAGACTCCAGCTACCTGTTAGTCAAATCCTTGACGGCAGAAGCATCCATCACAGGCAAAGCCACGGATTTGGAAAGCCTAGAGATAGGGGTGTCAACCTTAGGAGGAGAAGCCCAATGAGCTAATACCGCCTCAGAAAAGGGGTACAATTTAGCAAATCTCTTAGGCTTGTCAGGGGTCTTCCTCTCATCTAGAACAACCTGATCAAGAGTGGGATTAGGTGGAAAGACAGTACATTGCTTCTTGTGCCTTGGAAATAAGTCATTAGTAGAATGAATATTCCTGCAGTATCTGAGGAACCTCAAAGTATCTAAGACAGCCTTACTGAGACCCTCAGCAGAGGGCTAAGGTCAGCCTCAAAGGGGTCCCCCCCAAAAACACTGAGAGTAAGCTCCCTCAGAGCACTCACCATCATCTGAATCCACCAATAGCTCCTTATCAGAGGAATCTGACACATCAGGGATACCCTGAGGTTTAAGGGCCACAGACTGGAGAGTACTGGAGGACCCCGTGAAGATTCATAGGAAACCGAGTCAAAGTAGACTTTAATTCCTGTACCCAAGGTGGCTCTTGCTCATGGCTGGAAGGTCCTGGTGGAGACGCAGGGGCCACAGCGCATGAAGGGCATAAATGACCTGAATATTCTCTAGGGAACCCTGATTGACATGAGTAACAATGAGTAATTGGGGTCAAAGACACTCCAGAGTCCTTAGTCTTAGGTCTAGCACCAGGTCCCAATGGGTCTCTGAACTCAGTCAGTGGAGCGGTTGCAGAGATATGTCCCAAGAGAAACTGTCCCATAGAGATCAATGGAGCATTGCGGCTATGTAGTAAAGCGTGCCACAAAATTTTCCAAAAGGGTCCCAAAAGTTATAAAACACAGAGAACATCTGAACAGTAAAATAGAACATTAAACCCAAAGAGAAATGTGTGAAAACAACCCCCAAACATCCTAACATGGCAAGGAAAGGGTTAATATACCACAGAAAACAAATGCTCCAAAGACTCTAAACAGTCATAAAGATAAATCCAAATGAGTGCAGGAGTATGTATAGGAACCCCTGTACGGAAAGGAAATAGTGGGACAAGTGGACCATGGCACTCAAAGGGTTGCTCACCTTTTTTGCAGGTCTTTAGTCTTCAGATTACCATTGAGTAAGAGAAGAAGCCTCAGTGAGACTCCTCTAGGGGAAGAGACATAGCATGCAAGGTTTTCCCCCAGGGCTGGAAGGTCCACAAACAAACAGCACTTGCTAACTGGACAATCCACCACTTGCAAGTCAGTAATGGTAATCCTCCTTATGGGGGATTTCTACACCCCATATCTACAAGAAAATAATAAAAGAAACTAAAAACTAAGCAACTGTTCTCTATAGCCTCTCTGTACAAGGAACAAATCTAATGGAAGGGAATAGCTAGTGGCCAGCTGAGGTGGTGAGGAAGGCTCCACCTTGCATTCTTTCCAAGAATTGTTCCTGCCTACTGAAAGGGGCTGTCACCTACCCAGAGTTACCTGTAAGCTATATTCGACAGAGAAACGCTTTTTAAGAGGTGATAGTTCCCCTTTAAAATACAATTGTCTCAAGTTTATATTAGCCCTTTAAGAAAGAAAGCACTATTCCCAAGACGCTGTGTCTTGCAATGCTTTTTCCATTGCTCTTAGTAGCACAGAACATGCCTAGGGGAACCAGTCACAGCTTTGGGCATCCCTCCACCTGATCCCTATCTGATGCAACTGCTGAAAAGAAACAGACTTTCCAGAAATACAAGACTCTACAATCATGCTGGAGATACATTTAGTGCTTTTTAAAATAGGATTTTAGTGTGCTTTAGTCCATATGACGCACAGGTACCATGGGACTGAGTCCCTCTTCTTGGAGGGCAGGACACATCACAAAGATAGGGTCTTTGGGGTGGAAACTCCCTCCTCCTCCTCCTCAACCCCCCTACCTACAAACTCTCAGAATTCATGTGACAAAAAAGCCACAGATAAGTAAAATAAGCAGATAAGAAGAAAATAAAATCTCATAGGACTAAGACCCTAAGAGGGGTGGGGGACCTGTGTTCCATATGTACAAAAAAAAGGAAAATGATTTAACAGGTAAGTTCACTAAAATCCTATTTTCTCTTACATCAAATATGGAACACAGGTCTCATAGGGATATACCAAAGGTGAGATTCCAGATGATGGTAAGGAGAAAAGATCTCCCACATGTTCCCATGATACCAGAGTTACCAAGTAATATTCAGGATCTCAATTACTTTAAGGTGTCAACGGACACTGAACTAGCACAGCACACCAAACAAGAGCAAACAGGGCTCAAAAACTACTGAACAACAACTGTCAGTAGAAAAAGAAAAGACAGATCCCTACACAGTCAAGAATGCATGAACGATGTTTTGGCCAAAGCTGGCCTCAGCAGAGGTCCAAGATGTTGACGGGGTATTGATTGGTTAAAGTAAGCAAGGAGGACCAACTCACTTGCACAGCTGTTCAACTGAGGCCTGGGCTTACAAGGACATATAGCATGTGGCATATACTAGCCTTAATCCAAGAAGCAATGGTTACCATGGAAGCAGCCTGACCCACCCTGGGACCTTCCGGGGTAACAAACAGAGAATCAGCCTTATGAAAAGCCTTAGTACAATGCATATACAACTTAAGGCAGCACACCACATCTAAAAGATGGAGATCCCTCTCCTGAGCAGATGCAGGGTCAGGACAGAAAGAAGTCACAACAGTCTCCTGACTGATGTGGAACACAAAGACAACCTTAGGAAGAAACTCCTGAGAGGTACTAAGTATCTCGCTCATCAACTTTTGTGGACCTAAGCCCTGGGGGGAAAATCTCGGCTGCAAGTTCTTTCCCAAGGAGTTGCCCACTGAGGCTTCTTCTTGATATATGGTAATCTGAAGACAGAAGACGTGCTGAAAAAGGTGAGCACCCTTTGAGTGCTGAAGTCCACATGTCCCATGCTTCCCCTCCACACAGGGGTCTCATTTGGAGCTCCTATTATATACTCATGCACTCACTGGGTTTATTTCTGTATGTCTGTGAGGTGTTTGTAGAAATGGTTTTTGGTAACGTAACCCTTCTGTTGCTGGTTAGCACATTTCTGGAGGGTTTTGGACACTTTCCCTACTGGGACTGGTGTTTTCTTGGGTCTATTGTTTTATTCTAGTGGGCTTTTGAGTGGTTTTACTTTTTGGTATTCACCTCGTTACATTTATGTTCTGCGCCCATATGGCGCCGTTGCTCCATTCACTTCTATGGGACTTTACAGTTTGGGACTGATCTCTGCAACTGCTCCACGTAGTGTGATCAGAGATGGCTCATTTTGTGTGGTTTCCCTTGCTCTGTCATCCGGTCATGTTTTGGGGATGTTGAGGGCTTTAGGAGGCGGACCCCATTCCCCAGGCTGAGGGTCTGATCAGGGCTGTGTTGTCCACCCAGAACATTTTCTTGGTGCAGGAGGCATCTTCTGACCCCTCTATTGTTTTCCAGGAGCCGGTTAGGCCCCATGCCTGTTTTCCACCTAATCCCACCCTTGACCACTTGGTGTCTGAGAAGTGGAAATTTCCAGGCAAGAAACCATCTGTGTCTAAAAAGTTTGCTAAACTTTATCTATTTTCTGAAACAGCCCTTACTCAGTGGGTTCATCCCCCTAAAGTGGATGCCCCAGTTTCCAGGCTAAGTCAACTGCCTTGCCAGGGACTGATACCTCTGCTCTTAAAAGACTGAACTGACAAGAAACTTGAGACTTCTCTCAAGGCTATTTTTGCGACAGTGGGCTCTGACCTTCTCCCTACCTTTGCTGCTGCATGGGTTAATAGGGCTATGGCTGTTTGGACTGAACAGCTCAATTCTGCTATCCGTCAGGGAGCTCCTACTTCTGATATGTTGCGTCTTCTCGCTAACATTGCTGAAGATCAGAATTATGTCTCTGCTGCCCTGTTTGATGCTGTGCGTATGGTAGCCAGGGCATCTACCATGGCTGTGGTTGCCAGACGGGCTCTTGACTCAAGATCTTGTCTGCTGACACTGCTTCCAAGAAAGCCTTGCTCTCCTTGCCTTTTCAAGGCACTTAATTGTTTGGGCCAGATCTCAAGGATCTGATTAGTGAGGGCACAGGACGTAAAAGTACCCTTCTGCCTTTGGTCCCCAGGAAGAAAAGCCTCTCAAGCGTAATCGATTTTTCCTTCCCTTTCAGACTGAGACACGTCTGGTGAACCAGGCGGTTCCCTCAGCTCTGAGTGCCTCCTCCAAGCACAAACAGCAATGGAATCCCAAGGCCTCCACCAAGCCTTCTTTGGCATGACTCGAAGAACCCAGGTCCCCACTCTGTGGGTGGCTGCCTGCATCACTACCACAGCTTCTGGGAGGATTCAGTGGCGGACCCGTGGGTTTTACAGGTGGTGGTGGAAGGATATAGGATCCCTTTCGCTCCTCTTCCTTCCTTTTTGTTTTTCCCCTCTCATACGCCCCAGGGCGCAGAGAAACGCCATCTGTTCAACTGCGCTATCCAGGCCCTTCTGGACAAGGATGTTCTAGAACCTGTTCCAGTTCAGGACAGAGATATGAGTTTTTACTCAAATCTTTGTGGTCTCCAAGAAGGATTTGAAGGATCTCAATTCCTTTGTGATCAGGACTCATTATCACCAGGAGTCTTTAAGGATAGTGATTGCTGCTATGTCCCCTGGGGAATTCCTTGCCTTTCTGGATCATCAGTACGTATATCTACACATCGCCATTCATCCAGAGTGCCGGCAGTATCTCAGATTTGCCTGCGACCAAGGGCACTTTCAGTTTTCAGCTCTTCCCTTTGGTCTGACTACAGCTCCTCAAGTCTTCAGCCATGTCCTGGGAGCTTAAGTGTACGTCCTCCACTGGGACAACATCAGAGTTACTCCATACATGGACGACCTGCTTCTGAAAGCACCCTCTGTGGAACTTCTTCATCAGCAGGTTCAGGACTGCATTCATGCTCTTACCCATCACGGGTGGATCATCAACATGGACAAGTCAGATCTTGTCCAATCCCAGTGTCTGGTCTTCCTGGGCCTTATCTTTGACACTCGGTAGAGCATGGTGTTTCTCACAGATGAGGTAGCTCACCAGATTGCCCACAGGGTTTCTGCTGTTCTGGCTCACGATCCAGTTCCAGCCAAGAAGCTGTCCTCTCTAGTGGGTAAATTCATCTCCACAATAGACGGCAGACGGCCACCCACAGCAGAGTGGGGACCTAGGCTTCGTGAGTCAAGCCGAAGAAGGCTTGGAAGAGGACCTTGGGTTTCCACTGCTGTTTGGGCTTGGAGGAGACACGGGGAGCTGAGGGAACCACCTGGTTCACCGGACGTGTCTCAGTCTGGAAGGAACAAAAAACCAATTACGCTTGAGAGGCGTTTTCTTCCTGGGGACCAAGGGCAGAAGGGTACTTTTACCCCCTGTGGCCTCACTAATCAGATTCTTGAGATCTGGCCCAAACAATTAAGTGCCTTGAAAAGGCAAGGAGAGCAAGGCTTTCTTGGAAGCAGTGTCAGCAGACCAGATCTTGAGCCAAAGAGCCCGTCTGGCAACCACAGAAATGGTGGAAACCCTAGCCACCAAACGGATGGCATCAAATAAGGCAGCAGAAACATAGTGCTGGGCCACAGAAATGTTGGCAAGAAGCCGCAACATATCCGAAGTAGGAGCACCCTGCCGGACAGCCAGGGTGAGCTGTTCAGTCCAGACCGCAATGGCCCGGTTAACCCATGTCGCGGCAAAAACTGGAATCATGGCAGTACCAGCGGTGGCAAAGATGGACTTGAGGGAAAGCTCAGGTTTCTTGTCAGTCCAGTCTTTCAGAGCGGACGCATCAGAAACTAGCAAGGCAGTAGACTTAGATAGCCTGGAGATAGGAGCATCCACTTTGGGAGGATGAACCCATTGAGCAAGCGCCGCCTCAGAGAAGGGGTAAAGCTTGGTAAATTTCTTGGAAACAGACGGTTTCCTGTCCAGAGATTTCCACTCATGAGACACAAGGCGGTCAAGAGTGGAGTGAAAAACAATTAAGGGGCTTTTTTTAGGCTTCTGAAACATATCAGAGGGATCTGAAGAAACCTCCTGAACTAAGGGAATGTTTAGGGTAGTCAAGACAGCCCTGATCAGGCCCTCAGCCGAGGGCTCAGGACCAGCCTCAAAGGGGTCCCCAAAAAACTGAGAGGAGCCCACAGCAGAACATTCCTCAACATCTGAATCCACCAACAGTTCCTCCTCAGAGGAATCTGATACGTCAGGTACTCCCTGCGGTTTTGACAGGGAAAATTTGACTGAAGAAGCAGTCTGCCATGAATGGAAGACCCCCTGTAACTGGGATGGAAAGAGTTTCAATGTAGACTGAAGGTCCCTAGTAGCAGCGTTGAACTCTTGCACCCAAACTGGCTCAAATGCATGGCTGGAGGTCCCTGGGAAAGACTCAGGGACATCAGAACATGCTGGGCATAAAGGACCAGAGAATTCTCTAGGTAACCCTGAATGACATCAGGAGCAATGCGCAATAGGGGACACAAAGACCCCAGCGTCCTTAGGCTTAGGCCTGGCCCCAAGCTCCAACGGATTAGTCATTCTCGCAGTGTCAAAAACGTTTAGCGTATAAGAAATCACCCAAATACAGTGTGTAAGATTAAAATTTCACCCCAGAAATCGCTAAAATACACTTATCTGGCAGGTGAGGTTAATCTGCAGAGGAGAGAAGGAGAGTCCAAGCCCTGTGTAGTATATTTGTTCTGAAAAAGGCACAAAATGGCTGCCGTGGCGGGACCCAATCAGAAATGAGCACGCAAAGAAAGCGCTCATGGAAAATGTAGTTTTCCCAGAAAAAGTGCCCCAACAGTGCCCGAAGCCACCTAAGCCCCCCCACACACTTAAAACGTTAACCAGCTGATTGAGCAAGGGCAGACAATTAAAATGAGCATCTCTGAAGTTGTTACGTTGAGCAGTTGCAGAAATATGTCCCAAACTGTATAGTCATAGAAGTGAATGGCGCAATGGCGTCTATGTGGTAAATCGCAGAACTCAAATTTTTGCAAAGTTGAAACAGTAAAATAAAAATACATGAAACATCACTAGAACATGTTAGAAGACCCAAAAAAAACACTGAACCCAGTAGGGAAAGTGTCAATAACCCCCCAAAAGATGCAAAACCAGCAGCTAAAGGGTTAAGTTACCACATAAACCTGCTCCAAAACACCCAATAGACATCCAGATAAACCCAATGAGTGCAGAAGTGTGCAATAGGAACTCCAAATGGTAAACCCCTGTGCGAAGGGGCACTGTGGGACATGTGGACCTGCAGCACTCAAAGGGTTGCTCAACTTTCCTGCAGATCTTCTGTCTTCAGACTACCATGTATTAAGAAGAAGCTTCTAGTGGAAGGCTGGGAACAATTTTGAACAGAGACTGGACAAATATCTTATTTGCCTGCACTCCTGCCGCCACCACCGGCAACAGCGTACTTTAACCCTTTCACTGCCTCATTAGATTATATATTTGGACTGCCACAATATATATTTCCTATTCATACTACAACAAATACATTAGCAAAATGGATTAGAAATATATTTTTTAACTTGAACTGCCTGCATAAATGTAACCCTCTGAGTGCCAGAAAAGAATGCAGCACACTCAAATGATTAATTATTGCATATCTTCGATTCATACTTTTTGAGACCAAATTTAATGTTGACTTTTTTCTTCTTTTCAGGGACACCTTTGGGACACAGAAGAAGAAAAGACAGAAGAAGGGAAGACAGAAGATGAACAGAAAGAAGAAGATGGATGATGGAAAAAGAGTGACAGTAGTTGACCAGGGTGCTGGACATCAGGTGTTTATTTTCATGTGATGTTTTTAACTTAGTCGGGGTCATTGGGGTATGCAACACTGTGCAATGCATTGTATAAGCCATTGGCACTCATAGTGTTAATTCTACACACGTTTTGAGTACTTTGGATGTATTAATATGGGGCCTAGGGCCCCATATCAATACGTCCACTGGTTACTTTTGTATCTTTTTTTCCATTTTCATTTCCTGCATCGGCAGGTTTAAACATGCGTTAGGGGACTCTGCGCCCCAAAAAACTGGGTGCTAATTTCCAGCCGTTAAAGTGGGTCCCTTAACGCATGTTTCTGCCTGATGCAAAGAATTGAATGGGAATATTGGTTCCAATGGACGCTAACTTTAGCACTGAAGTTCGTTTTTTCCACTGGTATTGTTTCATAGCACAGGTAATTGAATGGCTTACCGTGCTTGAAAAAATACCATTGGGTGATTTTTGGTCAACAGGGCCAATTGAATAGTGGACTAAGAGTTTGCAGCTGATCGCTTGGGATGCCAGGTCTGTTTGAGCTTTGAGGTGGGTTGCTGTTGTAAGATCTGAGGGGCGTGTGCCCTTTGTGCTATGGATTGACGAGGAGACAAAATCCACATGCTTTTTCTCACAAGAAGGGAACTCTTGGTGGAAAACTGAGGCAACAAAGTGCTGTTATACCACCAGCAGCATCACTAATTATCTGTTTCAGGTCAGGCCCAAAAAGAGCTTTACCCTGAAAAGGCAAGAACACCAGTGACTTCTTAGGAGATTGGTCTGCAAGTCAAATCTTGAGCCACACGGTGCAGCGCGCAGAAACAGAGAAAGATGAGGACTTGGCAGAAAACCTAGCTGCAATAAAACAATGCCTCAGTGATTTAGGCATTAGCTTCCATATTGTTGGGTACCAAAATCAACAAGTCATCCTTAGTAACGTCAGCACACACGGCATCTGACAACTGCTCACTTCAAATGACAACAGCCCTGTCGACCCAGGCAGCAAAAATAGACCTCAATGCCACCCCAGTGGCTGCTAAATTAGCTTGATTAAGGAGTCAAGCCTCTTATCCCCCTGGTCCTTGAGCCTTACAGCATCTACTATGTGTATTTAAAGATTATGGTTTATGTACATGTTTTTCAAGTTGTCATAAAGCTGTATCTAGAGCTCAACCTTTTTTTGTGGTTAGCAGTTTTGATCCCCCAACAATGTGTTTTAGTCTTTAACTACGCGGGGGCCAAAAATGAGAATTATTGGGAAGAGCAAGGCTATATGTAGGGTTATTTAATATCCTGTTAGTATATTTTAGGGTTACTGTCCATACATTTTCTGCATGAACAGATACTTAGGCCTTGATTCAATTAGTTGACCTGAAACATGTGGTAGGGCAAAATTGGATACCGGAAGACCCAAAAAAAAAAAAAAAAAAAAAAAAAATCTAAGTAGGTATTCAACTGTCCTATCAGCTGAAAGCACAACAGACGTCAAGAAATGGACTCTTGGCCAAACATCCATTTTGTGCAATAAGTTCCCAAAACACATGCTAAATAGGGTGAATAATGGGAATGTCAAAGGAAAAATGCCAACGATGGGTGCCTGACCAGTGCCGGCCCAAGACATTGTGCTGCCTGGGTCCAAAGATAAAATGCTACCCCCACCCAACCACAACATACCCACATCCATTATTTTATATCATGACAATTAAAACTAAAATGAAACTCATCAAGAAGTGAGAATTTACATGTAACAGCACCTTGTCAGTATGCAAAACTAAATGAAATATTCAATTCCAAACTGCAAACGCCAATATTAGTTTTTTATATATTGTTATTTATATAAATAGTTTAAACAGTTTTATTAAATAGCAAAACAGTTTATCATTGACAGACAACAACAACAATAATATTGCAATCAACTGTATATCAATCAACTCAAATTGGTGCTTTCCGTGCCTTCTTGGCTGCAAATATAGACACTGCATTCTTCAGGTGTATAGTTGTGGCTAGTTCGTGCTCAATTGATATTGTTGCCAGGCCCACCAACCTTTCTTGCTTCACTGTACAGCTATCACGGTGCCCGTGCTTCCTTTTTGTTGTTTTGCTGTCAGTTATCCTGTGTAATGCTCTCATTGGTTGCCCTGTGTTGAGCCCGCCCAGTATGGCCTTTATATACTGGGCTCCTGCACCCACACGGTGCCCTTTCGTGGTGTTCCTGTACCAGTGCTAACTGCTGCTCAGAGTTCCCAGTGTACCGACTTGGCCTGCCTGACTACTCTTCAGTTCCTGCTCCTGTGTACCGACCCGGATTGCCCGACTACTCTTCTGGATCTGCTTCTGTGTATCGACCCGGCCTGGCTGACTTTCCTGCTCCTGTGTGCTGACCCGGACCGGCTGACGTTCCTGCTCCTGTACTCCGACTCGGCCTGGCTGACGTTCCTGTTCCTGTGTACCGACCCAGCTTGATCTACGTTCCTGCTTCCTTGGTCCTTGTCGCCTCTGTGACATTCTTACATCGGGTTACCATTGGCTTGCTCTCCGCTACTGCTCCGGCAGGTTGCCAAGTGTTGTCTCAGTCACTGCTCCAGCAAAGCGCCTCTGGCTTAGTCCTCCTCTACTGTCATACCGGTTGCAAGTGTTGCCTCCGTGATTGCTCCGGTAAAGTGCCATTGGCTTGTCCTCCGCTACTGCTCCGGCAGGTTGCCAAGTGTCGTATCAGTTACTGCTCCAGCAGAGCGCCTCTGGCCTAGTCCTCCGTTACTGTCATACCAGTTGCAAGTGTTGCCTCCGTGACTGCTCCGGTAAAGTGCCATTGGCTTGTCCTCCGCTACTGCTCCGGCAGTGTTAGTGTATGCACAGAGCAATGAAGGCAAGAACAAGGGGGCACAATCTGAGGCTAGTTGGAGGAAAAATCAAGAAAAAACATTAGAAAATATTATTTCACTGAAAGAGTAGTAGAAACTTGGAACAAACTTCCAGCAGAGGTGGTTGATAAATCCACAGTAACACAGTTTAAACATGCCTGGGATAAACATGTATCTATCCTAAGATAACAATAAAGGAATACTAAAGGGCAGACTAGATGGACCAGGTGGTCTTTTTCTGCCGTCAATCTTCTATGTTTCTATGTTTCTAAGGCATTTGGAAAGAGGGTAGTCAAATCGTTTCTGGAGATATACTCCAGCACACCCTTTGGAGACAAGTCTGCAGGGACATATTTTGAAAGAGCTTTCAGTTCATCGTTGAGATCAGTTGATTCAATATCCCGCACGTTATCATGGGACAAAGCTCTTTACAATTCTTTGCACTACTGGAGTAGGTCTCCGGGTATTTCTTCTTTGAGTTTGGGAAAGTTATAGAGCACCCCAAAGACAATGCTGTGTTCGTGGAGCTGCAAGAAGCATTCTTCCAGTGACCGGATAGCACAGTCTAGAACTTGGTCAAAAAGTTAACTTTCAACTGTTATTTTGGATCACTGATGCATTCACCCTCTGCCTCATAGTCAAAATGGGTTCTTCTGCGGAGAGCCCGAACTTCTACAAGGGGAAAGTTGGATCGATGTCAAGTTCCTCTGCCATCATTTGTGCACTTTTCAAAACATTTTCAAATTCCTCATCTGACCGATAAGTCTGTAGGAATGACTTCGTCATTTGAACTGCTGCAGAAATATCAACATCAATCCCTTGCAGTCTTTTGCTTACAATGTTCACATGGAAGAGTACATCATGCCACAACACTAGACCACACAGAAATGTAAAGTTGCATATATTCCTTGCGATTCCTCTCCCTTCTGCCACTGTTTTGCCATGAGCTGCTCCTGTTAAACCAGTATCCTCCATAACTGCAGTTATGGCATCATACATTTTCCCAATCTGGTTTCGGATAGCCTTCACTGCTTCCATGTGCCTCTCCCATTGTGTGATGCACAATGCTTCAATGTAATATGTTCACATCCAAGATGTTGTTTTAGGATTTGCCAAAGGTGGGTAGATGCAGAGAAGGATGTATATACATTTTGTATCACATTAAAGAACTTGAAGCTTTGGAACATGTGGAGGCAGCAACGCTGACTACCAAGTTCAATGAATGGGAACTGCAAGAGACAAAAAAGGCTCTGGGAAATTAACTCCCGCCCTCGTGTTTGTACACCACTGTTTTTTCCCCTTCATGTTGGCTCTATTGTCATACCCCTGTCCTCTCATATCCTTAAAGGGATAGTAATGTTTCATAATAAAAGCAGCTCCAATTAATCTTCATAGTATTTGGAAAGTGTTATTTCAGTACTGTTCAAGTTGTAGTTCAAGAGTAATTGAATGCTAAAGTATCCCCCTCCTGCCCCTTTTACTGATGTAACACTGCTCACCTCTGAACAGAAAGGTGGTGTCCAAGTGGATTGCAGAGAGGGACAATCTTCAATTAACATAAGAGAAAAACCTGTGAATGGGGGCAGGGCTTTCATTGTTCTCACAGTCAGAAGATTGTCCCTTGCTGTGAGCTGTCAGGTCTGCGGACCAGAATCCACATCTGAGGGGAGGTGGCTTACACTAGGTAAAAGGGGCAGGAGGGGGATACTTTATCATTCAGTTACTCTTGCATTACAACTCTGACAGAATTGAAATAACACTCTCCAAAGTCCAAATACTATGAAGATTAATTGGAGCTGCGTTTTTTGTGAAACATTACTATCCCTTTAAGGTCAACTCCTTCCAGCTTCCCAATAAGTGTGTTTGTCATCTCAGATCCTGTAATATCATCTACGTCGATGAACCCCAAGAAATGTTCTCTGACATTTACACCGGATTCTGTTGCTGTTACAAAACACACCATTAAAGTAATTTGTTCAGAATGGCTTATATCAGGTGCACCGTCAAGAATTACAGAATAATGTTTTGCAGCATTCAGGTTTGCCAGAATTTTCTGACGGAATTGTCCTGCCAGTAACTGGATGATTTCATTCTGAGCAATTTTGCCAAGATAGTGAATGTAAGTTTCTTTACTGGTTACTCTCCTGAGATGTTCCTTAAGTACTGGCTCAAACTCTCCCATCACCTCCACAAATTTAAAAAAATTATCATTGTTTGGCACAAACAGCTTATCTGATGTACCACGCAGTGCTAGGTTTTGAGTAGCAAGGACTCTAACAATGGCACTGAGCCTTTTCAGAACATTTTCCCAGTGATTAGTTTCTGATTCGTTTCCGATTCTACCTTCTCTTGATGTTTTTCATCTATGGTAGCCTTTAACTAGTCTTGTACGCAGTTCTAGCCAGCTATGGAACACTCTCTCATGAGATGGTGTCTTCTCATGACATGACAAATTCCTACTCAGGTGTTTCCAGTCCTTTGTTCCTCTAGAACTTAAAGCAGATGCAATGAGTTCTGGTTGGAAGACTTTGCAGCAAAAACAATATGTAGCATTCTTGTTCTTTGAGTACATGAGCCATGTTCTCACCACTTTCTCCATATTGGGTAGTTTACGCCAATAATGTATCCGATGAAAGCTTCTTGTGTGTTCAGAGTTCTCTCTTGGAAAGCTGAAACTTTTCACCTGGCGTGGACCATATGTTACCAGGAAGTCCCTCAGTTTACTGCTCATATTTGGCCAGAGCACTGGGTCTTCTAGAAATAGAGACCTGAACTTAGAGTCACCAGGAATCAGCTCCTCCACCATGTTCACATCTGCTGGGCTTTCCTCTTCAGGAACATGTACAGCTTTGTCAGTTTGAGATGCTGATGTGGACGTAGTAGCAGTCATTTCACTAGGGGTCTCACTATCTGAACAAATAGTTGTCTCCTCAGTTGGAAGCTCCTGTTCCATAAGAGATTTGCCTCGACTCCCTGGTTTAATAAATTTCAGCATGGCTCCTTTCTGCTTAGATAAAAAAACCCTCCTTCGCTACTCTAATCATTGCATATTGTGCACCAGAAAGACGTATGTGTTTCCTTCCACCAGACATGGCTGCTGCATACTGCTGAAGACAGGTAAGACAAAAGAAAATACTATAGCATTGCATATCAAGAGGACAAAACACATAATACATTCCCTCCAAATTATGTGCTGCTTTGCCTGTGTGTCCCTGCGATCTAGTGTCCAGCACTCTTCCTCCTCCTATTCTAACAGTCTGTCTAACTGTCAGTCTGAGCAAAAAAAACACAGACAGATTAATTATGTCAGCATCAGATAGCAGTCTATTTCACAGTTTAACTACCCTAACAGTAGATAAACCTTCTTGATGTGCTGTCTGGAAGGTAAGATTTATAAAAAGATCCCCAAAATGTCTTTGTATTGACCTTGAACATACTTGTAAAGGTTTATCGTAATTATGTAATTCAGTTGGATAATAAAGCTTGCACTCTAGTGTAATCTTATTCATTTAGCCAATTAAGATTGCACTTTAATGTAACTCAGCCAGAAAAGCTCAAATACTAATGTAATTCAGTTAGATAATAAAGCTTTCATTCTAATGTAATGCAACTCATTTTGACAATTAAGCTTACACTTTAATGTAATTCAGCTAGCCAAAAAAAATCACTCCAGTGTAATTCAGTTAGATAATAAAGCTTTCACTCTAATGTAATCCAGTTTGCCAATAAAGCTCTATTTCATTGCAAAACAGTATTATTTAAAAGATGTAAATTTATTAAATAAAAATACAGTTTTTTCACATAGGCTCTGTCACGGGGCTCTAAGCCACAGGGATCTGGCCTGCTCTGTGTTTGATGTCTGATTTACACAGAGCGCTGACACCTGACATCATTGCACTCTTCGCCAGACTTCACACCAATGAGAAAGCCTAACCTCCAATCGCAGGACACGATCACGAGAGGAGAAGCTCCGTGAAGCGTTCATTCAGGCGGCTATTTAGGGTGACCACATTTACTTTCTACTATTCAAGGACACTAATTTCACATACAAGTCGCAACAAAATCAGGCTTAGGTAAGGGGAGGATTACTCTCCCAGGTCTCAAGCTTAAACTCTGACTCTTGATGCCAGTTTAGAACATTTAATGGTGCAAATATCCCTACTAACAAAGGGTGCAGATTGGCTGCTCCATGCACATTTAACCCTTTGAGTGCCAGAGGGGTACGCAACGCATTGCATACCCATCTGGAACTTTAAGAGTTAAGCCCCAGGTCTTTCAAATCCAACCAACTCCCCTGGTTACATTCCCTGTGCAGCTAGTATAATGTAAAGACAAATAGAAGAATTGCACATTTTAGATGATATGATATTTTATAACTGTTCATTTTTTATTTTTCAACAGTATTAGATAGCAATCTTTCACACAGGACACCACTTTAACCCTTTAATGACCAGGGATGTCTGCTCCTATACTCAAAGGGTTAGAATGTATAACCCTTTGATTAGAGGCGCAGAACATTCTAAACCTTTGAGTACAGGAGCAGTATCAGAGGTGACAGAATTAGGCTGACCATATTTCCTTGAGACAAAAATGGGCCAGGGTTACGTAATATTCCGTATTTTATTTATCATGAAAATTACCATAGAGTTTTGGGCAGTTATGACTCATAAGACTCTATGGTAATCAATGCATACAGTAAAGCCACTAGTGTGACGAAGTTCTGATTATTTCGAATACCTCTTGCTCCCATACTGCCTCAACCTCCACACCCTGTGTTCACACCCTGTGTCCACCTCCACACTGTGTCCACCTCCACACCCTGCCATCCTGTGTCCACCTCCACATCCTGCCCACCCTGTGTCCACCTCCACATCCTGCCCACCCTGTGTCCACGTCCACACCATGTGTCCACCTCCACACCCTGCCCTTCCTGTGTCCTCCTCCACATTCTGCCCACCCTGTGTCCACCTCCACACCCTGCCCATCCTGTGTCCACCTCCACACCCTGCCCACCCTGTGTCCACCTCCACACTGTGTCCACCTCCACACTATGCCCACCCTGTGTCCACATCCTACACACCCTGTGTCCACCTCCACATCCTGCCCACCTCCATACTGTGTCCACCTTCACACCCTGAATGAGGATCATATAATCAAGCCCACCATTTGGTAAGTTTTTGATGAAATTACAAAGAACAAGCACACAGCGACATTGTTAATGCTGCTGCAACCATGTGTGTGGTCATGTGACATTGTTTTGCGACGTGTTGTAGTGTTGACCTGTGGCTCTGGCTGACTACCCTCTCAGTGTATGACCTAGGTGTCAAGGAGTGACTAGGAATTGAACACACTGACAAGTACAATTGAACTTAAATTTAAAACTTTATTAAGTGGTATGAAAAGCAGTAGATAAGGCAACAGGCAAATGGCAATAAATGACACACAGTAGTATAACTGAGACAAGTGACAGTAGATAGTGGCATGTCTTTTAGATGACAACGGTGGCAGTGGAGAGTGGCACACCTTCACAAGACCAGAGAGGAACAGTGTAGGCACTTTCCTCACCCTTCACAGGACAGGTGGTCAGAAACGGAATGGCCCTTAGACTACAAGTAAATGTGAAAGGGCAGTGCAGAGCTCTCCCAAACACAAAGTCGGCAAAGAGTGGAGTAGACCAGTATCCCGCAAGGGATACACTAGGCGGTAGCCAGGTGGAGAAGGCTAGGCAACACAAGCCAGTATGGCCACGGGAGTTCAGACACACGGAAATTACGACAAGCGCCGCTTCACGGAAGAGAGCGCTAAGCGGAAGACACAAGGCAGCACGGTATCATGGTGCCCGTGATTGCTAACTTCTGCTGTCAGTCAGGTGTGTGTACTCTCCATTGGCCACCTGTCTTTTGCCCGCCCAGTATTGCCTATATAGACTGGGCTGAGGCACCCTTTGGTTGCCCTTTTGTGGTATCTCTATGTCAGCAGTCACCTGCCTTGTACCTGTATCCTTGGGCCTGTTTCGCTCTGCTACCAGTGTCAGCGTTTCTCCAGTATCAGTGACTCTCCTGCGTGGTTCCTGCCTCCGTTCCTGATCCGGTTGGGCTGTCGTTCTTGCTTCCATTCCTGATGCCGTGCTGCCGCTGTTCCTGCTCCGTTCCTGACCTGGTTGGCAGTCCTGTCGTTCCTGTGGTTGTCCTGGCTTGTCTGCTGTTCCTGCTGCCGTATCCTGACTGTCATCGTCTGGCTGCTGGGTCGCCTGGGCGACATTCTTGTCACTGGTTTACTCCACATTCACCGGTTGCTGATCCCGCTAGTATAGAACTGGTCGGGCGAAACGATTGTCCAGTACGCAGTACTGGTTTACTCCACATTCACCGGTTGCCGATTCCGCTAGTATAGAACCGGTTGGGCGATACTGTTGTCCAGTACGCGGTACTGGTTTACTCCACATTCACCAGTTGCTAATCTCACTAGTATAGAACCAGTTGGGCGTTACTGTTGTCCAGTACGCGGTACTGGTTTACTCCACATTCACCAGTTGCTAATCTCGCTAGTATAGAACCGGTTGGGCGTTCCTGTTGTCCAGTACGTGGTACTGGTTTACTCCTCATTCACTGGTTGCTGATTCCGCTAGAATAGAACTGGTTGGGCATCACTGTTGTCCAGTACGCGGTACTGGTTTACTCCACATTCACCGGTTGCTGTTTCCGCTAGTATACAACCGGTTGGGTACTGGTTTACTCCACATTCACCAGTTGATAATTCCGCTAATAGAACCGGTTGGGCGTCACTGTTGTCCAGTACGCGGTACTGGTTTACTCACATTCACCGGTTACTGATTCCTCTATGACTGAACTGGTTGGGCATTCCTGTTGTCCAGTACACGATATTGGTTTACTCCACATTACCGGTTGCTGATCCATCTTTATAGAACCGGTTTGCTATACTGTAGTCCAGTGCACGGTACTGGTTAACCCTTCGTTCACCGGTTGCTGCTGCCTCCATTATTGCACCGGTTTGGCCTCCCTGGTTGTGTTACTGGTTTGCTCCACTGTTCCATCTTATGCTGCTGTTCCATCTATTCAGCATTAGTGGAGCTGTCCTCCTGGCTGCCTTGCCCGGTATATTGGCAAGGCTTGTAGAGCCACATTCAGATTGTTGTTATCTGCATAGCTGCCTTGCCCGGTATATTGGCAAGGCCGGTAGAGCCCATATAGCCCAGTTTTTTGTCTGCCGCTGTTGGTGGAGAAAGGGCAAGTCAGCAGAACCCCCCCCAACCCCCAGTACCTTACTACGGGCCGATGCCTGTTCCACTGTGAGGGAATTTTGAATAGAGACTGCCTTTATAGGTGG
Organism: Rhinophrynus dorsalis; assembly: GCA_037306005.1. Classification (NCBI taxonomy): domain Eukaryota; kingdom Metazoa; phylum Chordata; class Amphibia; order Anura; family Rhinophrynidae; genus Rhinophrynus; species Rhinophrynus dorsalis. Next base: position 26,971,678 of record CM074728.1, read on the forward strand.
GCAGTCTCTGATCAAAATGCCTGACAGCTATTGGCTGGGATGTATGCTTACACATCTCCCAGCCAATCAGCTTCGAGCAGGTTCTGTCACTCCCCAGCTCGAAGTTGTCAGTGGAGAACAAACTGGGGCCATAGTACACAGGATTTATGGGGAGATATATATCTATACTCAATCTACCTAACCCTATCATCTGTCCATTGTTTAACCCTTTGAGTGCTAGAGAGTTACGCAATGCATTGATCTGCACAGATGACAGGGTTATATTTGGACACACAACAATTAATATTCTTTTATTTTTTTACCGACATGAAGCAATAGAGACGAAGAAGAAGAAAGACGACGAAGATGACAGTAGCTGACCAGGGTGCTGAAGACTCTGATGTACATCAGAATTAATGGTATGTGTTTGTTTTCAGGGGCTATTGCTTTGTACCTTAGTCAGATTAACCCTTTGAGTGTCAGTGGGGTAAGAATACCCCATGGCACTCATAGGGTTAATTCTACTAACACTGGACACATTTTTTTTAGTGCTTTGGCTGTACTGATGTGGGTCTTAGGGCCCCATATAAATACATCCACTGGGGACTTAGTTTTTTTTTATTATTATTATTTCAACTGGTGCGTCGGCTATTTTGAGATCCGATAATAGACTTGCGGCCAAAAAATCTTAATCTTAAATTTGCCATGATAAAGTGGATCCCTTAATGGCTCTTAAGGGCTAACGCATGCAATTGAATTCCATTTTGTGGCACTTTTTTTTTTTTTTTTGGTCAAAAATGGATCTAACTTTATCACTCGACAGGTTTTTTTTTTTTTTAATTTGCAGGCATTTTTTCCATAGCACAGGTAATTGAATAGCTTACTATACTTGAAAAAATATCGATGCATCTATTTTCAGCCATCGGACCTAATTGAATCAAGGCCTTAATTACTTTAGTCCACGACACTTTTGTTTAACTCTTAACTCCACGGGGACCAGGGATCCTGCATAATAGACTGCTATATCGGCATTTAGTATAAGCTGATTGCGTTCCCATAATGCCTATTGCTGCCAGAAATTGATAGCTGCCTTATTCTAGTCCCTTCTCATATACCATAAAATTTCTTCAAGTTGAGCATTACTCCTTGAACACAGGGACCAAGGAACAGTTTATATTTGTGCGCTAATAACAATCAATTACATCCCGTCTGAGCATTGGTCCACAACACTATGTTTGTACGTAGTCAAATACAGGGACCAAGGAACAGTATCACATCATACACTAACAATTCTCTATTACATCTTAGTTGGTCAAACCCCAAGTGCCACAAAGCTCAACGCGTTTCACCAGTATGGCTTCATCAGGGAAACAGCTTTCAATTCCTGGTGGAAATAGGCATTGTGGCAACAGAATTGGCTTACACTATATGCCAGTATAGCAATCTTTTATGCAGCATATAGAGAGTCAGCCCTGATGTCTGAAATTAAGCCATAATTTCTGTTCCATCCTTTTATTTTACTTTTTAAATCAAGTATATGAATATTTGAGACCTAATTTAAAAGTGGCACTATTTACAAGTCCCATATTAATAGGACAGGGGTAGTCAGTCATTAGATCTCTAGCTATTGGAGTCTACAATTCCCATCGTAACCAACAGTGGCTAGTTGGGGATGATGGGAGTTGTAGTTTCCAACAGCTGAGGGTCCAAAGATTGGCTCCCTCTGCAAATAAAACAATTTCCAAGCCATTATAATAGTTCCAAAGTTCCCATAATCCCCTCAACAGTAGCTGATCACTAATTTTTTCTGTTTGTTTCATAGCAAACATTATGGGTTGGGTGCTAAAACATCTCATGGCCAAGGCCTTTTCTAGGCAATATGGCTACCAGTAAGAAAATGTAAAATGCATCTGCCCCTCAATTTTATTTTAACCCTTTCACTGCCAGAGGGGTAACCATTTCCCCCAAACATTGATCCATACCCCCATCACTTACCCGATCCCATGACACTTATTGCAGGATCAGTGATGATGCTGTTCACTTCCAGCTGTGTTCACAGATGGAGATACAGTCTTTAGGCAGAGATAAACTTCCTCCCTATGCAAAGCCCACATCATTATTGTTCATGCACAAAGCCAACATGTTGGCTTTGCACATGCCTAATGATAGGGGCTTCAAAGAGGCAGAGAGTTTGTCCTTCGAGAATTGGTGCATGGTCAGCTGAGAATCAATCTTTGGGGAATACACATTCATAGCTATTCTCAGTGCTATATGTCATTTACATAGAATTTTTTTCAACATGGTTTTAACCCTTTGAGTGCCAGACAGGTACGAAACTCATTGCTCTGCAATGCGCATACCTGGGAACTCTCCAGATTTGACAGTGCATTACCAGGTTTCTGGGGACAGTGGCTGATTCTCCTGATGTGGGGAGTTCCCTCTGAAACTCTGCCCACTTCTGCTCCTTCCCCACCCAGTTCCTCCTAATTCTCCTCTCCCCCACCAAATTCTCCTTTCAGTTCCTCCCACTTCTTCTCCTTCCCCACCCAGTTCCTCCCACTTCTCGCCCACTTTTGGGATGTACCTAGCAAGCCCCACCCCACTCACAAGTAATCCCCATCCTTTTTGCAGCAATTTGTGGCACAAGAGGAGTCCCCAGAAGAGAAATGTACCAGGTATGGCAATGTGATGCATACCCCTCTAGCACTCAAAGGGTTAATGAGACCAGCAGGTCAATACTCCATTACATGAGACTAAAATTATTATATAGCAACTACACTAAGACAGTAGAAAATACCATTATATTGGACCTTCATCACACAAATACTCTAATTATGCACTGTGTATTGCCCTGCTTGTCTCAGGTAGTATCATAACATCCATTACATGACACAAGTATTTCATAAGACAAACAGTAATGCACCAGTACATAAAACCAGTAGGCCATGAGATCAGCCATGCTGTATAGAACACTGAATGAGTCTGAGTATTACATGAGACCAAACAGGAAAATATCCAATTACATGAGATCAATGTGGTAATATAAAACATGAGCAAGGCCAGATCGAAAGCCTGTCCAGCCTCTACTCACTCATTCCCTGTTTACATCACTCTCCAACTTAAAACCTCCCTACAACCACAATGTCAATACAGAGCCTTTTTTACCCAAAAAGACCAGCTGCTTGTCTGGACCACTGCACTGAAAAGCACTTCTGTCTCCTGCAGTTCATGTTGCAGGAGTCACTTACACCTTCTGTGTCCCAACATACCTTGCTATAGATTGCAATCTATCACAAGCAGCGTCCTTTGATCAAATTGTTTTCCATATTGCATTTGTACTGTTTTAGGTCTCTGTATTTCTATTCCCTATTGTGCAGTTCTGCAGGATAAATTGACGCTGTATAAATCACAGCAACAACATTAGACTAGCAGAGCAATATACCATTTCATTAAATCAGATTACTGCAGGAGACTAGCAGCAAAACTCACAATTATTCCTCTTTCCTCATCGATTATTCTTTTTTTTTTTTCTGAAAAATGCTTCCCTCCTGAATTATATTAAATCCCTTGACCTCAACCCCCCCCCCCGCAGTGCTTGTATTCAGGATTTATTCAATTAAACATAAACAAATGCAGTTAACTCAGGCAAATCCTTGAGAATGACTGAAACTCCAATTGATTCACCTGTGTCCATATAACAGATCCTGAAAACCTGCACTATTGGTGTGTGTGTGTGGGGGGGGGGGGGGGGGGGGAGACCTCAGGACACCAGCCCCCTCCTTTCTACATACAGTAATGTGTAAATGTTTTAGTCAGGTGTGACAAAATGCTGTAAAGTAAGAATGCATTCAAAAATAGACATGTTAATAGTTTATATTTATCAACAATTGGCAAAATGCATAGTGAACGAACAGAAGAAAAATCTAAATCAAGTCAATATTTGGTGTGACCACCCTTTGCCTTCAAAACAGCATCAATTCTTTAGTACACTTGTACAAAGTCAGGGATTTTGTAGGGATACAGTCAGGTGTATGATTAAACAATTAAACCAAACCGGTGCTAATTATCATTAAGTTAATATGTAGGCTGAAATAAATCATTCATTGAAACAGAAACAGCTGTGTAAGAGGAATAAAACTGGGTGAGGAACAGTCAAACTCCGCAAACAAGGTGAGTTTGCTGAAGACCGTTTAACATTTTAAGGTATTTGAGGCTATCTTCGTATCCTGTGGCATGAAGATACTGAATCATTTTAGTGGCTCTTCTTTGAACTGCCTCCAGTTCATTAATATCCTTCTAGAGATCTGGTTAAACAGGCAATAAAGGGTGATATGGAAAAGTGTGTCTGGATGTGTGGAAATCACTTCACCATTGAGAATACAACACACTTCTCCATATGTGCTAAGAATTAGATATACAAGAGGGAAGGAGAATACTGATCAAAACATAGAAAGCTGGTGTAAAGCTAGCAAAGTGTTTAACCCTGTAATGTTTGTAGCACGCCTCAGGGCGCTCCAGGAGAGGGGTAGTAAGTTTCAGGCTTTCCCCATTTTACTGGTACATGAGATTGCTGCTACAGCGATCACATATACCGGCTGAGTCAATGACAAAGAAAGTGTATTCTGTAGATTGCCTTTGTCACTGTTCTCTGCCTCACTCTCTTCCTCATTGTGATAGTAAGGCAGAGAGAAGTAGAAAATAGACTGAAAATAAAATAAAACTGGCCAAAGAGGAACAGTTTCAGAAAAGTTGCTGTTGATGGGGGCAGGATTAAGTGTATGTCACTTTATGACGTACTGACACATTTTTGTTTAAGCAAATACATTATTTAGAGCAATCCCAAAGTATTTTACTTACACAAACTAATTTATAAACACACATATACAGAAGTTTAAACAAAGATTGATGTGAGTTTTATTATTGTGGACCAATGTAATAAACTTATATACACACACCACACAGTCTAATCTCTAAAAAAAGTAGGGCACCAGGTTGGGAAAGAGGGACATGGGGATTTTTGCCCCAAAGGGACCATACCCCTAAAACTGGACATTTGGCAGGTATGAATGCCTATTCATACTTTTCATTCAGTCTCCATAAAAAATAAGCAATTGAGCACAGATTATCACTGATAAAAAGGTTTTTTTTCTTTTTTATCGTTCTCTTTATTAGTAACAAACAAAATAGCGGGTTATTCATATAAATGTGGTACGAAAAGAAAGCCCTCTTTATGCTTAAAAAGTTGTATATAATTTGTGTGGGTGTACTAAAGGAATTAGAGGGAAAATATGGTTGAACAAAGACACTCAAAAATGTCAAATGTTCTGGTCCTTAAGTGAAAACCACCCCTGATCTGCCTGGTCCTTAAGGGGTTAATGGTACCTATGCAGTTGTTAATAACCAGACTAATTTGAAATATGGCAAACTGTTCTCCAGGAGGACTGAGGATTGCATAGAAAGCTGTGGCAAAATCCACAATTTGCCAGCCTTATGGAGGCCAATTTGTATCTCCCGCTATCGGGAGTTTAGCGCATATGTAAAATAGTCACATTTAAATATAAACAAACCCCTTAAGGGCCATGCGGTCCAGGCGTGGGGCGCTCTGGAGGATCAGGAGACTAGAGCACTTTTATTTATTTATTTTGATTGTTTTTTGCAGATACGTCATCTTTGATCATAGCGTGGTGTGGAGCCAAGCGTCCATCACAACTTTTGTGATGTGCCAGGGCCATCAACAGTCTTTAATGTCCAGACAGGAGTGACGGTCCTTGCATGTCATGCGCAGTTAAGGGGTTAACTCAAATTTTAATATGCAAATCAGCTACTGGTGAGGGAATATGTGGTGAAGGCATGGTGGTGTAGGCATATCTGAGATGTAATCACAGGGGTAAAATGGTGAAAACGCCTTAAAGGGATAGTAAAGTACCTAAACCTGTTTTTCTAATTTTGCAGTGCTTAAAAAGTGGAGTATAAAGCAAAAAAAAAACCCATATCTCTCAAACCGCAGTGGTTTGAGAGATATCTTCGTTCAAAGTTTGACGTCTCCTTCTATCAGCTGTAAAGCTGTCAGCAGGAGATTCGTGTCGGCCGCTCTGCTCAGCTTACACAAACATCTGGGCAGGTGTGTTATCAGTCACTGATACATGTGAACCTATGGAGCTCCTATCTTTATTTAGAACCACTCTGGTGCTTAAATGGTTAATTTATACTTTTAATTTTTTTTAATTAAAAATGGTTGCTTGGATTGACTCCATGTAAACTATGCACTCCGCTAATTAATCATCCATACCTTGACAGGGTCTCATAAGAATAATCATGATTCCTCTCCCAATCTAATCACCTCCCTCCTTATGGTATGTGAAGAAATATTTCCACTGAAGGCACCCAGTGCTCACCGCTTCCTGGTCTCCCTGCTCCCCCATCATCACTACACTGTGTGGGAAGCCCAGGGAAACCACCTGCATCATCACTGATGTCAGGGAAGCCTCACCAACACTGCAGGAGTCAGGATTTCCTCACATGTGCACAGCTAGCTCTGTCTCTAGCGCAGGTGGGTCAGTCAGAAGAGGAGTCAGACAGATCCACCTGCGCTCTTGATAATCTGCCACCTGGAGCCGTGTGAGAATATCCTGAAAACCTCCACTCTAAATAGATGAAGATCCGTGGATTTGGAAATATTGTGTTTTCCCATCTTCCCGTGAAGGGAGTTGTAGTTTTCAGCTTAAAAAAAATACAACTGGCTTCCTTTTTGACTTTACATAGTATGCACTTGCAGAATATGCCTATACTTTCATTTCTCTATATATTTTCATCTCATTTTTTCAAACTGAGCTCCATGTATCTCTATTTCCAGGGAGCTGGAATAAAACAGTAAACAGACAAACCAGATGACTGATACCTGTCTTTGTACATCTTTCCCCTAAATTACAAGCGTGCTGTTCTATTTAAACACACTAAGTGCCAGCAGGACACTTAAAGCGGAACTATCACCTAAAATCAAAGTTTTACCATGTGTTTTAATGTTTAACCCGACATTAGTGCGGTGTGTGTGTTCTTCAAGTCGCCTGGTAGTGGAGATATTTGCCCAGCAAAATCGGGCACTTCCATGTTCTACGGTACCGTCTCAGGACTTCCCAGCTGCCCCACGGAGCGCATTCACGCTGCCCTTCAAAGCTGGATTTCTGTGATGTAGCGTTACAACAAACTCCGTTTACAGTGCTACTGAGGTTGCAACCTCCACTCGTCAACCTCAGTAGCATTGTAAACGGAGTTTGCTGTAACGCTACATCACAGAAATTCAGCTTCAAAGGGCAGCGTGAACGCGCTTCCTGGGGCAGCTGGGAAGTCCTGAGACGTCATGGAGTCCCGCAGAACGCGGAAGTGCCCGATTTTGCAAAGCAAATATCTCCACTACCAGGCAACTTGAAGAACACACACACAGCACTAATGTCAGGTTAACATTAAAACGCGTGGCAAAACTTTGGTTTTAGGTGATAGTTCCGCTTTAAAGCATTGATTAGCAATGCTCTGAGTACCCCTCTGGCAAAAAAAGGGATAAGCACTACACCTTTACTTAAAGGGGATCACCCCAAATAAAGTCCACCCCCCAATTAGGCATCTAGCTATAAGCTGTTATGCGGAATAAAGACTGCATTAGTCAAAAATCCTACTAACACTGAAGGCCAGGCAACAGTGCTCTAGAGGAGTCTGCACGCCTGTGCCTTCAGTCCCTACTGGCGCAGGTACACAGATGTCTGTAAGCAAAGAGGTCTGTGCTGTTGCCTGTCCATCATTGTTGGCGGAATTAGGATTTTTGACTAACGCTGTCTTTATTCTGCATAACAGTTTCATTAGTAAGCTTTTTGCTGGATGCCTAATTGGGGGTGGACTTTATTTGGGGTGATAGTTCCCCTTTAAGAACAAAAAAGAAACTTGAATCGACTTCACACATTTTGGAAGATTTAATATTTATGTGTTTCCTTCCATCACAAGTAACTCTGGTTTGTTTTCAGAAAGCAACACAGATGCATCAGATTGTGTGTAGTGACTTACCATTATCTGCTTCTAATTTTCAGGAAGCACCATGTCTAATTATGGCTTGAGGGAGCTGGGGATCTGAAGGAGTGCTGCTCTAGGTTCTAGAGGTTCCACAGCTGTTGCTCTGAAAGCAGAGATTTTATGTAAGTGTATAAAATGTTTCCACAACACAAAAAAAAAAAAAAAAATGAAGATTAGCCTCTTTGATGCTAATGAGGTCTCTGATGCAATATCTCCAGCTTCCAATGGGTTATAGGGGAACATACACTGGCCTACTCTGCATATAAAAATGTACAATACAGCATTATATAAAATGGCAAAATAAAAAAAACTGTCAATATTAATATAAAAAGATGGTCACCATAAACCAGTATTGAGTATCTGGTGGGGGGTGATTAAGATCACACTGGTCATGCCCATTCCTGGGAATACCCTAATCCCCAGCCCCTGGAGAACTAATAAGAACTGGGACAGCATTCACATCATAATGTGGACAGGGCTAAAGTAAGATGGGATGGAAGAAGTACTGGACACGAAAGTGGGCAGAACGAGGTAAGAAATGGACAGAATGTTTAGGGACATGGTCGTGGTCACCAGAGAACTCAACAAGCCATAGAAGATGGTCTGTCCCCAGAGACACCATGATGAACTATGAAAAGCTGGGGCCAATCCAGAGAGTATGCCATAATGCATGGCGGTAACAACAGCTGGGAAACCTCCTCACAATTAGACTTCCCATGACCCTGAATACAGTACATACCAGAGCATTTAGAAGGGAAAATGGGAAACAATTCTTCTACATGTAATACTAACCTGCCCAGTGATTAAAATGGTGCTTAACCCCTTAAGGACCGGCCGCGTGCATACTTTGTGGTCCCTTAAGGACCCCAGAGCATTTTTTTTAATGCAATCTGATTCCGGACTCCCCGAACGGCACCCAGAATTCCATGACGATCCAGGACTGTCTCCTTAAGGTGTTAAACTTCATGGATGCTTAGCAATTTGTCAGAGACCTCTTTAGCACCCAAAGGGTTAGTTTTATAAATATATTGTGTTTAGCCACACATTTACTTTTATACATATACCCCACAGGGTAATAATGATATCACTAGTATCCAAGAGGTTAAGCAGGAATGGGGACCCTAACCATGCATACAAGCTGATTTTATGGTTGTACCAGCTATGCCTCTGACTGCAGGAAAAGTGCCACTTTAACAACTGGGATTCTTTGCAATGAGATGGAGAGGTCTTTAGCATCAGAAGGGTTAACTCTGAGTGCCAGGAGGTTATCCAACACATTGTGACACAATGCACTGGATAGCTCTCTGGCACTCAAAGAGTTAAGAGAGGTGTGTTTATCGATTATTATACATTCATTTGAACAGCAGTGAGCCGGCTGTTTTGGAATTGAAAAGGTTCTAATTAGTCATCTGCACCTGGTACTTGAAACAGAGCAAATGTTATAAACAATAAAGCAGCCCCAGGAGCCCATGTCTCAGGCACAAAGGGTAACATAATAACCACAATTCACAGAGGAGCAAATGTACCCTCTGATGGCTCAGCTCCTAACAGTCAGCATGAGCTTCTGCAATATTAAAATGTCTTCAACCAGAGCCAATCTGAATGTGACTCAGGTGTGCCAATGGTTTTTCAAGACAGTTCTACTCCATTTGTGACATCCCTTAACCCCTTACCTACCCTTGACGGTCATAGCACGTCATGGGTTGTTCTACCCTTAAGGACCCATGACGTGCTATGACGATCATGGAATTCCGGGCTCCCCCCGCGGCTGCACGCTGTTCGGGGAGTCTGGAATCCAAATAAAAAAAAAAATGCTCTGTGGTCCTTTAGTGACCGCAACGTGCCTGCACGGCCGGTCGTTCAGGGGTTAAGGACCAGTGGTCCAGGGAAGTTACCTTCCCTTAAGGACGGTTTTAATCCTTGCCAATGAGCGGGTACATGTGACTGTTTATGTGTACTGGCGCACCGCTTAGGGGCCTAAGAGAGACCGCCCCAGTCTTGGAGTGGTTAATTTTAGGCCCTGTTTTTACTTACAGTGCTACTGGTGGAACGCTGTAAGTAAAAAGTAAGTGATGTGCTATGACCGGCACCGATCTTTAAGTATTTAAGGACCGTGACTGTTATTGCATGTCATCTGGTCCTTAAGGGGTTAAGAACCAGCCACTCATGCATGTGGATGGCACTTAAGGACCACAGACCATTTTTTTTTTTCTTGATCCCGGTTCAGGGCTCCCCGAACGGCATGCAGCCGAAATCCATGACAGTCCTGGTAAGGCATGAGTCCTAATGGCTCTCCAACCCGTACCACGGCCATCATCGGTCCCTAAGGGTTAAGTGAATGTTCACATAAGCAACAATGTTGCTCCATTAATGCTATCCATTTACATCCCTGCACTGCTCTTACTGCTGGGGAGCCATGACCATACCAGGGAACGTTCAAAAAGAGCTGACAGAGATCTGTGAAATATATTAACCCTTAAAGTCTCCCAGAACATACGATTCTTGGAGCTATATCTCTGCTTGCTTTAACCCAGGCATGGCCAAAAAGGAAAATAGCACAATAGGAATATTCCCTCATAAATTGAGCGCTCCTAGTCTCACAATGATAGTTGAAAAGATAATAATGGTATGAAAGACACAGAATAAGACAAGGATAAGTCTATTCAATGGTGCAACTAGAAAAATAAAGATAAAAGATAGTTTATATGAAACATAAAAGTTAAAGGGATAGTAATATTTCAAAATAAAAGCAGATCCAACTAATCTTCATAGTATTTGAGCCATGGAGAGTACTATTTCAATACTGTCAGAGTTGTAGTTCAAGAGTAATTGAATGATAAAGTATCCCCCTCCCGCCCCTTTTACCTAGTGTTGGGCATTTTGCACACATGATAAGGTATATTACACTGGATGATTTACAGGTGAAGGTACCATTGATCTTATGGTGTAACTGGGTGTTTGGAATTGGTATGTTGTCCGTGGTGTAAATGTGTGCACAGGTTTCACATCTCTTTTGTAGGCAGGGAGATGTGCCATTTTTTGTATTTTTATTCAGGGCACTCCTCACCATCAGTTGTTTCAAATTGTGCAAAATGCCCAACAGCTCTGTATGTGGAAGAAACTGGACAAGCACTACATAGGAGATTTAATTCCCACAGATCCAGTGTTAATAACAAAAAGACAGACACCAGTGGGAGAAAATTTTTGCCCAAATGAGCACAGTGTCAAGGATATTAAGTTAACCGTATTGATGGGACTGTTCCGCACTCAGAGGGACAGAAAGGTATGGGAGGTAAAATTAATGTTAAAATTTAATACAATTTGTAGTGGTTTGAATAGGGATAAGGAATTTCTATCAAAATACAATTTAGTTGATTGACCTTTCCAACAGACCCAAGAGCATCGTAAATACATCTAAAGCCTCAAAGGAAGAGTGCAATTTACCATTGACTGATCAAAGATATCTGGATCTGGACTGCATTCTGTTATCTGATTTCCATGCTAAACAATGTGATTTGTACTTGTATTTAAGAGAGATGTTTTCATATTTATCTGTATAACATGCCTGAGGAAGAGACCTAAGGTCTTGAAAGCTTGCATTTAAATCTGCTTAGTTAGCCAATAAAAGGTATCAAAAACTATATTTGCCTCCTGTATTTCTACGGCTAACATGGTACCAACTCTCATCTGCTCTGCAGAAAGGCATGGCAGCATCACAAAGAGCGTGATGCTGTGCGTTTCAGTCTGTAGGATACTGGAGTGGTGTGTGTGGGTCAGTAGGCTAGTATGAACATAGGATTCCACTTGCCCTCACTCAATTTCTCCTCGCCATATGCGAGGAGGCGAGTGAAAATTTTGAGTCCTGATGTTATACTTTTCTTGAGAGTGCTGTAGACTGAAGTAGTCAGTGGCCTTGTCCAATGCAGGAAGGCTTGATCTAGAAGAACTCAAAAACAGCACACATAACAAGAAAAAGTATCTAAGTGTAGTATTTATTAACTATATAACAACATAATAAGTAATGCACTTACAATAGCCTTTCTTGGGCTTTAAGCATGTAACTGGGTCTTATGTTCCTGGTAGCCAAATGAACTGCGTCCTCTCGGTTCTCCTGCCAACCAAAACAGTCCTGTGTCTCCTGATGTCCCAGCTTGCATTCCAGTCACTGTGGTACAAAGTTCACTAAAGATGTAAATTTTAAACATCTTTGTTTGAGTTGTTATGCTGGAATTGCTTATCATCTCCTGCTGATGTAATGGAGACAAGATTGCACTTCCTAGGTGACCGGTACTCAGCCTCAGCATAATGATTTTATTATCACTCAATTAAACCTAATATATGTAAGACTGTTAATGTGTTATAAATGATGTGAAGACCAAAGCCATGATGAGTGCGGACTGGAGTAGGATGTGATCAATTAGAAAGTGCAAATGTTTGGTCCGGGGGAGTGATTTATCTGAATGATGATGATACTGTATTGCTGAAATAATGGGGAGGACTAATAGTGTATGCAGGTGATGATGATATTGTGTTATTAGAATGATATGGACAGCTGATAGTGTTTGTGGCTTTGAGAGAGGTTGCCTCAAAATCCTCATACACTAACAGCTTTCCATGTCATTCTAATAACACAATACCATCATCACCTGCATAAATCACTCCTCTGGTCTGAAAAAACACTTGCACTTTCCAGTTGATAACATCCTGTACTAGTCTGCATTTCAGCCTCATACACTATTAGTCCTCCCCATTATTTCAACAATGCAGTATCATCATCATGATTATACCAGAACCCGAGTTACTTCATCCTCAAATGTTATAAGAAACAGCTACTACAATGATTTAACAATAACCACATCACACACGTGCAGCAGACAGCCTGAGAAGTATAAAAATTATGTAATGGCAAGAACAAGAACACAGAAAGGGGTTCTACCCCATGCTAATATGGGTCATTGCCTGCAGAGAGTCTTCTATGTGCAGGAACAAGTTTTAACCCCTTTTTAAAAGAGTGTTAAATGGGAGGACTGGCTGCAATTCCACCTCAGTGTACTAGTGAGATCATAAGTCCCCAGATACTGTCCTCTAAGTCTCGGCACTCCTTGTGTAAGGCAGGCAAGTAGAAGACGTATTATAACTTCCCACACAGGCAGGAGCAAGTGCGAAAGTAGATTTCCTTATAAATGCATGTAATGGAAGCTAAGGACACAGAGATGTCCTTAGCTGTCGTTCTGGGTTTCCCTCTCCTTGAAGTGGCTACAGGAGGGTAGACGTGCCGGTCTTGTAGAGCAGAGTTCCTATGAATGGGGGTCAATCGGGACCCTTTATACTATTCCACAGAGGTTAAATTCCAGAATGAATACTGACAGGTTTATACAGCCACGTTTTCAGGGGAAGGGGTATGTAACATGAAATGAGAAGAATACAGTTAACCCATAGCACAATGGAATCAGGTTTTAAAGACAACCATGACACCAGACTAATCTCATCACGCAGACGTCAATGGCAAATACACAACTGTGGGGAAGGGATTAGGAAAGTAACACCTAATCAAACCTGGACCAGACAGTGAGACAGATACAATTTGGAGAGCGTAAGGTAATAACATGCAGAAATACAATTTAATGCCTGCATGCCAATCTAAGATTTTAGGCCAAACAATTTCTTAAAACTGAGGTCCAGCATCTGCCACATGTATTACAGATGCACTTACAGTCCTCAACTCTGGTCTGTGGTAACGGCCGCAGGTCCATTACAACAAATGTAAACATTCACATTACATTTAACATAGAACTGTGGGCGGCCAGTTAGGAAGCTGCCTACTTTTCAACATCGGTGGTGGGGAATTCTGAATGTGCGGCCAGGCATTTTACATTCAAGGATGGCCAGTTCCTTTGGTCCTTGATATTGGGCTGTAGAAACAGCCACAGGTCTGTTACACTGTATAAATGAATGAATACGTTTATTGATATAGCGCCACAAGCATACGCATCGCTTTACAATTAAGGGGTTTAGACAATACAGGACTACAAGTGCTTTGCAAAGTGAACACTGGAAATGAAGTCCCTGCCTGAAAGCTTACAATCTAAAGTGGTAATGGGAGACATACCGAGTGCAGAAGGATAAAGTACTGAATACAGTGCCAGGAGTTCTGGTTAGGATAGGGGACATAAATAAAGTAAATAATTTATAAAGTGCGTTCATTGTACAACGTCAGAGCCTTCTAATATGTTTACGTTTTTGTTGTATGTCTGTTTTTAATTGCATTATACTGGGACCCACAAGAAATAAAAACATCAAAATGCCATTTAACCCCTTAAGGTCCGACGATCCCGCGGTATCTGGTCCTTTAAGGACCAGATAGACGAGTTCGACGTGCCGTCCCACGTGACTGATCACGTGGGGCGGCACATCGAAAGGAGGACTGAAAGAGATCACTCCGGTCTTGGAGCGATCAATTTCAGTCCACGGTATTACTCAGCACGCTACTGCAGGAGCGCTGTGAGTAAAAGTACGTGATGTACCAGGACCGTCACTGGTCCTTAAGTGGTGCCGGACCAGCGTGACGGTCCGGGTACGTCACAGGACGCGAAGGGGTTAAAGGGTCCCCTACTGACGCGTTTATTATAACAACTTTTCTCAGAGAATGTCTGTTTTTAATTTAGATAGGGCCTCTATAGGTGTATTAGAGTAGGACTTACTGCAAAGGGAGATACCTTGGCGTGATGGTAAGCTTACACACGGACTGGCCAATTTGTGGGACAAAATTCTCACTTATTTCCACTTAGATTTACTAAGATTTATTAGATATGCTAAATACAGGGCACTTATGTTCACAGTATATAGAGGAGTGCAGGTCTGTCTTTTTTGTATGTGTTTTCACTTTTGGGTTTAGGCCTAATGGCAGGGGAACTGGAGAACCCACTCATTCCTTGCTGCTATGTAAATTTCTAACTTTATTCTTATATTAAATTATAATATGATATGGATATTTTATGGTGAGTAAGCGCTGTAAGCTTTCTTCTTTTTTTTGCTTATGTTTAAGTTTTGTTAAGGAAATGTAGTTTCAGTTATGACTTGAAGACCATATGAGAGGTGCAGTGGGGCAGGGTGGGAAGAAGAGCATTCCATAGATAAGGAGCAATAAGAGAAAAAGTTTGATACAAGAGAGGGCTATAGAAACAAAAGGAGCTGAGAGAAGATTGTTATTGGCTGATCGTAAGTGGTGGTATGGGGTATAGCGGGAAACCAAAGTGGAAATGTAGGAAGGGGTAGAGGAGAGAAGAGTTTTAAATGAGAGCAGCAGAATTTTGTAAGAGATCCGGAGTTTGATAGACAGCCATTGGGAAGATTTGAGGAGTCGGGGGCAGGGACATTTGTACGATTACAAATATATTCAGAGCCAACTATCAGAGAACTCTTTAAAGGGATAGTAATACTTCGTTTTAACTTTATTTTATTTTGTAGGCATTAAAAAAACATGAAGAATGATATAAGTCTTATCTCTCAAACCTTTATGGTTTATGAGATATTCACAAGCAAAGTTTCCCCCTCCCGCCCCTTTTACTGATGTAACACTTCTCAGCCAGGGCAGAAAGGAGGTGCCCAGGTAGACTGCAGAGAGGGACAATATTCAATTAAGATAAGGGAAAAACCTGAAAAGCTTGTCAAGGGGGGCAGGGATTTCATTGTTTTCATAGGAAGAAGATTGTCCCCTTCTGTTATCTGTCCAGTCTATGGACTGCATTCCACATCTGAGAAGAGATTGTTTACAGTAGGTAAAAGGGGCGGGAGGGGGAAACTTTGCTTGTGAATATCTCATAAACCATAAAGGTTTGAGAGATAAGACTTATATCATTCTTCATGTTTTTTTAATGCCTACAAAATAAAATAAAGTTAAAACGAAGTATTACTATCCCTTTAATCAAGGAGCTAAGAAAAAAAGTCGATGTCCATTGTTTTCAACCATAGCGAATACACAGATTTTTTTTTTTTTTACAGCATGGGCAGTAAGGATGTGGAATCATTTGCCTTGGGAGGCTGTGCTGGTTGATACTGCAGCAGCTTATTTAAAAAAAGTATTATCATTTTTTAGTTAAGCATAATAGAGAGAAATATGACAGCTGGTTTTAATGCAGGAAGAATGTTGATCCAGGATGAAATGAGACAGACTTTTGGAGTCAGGAAGGAACTTTTTTCTACCCACTTGAGTCATAATTGTAAATGACTTTGCTGGGGTTTGTTTACCTTTCTATGGATCAACTATCAGATGTAGCAGAGGTTGAACCTGATGGACACTTGTCGTTTTTCAACCTTAAAGACTATGTAACTTAGGACGGCTATCTTCTATGCTGACAGTAACAAGCTGTGTGAGAATTGATGTCAGCAACAATCACATTACCCAGGACTAGTGACGGTCAAATAGAATATTCCTCCTAATTTGAGGTAAATAATGTATAGACGTGTGGCAACATGGCATGTCCTGGGCTATACAATAAACATTCAACCCCCCCCCCCCTCCATCTCCAGGCTGTACATTAAAGGGATAGTAATACTTAAAATGTAAAAAAATATATGTTGTAGGGTTTATCCCCCTGAGTAAAACAAGGGTACTCCAACTGCTGAGAGATATTTTATTAAAAAGTTTAACAGCTCAAACTTGAATTTTTTAGGTGCAATATCACAGTGGCCTGAAAATTTACAGTGGCGCTGTTGCTACACCATCCTATGGACAGCTCTGGTTCATAGACCATAAATCTCCATAGGATTGTGTAGCAACAGTGTCACTGTACATTTTCAGGCCACTATGATATTGCACCTAAAAAATTCAAGTTTGAGCGGTTATAATTTTTTAATAAAATCTCTCTCAGCAGTGGGAGTACCCTTGTTTTATTTGGGAACATAAACCCTACAACATATATTTTTTCACATCTTAAGTATTACTATCCCTTTAAGTCTCCATCCAGGTTGGAAGGTATTTGAACCATGCATGTATGAGCCAAAGGCTAAGGGCAACCCTACGTCTGGGCATAAACCCTTTATTCTGTCTCCATAGAGGAGAAGGCAGGGGAACCGAGCAGTGGAAGGGCAGATCATAAGTTTAGCTTTACTGCTTTCTCCACAGAACAGACCAGAGTGTTGTGTATTCAGTCTACACAGCGGTGATCCCCCTCAAGAAAGGATTTCCATGTTTCAAAGAAAGGAATGAGGAATACAATGACAGTATTGAACCCTTTCTATGTAGCACTCACCCTTGTCCACAGAAAACAAGGAGGGACACCTCACAGGATAATACGTTGTTTAATGAGCAACAAGTAACACACTTAATAAGACAGGTACTCAGAAGAATGTTGGCCTCTAAAATGCAAAGTGGCTAATATGGCATATGTTTAGAATAAGGACTACCCCCAATCAGGCCTTGTAAGCACAAAATAACCACCCTATTGGTTCGTAAGAAGCAGTTCCCCTCACCACACGCCCACTAGATAAGCTCTCATTGAGAGAAGAGAAACAGACAAAATGAAAATGTGGTGCTGACAGATGCACATAGCAAATCATACCCAATTTGTTTGTGTGTTTCTTAGAGGAACATTATATATGAAAAAACCTGTATGGCTCAAATCTGTTATTCTATTACATATACATTTATGCTTTCATTTTTATTTGAGTAGGGGAAGAAACTGAATTTTTAGATTTTGAGTTATACAAGGCCACCAAGGTTAAGACTGACTCAAATACTTTCTTTAACAAGGTGAATTCTAATAGTCAATTTTACTACAAGAGCTGGCTGTGTAATGTTCTAATTCCCATCATTTTCTGAATGTATTTATTTATTAGGAACCAGTTAAAATGCATCACTGACCCTATAAATAATAAAGCTGCATATAAACATAAAAAAGCATAGTTTCTCCTGTCCCTTCTTGACAGGAATATAAACATGAACACCACCACTTCTGGTAGATATTAACCATTCAAAGTTCAGGTTATGATCCTTAAGGGGTTAATGCTTCATTGTGGCTTGACAAGTTAATAAACATTGCAACAACAGGCAATCTTATAGAAATTGGCTTGCAGTTGGTAGAGATGAGGGGGCGAATGTTTGAGATCATGTAATTACCCCACTTGTAATCACGTATAAAATTTTACACTTTAAATTTTTGGTAAAGTTGATTACAAACTGTAAATAGATAAAGATTATTTTAACTGCTTAAAGGGTAACTATCATTTGGATAATGCCCCATGGGCAGCCCATGAAGCTTGCGCTGCATTGTGAGCCACATTAAAGCAATGGGGAAGCATAATTAGGGCCTGACAAGAGAACGCTAATGCTCCCCATGGAAGACATGTGAACTGCATCACACAGTTTCCTGTCCTGCTCTCTGCAAGTCCCCTCTGTATCGGACTTGAAAGCCTAACACAGTGGCTTTATGGGGACTGTCCACACAGGCCAAAAAATGATGTGAGAGGCCCCGAGCGCAAACAAAAGCACAATGGCCTGTTCTCCGTCTAGTCACCGCTCAAGAGCATCACATTTTAGCTCTCTAGTGCCTTTACAGAGGAGAAATTTCCACATACATATTAGACCAATTCCACCCATAAAGGTTCATTCCCAGAAGCCTCTCACATTCTGAATGTTATTTTGAATAATCTTAGGGGGTCTCCCTAAGAGTGAAGGGTAATCTAGACATGGACCCCTTGCTCTTGGTACCTAGGGAATCCAGCTCCACCCTCCTGACGAGGCCCGACTAGGCCAAAACATATGTCGGGGGTTAGCTGGTGTTCCCGTGCAGTAGGGACTTGCCCATCATTTTGGAACTGGACCGCCCTTTTGGGCGGGTTTAGTCTACTATGTACATGGAAATTTCTCCTCTGTAATGGCACTAGAGAGCTAAAACGTGATGCTTCTGGGTGGTGACTAGCCACAGAACAGGCCATTCTGCTGTTGTTCTTCCCAGAAGCCTCTCACATTCTGTATGTTATTTTGGACTATCCACACAGCCAAGAAAATTTGTGACCGAGAGTCACAGATTCCTGGGTTGCATTCCACAGAACGGTTCAGTTTTCTGCCCTGCCCTAACGGCTGATAGAGGTAAAGTACAGCCTCATTCCTTTCACAAAGTCTTCTCCCCTTGAACCAGACTTAATAAATAACAAATTACCTGTCACCGACAAGCTTTTACTTTCATTAACAGGTATCTAGAGTTTTAGAGAATTTAGATTTTTTTGTAGACACTCCTGTCTGACACACCCTGTGTAACTAAAGAGATAGTAATGTCAAAATATAAATTTACACAGGATTGTCCAATGTAATTTTATATAATGCATAGTATATTCTGCAATGTCCGTATCTTTGTATTATTCTTGTAAATTGAGTTAAAAGTTCCCCCTCCCTCCCCTTTCCACCACATCATTCTATGCTCACTGAGATCCAGAAGCCGGCCTGCATGGATCGAAATGAGGGGCAACATTGTGTCAGCCTAAGGAAAACCTTGATAACCTTTGCCAAGGGGAGCAGGGTTTTTCTTATACTGATACACACAATATTGTTGCTACGGTAGAAAAACAAGACAAGGAGTCAGAGGGTATAGTTAAAATCACCTTTATTAGAATAGTAAATAGTAGGAAATTAGTAAGCAGAGGGTGACTGGAGAGGCTAGAGACTATCAGAAATAGAAGCCTGCCAACGGGTCAACCACAACTGCTGGAGACTAGGTCGAAGCTAACTGGTAGTCTCAAGGTAATAGGTATAATGCAACACAGAACCTACAGTCTCCCATAGCGCAGCAACACGGGAGACTACTGACTCACGCCTGCAGTCATTAAGGAAGAGCTCATCTCCAAAGATGGTAACAATGGAGACTACCGACTCACGCCTGCAGTCAGTAAGGCCGGAGCCTGCCAGAGCCCCAGGATGAATGCCTGTGGGGAACGGAGCCACACAGCAGAGTGAACAGACAGAGCCACAGGTCAGCACCAGCTAGGATAGTCAGACAAGCCAAGTTCATACACGGAGTGGGTAGTCAGCCAGAGCCACAGGTCTGTACCAGGTAGGGTGTCCACTAGGAGTAAGTACACTGGGAGGATACTTGGACAGAGCCCTAGGTCAGCACAAGAATGGATAGTCAGACAAGCCAGGGTCAAACACGGAGCAGGTAGTCAGCCAGAGCCACAGGCTTCACCAGATTGGATGTCTAAGACAAATGGAGCGCACAGAGAGAATGGTCAGACAGAGCCACAGGCCAGCACCAGAATGGATAGTCAGACAAGCCGGGTCATACACAGGATACAGGAACAGCTGGAACTAGAACTGCACTGAACAACAATGTAAGGGTGACTGGATGAAGATCCAGATCCCCTTAAAAAAGGCAGCCAGGAAATAGATAGGTGGAGCTACTAGGCCTCCACTCGTATAAGACAGTGACTAGTGCCTACTGCAACCTTGCACCCAAAACTGAATCACAGGAACACGGTGCGTCACTTTCCACCTCTCACCGCTTCATACCTGCGACCATTTGCCCAATAGTGATGCATGGCGCCGAGATGTGCCAGACCTCTGACCCATGCCTACATCAATCCCCAGAGCAGATCCACTTCGCACTCAGACATGGGCGGCCGCTGAAGACGCCCAGCGTGCCCAGACCCAGTCCCCACAGCAATGCATGGGATGACGCCACAGTGCCCTTTTAAGCCATCATATACCTGCGTCAACCCACAAGGCGTTGCTGGATCTAAAGTAACTGTTACAGTGTGGTGGTATACCTAGATGACATTCTAATCCATTCCACCTCCATGGTAAGCCACCACGCAGATGTAGACTGAGTTTTGCAAAGGTTAAGAGAGAATAATCAATTTTGCAAATTAGAGAAGGGTGAGTTCCACTGCAAACAGGTCACCTTCTTGAGGTACACAATTTCAGAGGTCGGTTTCACTATGGACACTGGAAAACTCTTGGCTGTTCTCGAGTGGCCGCAAACCATAAAGCTTTGCTCTCTTCAAAGTTTCCTCGGGTTCACTAGCTACTACAGGAAATGTATTTGAAATTTTTCCTCTATTATAAATCCTCTTATCGACATGTCCAAAAAAGATAGTACAGCCACTCACTGGTCCCTGGAAGTCATCAAAGCCTTTGAGTCATTAAAAGCCGCTTTTGCCGCAGCACCCATTTTGGCTCACCCGAGCCGAACTTCCATTCGTACTTTAGGTTGACGCGTCTGAGACAAGAGTAGGCATCCTCTTATCTCAACGTCGTACTCTTGAGAGCCAGTTGCACCCGTGTGGGTATTTCTCCAAAAAGCTTAGTCCTGTGGAGTGCAACTATGAAATTGGTGACACTGAGTTACTGACGATAATACTAGATCTCAAAGAATGGAGGCATTTGCGCTTCACATTTTTGTGTCTGTCTGATTTCTGGTCCCTATCACCAAGTCCTCCAGGTCCAGTAAGGGGTGATCAAGATGACCGCCGGACCATCCATCCTAATCTTCCTCAGTACCCTGGGAATAAGAGGGATTGGAGGGAATATGTAAGGTAGGTGAAAATGCTATGGAATCGCCAGAGCATCTCTCCAATGGGAGCAAAACAGCTGAACCTTCCCATTTTCCCTGGTGGCCATCAGGTCTATGTGAGGAAGACCCCACCTTTGCACCAACAGGACTAAAATGTCTGGATGGAGCTCCCAATCTCCTGGGTCCACCTGTTGGAGGCTGAGGAAGTCCACCAGAACGTTGTCTACTCCTGCAATGTGCATGCCGGAAATGGCTAGAATGTGATCTTCTGCCCAGGTCAAAATAGACTTTACCTCAGACCAAGTGGAAGCGCTTCTTGTGCCTCCTTGCTTGTTGATGTTCGCCACCGCTGTGGCTTTGTCTGACTGGACACGGACTGAACATCTCCTCAGTGGAGAGGACCAATACTCCATTGCATGTTGAATCACCCAGAGTTCCAGAACATTGATGGACTGCAGAGTCTCCTCCACAGTCCATCTACCCTGAACCCTCTGGTGACCCAGGACGGCTCCCCAGCCCCTTAGGCTGGTGTCCGTCATCATAAAGGTCCAGTCCTGAATTACAAAGGGTTTCTCCTTCTCCAGGTTGGACTTGTCCAGCCACCAGAGCAGGTCCTGCTTGGCCTCCAGTGGGAGAGACACTCAGATCCAAGAAGTCCGGATTCCCATACCAAGCACGGATAGTGAATCTCTGGAGTTCTCTGGTGTTAGCCATGGTGCAAGGAACCACCTCCATGGTGGACACCATGCATCCTATAACGGTCAAGGACTTGTGGACCGGAGTGGAGGGCTATTCAATAGCTCGGGATACCAGATGCCTGGTTTGCTGGATGGAATATTCAGTCAAAAAAACCATCCCTTGGCAGGTGTCGAACCAGAGTCCAAAGAAGACCAGGACATGAGAGAGGACTGGTGGAGAAGAATCTGAACAAAGTCCTGAAAGTGTTGATCCAGGAGCTCCCTGTACTGAGCCTTCAGCAGAAGGTCATCCATATAGGGAGTCACTTGAATACCCCAGGGGTGCAGGAAGGAAATTAAGGCTCCTAAGACCCTGGCAAACACCCGAGGAGTGGAGGTAAGACGAAAGGGCAGAGCAGTGAACTGAAAGTGCCCCAAGTTGCAGGCAAAACAGAGATACTTCTGACTGTCCGGATGAATCGGGACATGCAAGTAAGCATACTGTAGATCCAGAGAGGCCAAAAATTCTCCTGGACACATAGCTGCGATGACAGAGCACAAGGATTCCATCTTGAAGCGTGCAGTCTCCACAAAAGAATGGAGATCCTTTAGGTTCAAGATAGGGCGACTGCCTCCGTCCCTCTTGGCTACCATGAAAAGGTTTGAATAAAACCTAAACCTCTCTCAAGGAGGAACTAGAATCCAAGAGAGCCTGAACCACCTTGTTGAAAAGATGTAGCTTTTCCAGGCCTAGAGGGGTTCTGGAATGGAAGAATCTGTAGGGAGTAAGGGATTTGAAAGGAATCCTGTACCCTTCTGAAACCACCTGCAAAACCCACTGAACCATAACTGCCAGGCATCTGCAAAATGGTGCAGACGCCCACCCACAGGCAGTTGCAGACCAGGATTCTGTGAGTCATGTGGAGGCAGACTTGCCTGACTTGGACTTGGCAGTGGCGTGCTTTCAGTGCCACTGCTGTCTGGGCTTGGTGGTGGGGTTCCCTTTTGAGACATAGTCAGACTCTGTCTTAGCGCTTCGTTTTGGCGGGGACGAAAAATACACCGTTTCCTCACCATGTTAGAGCTTTTGGAGACTGGAGGCAACAAAGTGCTCTTGCCCCAGATGGCCTCACTGATAACCTGTTTCAGTTCAGGCCCAAGAAGAGATTTGCCCTGAAAAGGGAGAAAATCAGTGACTTCTTAGAGGAGAGGTCCGCAGACCAAATCTTTAGCCACAACGTGCGTCTAGCAGAAATAGAGAAGGCAGAAGCCTTAGCTGCAAGTCTGATGGCATCAAAGAGAACGTTAGTGACATATATCTGAGCCTCAGACATATTGGCTAAGAGGGTTAAACGATCCTCCTTAGGGGTGCCACTTCTGACAGCCTCAGAAAGGTGTTCGCCCCAGATGGCTATAGCTCTAGTGACCCAAACAGATGCCAAGGTAGGTCGAAGGGCAGCACAGATGGCAGCAAAGTTAGACTTCAGGATAGCCTCCAGCTTCCAATCAGTCATGTCTTTGAGCACTATAGAGTCAGCCACGGGCAGAGCAGTAGACTTAGAATGTCTAGAAATAGGGGGGTCAACCTGAGGAGGTGAAGCTCACAGATCCTAAACTGCCTCAGAAAAAGGGTACAGCTTTGAAAATCTCTTTGAAAGAGATAGGCGCCTGTCAGGCGTCTTTCACTCATCCAGAATAACCTGATCCAGAGTGGCATTGGGTGGAAAAACAGTGTAGGATTTCTCACGCCTCTGAAAGACATCAGAAAACAACTGGCCCTCATAAAGGGTAGTAGTGACCTACAGGGTCATTAGCACTGCCCTAAGGAGACCCTCAGCAGAAGGTATGGGGTCAGCTTCAAAGGGGTCCCCATATTCATATGAAGAAGCCACTTCCTCACACTCCCCTTCCACCGTATCTTCCTCAAAGGAATCCTCCTCAGAAGTCTCTGTGAGGTCAGAAATGCCAGGTGCCTTAGGGGCCACAAACCTGAAAGCAGTGGGGGTTTCCAGGAATGGAGGACCCCCTGGAGGGAAGAAGGAAACTGTGCCATAGAGGACTTTAAATCTTTGACCCAGAGTGGCTTTTGTTCAATGCTGGAGGACCCTGGTGGTGTAGCAGGGCATAAATGTCTTGAGTACTCTCTAGGGAGCCCCAGAGTCCTTTGCCTTAGGAGGTAACGCAGAAGTTAGCTGGACAGAACCCCAGGTCAGCACCAGGATGGATGGTCAGACAAGCCTAGGTCATACACTGAGCGGGTAGTCAGACAGAGCCACAGGTCAGCACCAGGATGGATGGTCAGACAAGCCAGGTCATACACAAAGATCAGGAGCAAGAAGTAGAACTGTACTGCACCCCAACATAAGGGTAACTGGATGAAAATCCAGTTCCCTTTAAATACAAGGCGCCAGAAAGTAGACAGGAGGAGCCATACCAGAACCCATAGTATAAGAAGGTAGCCTGCATCAAATACGCCTCCTCGCACCCGTAACTGACGCATCTCACTGCAAGATGCATTGCACACCTGAACCGCCGCTGCATCATTTGAAGCATCCGAATTGCCTAGCACAAGGACACTGGCATCCGCTACTGACGCCAAGCTCGCCTAAGCCCAGTCCCAAAAGCGATGTGTGGGATGAAGCAGAAGCATCATTTAGAGCGATACAACTCCAGCTGAAGCGGAGACGCTGGATATAGGTAAGCTGTGACACCTAAAGGGATAAGTCAAAATGAGCCCCATAACCTGGAGAAACTAGCAGGGAAGGGGTTAATTACAAAAATGCAACCATCCAAAAAACCTGGGATCAAACCAAACAAGATACCCAACATGAATACAGGAGTTCCAGACTCCAACAAGAGAGGAGAGGGACAATGGGTCAAGTGGACCATGGCTCTCAAAGGGTTGCTCACCATTTACTTAACTTCTTTCTTCAGATTATCATTAAGAGAAAGAGCATCAGAAAGACCCAGTTAGGAGAGAGAAACATGGTTGCATGATTCTCTCCACAGGGCTGCAGGGGTCCACAACAGCACCTGTCGGTTGTACAATCTTCCAGGGGATGCCAGGAATGGTAATCCACCTAATGGGGGAATTGTGACACCCCATATCTAACAAAGAAAATAATACAATTCTACAAAAAAAAGCAGAAACGTTCTCTGCCTCCATCCAGGTTGTGGAACAAGTCCAATTGGGGCAGGCCTAGTGGGATACCCTGATAAGGAGAAGGGGAGGCTCCACCCACATCTTCTTTCTAAAAATGTTCCAGCCTACAGGGAGGAGCTGTTTCCTCCCCATGGTACCTGTATGTCATATTGGATGACGGAGAAACATATATTTTTACATTACTCTCTCTTTAATTACTCATCTGTGCTGAAGCTGCTTTGCTCCTCCTCATTCCTCTTTCTGAGGCAGCCAGAACAATCTTGCAAACCCAGATAAGATGAATTCTCCTATGTTAGTAAGGATTTGGAAAGGGGACACTACCTCTTTAACCGAGTGCCAGTGGGTACACAACAAATTGCTTCATAATGTGTTGTGTATGCCTCTGGCATTCAAAGGGTTAAGGCAGTTTTGAAGACACACAGTGAAACACCATTAAATATATTTTTGAGGATTACTGCCCACATTATTGTGAATTAAGCCAATTTATGTACTAATTTCTAGTGTGTCTCTATTAAGTGTACTTCTCTTAACCAAAGGACCGCAGAACTATAAGGACAGTAAGATAAGATTGGCATAGGCTTGAAAAGGCAATGAGAAACTTCCATAGGCATGGAAAGAGAGTAGGACAAACTAGCACAGGAAGAGAAAGAGAGAGAGAGAGGGAGAGATAAGGCTGTCACATGGGTGAGAAAACAGAGAGCTGTAACTGGCACAGTGGTGAGAAGGCACTGAGCTATGACTGTCACAGGAGCGGGAAGACAGGAAGATTAACTGATAAACATAGGAAGACCGTGAAATAAAACTGCCACGGGGTAATGAGACAGTGAAATGGTGTAAAAATAGGTGAAATAGCAGCTAGCTAAAACAAAAAGAAGACAGACACAGAGAATAGAAAAGGTGATACAAGGACACAATACACAGATAACAGAGGAAACTATGAAGGCACAGATAGCAAAAACAGGATTTTAGTGAACTTAAAGTTAAATTCTTTTCTCTTAAGTCCATATGGAAGACAGGAATAGGAAAATAGTTCTTTAGGTTGAGGATCCTAGCGTGATGCACTCAAATGCAGATGCACTCTTGGATATGGAGAGACAATATTTCTTCTGAAGGAGCCTTGATTAGCAGATTATATTAATACTAGTTGAACAGCCCGTTACACGGGCCACAGTGCCTCTGGCAGCCGGTCGCGGGGCAGTCACGCGCAGTAGAGACTGCCCGCGCCACTGCTGATACAGAGCTGGATGCTCCTTCGGAGCGCCCAGCTCTGTATCAGACGCAGCGCGGGCAGTCTGTACTGCGCATGACTGCCGCACTCGCAGCAGTGTCTACTGTGAGTGTCGGGCGTTACACACAACTTAGCGAATTATTATATAGGATGGTGTCAAAGAAATTACTGGAGCATGGATATATGTGACCAGGGCTGTCACAATCTTCGTAAAGATTCTGGACGCCGAAGACAGGCCAAATGGCAGTACAGTGAACTGGTAGTGACCGCATGCAAAAGCAAAATACAGGAAACTGCTAGTGATCCGGGTGAATTGGGACATGCAGATACATATCCTGAAGATCCAGGGAAGCCAGAAACTCCCCTGGGCACTTCCATCTTGAATTAAGTAGCAACCACGTATTAGTTGAGCAAATTCAGGTCCAGAATAGGTCGACATCCTGAAAAGCACTCTTAGGCTGGGAATGGTACCAGGACCTGGTTGCGTAGTAGAGAGGAGACTGTGTCTGTAAAGAGATGTGCTCACTCTGGGTCATATGGAACCTTTGACAAAAAAGAAAAAATAGGGAGGAAGGGACTTGAATCTATGCATCAACTAAAACCCAAAAGGTCTATTGCAGAGGATGCCCAGGCGTCTCAAAAAAAGGCAGAGACAATCTCCTGCAGGCAAAGATGTTCTGGGACTCAGCAGCAGAAGAGTTCTTGTTCTGTCAAGTTTGTCTGGGCTTTGATATGGGGGGCGCTTGAGAGAGTAAAGGGATCAGCCCAGAAGTATCAGCAAGGGAAAGGGCTGTGTTTTAACCAGGTGGGAAAAAGGAGGGGTCAACAACTGGGGGAGAAGCCCACTGAAATAGCTCCACAGCTGTTAAAGGGTAAAGTTTAAAGACACGTTTATTGCTTAAAAGTCTCTTATCTGAAGTTCGTATTCCTCCAAGAGGATTTTGTAAAGAGTATTATTGGGGGAAGACGGGGAATCTTTATTTTGCCTATGGGAAAATATCCAGAGAAGCAGACTCCCCCAGAGGCTTCAGAGACCTGAAAGGTCTCCAACACCGCTCTGATGAGTCCCTCAACAGCAGACACAGGGTAAGACTCATATGAATCCCCAAAGGAGAAGGAAGAGTCCATATCCTCATTTTCTGAATCTAATTCCTCCTCAGAAGATGCCCCAGTAACCTGAGAATGCCCCTTAAAAACAGATAAGGGTTTCCAGGAATGCAGAATCCATTGCACAGAAGATAGAATAGCAGCTACAGATGACAACAGGGTTTTTACCCAAGCAGGCTCTTGGCCAGTGCTGGATGGCCCCGAGGTAGTAGTAGGGGCAACAGTACATGAGAAACATAGAGACCCAGAATGCTCCCATAGAAGACCATCATGGCATGCAGAATTGTGACTGATAGAGTAAGGGAAACCCCTGATTCCTTAGACTTATATTTCCCCATATGACCCTTAGGATCAGACATGTCAAAGTGTCTAAAACTAGATAAAACTAGTTGAAATTATCCCTAGTTTAAGGAAAGAGCCTTTTACTGATGTAACACTGCTCAGCCAGAGCAGAAGGGAGGTGTCCACGTACATTGCAGAGAGGGACAATCTTCAATTAAGATAAGGGGAAAAACCTGAAAAACTTGTCAAGGGGGGCAGGGCTTTCATTGTTCTCATAGGAAGAAGATTGTCCCCTGCTGTTATCTGTCTGGTCTATGGACTGCATTCCACATCTGAGAAGAGATGGCTTACACTAGGTAAAAGGGGCGGGAGGGGGAACTTTATCCTTCAATTTCTCTTGAACCACAACTCTGACAGTATTAAAATAGCACTCTCTATGGCTCAAATACTATGAACATTAATTGGAGCTGCTGTTTTTGTGAAACATTACTATCCCTTTAACTGTTATGCAAAGGGTTGAACTGGAGAAGAACAGGAGAGTCATCCTCTGCATAGGATAAGAAAGATGAAAACCAGAAAGGGCGCCAGCCAATCAGTAAAAAACCCAAGAGATGGATATTATGTGTATTGAAGTATTTTCCTTTACTTGTTGCTAGTATGGTCTGGCTCTTCAGCCATGGGTTGCAGTGCACTCCTTGGAGACTCACATGCGATTGAGCATGATAACAGAAGAAGAGCTAGATACGAGTGCATAGAACACAGATTGTGCAAGGCTAAGAACGGGACATACAATGGTTTACTCACCGACATTCTGTCTTCAAGCTCCCATCTCAATAGTGCAGAATCTCTAGGAGACTCAGCCATTGCAGAACAGACTCATCATAAAGTCAACCCCCACAGGGAAAAAGTCCTTAAAGCAGAACTACCATCATAAGTAAAGTCGCCCTGTAATAATTAGTAATAATTATTATATGTATAAAAATATGTAATAATAATAATAATAATAATAATAAATCCTTAATCTTTTGAGTCCGGAAGCCAGGCATCAGCACAGACATCTTGTCTGCACTCCTGTGTTGTCAGTCCCTTTCTCCCTTCAGAAGCATTGCACTGTCCCGAACGGTACTGGAAAGGACTAACAGCACAGGCGCGCAGACTACACTAACCTGGCCATCAGTCTCGGAAGATTAAGGATTTCTGTAGAATGGTGTAGTGCTGATTGGCAATTTAACTATTATTAAGCTAGTCGCCACCTGCCTAATTATTGCAGGGCGACTTTACTTAATGTGGTAGTTCCGCTTTAAGTGCCTGTAAACTGGACAGTCCAACTCCAGTGAATCCAGTGATGGAAGCCCACATAAATACAATTAGCACAATTTTGGGCACACAGTGCCAGAAAACTGGTACATGAAGACAAAAGTTAGGACTGGCACGGGAAGATCATGAAAAAAGCCTGGCAAATGCCTTTAAGAAAGAAAGACCTGACATCCTCAGATGTTTAAATCCTAGTTTCCCAGCCTGTGGCTCAAGTCCCCTTGGGGTACTTGACACAGGTAGGGGATACTTGCCAAAGGAAGCAGCCGTTTGCAACACAGAACTCCAGGATGGCCAGCCAACATGTCTATATTGCAGTTCTCTCCTGAGCCATCTGCTCAGGGCCGGCGCAGGTTGTCTGCAAAAAGTTACCATTGTCTTCTGCCCATTCAGCCATCTGCATATGTCCAATGTAAGGCAGAGGTAGGAAACTCTTAAAACAGTTTTGTTGGAAACCACAGAGCTAACACCTGCTCCACTAATTGCATTGCATTGTTGTCATATTTTTTGCAGCCTTGTTGTCCGTTCTCTTCCCCTACTATGTATTCATCTTTAAAGGGATAGTAATACTTCGTTTTAACTTTATTTTATTTTGTAGGCATTAAAAAAACATGAAGAATGATATAAGTCTTCTCTCAAACCTTTATGGTTTGAGAGATATTAACAAGCAAAGTTTCCCCTCCCGCCCCTTTTACCTAGTGTAAGCCATCTCTTCTCAGATGTGGAATGCAGTCCATAGACCAGACAGATAACAGAAGGGGACAATCTTCTTCCTATCAGAACAATGAAAGCCCTGCCCCCCTTGACAAGTTTTTCAGCTTTTTCCCTTATCTTAATTGAAGATTGTCCCTCTCTGCAGTCTACCTGGGCACCTCCCTTCTGAACTGGTTGAACAGGGGGGATACTTTGCTTGTGAATCTCTCTTAAACCATAAAGGTTTCAGAGATAAGACTTATATCATTCTTTATGTTTTTTTTAATGCCTACAAAATAAAATAAAGATAAAACGAAGTATTACTATCCCTTTAAGGATCCTTGTAACTGTGCGTGTGCGTCCGCACGAGCGAGCCCATACATAGCTGGCTGTCTCTATATGAGAGTGTGACTATGCCTGTATGTGTATTTTTTTTGTGTGTGTGCGTGTATATATTCATGAATGTTAATTAAAACAATAGCATGATACTGAAATAAGGTATATCTTCCTCTCCTCAAAAAAAAACAAAAAAACCCTCATATAAAAGAGGCAATACCACAAGAAAAAAATACTATTTGAAAATCAATCCAAAAAAAAAAAAATAAAATAAAAGAGTTAAAAAAGTAAGTATGTGTGCAAGTGTGTTTGTCTGGGGTATATTTGTGTGTGAGGGGGAAGACAGAAAGAGAGACAGAGAATGTGTGTGCAAGATCATGTATATGTGAGTGTTTACGTGGGTGTGTGTGTGTGTGTGTGTGTGTGTGTGTGTGTGTGTGTGTGTGTGTCTGTACAAAAATGCATGTCTCTTTATCAGTGACAACCCCTTTTCCTGGTATATGATGGAATTTTACTAGTTTGTATATGTAATATGGCTTTTGGATACTTATGAAAATGTTAACAGCAGTAGGGGGTACTTATCACAGAGAAGGCTGGGGAAACACTGGGTTTATATAAAAATTGCTTAAAGGGATATTAATACTTCATTTTATCTTTATTTTATTTTGTAGGCATTAAAAAAACATGAAGAACGATATAAGTCTTATCTCTCAACCCTTTATGGTTTGAGAGATATTCACAAACAAAGTTTCCCCGTCCTGCCCCTTTTACCTAGTGTAAGCCATCTCTTCTCAGATGTGGAATGCAGTCCATAGACCAGACAGATAACAGCAGGGGACAATCTTCTTCCTATGAGAACAATGAAAGCCCTGCCCCCCTTGACAAGTTTTTCAGGTTTTTCCCTTATCTTAATTGAAGATTGTCCCTCTCTGCAGTCTACCTGGGCACCTCCCTTCTGCTCTGGCTGAGCAGTGTTACATTAGTAAAAGGGGCGGGAAGGAGGATACTTTATCATTGAATTACTCCTAAACTACAACTCTGACAGAATTGAAATAACACTCTCCAAAGTCCAAATACTATGGTGATTAATTAGAGCTGCTTTTATTATGAAACATTACTATCACTTTAAAGCTGCCTGCTGTCAAGGAAAAGATACCTGCCATGACACGGTGTATGGCACACCAAGTTAAATCAACTTAACTTGGTATTAAGATTTAGATTCCTTTAACCCTTTGGGTGCCAGAGAGGTATCTAACACAATGTATTAGATACCTCTCTGGCACGCAAATGGTTAATGGGCACTAGCGATTGATTTATCACCAAGAGACAGAAATCCATTTCCAACACATTAGAGCACTTCTGACCCATGTCTTAATTTTGCCATTTTGCCATCTGCAAGCTGGTTATTTCCATCTGAATGCTTGACAGATTAATAGAGGCAGAACCGCTTGCAGTGGGAAGAAAAGTGTAGTAAGAATGATAGGTTTCCTAACACTTCTCCACTCCCCAACGCCTCTTCTTTTAGGAAGGAGGGGACAAGGACATGTCTAAATTCCAGACGCAGAGAGCGAAGTCCTATTTTTGCACAACACCTCCTACAGACTACCACAATATGCTACTTACACTTTCCAAAGTGCAAACAGTGATCTCCTCCCTGCTGCCACCCTGGCACAAAGAGACAGATTGGGCAGAAAAGGTCCGTGTCACCAAAATCTATTTCTTGTACTATCAGATGCTTTTATACCTTACACGAAATGAGGCAGGGGAGTAAAATTACTGTGATTTGGGCTGATAATTATGACTGTTGCCTCCATCTGAATTGGAAGAGCAATTATAGAAGGAAATTGGGAGTTTAACCCATTTACCAATACATGAGCCAGCGAATCTTTAATCCTTTGAGTGCCAGTAGGGTGCGCAACACATTCCTCTGCAAAGAGGTGCACACTCCTCTGGCACTCAAAAGGTTAAATATGCAACACTGCTGCTAATGGGTTATGTATTATATAGCCCCAATCCTCAAGTAACCTGAACAGTGCAGGTTTTAAAGTGACAGTTGACCTAATATTTCACTTTATATATTAACACTGTAATATAAGAGGATTTTAGTCTGACCTGTTAAATCCTTTTCTCTTAGTCCATATAGGTTACTGGTAACTTTGGGAAGTTGACTGCCCCTTTAAGTAGGCAGGAAACAATTTTTGGAAATAAATGCAGGGTGGAGCTTTCCTTCTCTTATTAGCTGGCCACCAGCCAATCCCCTCCAGTTAGACTGATACGCTAACTATTGACTGGGTAGTAAGAAGGTAAAGGAAGACTCCTGTGAGCATGAACCTGAAAGGACTCCCACGTTAGGTCACAGGAGAACCAAGTATGGTCCCTTGACAGGGTGGGAGACCAGTAACCTATATGGACTAAGAGAAAAGGATTTAACAGGTAAGACTAAAATCCTCTTTTCTCTGTCATCCAGTATAGGTTACTGGTAACTTTGGAATGTCCAAACATTGAGTTTCCCAGAGGCGGGAAGAAAAGCAAGGACCACGCGCTGGTGCCCCGATTACCAGATCCCACATGGACTAATCAGATCCAGAACAGCCCAGAACAAACCAAGTGTCAACGTACACTGAACTGTAACACAGCACACCAGTAACTGTAAAACAGCACACCAAACAAGAGCCAACTAGGCTCAAAGGGTAAAGATCACTAAGACGCAGGAAATAAATCCTCAGACAGTCAGAACTACCTCCAGGATTTTCCTGCCAAAGCTGGCTTCAGCCAAAGCCAGAACATCGACACAGTAGTGATGAACAAAAGTGTGCACAGATGACCAAGTGGCCGCCATGCACAAATGATCAGCAGGGGCCGGAGTCACATAGGCCCGGGAGGCCCTAACAGACCAGGTGGAATGAGCCATGACACGAAAAAAAGAAGCAGGCTCCATCCTGAGGACACAGGCCGCACGTATAGTAAACCGGATCCAAGGTGCAATAGTCAACTTGGATGCAGCCTTAGCAGCCCTGGTATCCTCAGGGATGACAAGAAGCATCAGGCTGATGAACAGACTCGAAAGTAGTTGGGAGACCTTGGCATAGGAGCAGGGGCCACAGTGCATAAAGGGCATAATTGTCCTGAATACTCCATTTGTCATGAGGAACAATAATCAATGGGGGTCAAGGAAGCCCCAGAAACAGCAGCCCTACTTCTAGCCCCAAGTCCCAATGGGTCTGGCATCCTCACAGGTATAAACAACTGAAAGTATAAGGGAAACCCAAACACAGTATGTAAGAGTAAATATTTCACCCCATAAATAGCTAAAATGCACTTATCTGGCAGGCGAAGGGTTAATCTAGTGAGGAAAGAAGGAGGATCCAAGCCCTGCGTAGGATACTCGTGAAGGGAAGGATAGAAAATGACGTCTGTGACAGGAGCCAATCAGAAACTAAGCAAGAGCTCATGGGAAATGTAGTTTTCCCAGACAAATACCCCAAACAGTGCTCAAAGCCCTGAGTCCCCCAAAACACTCAGAACAAGAACCGGGTGAAAGAACAAGGGCAGACAAGTAAAATGAGCTGTCTCTGAAGTCGCTACGTTAAGCGGTTGCAGAGATATGTCCCAAACTGTAAGGGCCCCTAGAGGTGAATGGAGCATGGCGACTATGTGCTAAAGTGCGCCTTAAAGGAGCAGAACTCAAATAAACCAAAACGTTTAAAAAGTGTGTGAACAGTGCAAAACACCGTAAAAAAAACTAAAATGAATGAATAAACACTGGACCCAGTAGGGAAAGTGTAATGAACCCCCAAAAAGTGCCCAGCAAAAAAGGGTAAATTTACCACAGAAACCCAGATGCTCCAAACCCCAACAGACATTCAGATAAACCCAACGAGTGCAGGAGTATGCAGTAGGAACTCCAAAGGAGAGGAGACCCCTGTGCAGAGGGGAAGCATGGGACATGTGGACCTCAGCACTCAAAAGGGAGAGGTATTCTGTCTTCAGATTACCATTTGCTAAAGAAGAATCCTCAGTGGGCAACCTCCAGGGAAAAACATGGTACACAAGCTTTTCCCTCTCAGGGCTGACAGGTCCACAACAGCACCTGGAAAGTGAGCTGTCCAACTTGGGAATGTCAGTAATGGTAATCCGCCTAATGGTTGAGATTCCATATCTAACAGAAAACAATAACTATAACAAAAAACTAAGCAGAACTGTTTCTCTTGACTTTCCTGTTCAAGGAAACAATCTAACTGGAAGGGACTGGCTGGTGACCAGCTAAGGAGGGAAGGAAGGCTCCTCCATGCATTTCTTTCCAAGAATTGTTTCCTGCCTACTTAAAGGGGAGGTCACCTTCCCAAAGTTACCAGTAACCTATATTGGACAACAGAGAAATTAAATTAGGTTGAAAAGATAGACACAAGTCCATCATGTTCAACCTTTCCATCATTATAACCCTGAAAAAAATTGAATTACATAAACCTTCTTGCATCCTAAATGATTATTAGTCTATTTACCAGAACTTCTTTTATTACCTGCTAGTTAACAGTATAACCCTATGTGTTCCCTCTTCCTAGAAATAAAACTAATCTTCGCTTAAATGTATTCATTGTATCAGCAATTACCACCTCCTTGGGCAAAGGAATCCATAATATAACAGACCTTAACGTAACAAAAAACCTTCCTCTAATCTAGACATATCCTTGTATTGACCTCGCACACACTTATACAATGTAACAAGATACTCTCTTAGGCATCTTGTTGCTAGAGTAAATAAATCAAGTTTGTCTAGAAAGTTTTCATACTGTAAGTCCTCCATTCCCTTAATTAATTTTGTTGTTCTTCACTGTGCTCTCTCCAGTTCTAGAATATTCTTTTTCAGAACTGGTGCCCAAAATTGCACAGCATATTCGAGGTGAGGTCTTAACAACAGTTTGTACAGTGGAAAAATTATATTATCCACTCTTGCTTCAATACCAGTTTTTATGTAAGACAGTACATGGTTTGCTTTTACTACTACTGTTTGATCACCGTTTTCAAGTTGAGAGGAGTTACAAGGACTCCTAAATCATCCTCTATCAATGAGTCTCCTTGAATTATTTAATTAAGTTCATAAGTAGCGTTATGATTTGTTCAGCCCAAATGCATAACTTTATACTTTCCTGCATTAAATTTCATATTGCATTTATTTGCCTAATATGCCATTTTATGTATGTCCCTCTGTAGAGAACAAACACCCTGTTCTGAATTTATCCTGTACAATTTAGTGTCATCTACAAAATGAATTGTTCACAACATCAGTCTTTTCCTTATCCTTCCTAATCAATTCACCCATCTAATTTCAAAAGGTTCAATACACTCCCTCTTATTTTTTTTTTTGCATAGGGAAGGCCAGGACCGTGGGAAGGTCAAAGGACTGAGTAGACAAATTCATGTCAGCACACCACTGGTGGAAGATGGACAAAACCCTAAGAGGAAACAGTTTTTCTGGCTTGGATCACAGTAGAAATAACTTCCTTGGAGAATCACTTTCTTCTAAGAATAGTAATCTCAAGAGCCATGCTGCCAAGACAAGTCTTTCCATGTCCTTGTTCCATATAGGACCCTGGAGAAGAAGGTCCAGTCTTGGAGAGAGGCGGAACGGCTCTGGAATGGATGGGTTAAGAAGATCCGCAAACCAGGCTCGTGGAAACCAGAAAGGAGCAATTATGATGACTAGGGCCTTCTTCATCCTGATCTTCTGGATTACCCTTGGAATGAAATGAAACAGAACAAATATAAAAGGACAGATGGAAGTTTCATGGGATGGACGTTGCATCCATTGCAAAGGCCAGGGGACCCCTGGTCCATGAGCAGAACAAGGGAACCTTCCTGTTCTCGTGGGATGCCATCAGATCCATTGCTAGCATACCTCAGCATTGAGCTATCTGATAGAACACTTCTGGATGCAACTCCCAGTTTCCTGGATTCATATCCTGACAGCTGAGAAAGCGTTTTGCACTCCTTGGATGTGGACCACTTACATTGTTCGTATGTGAGCCTCCGCCCAGGGAAAGAGGTCCTTCACTTTCTTTCACGCCGTCTTGTTCCGGGTTCATCTACGACAGATGATGTAAGCCACTACCTAAGTTACGCGACTGAGCCGTCACCAAAGTCTCCCATGAGTACCTGTGACCAATGTAGGGGAGCCAGGTAAATGGTGCAGAGCTCCAGAATGTTGGCGGACAGGAGACTCTCCTCCTCTGTCCCTCTGGCCCTGGGCTGCCAGGTGACCTAGGGTCACTTCCCATCCTCTCAGGCTTTTATCTGTCATGACAAGGTTCCATGAGGGCAATGAAGCCATACTGTAGGTCCTCCTTCACAGATGGAACCACGTCCGGAAAATGTCCCATTGAATTTCCCTTGTGTGGAACTGAGAGTATGGGACTGCTTCCAGTGCAGACACCAGATGACCCAGGGCTTGCATGTAGTCCCTTATCATTGCCAAGTGACACTGCAGCACCCGTTACATCCTGAGACAGGAGTTTGATCTTCCCCGCTGCCAGGAACACCCTCCCCTGAAGGATGTCAAACGTCATTCCCAGAAAGACTTCTTTAAGTTGAGGATGCAACCATGATGCACTAAAATTCAGATCAACTCTCAGATATGGAGAGCTAAAATTTCTTCTGAAGAAGTCTTGGTCAGCAGATCATCCTAATATGGTGTCAGAGAAATTCCTTGAAAATGAATGTATGTGGTCACGGCAAACAATTTTCATGAAGATTTGGGGAGCCAAAGCCAGGCAAAAGGACGTGTTTGTGATCTGGGTGCATTGGTAAAATGTAGGTAAGAGTCCTGAACGTTCAGGGAGGCCAGAAACTCCTCTGGGCATATCGCTGCTATGATGGAGAGCATAGAATCGATCTTGAAATGTGTAACAACCATGTATTGGTTGTGAGATGTCAGGCACACAATAGGCCAGCAGCCTCTGCCCTGTTTGGGGACCACAAAAGGGTTGGAATAAAAACCTGAAAAGCACTTTTGGGCTGGTACCAGAACCTGCTTGTCTAGTACAGAGCAGATCGCTGTAAAGAGAACCTTTGACAAAAAGAAGAGATAAGGAGGAAGGGACTTGAAATATATGCAGTTCTCTTCCAGTACCTCCTGCAAAATATACTGGTCTGTCAAGGTGGATGTCCAGGCATCTAAAAAAAAAAAAAAAAAAATACAGAGATGACCCCTTATAGGCAATGACGGACCAGGACTAAGAGAGTCATGTGGACGATGGCTTGTCAGACAGACTTTGCAGAAGATTTCTTGTTCTGCCAAGTCTTTCTGGGCTTTGCAGAGACGTGCCTTGGGAGACCTGATTTATTTGCACCTTCTGCACCCTGAATTGGCAACTGGAAAGAAATCCACACATCTTCTTTGCCAGAAGGGACCGTTTTGCAGATATTTGGGGGAAAAAGTATACTTTTTCTACCAGAAGTGTCACCAATTATATATTTCAAGTCAGGCCCATATAAGGCCTTGCCCTGTAATGGCAAGGTAACCAGTAAGTTTTTAGAAAATTGGGCTGTGGACTAAATTTTGAGCTACAAGGTGCGGCATGCAGCAACAGAGAAAGCTGAGTATTTTCCTGAGAACATAGCCGCATCAAAGAGGGCTTCAGTAATGTAGGCATTAGCTTCCATAATGTTAGCTAACATAATAAGAATGTCTCTCTAGGAACATCAGAAAGCTTGGCATCATAAAGCTTTTCTCCCAACACAGCATAGGCCTCAACACTGTCCCAGCGGCAGCAAAATTGGCTTTAAGAAGATAATCCAGATGCTTATCAGCCTACTCCTTCAGCCCAGCAGCATCTACAAAGAGAAGGGCTTTGTTTTTAGCCAGGAATGAAATATGGGGGTCAACAGCTGTGAGAGAAGCCCACTGCGCTAGTGCCTCAGCTGTGAAAGGGTAAAGCTTAGAGACAAGTTTAGTAAGGAAAGGTCTCTTATCTGGAGTTTCCCATTCTTCCAAAATAATTTGGTGAAGGGTATTATTGGGGGAAAGACAGGGGAGTCGTTCTTGCACCTCTGAAAAATATCTGGTGAAGTAGCCCCCACCCTCCATCAGCGTCCTTAAAATCTGGATGGTCTCCCACACCGCTCTTATTAGCCTCTCAACAGGGGGAACAGGATCTGCCTCATGGGATTCAACAAAGGAGAAGGAAGAAAGCATGTCATCTTCTGAATCTAATTACTCATCAGAAGATGTCCCAATTACCTGAGAATGCCCCCTAAAGACAGGTTCAACCTGCTTAATGGTGGGTAAGGGTTTCCAATAATGGAGAACCTCCTGAATGGAAGACGGAATAGCTGACACATATGGCATCAGGATTTTCACCCAAGCAGGCTCTTGATTAGTGCTGGATGACCCCGGGAGGAGTGGTAGGGGCCACAGTACATGAGGGACATCCAGACCCATAAGATTCCAGCATTGCATGAGGAACAATGAGTGAGGGGGATAAGGGAAGCACCAGAGGTTTTGAATTTCCCCATATACCCGTCATACACGTCAAGAGAAAGTGTTTAAAACTAGATAAAACTAGTTAAAAGTATCCCCAGTTTAAAGAAAAGCTCCTGAAAGACTCAAACTTATGTGATATGCAAAGGATTCAGCTGGAGAAGAGAGCATGAGAGTCAGCCTAAGGGAGAAATAAAATGGCCACCAGAAAGCCAGGGGATTATGGGTATTGTAATATTCTCTATTACTTGTTGCCTAGCAACAGGTGGCTCTCCAGTCATGGATTATGGAGTGCTCTGTAGTCACTCACAAAGTGGGTCATATGATAGAGCCTGATGAGCTTGAACTGTTGCAGATATTTGTCCCAAAGCCGCTGCTCCCATTATAACCTATGCAGCAAAGATGGCTGCGGCATGGGTTCCTGTTCTTAAAGTGGCCATGCCCTAAAAATGCAAAGTTTTAACATAAGCTGCAAAAAGGTCCAAAAATTCCTTTGGGTACCAGTTGGGATGTCTTGAAGCCCCCAAAATCTCCATAAATACCTCAGATAATGAAAACCGCAGGACATAACCCAGAAGAGCAGAGAAGGGGTTAAAACAAACTACTGCAGCCATCTGTACAGGGCTAAGAGGGAGAGCAAAGAGCTAAAAATAAGTGCATCAGCAACACAGAGTGTGGAAAGCTCAGAATGGGACATACAATGTACCACGGCACTCAAAGGGTTACTCACCAATCGTCTGTTTTCAGGCTCCCATCTCAACAGGGCAGAGTCTCTAGGAGATTCAGCCATGAGGAACGGACATCATATAGTCAATCTCCACAGGGAAAAAAAACTCCTGTGAACTGAGCAACCCAACTCTATGGAAATTAGTGATGGAAGCCCGTCTAAAGGGGGATTTAACAGTCCCATATCGAAGGTAAAAATAAAAAAAAAGCCTAAAAAAAGAAGGAGGTTCTACTGTACCTCCATCTTCTTGGACTCAGAGCACATGAATCGGGGGGGGGGGGGTCCTGTGTCCAATACTGGACATAAGAGAAAACCCACTATTTTTATCTACAGTAGGTCACAGGTCATTTAATTGGCCAGGATTTGATATGCATTTTTTTTTTTGTTTACTGTGCAGTTCTCCTGACTGCACACATATGCAACAATTTGATTTCTATTGAAAATGCTGTGTGGAGCTCACCAGGAATCTGTATATTATATTTATTGTACATATTTTGGGAGGTTTTGGTTCCACCCCTCTTGGTTGGTAGCTCCCTGTACATTCAGGTATTAGGATTAAAAAATATAAATACCTCACTTATTCCTCTCCAAAGGTTTTCTCCAAGTAGAGGTAAGGTGGCATCACTGGTATTTAATAGCATTATACTAAATACATGTTCACTTGGATATGAGGCAGATGGGGACTTACCTGCCTCATCAAGGCACCCCAGATTTAGGCAAGGTTATCAAGGTTTTGGCCAGAAACATGAAACTAAACCCCACAATTTTTTTTCATCAATATATACAATTCACTAGAACGCGAAACTCCGTGTGTGTGTAATCGAGTGTAACGATGCAGTCATGCGCAGTCGAGACTGCCGGAACGATGCAGTCATGCACAGTAGAGTCAAACGCGCTGGCCTCCAGGCCAATGCATGGCTGATCCAGAGCGGGGTGCTCCGAACAGCCCACAGTGGCTCCGGGGCAGCAGCCGAGGCCGCTGGGTGGCACTTTGGCACGTATACACGGGCCTTCAATACTAGTCTTTGCCAATAAATAACTTGTGATTTATTAAAGGTTCTTCTACTATTTCCTGTTCTCTGGTATATATCAATGAAAAGAATGTGTTCTGAACATCAGCCTTTTCCTTATTCTCCCTAATCAACTTTCCTAAATAATTTCTGAAATGTCCAATGCACTCTCTCAAACGTTTTTGCCATTTATGTATTTGAAAAAGTTCTTTGGTTTAGTATTGAAATCCTTGCTTCATCTTCTGTGATTGCTAGCCTAATTGCCCTTTTGCAATCGTTGCATTCATTGTATTTCAAGAATTCATTTTCTGTTCCTTCAGACTGTATAATGCATTTTTCCCTGCCATTTCCTTCTTTACATTTGCAATTAACCACACTGGTTGTGATCTACTTCTCTTGCATTTGGTCTGTAAGGGTATCTACTTGTGAATATATTTCTGCAACCTCAATTTAAATTCTCACCATTTTCCTCAGTATGCCTTCCTTTTAATAATTCTTCCCAGTCTATATGTTGCATTGATTATGTTAACAGATTGAAGTTAGCCTTTTAAAAATTAGGAGTTGTGGCTGAACCTACAAATTTTTACTTTTTCAAAATCTTCTCAAATGAACCCATGTTGTGATCACTGTTTCCCACATGTTAACCTACTTTAATATTGGACACTATAGCTATGTTATTTTTTATAACTAGGTCCAATACATTGTTATTTCTTGTTGGCACTTCCACCATTTGCGACAAGTAGCTATCCATAAGCATGCTGACAAACCTGTTTCCATTAGTAGTTAATATGTCTAATTTCTCCAGTTTATACCACAAAGTTAAAATCTCCCATAATTATAGTATGCCCAAAATGTTGATTTTTTTTTTAATTGGTAATACCAGATGGGCCCCACCTTTCTTATCAATATTTGGTACTTTATAGCATATACCCACCAACACCTTTTTTATCTTTTATACCACAGTTAGCTTAAATTTTTACCCACAAGGACTACAAATTATCTCCAGATCTGGTTTCATGTATAGTCACATTCCTCCCCCTCGACCGTATTTACAACCCAGTTATGTTTAGCATACCACCACATTTCAGATATACCAATTAACTGTCATTAGTTCCAGCTCACCCATTTTGCCTACCATACTTCTTGCATTCGCCAACATACAACTAATTTCAAAAATATAATTCTCGGATGTGAATACAGATGAATAAGTGATCCTATTTTCAGGTAGATTGCCTAAAAAGACTGCCCTGCCACCACAACTAGGCAGAAACAAAATAAATAAATAAAAACCCTGTAAAGACAACCCATTGGATCTGGACACTGTATACAAAATAACTGCTGTATAAACAGATACCAAAAAGTGAATAAAATATTTATTAAAACAAATGGGGTACTAAATACAGCAAATGTATAAAAATACTTTCAACTCTGAATAGAGAGAGGGTCTATAACCCTCCTAAATATAAAACACAGCTACTGTGTTCCCGGCTACAAAGCAAGTTTGACCATTGACCTAGATTTCTCCCACACGAGACCACAGTGTTAAAGGTGCCTCCGCCAGATCCCCTATGGAAAACCTGACACACCAGTCCAGACACCCCTATATCTAATAGTGGGATATGTAACTCAAAACACAATACACTGAACATGTATATATACGGATTGTTACATAAATATAAAATAGACACTGATCACAGACTTAAGATTAATTGATTATAAATAAATCCTAATACCTAAAAACAAATGGGTGAAACATAAAAATACAAAATAAGTTCCTCTAAGTGAATCACATCATGGTAATTGATTATAGTCTGATATATACAATCAAACAAACCCAGCGATGGATGCTAAATGGATAAAAAAAAAAAAAAAAAATCACAAGAGGACAATAGTGTCACGGTATCCAGTACAAAATGAAGGTCAGACACAGGTATATATAGTTAAACCACCTTTATTAAGATACACAATAATAGAATAACCCAGCATATATAATGGACAGGCCTAGTCCACTACTCAGACTGACACTGAGAAAAGGCCTGTACTACTCATAGAGGAGTAGGGAACCAGGCTATAGTTCTCTCTCCCAGATATGTATCAGGCGCCCAACGGAACTGGAGTACAGTACAGAATGGTGACAGTGGCAAATGGAGCAGGGGACAGCACAGGCAGCAGTACTGCTATAGCGAATAGCGCAATAGTCTAGGATATACAGATGTGTAGACAACCATAGCCACAGTTCAGGACTGAGTGGATAGTTAGACACACCGGGGTCATACAAGGAGCGAGTAGTCAGCCAGAGCCACAGTACAGAACTGGTGTGGATAGTCAGACAAGCCGGGGTCATACACGGAGACAGAACGGAAGCCAAATCAGGGTCACAACAAGAAGCAAACATAACTAGCAATAGCAGAAACACCTCGTAAGGGCAACTGGCCTTAGACCCAGGGAAGTTCATATAGGCCCACACGGAGGCGGGAATCAATTAGTCAAATGAATGCGTGCGTATAAACAAGCACCGCGTTCAGAGACAAACGTGCGCCTGTACCCGTGACCACCAGACAGTACAGCGAATAGCACAAGGGTAACTGGCAGCACAGATGCCCATGTACACCATGATAAATAGTCTGATGAATCCAGCTGATTAATGGTACAATGGATAATGATAAAGTGATATTATGTGACTATGATAGATCCAGACAATCCCTGTGATGAATAGTGAAATATAAGACTTCCCCTTGGTGAATTGTAAAATGGTAATTGAGTGACTGATGATAATCTCATATTTCCTATCAAACTAATCCAGTGATGATACTAAATGATAGATGAATTAATAAATCACCAGATAGCAGTAATCTAATGAATTAGAGCATAAAGTCAAATGTAGTCTAAACCAGAGCCACAGGTCCACACCAGATTGGACGTCTTCTATACACAAGAAGAAGGTAGAATACACAGACAGAGCCACAAGTCAGCACCAGGATGGACAGTCAGACAAGACGGTCATACAGAGTAGTCAGACAGAGCCACAGGTCTGCACCATATTGGGTGTCCGCTATGTACTAGGAGTAGGCAGGAGAATAGTCAGACAGAGCCACAGGTCAGCACCAGGATGGATGGTCAGACAAACCAGGTCATACACAGAGCCCAAGGAAACCAAACTGTGTAGAACAACAACACAAGGCCAACTGAGGACTCAGTCTGCCTTTAAAACCCCTCCTCAGGAAGAAGGTAGGAGAAGCAGCTCAGAGGGAGGAAGTAGGTAGGAGGACACTACAGGAAGAAACACATAAAATAGAGGCCTGCTTCATTCTGAAGCCTCGCGCCTGCAGATGACGCATCTTGCTGTGATGCGTCCAACCGCTGCCATATTCCTGCTTCAATCCCTGCGGCATGGACGGCTGCTAACGCCGAAGAGTCATTTCGAGCATCACCTGAATTGTCGGCGCAGGAACCAAGGTAAGCT
This sequence comes from Rhinophrynus dorsalis, assembly GCA_037306005.1. Taxonomy (NCBI): domain Eukaryota; kingdom Metazoa; phylum Chordata; class Amphibia; order Anura; family Rhinophrynidae; genus Rhinophrynus; species Rhinophrynus dorsalis. The sequence continues at coordinate 27,015,696 of CM074728.1, forward strand.
GTGACACTTTACATTGCATTATCAACACATGGTGAACCCGACTGCGCCAGCAGGTCTAAACATACTGCTTTATTTACACACCATAACCTCATCTATTGTATTATCAACCACACCGGATTTATTAGACTATCGTAATATTACAAATTATTTATCAATGATTAACTACATATCAATGGGAAACTTTAATCGGCTACATCAATTATCTAAAATTTCATTTATTGTATCACTTACAAATTGGATTTATTAGACTATTGCGGTCTTGTCGTCATTTATTTATTCACTGGGTTTGTTTGATTGGATATGTGGAAGGCTTACCTGAGTTTGTGGGAGGGGCTGCAGGTATTTAACCCGGCAGCTTCCCCTGCATCCGGCGAGCCGTTTGCTTCCGGTCCGTTCCACAAGCAGAAGGAAGAATCTGTTCTCTCCCAGTGTCATCTCTTCATTATGGTTGGTGCTAATTCTCATGTTTTACTCCACTACAGTAACTATGGGCTAAGATCGCTAACTATGTCCACTTACCTCACATGTCTTTAGAACTGCAAGCGCTTCCGCTGCGCCTTGTCGGTCGATTAGTGATGTCATCACTAGCACCAAGGAAGTAGCAGCTTGATAGGGATCTCATAGCTCAGAGTATTACCCAGGTGATTTTCTAGTGCCCTATTATCAGCTGCTTCTGTTTCAGCTTCACAATATAAGGATACAGTCAGCTTTTTCATTCTTACATTTATGCATGGTTCTAGGTTACGTTCTTGTTCTAAGCTAGTCAAGGAATTCAGTCTTAGTCCGTTCATTTTGGCATCTTGGGAACTCACGTCATACTGGAACAGTGTACCAAATGTACAGTTAAAATGCTCAGTTAGAAATGTGTCGTTTCTGCATTGCAGAGGTAGGCTCATGACTGCTCCATCAGGCAGGCCAATAGCTCACAGAGCAGGCATGGTGATCTCCTTGATTAAGGATTAAGATACTCTTGACTCTACCAGTGGTTTATCTATTTCATACTTCTTGTATGCCTCACTATTTTCAGCATATTCCATATGAGATCATTCATATGGTTATAGCTCAAGGTTATAACAAGGGGTATGCTAGCTTTGGTCAATAAGGAATTAGCTAGTCTCCAATATTTAATTTGTATGGCATTCAGCGATACTTTTAAAGGGATAGTAATACTTCGTTTTATCTTTATTTTATTTTGTAGGCATTAAAAAAAACATGAAGAACTATATAAGTCTTATCTCTCAAACCTTTATGGTTTGAGAAATATTCACAAGCAAAGTTTCCCCTCCCTCCCCTTTTACCTAGTGTAAGCCATCTCTTCTCAGATGTGGAATCTAGTCCTTAGACCAGACAGATAACAGCAGGGGACAATCTTCTTCCTATCAGAACAGTGAAAGCCCTGGCCCCCTTGACAAGTTTTTCAGGTTTTTCCCTTATTTAAGTGAAGATTGTCCCTCTCTGCAGTCTACTTGGGCACCTCCCTTCTGCTCTGGCTGAGCAGTGTTACATCAGTAAAAGGGACGGGAGGGGGATACTTTGTCATTGAATTACTCGTGAACTACAATTCTGACAGAATTGAAATAACACTCTCCAGTGTCCAAATACTATGATGATTAATTGGAGCTGCTTTAATTATAAAACATTACTGTCCCTTTAAGACAGTATGATCCCTCAAAATTCATTGTCTCAAATAGGCTTATGGGGTTTACTGCAGTTCTTCTTGCTCATGGGTGACCCTCATGCCGCAGGCTTTATATTTTATTGTACACAGTCATTTTAATGCTACTAATAATTAATTATCTCTATCTACAGGTAATTAAAGGGTCTCTTGAGTATTTATCATTTACCCTGCAAGTTATAATTAAATCAGATTACCAATCTATTCTCCAGTCCCAGCTTTGCCAGCATTTTCAGGTATCATCCATTTGATTATGGCACTATAGATTGTATTGCAGCATCCACTATTCTATTATAGTTTGTTCATAATTATTATGATCGCCTCAGCGGTCTGTAGCTTACAGGTCAATAGCTAGATTCATGATTTAGATCATTCCATTTTCAGCTTGCCCTTCTCATTACTGACCAGGTAACATAGTAACATAGTAAATTAGGTTGAATAAAGACACAAGTCCATCCTTCATCATTCCTTAACTATTAGAACGGTCACTCCCTTTTTTCTTGTGCTCTTAGCAATACGTCTCCTGTAGTTTTTTCAGATGCATCAGCCTCAAAGGGGTATGCTGCATTCTACAAATCTGAGTGGTTTGCGGCACCTTGGCCTTTAGAAACCTAAGACCTTCCTCAGTTTCTTTGTACTTCATCTTTGTTTGAAATATATCTTATAGTGTCAGCAGCATTTCTATGGGGTAATTTGTGGTCAGGAGAGATGGTGACATTTAAACTGTTAACCAGGCCGCCAGCTTATTACTTATCAAAGGTAGATCATCATCACCGACCATCATGCTCTTCCTCCGTAGGCTTACATGGCTGTCTCTGTATTATAAATTCAGCATTAATAGCTCCTTTCTTCCAGGTGTCAGCAACCAGGCAGCTGACGCTCTTTCTTCTGATTGATGCCATCAGCCAACAACAAACCTTCAGCTCCTCCTCCACTACATGAATTAGTCCTGAAATTAGCTATTTCTTGAATGAAGCAAATAATATAATGCTGAGTGGTTTAGCTCCTAATACAAAAAAAAAAAAATCTACCAAAAAGCATGGCCCGCTCTGCATCACTTCCCGATTCTCATGAAATCACCTTGCCACCACTCCATTCCAGTAATTATAACTTTTAGAACATACTGCCACCAGTCCTTAAAGTTGTCCCCTTTCACTATCAAGTTATACTTTGCTGGTATCCAGCATCACCTAGCATTTATACTACAAGATTCACCCTCCATGTTCGCCACTTACCAAATTAAACTATTTTTACAGCGAACGTCCGTGTAAGCAGCCAAAATGGGAATTATGGCAGTATTTATTTATTTTGTTTGTTTTTCAAAAGCTTTATTAAAGAATAAAGACATTACAAATAAAGATGCGAGTGTGCATAAAACAATGGTAATGACGGATAGTAGTACTTGCCAAAAAACCACAAATAATACATTTAAGTAAAACAGTGTCAAGCACAATTTATATAAAGCCCTATAACATTAGCAGAAACCTGTATAAGATAAGCATATAAATCAGGGAGCCTTACACGTATGATTATATAGCATATATCAGTAATTCTCAGCAAAGGACAGATATATATGCACGTGACAAGACAGCTTAGCATCTTGCAAATCGTCAGAATGAAATGGAGGAGAGAGGTAAGAAGAAAGTATAGCAACCTGCTTGGAAGGCTGCAAAGTTAGTGAGAATAAGATAAAGAAAAGCAAAGTAAAGTAAGATGAGCCAACAAAAAGAAAGAAATGACATACCACATTAGTGTGTGCTAGTTCAGCAGACTGCCAATAGGGAGAAATTATAAAAGATAAAGGGATAGTAATACTTAAAATGTAAAAAAAAAAAATATGTTGTAGGGTTTATCCCCCTGAGTAAAACAAGAGTACTCTCTCTGCTGAAAGGTGTTTCATTCAAAAGTTATTAATTTTCAAAGTTGAACTTTTTAGGTGTGATATCACAGTGGCCTGAAATTGTACAGTGGCGCTGTTGCTATACCATCCTATGGAAATTTATGGTCCCGGGACCAGAGCTGTCCATAGGATTGTGTAGCAACAGCGCCACTGTGATACTGCACCTAAAAAATTCAACTTTGAAAATTAATAACTTTTGAATGAAACACCTTTCAGCAGTGGGAGTACTCTTGTTTTACTCAGGGGGATAAACCCTACAACATTTTTTTTTTTTTACATTTTAATGTATTACTATCCCTTTAAGGCAAAGGGAACAAGAAAATCAGGATAAGGACAGATAGAGGTAAAAAAATTACAAAAAACGTGAACAGAGGAAAAAACAGACCTAATAGGCCTGAACCCCTGTGGTACAAGCACGTAGTGGCCAGATGCCATTGGGGGAGTTAGCAGAATGGCCAGCATGGCTTCCTGTCATTGATGGCACATTGGTCGCAGCCCAATGTGTTGCAAGACACACCAATACCAACAACAAGTTTAGATGCAGTAGCCAAGCAGGCAGGGCACTGCTCTTTCCTCCTCCATGCTGAGGTAATGGATCAGCAGCACACCTCAGATAACATTCCCAAAGCACTGCAGAACATGGTGGCGCAGTGGCTAGGGGAGCAGGCAGGCACACAGGCACAAATGGGGTTTGTGGTTACTGATGGTGCAGCTAACATGATAAAGGCTCTCCGGGATGGTGGATTTTTTGGGTGTGTGCTGCTCAGCACGTCCTGCATCTGGTTGGGAAGGTTGCTCTCGAGGATGGTACTAACACTGGAAGGTTGTCAGGAGTCGTGCCGTCAAATTGCTGGCCACTTCCATCGGAGCATCAAAGACAGCCAGCTCCACAGGGAGGAACAGAAAAAGGCAGGCCTCCCAGAGCGCCGTCTAAAACAAGATGTTGGGACCAGGTGGAACTCCACCTTAGATATGTTAGAGCGTATCCTGGAACAGAAAAAGGCAATTCAGGCAATGTCATGTCACCATTTCATTGGCAGTAACAGAACAATGGGCAGGGCTGACTGGGCCCTGATGGAACAGGTAGTGACAGGCCTTACACCTTTCCGTGCTTTGATGAAACTTTTGAGCAAAGAGAACGCTAGCCTGGCAGAAGTCATTCCCCTCTTCACACACCTCTCCTTAAAATTGGATGATTTTCTTTCCCATTGGGAACGCTTGCCTGGTGCTGAGGGTAATATACTTCCCGATGTTGCTGCCCTTCTAATGAGGCTGAAGAAAGAACTGACTCGGCGCATGGAAGAGTGCATGGACAATTGCCCCAAGTTAATGCTTGCCACAATTTGTTATCCTCGAATCAAAGGCAAGATGGCACTTCGTTCCAATTCCCTCACTGCCTGGAGGGAACAATTGATAGCAAGGGTGCTTGAGAGGCAAAAAAAAAAAAAAAAAAAATAGAATGCAGTCACAGGAGGAGGGAGAAGATTCCGAAGATGAGCTGGAGGAATGCGGTGGTCTTCCGGGGCCTATTTGTAGCAGAGCCAATAGCACTTCATCTTGTTCCCTTGGAGCAGCTGCTGCTTTTTATGCTGAGGCAATGGACAGATTATGCTTTGGACAAAACAAACAGCTCCCCATTAATAGAAAAAGTGCTGAGTTTGAGGTTAAGGCTTACCTTGCGGAAACTTCTTTGGCCCCAAGTACAGATCCCTTGAATTTCTGAGAAAACAAGAGGGCTGTGCGGCCTACATTGTCCCTGGTAGCCCATGAGTTGTTTTCTTGCCCCCCAACTACTGCCCAGAGTGAGCAGGTATTTTCTGTAACAGGAAATATACTTAGCCCCCAGCGCTCTCACTTGGCCCCCCAGCTCATGGAGCAAATTACTTTTTTTTTTTTTTTAAAAAGTCAACCTGCCAAAGCTGGGTTACCCTGCTCTCAGGTTTGATGCAGATTAGAAAAACAAAAAGGTCTTAATCTAGAATCATCCATAGTACCATAATACGCGGAGCGCTCCTGCTTACCCAGCTGTAGAACAGTGGTTGGTTGGGCAAAGCACACTCCCCTGACTTGGTGGGACACGGGGAAATGTAAAGTCTACATTGTTGTCCTACTATTCATGTTGTTCAGTCTTGCTCTATTGTTTTTCATCTCTTCTAAAAAAAAAGTCTAATGTATCCGAGTCCTGCTCCAGTGTTCTGCAGTGTGCTGCTGGCTACACCTGCAGTGTTGCTGTATCACGGTGGCCGTGCTCCCTGTCTTGCCTTCTGTCAGTTTTGGCTGTGCGATGCTTCCATTGGTTGATCTGCAGTTGGCCCGCCCAGTATGGCCTTTATATACTGGGCTCTGGCACCCATCTGGTGCCCTTTCGTGGTGTTCCTGTACCAGTGCCTACTTGAGCTTCGTGGATTCCAGTGTACCGACTTGGCCTCGTTTGACTACTCTGCTTCTTGTCTCCTGCTCCCATGATTCGACCCGGCCTGGCTGACGTTCCTGCTCTGTGATCTGACCCGGCTTGTCTGACGTTCCTGCTCCGTGATTCGACCCGGCTTGGCCGACGTTCCTGCTCCGTGATCTGACCCGGCCTGGCTGACGTGCCTGCTCCGTGATTGGACCCGGCCTGGCTGACGTGCCTGCTCCATGTCTCGAACCAGCTCTCCTGTTCCAGTGTTCGCTGTGTCGCTTGGGCGACATTCTGACTACCGCTGTGCTTGGGGGCCTAGTGTCCATTACTGCTACAAGCAGCAATCCATTGGCTGTGTCCTTCGTTAACTCTTGCAGAGCCTCTGTGCTGCCTCCGTTACTGCTACGGCAGTGTGCCATTGGCTGAACTATCCGTTAAGCTCTTGCAGAGTCTCAGCGTTGCCTCCGTTACTGCTACGGCGGTGTGCCATTGGCTGAGCCCTCCATTAACTGTTGCAGAGCCTCCGTGTTGCCTCCGTTACTGCTACAGCAGTGTGCCATTGGCTGAGCCCTCCATTAACTGTTGCAGAGCCTCCGTGTTGCCTCCATTACTGCTAAGGCAGTGTGCTATTTGCCGAGTCCTCCATTTTAGCTCTTGCAGAGCATCTGTGCTGCCTCCGTGACTGCTACAGCAGTAATCCTTAGTCTCAGTTACCACTCTGGAGGAGTGCAAGTACTCTGGTCTCCGTTACTGCTTGGCAGTCTCCTATGTTGCGCTATTCTACCATACTGGGCGTTACTAAGAGAACTCACCTCAGACTTCTCTGCACAGAGACTGATTACACCCATTGGAGAACTTTAACCCATGCTGAACTGTTGCTCTGGACTTTCAAGTTATACTGGACCTGTGTAGGCATATGTATTATAACCTGTCTTGTGTCTGTATTATTCTGCTGTAGTACTACAGGGCCTGTGAAGGTTATCTTATTATTTACAATCTCAATAAAACTGTGTTTTATCCTAACCCACTGTGTCTGAGTGTTGAACAAACCATTACATGCTGTCATTCTGAGTTTGCCTCACACCAGTCATCCTCCGTTGCTGTATCCATCTATTGAGTCCTGCTCCAGTGTTCTGCAGTGTGCTGCTGGCTATATCAGCAGTGTTGCTGTCATCTTGAGTCTGCCTCAAACCAGTCATCCTCCGTTGCTGTATCCATCTACTGAGTCCTGCTCCAGTGTTCTGCAGTGTGCTGCTGGCTATATCAGCAGTGTTGCTGTCATCCTGAGTCTGCCTCGCACCAGTCATCCTCCGTTGTTGCATCCATCTACTGAGTTCTGCTCCAGTGTTCTGCAGTGTGCTGCTGGCTACATCAGCAGTGTTGCTGTCATCCTGAGTCTGCCTCACACCAGTCACCCTCATTGTTCCTTCTAATAGCCATATCCATGCTTCATACACAGTACCATAAGGCTAAAGCTCCACCTTACCCTGCTCCACCGTCTTTTAGACCCTAGAAATGGTTCCATTTATCCAATTTTGACTTTTATTGCATTTTTAAAAGCATGGCAAATTCGGACGAATAATTAGGTTTTTACCTGAATTTCTTCCGAATCGAACGGGACTGGTCTGAATTTCAGATCCATCGAATTAAAAAAAAAATTGTCCAAAAACGAATTTTAACAAATATTTTTGCCATGCACAAGTCTACTCGTCATCATTCCAGGTTAATGGGAACCTGGGTTGTCTATTCGTCATCATTCCAGGTTAATGGGAACCTGGGTTTTGCCAATATTAGATTTATTCATTCAAGTATGGTTGTTACTCTGGAAGCCCTGACCACAAATGAGATTATCATCACTTAATTACCAATATAGGATTCACTTAGGAGATGTTTGATATTTTTGTGTTTCACCTGTTTTTTTTTTGGTTTTTTTTTTTAAGTACTGGGAATTATTATCATTTAATCTAAGTGTGTGGTCAGAGTATATTTTATATTTATATAACGATCCATATATACATGTGCTGTGTATTGTGTTTTGAGTTACATATCCTACTATTAGATACAGGGGTGTCTGGACTGGTGTTTCGGGTTGTCCCATAGGTGACCCGGCGGAGGCGCCTTTAACGCTGTGGTCTTTGGGAGGAACAAATCAAGGACACTAGTCCATCTTTCTTTGTAGCCAGCTACAGAGAAACGGTGTTTTGTATTTAGGAGTGTTTGTAGGGTTATAGACGCAATCTTTATTCATAGTTCTATACCCTCCCTCCCCTCTTTCCTAGTTTGAGACCTCCTTCAGCCTTCCAAACATTCTATTCCTACACACAGAAGGTCCCTTTCCTTTAGGTGCAATCCATCCCTACCATACAAATTGTACCCAAAAGCGAAGTCAGTAATTTAAAAAAACCCTCCTTCCTACACCAGTGCTTAAAGGGATAGTAATACTTCGTTTCAACTTTATTTTATTTTGTAGGCATTAAAAAAACATGATGAATGATATAAGTCTTATCTCTCAAACCTTTATGGTTTAAGAGATACTCACAAGCAAAGTTTCCCCCTCCCGCCCCTTTTTCTTAGTGTAAGCCATCTCTTCTCAGATGTGAATCTGGTTGTATGACCAGACAGATAACAGCAGGAGACAATCTTCTTTGTATGAAAACAATGAAAGCCCTTCCCCCCTTTACAAGTTTTTCAGCCTTCTCCCTTATCTTAATTGAAGATTGTCCCTCTCTGCAGTCTACCTGGGCACCTCCCTTCTGATCTGGCTGAACAGGGGGGGGGATACTTTGCTTGTGAATATCTCTTAAACCATAAAGGTTTGAGAGATAAGACTTTTATCGTTCTTAATGTTTTTTTAATTCCTACAAAATAAAATAAAGATAAAACGAAGTATTACTATCCCTTTAAGAGACGCATTAAGCTCTCTGAGCTCCCCCTGCCTATGTGCCCTGGTGCATGACACTGGAAGTATTTCAGAAAACACTACTCTGGAGGTCATTTCCTTGAACTTGCACCTTATATCCCTGAAATAATTTTAGGAGCCTCTATCATCCTCTTATTTTTATCAGTGGTACCAATATGTACTAAGACAGTTGGATCATTTTAAGTCCCTCCCATTAATCTATCTGCCTTGTTCGCAACATACCAAACCAGAGCACTCGGGTGACAACATTACACTATCTTATCCTATCTACCCTCCTGATAATATAGTCCTATTACCACCATCTATATTGGTTTCGGCCTGCTCTGCCTCCCATCTAAACTGAAAGTAGGACTGTACCCCTAACTGCTAGTGAAATCACCCCTCTCCAGTACTGCCAATTCTGAGCCATCTCCATCTGAGCATACATAATATATAATGTTAAATTGCCTATACTTTTACTTGTATGTCTCTGACAGGGATTTTCCAGGACTTCAAACTCCAGAAAGCTTGTTGTCACGGACTGAGATGCACTGCTGTATTATTCCTGCAGCAGAGCCTACCTTCAATATAGTATACAGGGCATTCATTGCTGCAGGGATAGTGCAACATTGTATCACCATCCATGCTTTCACAGACCCTGAGAGAAAGCTGCCCTTAAACAGAAATTCAGTGAGTTTCCTATAAGGGACATAAAAGTATAAGAAAGTAGGTGAAGATGAAAAATAAAATAATAAAAAGTAAAAGACATTTTACTTCATATATTATGTACTTGCGAACAAAATAAAACAGAGGCCATCCAAGGCAGGGAGTGGGGAGGAGGCAGGAGCATTACAGCAGGATAGATATTAACACGGGGGCAGATATTCAATGTAATGTTAGTGTCCTGGATGTCTAAAATATCCTCGTCTTACCTCTACTGTCTTTATGTAGAGTGGGCTCAGCTCATGATTGCCCCTCCCCCCCGGGCTCGATAGGGGCATTAAAAATAGACATCACCATTGGGACTGCACCTGTAAGAGCAAAGTCAGAGGAAGACCAGGGGTTACAATTTGTACAGGAAGACTTCATTCAAGCATTTAAATTGGAACTAACGCTTTATAATGACTTGGATTACTTTCAAAATACCTTATTTAAAAGGATAGTAATGGTTAATTTTAAGTTGATTTAATGTAATATTGTAAGATTAACATCGATGTAAGTCTTATCTCTCAGACCTTTATGGTTTGAGAGATATAACTTGCTAAAGTTACCTTTTCCTGGCTGTTTTACTCAAGTCTGCCATCTAGCTGACAGGTGCAGATTCCAGTCATTTGACCAGACAAAGGCTCTTCAGCAGAGCTGAAATCACGCTATTTAGAAATAAATACTTCACTGGAACAGTCTACAAAGTGTGCTTGAAAACCAAGCACACTTTGTAGACCGTTCTAAATTAAGTATTTGTCTTTAGATATCATTATATCGGCACTGCTGAAGAGCCGCATCTGGTCGCGCGACCAGACTCTGCTTCTGACAGCTTTACAGCTCGTCAAGTAGAAAGGGGAGGGACCAGAGAACTTTATTTACCTATATCTCTCAAACCATAACGGTTTGAGAGATACGAATAAGTAAAGTACTCTCTTTTAAATGTATCTATCATATAGTTAATACTTTTTTCTGACATTACTATCCCTTTAAAAATATAGGTTAGGAGATACTTAGCTTTAATTCATTTGCCAGTTTATGCAAATTTGTCAGTACTAGCTGACAGCCTGTTGTCTGTGTCCGATATGAACATTTTCACTGAAGTCAGCTCTGTAGCAGGCGGCTGCAGAATCTGGTCATCTGACCAGACGGAGGCTCTTCAGCAGAGCCGAAATCATACTCTTTAGAACTAAATACTTAATTGGGATGGTCTACAAAGTGTGCTTGCAAGCCAGGCACACTTTGCAGACCATTCCAGCGAAGTATTTAGTTCTAAAGAGCATGATTTCAGCTCTGCTGAAGAGCCTCCGTCCGGTAAGATGACTGGATTCTGCAGCTGTCAGCTAGAGGACCACTGGACGCTCCCGTCCAGTGGTCCTCTCGTTTATGGAAATCGCATGCTACGATTTACAGGGGCAGCACTGGACCCACCGGTACCCAGGTTGAAGGGGTGAGTGCAATCTTGTTTATTAAAGATTGATCCTATATAGTGTAGTAGCAACCGTTTTATTATTTTGGTGTTGCTATCAGCTAGAGCGCTGACTTCAGTGAAACTGCCAGGAAGCGGTAACTTTAGAAAGTATATCTCTCAAACCATAAAGGTTTGAGAGATAAGCCTTATATAATTTTTTGAATGTCTACAATATGGAATAAACTTGAAATGAACTATTACTATCCCTTTAACTAAATATAGCCATCAGCTTGAACACTGGCTTTAATTTTTTATAAAATTCATGGTATGGCTAAATTTAAAGATTTAAAAATGATCTGGGGCCTTACTTCCGGCAGACTGCGGGCACAGCTCTACAACACAGAGTGTCACTCTTCCTCTGCTCCCCCTCCCAGCCTCCTCCAATGATGGAGGATTTTTCCACGTAAGCTGGAGCGCTCCCTGCCCAATGAGATGCATTACATTGGAAGACTCCAACACCCCCTAAGCTTCCTGCTTGGGTGGAGAGTGTTGAGGAGATCAGGACGATGGCTGAACTTGCCTGTTCGTCCCCTGATTATGTGACCAGATACAATATGATCTGGTTCCATTGGTCACAGTTCTTGGAGAGCCCTGAGTTCCCACTGCTATTCTCTTGACTTCTTGACACTCTGACCGTAGAGAGCTACTGGACTGACACCATGCATGGCACATCTGAAACTTGTAACTGCCCGCCCGGACATGTGGCCTCCTACACACTCCCTCTCATGCTTGTTCACTTAGGACCGACTGAACGGTGGGGTTGGGACTCCCGGGCTCTGTACTGTATGTTTATTTTGACAAGTGTCTAACCTGTATCATTTTACTTCCTTGATTGGCTTGATAAATGTCATGCACTGTATACCATGCTTTTCACACTTGCTCTGTACCCTGAAGGTGGATTACTTTCTGTATCCCACCCCCCCACCCCCTTCGCCCTCTCCTCCTCTGTTTTCTTTTGAAATTATATCAACCCCTTAAGGACCAAGGACGTACATGTAGGTCATGGATTTCAGGGTTCCCCGCGCAACTGCACGCCATTCGGGGAGCCCTGAACCGGGATTGCAAAAAAGAAAAAAAAAAAAAAAAAAAAAAAAAAGTGGTCCGTAAGTGCCAGTCATGTTCTTAAGGGGTTAGAATTCCATTTTCCCTCCCAACTGCTCCTTCCTACCATAAGCACTGGCCAGTTTGCATAAAGTGACAAATAAACCTAAATATCTCAAACTACAACTTTAAATAAAGCAAGTCTAACATAAATTTAGGTGAGTTTTAAAATCTTTTCAATATCATCCAAACCATTATAAAGGGTTTGCTCCATTTTAATACATTGTATAAAATCTTTCGAGTGCCAGAGGAATGTCCGACACTCTGGTGCTTAAAAGGGCTAAAATAATAAACATAGTCCAGGGATGGACAAAGATATAAAGAAACTAGTGTAAAAGCCCGTGTACAAGGGCCAAGGTTTGGGTGATGTTAACCCTTTGACTGCCAGGGGGTATGCAGCACCTTTGCATTGCATACCCCTCTGGCACTCAAACGGTTAAGAGGCCGGTCCTGCTCTGCATACTGGCGGCACACGCGATGCAGTCATGCGCTGTAGAGACTGCCCAAATTCACGTTCGGGCAGTCTCTACTGAGCACATTTGGGCAGTCTCTACTGAGCATGACTGCATCGGACAAACATTCTAGCGTTTTATTATATAGGATATGTAGGCAAAGTGTCTATGAGAGGGATGCATATACATCTGTGGTTATAAAATACTCCAAAAATGTATGAGACAGAAGTGACATTTTAGGAGCCCTGGCTCTTGGGATTTCCACCCATATGTTAAAAGAAAAGTAGTTCTGTGGCAAACCATTTGCACTATAGTGGAGAACTAAACATTTCACAAATTCCCATTGATTTAAATGGGAACTTTAACCCCTTAAATGCTAGAGGGGTCTCCAAAGCTTTGCTTCTCAATGCATTGGACACAGATCTAGAATTCCGTAGGTTAGAATACCTACTTAACCCCCTTGAGTGCAGAGGGGTACGCAACGCATTGCAAAGCAATGCGTTGCATACCCCTCTTGCACTCAAAGGGTTAAATCAGTGGGAATTTGTGGTTCTCCCCTATAGTAGAAATGGTTTACCCCAGAACGCTTCCACTTTCGTTTTGAACATAGTGCCCTTAGTCATGTTTATTGACTGTAAAAAGGTCTTATCAATCCTAAAATAGAGAGGAGAGAATAGGAAAAACATAAGGGAGTGGCAGTTGGGAGGGAGAGCAGTATAGAACATACCTGGCACACAGTACTGTCACATTTGCATAAACTGACACATAATGCTAAATATCTAAAAAATATATATATATATATATTTTAAATAAAATACATCTAGCAAATATTTTGTTACAAAGGTGTTACCTCCACTTAATTTACCAGCTCTCTGGTATATTAATTACAAAATGATATTACCTTTCCCCAAGCGAGATAAAGTCATAGACATTCATGTTAAAGTGACACTCCTGCTGCTCTTGGTATTGCTGTTGGAACTCAGGGAATGTTACGTTACATGTAAATTTGGTTGCACTTAGCAGCAACCACAGATTGCCCTGAATCCCTGCCCAGTGGCCAGCACACCCTAGACCAGTGGATCTCAACCCATGCCATCAGTGGCCACTTACAGACCAGGATTTGAGGATTTCCTTGTGAAAGCACAGGTGAGTTAATGAGCCTCTGATCAACACACTTGAGCTCTAGCAGGGGAATTCCTAAGTCCTGGCCTGTTAGTAGTCACTGAAGGCATGGGTTGAGAACCCCTGCTCTATACATCTATCAAGCACTGTGTGTGATCAACTAGTGGTCGGGGCATTTCCAATAAGTTTTAGATTATTTCATGACCTATTCACACATATTTGTGTAACTGAATAAATCACTTAGAACAAGACCAAAATATTTTGTTTGTGCAGACTAGTTTATAAACACATATACTGAAGTCTAAACACAAACAGCAATGTGAGTTTTATTGCTGTAGAGCAAGGCTGTACAAGTTCAGTCCTCAAGGACCACCAACAGGCCAGGATGTAAGGATTTCCCTGATTATACACAGGTGAGTCAGTCAGAATGAATGAGCCACTGATTACCTCACCTGTGGTTAATCAGGAAAAGCCTTAAAGGGATAATAATGTTTCAAAATAAAAGCAGCTCCAATTAATAGTATTTGGGCCATGGATAGTTATTTTAAGTTGTAGTTCAAGAGTAATTAAATAATAAAGTATCCCCCTCCCACCCCTTTTACCTAGTGTAACACTGCTCACCTCAGATGTGGAATCTGGTCTTAAGACCAGACAGCTCACAGCAAGGGACAATCTTCTTACTGTGAGAACAATGAAAACCCTGCCCCCCTTGACAGGTTTTTGATGTTTTTCCCTTATGCCAATTGAAGATTGTCCCTCTGCAAGCCATCTGGACACCACCTTTCTGCTCTGAGGTGAGCAGTGTTACATCAGTAAAAGGGGAGGGAGGGGGATACTTTATCATTCAACAGTATTGAAATAACACTTTCCATGGCCCAAATACTATGAAGATAACTATAACTGGAGCTGCTTTTATTTTGACACATTACTATCCCTTTAAATCCTGGCCTGTTGGTGTCCCTTGAGGACCGAACTTGTCTTCTTTTTAGTGCAAGGCTGTACATCAGGGAAAAAAGGGGGGGTTTGGGGTCTCAAAGAGGGACACTTGGGTTGTCTGAACCAGTGATTCTCAACTACACTGCTCAGGACACAGTAACAGGTCAGGTTTTATGGATATCCCTAATTGAGAACAGACACATTAAATCACAATGACTGAGCAACTGCATAAAAAATATAGCTTGGAGGAGAGAAGATAGAGGGAGTATGGTAGAAGCAGATGATCCAAGAAGGGGGCATGCCTGCATTAACTCCTTGGATGCTAAAAAGGAGTCCAATGCATTCCTTCACAATGCACTGAGACATGTCTAGCATCGAAAAGTTACTAATAATGGGTCCCAGGCAGTGTGAAACCCTTCACGTTATATATCAGGTGTGCGTGCAGATGAGGAAAGAACATTAACCATTTGAGTGCCAGAGAAGAGTGCAACACATTGCTTTGTGCCTATGGCACTCTAAGGGTTAAATAGACATTATTATTATCATCAAAGATGAAAATAGGTAAAATCCATTAAAATATGATGTAGTCTTAGACAGCAATTTTTTCTTTGGTGAGAAAGTTCTATAAACTTGCCAAATATAAAAGGTAGAAGTTGTTTTGAGATTTCAATTCACCTAGTTCAGTTCATTGAAACGCTTATCTATTTACCTAAATAATGACCTACACTGCCCTGATCACATGTATAAAAAAAAGTCATGAACAGATAAAACATATTTAGAATATATCTAACATCTTCTTTGTTATATATAAAAGGGTATAAATCAAGAGTAGCCAACCATGAACTACCAACCATGCAGGTTTTTAGGATATCCCACAGGTGAACTAATTAGTGGTTCCCTTTAATTGGTGCGCTTATACTCAGTCAGGGATATCCTGAAAACCTGTACTGTGGGTAGCTCTGCCTTACACATCCCACTGCTCCTTAAAAGGGTTAATTAAAACAAATAAAGACCTTACCACACATTAACATATACTTCAATTACCATTATTATATTTCCAGTAAGTGGCTTCCTTTTACACTTTATTTTCAAACTGAAGTTCTAGTTACATAGCTTACACAAAACATGATAGAATAGGAGACCATATATGCCAAGGATATCTCCATGTGGGGCAATATTTATATATATATATATATATATATATATATATATATATATATATTACACACACACAGGGCTTAAAACTTGAAGTACTTTGCTACTAGCCAGACATGAAAAGTTGCTCGCCACTGCAACCCAAAACATACCCACCAGGGCTGAATTTCTACTCGCTAGTGGAAACTTTGAGCCCTGTGTGTGTGTATATATATATATATATATATTCATTCAATTCTATGTCGTATACACAAGCTAAACCTTACTTGCTTCTCTCATCTGTAGTAAAGAAACTCCCAGACATGTGGACACCCATAGAACAACTTGCACCAACTAAAAGGAAGTGGGAATCACTCAGATTAGAAAGTAATCACACCTCTTTGCATTACATTAAAGGGAAACTAACACTGGAAAACCACATGTTAACCCTTTGAGCGCCAAAGAGGAACGCAATACATTTTGTACCTCTCTGGCTTCTCCCACTGCAGCATTACAACATTGCACCCAGTGTACACACCACCCCCACATTGTCTCATGAAAGTGAGTGTCAGAGAGGCAACTGATGATTTTTATTAACTACTACAATGTCAAACCTATCTGTACAGCCAATATAAATTAGGCTGGCCCTGGCACCTTCATCTCTGGCAGGAAGTGGGGCAAGACATTTCTGAGCAACCAGTAGCACTCTTACCTATTACCATGTGCTTAATTTGGGATATCCTGAAAACATGAACTGGTGAGTGGCTTAAGGACAGGTTTGGGAACTGTTTATTTTTAAAGCAACGCCTCCTAATAATTAACTCTTGCTTACTTTAATCTCTGTAGAAAATACTAAGTGCCACTATGATGAAATTATTTGTGGATTAATTATCCAAAATGAATCTTTAATTAGTCCTACATATGATGTCTACCAATGTGTAGATGATTTGTTGAACTTTAGGATCCCAAACTCTTTTACTAATGTTTTCTTAGAAAGTCTTTAGTTGAAATAGTGTGTTCTGTTGGATTCCTGTAATGTGTGCCTCAAAAAACATTAGATTGGATTACAACTCATCCAAGGGCTTTACTTTTACAATTAACCCTTAAGGATCCATGCTCCAGCTAAACCTAAACATATGCCCCTTGTATATAGGCTCTCTCCCAGCGCCCCCACCATTTCTCTCCTCTCTCCCCCTTCCACTCTGTGCTGCTTCTGTCACACACACAGGGAGGCAGTCTGCATCTCTGTCCCACCCCGGTCAGCAGCATCACCGGTAACCGTTACCATGGCGACAATGAGATATAAAGTTCAATGGCTCAGGAGGCCCCGGGACTCACCCCAACAAGAGCAGAATCCGGGGGTCTGTGCTGTGCATTCAGTCAGGGGATCTGCAGCCCAGACAGCATTCCTTCCAACGCTTGGGACCGACCCTCAGCCTTTACCTCCTCAGGAGTCACCAATACCTGAGAGGAACCACGGGGTTGGGTCCCCTCGGACATGCTTCGCCCCCGGGACCTTCGCCGCAGCTCGGGCACTCGGACCTTCCTGGATGCCATGCACGGAGGGAAGGTTCATCTTGCCCGCTTCGTGCTGGACGCTCTTGACCGGAGAATTGTAAACTCCCCTGCGGGAGAGCAGGGTCGGACCCCGCTCATGTTTGCAGTGTGTCTACGGGAAGCTGAACTCCGAGCCCGCTTCATGCGCCTCCTACTGGACAAGGGTGCCGATGTGAACTCCCAGGACGAAGCTGGCCGTACTGCGCTCAGTCTGGCTTGCGAACTCGGACACCTGGACGCGGTGAAGCTGCTGGTCCAGCACAGTGCGGACCCGGAGATCCCGGACCGGGCGGGGAATCGTCCGCTAATGTACGCTGCTTCGTGTGGTCGCAGCGCTGAGCTCCACTTCCTGCTCCGGTCCTACAAGCGCTTCGGACTCCGACTGGACGCCACCAACAGGGCAGGTGTGTCTGCGCTAGATGCCGCCCGCCAATCCGGGAATAGGGAGTGCGAGATGGCGCTGAGCGACCGTTCTCCGAACAGCCCAGAGCCCCGCAGAGGAGAAGCCAGGACAGGGAAGGGCGGGGATGGTGCAGGGCGCAGTCCGAAGCCGCTGTCCCGGCAGATGCTGGAGCGCTTTGCCCGGCCTTTTACACAAAGGAGGGTGGAGGAGGATGAGAGAGCACAGCTTCGGGGGATCCTCAGCCGCTCATCCAGCTGCTCCCCGGCGCATCCGGAGCCCCCTGTGAACTGGAGGCAGAAGTCTCTCCCAGAGAAGCAGGTGCTGGGTATGCAGGACACGATCATAAGACGGCCACACACCTGGGAGGGACCTACAGGGGGCGCCACACACTGCAACCGCCTGCTCCGCAGGGTCACCTCGCCAGACTTCTGCCAGGGGCTGCCTGGGGGAATCCTGCCCAATTACCCCGGGGGCATGAGGAGGGACAGTAACTGCAGCAGAAGCCAACTCATTCTGCCAAGCAGCAGGCAGTCCTTGGTCCTGTGACAGAGAGGGGCATCCGGCATAGACAGGTGTCTGACTAGGGGCACCTGATGGGACTGTCGTCTACTGGCATTTTACTGGGCATCCTCTGTTAAACGAAGCATTTGTCCTTCCAACCATCCTGATAAAGGGGACAAGAAAACTAAGTGCTGAGTGATGGATAAACTAATGGCACAGTGACCAGGGAGAGTGTAAGACCAGTAGGCAAACGAACGATTATTCACTGGTTTTATATTTAAAGGAAAAAAAGAGCAATTATGGGGCAATCCAGCTGCACCCCGGGAAACTGGTAAATATTCCCCAAATTCCTATTGGCTTTTAAATTGTGCCTCTAACCCTGTCGATTACCAGAGGGGTATACAACGCATTGCATACCCGTCTGGCAATGAAAGGGTTAACCCAATTCAATGTTAGAGGTATCAGATGCATTGCAAAGCAATACTTGAAGTCCTAGCATTTAAGGGGTTAAAAGCACAATTTAGAACAATGGGGTTTTTTTCTTTGCCAGCTACATGTATACGGCTTGCCCCAGAATTGTTTTGTTTATTTTTATACATAAAGTCCAAGAAAAGTGTAATGTTAAACCTAGTGGGCAATGCAATTGAGGACAGATCAGTCGTTGCAGTTAAGAAAACGTCTGGCACTGGGGCCAAACAGGTCCCAGATCTTGCAATTGATAAGATAAAGAATGGATACAAGTTGTACCAAAATGACAGGGTCAGGGGCAAGAGGAAATAATACTGATCTGTCACTTCTGCTTCAGATATAGCAGGGGTAGAATCAACACTAGGCCGATGTACTAAACCTGATCCAAACCAACAGAATCATGGGGGAAATATGCATTGTAACATTCAAGGGGATGAAGTCTTGTGTAACCCATTGAGTGCTAGAGGGTTATTTAACGCAATGCTTTACACACCCCTCTAGCACTGAAAGGGTTAATGTGATCTCCAACTCATTGCTTAGCAATTTGTTGGAAACCTAGGATTCAATGGATTGAAATCTCTGTTTATATCATTTGGCTTTTCTCTATTTATTCCATGTGGTGGTTGTTTTGATTCAGGTCTTAGTGCATTAGCTACAGTGACATCCTGAGCATAAATGTCTTACACACTAAAAAACAATGTAACAATGGCTATTTACTCTAGCCCCTGCCTGTACCTGTGACACTTAAGTTATGTTAAAGCTTTCCATGTGATCGACTGTCAGTGCATTTTCTCTGGCTAGTGGGGCATATGTTATAGGAACTGGGGAGAAAGTTGACACTGAAGAAACACTTCTAAATATCAATACTGACTGAATCTCACCCAGCCTAACTTGCTGGTACCACATTTGCAAAACCTTAATGACTCAAAGGGTTAACTCTTTACGTGTGCTGAATATTTTTGCTGTAATTGGGTGACGGCAACCAGCTTTGCTCTTATGTGACCAGGATACGACAGTTTACATTGTAATCAGGCTTATTATGGTACACATGTGCCCTATATAGTTATTAACTGTTATTGGTAGAGGGATCTGCAGTAAGTTGCAGCCCCCCATGATTAAATGGACCCTTTACAGCTTGGATTTTGTATGTCTCCTCTGACACATTGCTTTGCAATGTTAAGCTTTTACATCCAAGGGGTTAATTAAGGCCTTTGAAATATGTACCTATATGTTCATTATAATTGGTTTTTCAGATTCATTATTTAAACTTGTTTACATTACCCCTGTATTTTCAAGGTTATTGGTCCTTCTATGTACATTTATCTAATAAGGATGCGGGATACATATCAAGAGGATGGCTTTACACTATACAATATCTGTGTCCTAGATCTGAGGTAGCCAACCCTGGTCCTCAAGGGCTACCAACAATGCTTGATTTTGTGATATCCCGGCTGGAACACGGGCAGCTTAAAGTGACTGAGCCACTGATTAACCCACATTGTGCTGGGATATCATGTAAACATGCACTATTGGTAGCTCCTTGAGGACCAGGGTTGGCTACATCTGAACTAAAACATGAACTGGCGACAAGGGGGTTGTTAGAAATAATACCTGTTATTAGTATAAATGTGCTTACCTGGCCCCTGAGAGGTGACATTCCCTGACTATTCCTCCTCAGCAGCAGACACCTCTTCTGCATAGCACTTTAAGAACCTTGGTCCTTAAAGTTAAAGTGGAACTACCACCCCACCTAACCTTGCCCCTAAAGAATTACTAGCTGCTCAATAGTGCTAGCTGGCAGAATTATTACCTCCTTTTTAGACAATTCCTACTGCTCCTGGGACTGACAGCCAGGAAACAGCGCAGACATCTTTGCATAGTGACGTCTGTGCGCCTGTGCTGTCAGTCCCAGTCTGTTCTAGGAGGCGTTGCTAGGAGCCGCACGGCACCAGAAGGGCTGACACCTCAGGCACGCAGACATCACTATGCAAAGATGTCTGCGCTGTTTCCTGGCTGTCAGTCCCAGGAGCAGTAGGAATTCTCTAAAAGGAGGGTAATAATTCTGGTGACTAGCACTGTTGAGCAGCTAGGTGCCAGATGAGTAATTCTTTAGGGGAAAGTTTAGGTGGGGTGGTAGTTCAGCTTTAAAGGGATAGTAATACTTAAAATGTAAAAAAAAACAACAACAATGTTGTAGGGTTTATCCCCCTGAGTAAAACAAGAGTGCTCCCACTGCTGAAAGGTGTTTCATTCAAAAGTTATTAATTTTCAAAGTTGAATTTTTTTAGGTGCAATATCACAGTGGCCTGAAATTGTACAGTGGCACTGTTGCTACACCATCCTATGGAGATTTATGGTCCTGGGACCAGAGCTGTCCATAGGATCGTGTAGCAACAGCACCACTGTACAATTTCAGGCCACTGTGATATTGCAACTAAAAAATTCAACTTTGAAAATTAATAACTTTTGAATGAAACACCTTGCAGCAGTGGGAGCACACTTGTTTTACTCAGGGGGATAAACCCTACAACATTGTTGGTTTTTTTGTTGTTGTTTTTTTACATTTTAAATATTACTATCCCTTTAAATGCTAGTCTTCTGCCCCTTCAGCATGGTTACACTAATGTGTGAATTGTGGGACAAATCAACTGAACTATATGGGAGAAATCTAAATTTCTTATTGATTTGAAAGTGAACTTTTCTTACATTTAAATGCTAGAGAACTGGAAACCACAGAATTTGACAGCATATAAAAACCATTCGGCCCATCTATTCTACCCATTTTTCTACTGTAAACCTGAATCCTTATTTGGTCCATGGCCTTGTCTTATGTTAAGGACAGCTTTATGCCTATCCCATGCATGCTTACATTTACTCACTGTATTAACTTCTACCACTTCTGCTGGTAGGCTATTCTACTTATCTACTACCCTGTCAGTGAAGTAAAACTTTCTTACATTATGTCTAAACCTGTGTCTCTCTAGTTTTAGACTATGGGAGCTTGTCCTAACATTTTTACTCATTTTGAAATGTACTTCCCCTTTTATGTATTTGAATGTTTCTATCATATCCTCTCTCTTCTCTCCTCCAAGCTATACATGTTCACATCCTTTAGTCTATCCTGATATTTCTTTTCCTGTAAATCAGTCACCATTTTAGTAGCCCTTCTTGGAATTTTCTCTGAAGCATCTATATCCTTCTGGAGATGGGGTCTCCAGTACTGTACACAATACTCTAGGTGTGGTCTAACTAGAGATCTGTAGAGTGGCATGACCACATCCCGTTGTCTGCTACTAATGCCCCTAGCTATACAACCCAGCACCCTGCTTGCATTCCCCACCGCTTTATTACATTGCCTGCCTACCTTTATGTCATTAGAAATAATTACTCCCAAATCCTTTCCTCTGTCTGACCTCACAGTACCCATAATAATATATTTTTCCTTTTGGATTTTTACAATCAAGTATATTATTATTTTAGGTCCCAATGGAATTATTTTACATTTATCAACATTAAACTGCAGCTGCCACACTCTTGTCCTTTCTTCTAACTTACCAGCATTCAAGGAAATTGGTCCCATTTAAAATCTGTGGGACTAATGGTAATGTTTTAAACCCCCCCATGGTACAATTGGTTTGCTCCAGACTGCCTTCACTCTTTTGAATAGAAGGCCATTTGTGGGGAGGCTACAAGGGGAAGGAAGCTAAAGAGGCAATTCTGAGGCAATCTGACTGCACCATGGGAAACTGCTAGAGGCCTTACTCCTTTCTCTGCAGTGTGTTTCTTACCTCTTAAGCAGTCAAGGGGTAAAATACTCCATTTAAGTCATTTTTTTTCTCCTACAGTGCAATTGGTTGGTTCCAGAATTGCTCATGGATATGGGCCAAAAGTAGATATTTCTGGGTACTATAAATTTTATCCGATATATTGTTATAAAACTCATCATGGTGTAAGTTCAGGAAATGAGAATATTTGCTTTAGCCCACTGTATAGAACTTTGGAATATTTTAATGCTTCATAAATTAAAGTTGATGTTCCATTCCTTAAGTTACTCAGGCCTTACCCCTCTTCTACAAAGGACCAAGATGGAAAACTGTTTTCAGTTGTATTTTAAACCTTTGAATTGTAGGGGGTTCCAGCACATTGCATAAGAGAAGAGGTTATTGAGATGTGCGGTGATCACATCACCATATACACAAAATATTAAGTATGCAAGGGGAGGGGGAGAGAATTTAACCATGAACACACATGCAGTTGTTGTACTACCGACAAGGTGGAAGAGATTCCCTCCTTTTATATGTTTCTAGCAGTATGACAGCCTAGAAGTCTGAGAGCACCCTCTCCTCTCCCTCATTTGCCCACTGGGGTAGCGGAGAGGATTCACTCAAACTTCAGTTCCACAAACTGCATCACTCCCTAACCCTTTCAGTCCCAAAGGGCTGTGCACTGCCCACCCCGTGCAGTAAAGGGGTTAATAAACATAGAGCTTACTGGTACTCAAGGTACTACATATAACTATCAAATATCACATGAACTAAACACAAAGCAATAATCTACCCACTCTAGAGAAAATATAAAATTGTAAATAGTATAAAATTGTAAATAGTGCAGTACTGTTAGGTATATGAGTGCTCTAAAGATCGTGATGATTGAAATTACAAAAAAAGAGCAAACACAATATGAGAAATAGGTAATAATAAATCAGACAGAACTATTTAAAAAAAAAAAAAATATATATATATATATATATATATATATATATATATATATATATATATATATATATATATATACCTTCAGTCCAGCAAAGCTGTGGAGTCCTCAAAGTATAGATTTCTCACTAACTACATCTTGATGGAACAACACAGGTGGATAATAATGACTGATCAGTGCATAGAGAGTGACGGAGCTGATGAGATGGGAAATGAAGTGGGGAGGCTCTCCGTACACTTATACTGGATACTTATGTGATGTAACCTATATCCCCTAGTAGATCTGTGCTGCTGGGGAAAGTCCCAGAGTCCTCTTGGGACAGGAATATGTGAAAACAAAAACACAAAGTGTGCGGCCTGTCTCCACCTCAGGCTGGCATACTTCTTCCCTGGTTAAAGGGATAGTAATACTTGCAAATTACTAATCCCCATATTGTAGCTTTGTTAAAAAGAAACTTATTGCCCCTAGTATCATCTCTATTACTATCTCTTTAAGGAGTCTAAGGTGGCAGTGAGTAGGGCAGAAGAAAGTTGGTCTGAGTTGACGCCCTACAGGGTGGCAAATGTGATTGCCTTCTGCACATTGATGTGCTGCATGAGCTCCGTGTGTTGCTTTTAAGTTCTGATTGTAGAAACACGGACAGGGTTAATATGTACTGTAAGTATTCACACTCTGCAGCCTCTTCTGAACGTTTGCTGGACTGATAATTTTATACATTTTTTAGTCTCAATTACTTTAAGGGATTAACCCTTTGAGTGGCTAGGAGGTATCCAACACATTGTGCTAGATAACTTTCTGCACTCACAGGCTTAAAGCATGAGTCTCTCCTGCCCCTCCAAAAAAAAACAAAAAAAAAACAAACTAGCTTTTCATAATGTACAGCAAAGGTAATCCTATTGTTGGACAATGTATTACTTTAATGTACTAGTTAAAGGGATAGTAATGGCTTAAAAGAATAAAAGTAATATTGTAGACAATGCGAAAAGAAATGGATCAGTGCAAGTCATATCTCTCAAACCTTTATGGTTTGAGAGAGAGAACGTTTTAAAGTTCCCCTCTCCTTGATGTTGGCTGTAAAGCTGACAGCAGGGGCTTTGAGTTGGCCGACTTGAAGCGGCTCTTCAGCAGAGCCGAAATCTAAAAATAAATACTTAATTGGAACAATGTACAAAGTGTGCCTGGTTTGCAAGTACACTTTGTAGACCATTCAAGTGAAGTAGATTTTAGATTTCGGTATCTCTGCTCTGCTGAAGAGCCGCCTGACGGTCCCCGAACCAGGATCTCCTGCTGTCAGCTAGATGCTGTCGTCAAGGGAAGGGGAGGGAGAGGGTAACTTTAAAACATTCTCTCTCTCAAACCATAAAGGTTTGAAAGATATGACTTGCACAGATTTTTTTTTTTTTTTTTTTTTAAATCTACAATATTACTTTTTATTCTTTTAAGCCATTATTAACCCATTAAAACTGTTGTGGCTGTTTTTCCATTAACAGTGCCAAATGGTGTCCAGACAGTGGTTTTATATCAGGCTCGGACTGGCCATTGGGCATACCGGGCATTTGCCTGGTGGGCTGGTCCGGGCATTTAAAAAAAAAAAAAAAAAAAAAAAAAAAAAAATAATAATAATAATAACGAACATCCGCCCTCCCCATGGGCTGCTCCAAAAAATAAAAATGGGCCGCTGAGCCTTAAATGCCCGGGCCTGTTTTTTTGTCCCAGTCCGGGCCTGTTCTATATCGGAAGGGGACCTACTGGCTGTGTTTCTATACAGCATGATATTAACATCACCGGTTCATGACAGTTTGAACAGTTATAAAGCTTAAGTACAGAAACTGCCTGCAGTCAGAATACCTTTTACTTTACTCAGCAGTCACATAATTTATTTATTGCAGCTGGAAAATTAAAATTTGACAAAGGTGTGTTGTACAAAGTAACTTACCAAATGTACTTTTAATGGAAAAATGTTATAGGACTTTTCATGTGACGTAAAATAAGAATATTCCTTCTGCTAGCGATGCATTGTGAAAGAGTTTTACTTTTTGAACTGTTGGGTTATCTTTATTTTTGTTCACCGGGGGGGGGAGATGCAATAAGGGGTCAACAAAAGAACGTTAACCAGAGTATTGATCTTTCAAATGTCAAAAGGTTGAAATCTCTTACTGTTTAGACAGGCAGAAAAACAAAGTGGTTAATATAAACTATGAAGATGGAATTGGGACAGTTACGAAGCAAACCACCCACATCAGAGGGGAGAAATACAAATTGCCCTTACAATTTAAGGGGGGGGGGGCTGGTGTAAGGCAGTGTTAGAGAAATGGACTCGTAGAATAAGGCAACCCTTTCGGTGTCAGTAGGCATTGCAGAGAAATGTGTTGCTGACTCCTGCGGCATTGACGGGGTTAGGAGCTACCCTGTGTGCCTTAAAGGAGCAGTAAAGTTTTTTTATGAAAACACATTTTACAGAGCATTCCCTTCTGAATAAAACAAGGTCACTCCCATCGCTGTCAGACGTTTTATTCAAAAATTATAGCAGTTCAAATAACCAGGAAGTGAATTTACTGCGTTTACTTCCTGATAGTTCTAACTGACAGGAAGTGACAGGCAGTTTCTACCACATTCTATGGAGAACTGTATGTCTCTGACTTTCCTCTCCATTAGAATCTAACAGGAAAGCTAATTAGAATTTGACCACTAGAGGGCACTGCTAATGTAAAAAATCATGGGTTTAAACTGTAATAACTCTGGCAATATAAATCTCTCCGCAGTGGGAGTACCCTTATTTTACTCAATAGGAAAATCCCTACAATTTTTTTTTTTTTTTTTTTTTTTTTTTTTTTTATGAAAAAATATAAAGTTTACTTCTCCTTTAACTGCAGTGTTTACATGAATCAGCTGATCTGCGGGTAGCCTGCTCAGTGGGCAGAGAAGCTGTGATATCTAGCATCTCTGCCATTCTTTCACTTTGGAACCCTTTTAGTGCCACAAGGGCATGCAATTAACATACTTATGGGGCTAAAAGTGTTAAGGGAGGGCAGCTGCTGCCATCTGGCTCCATAGAGAGCAAAAGAAAGATACCAACATTGTCAGCCTCTGGTTGGCTTTGTTGAAACTGTGAACTCTTGCCAGCAGAGGTAGGTGGAGCTCAGTGCATGTGGCAGATATCAACATTAATATATAAACACACCCACATGGCTCAATAAACTGCATTTCCATATGCAAAGGAGTCATTGTCGATGTGCACTTAACAGTCATAAACCTGTCAAAGGCATTGTGGTCTCATGGTGATGTCAGTAGATTTACATGTCTATGATGACAAATATTTTTGTCCATACAGTTGATATGCATTTGTCATGTTTGCCCTTTTGTTGCAGCTCCCCCTGGTGTTCAGTCATTCCATTGCATTCTATGGAAGAGGTTAGTCACTGACAAAGTTTCCATAGTAACTGCTCCATTAGTTTTTTTTTTTTTTTTTACAGTTTGAATGGCTTTAATTTTTGAATAAAGCACTTGCCATCAGCAGTAGTACTCTGGTTTCTCCCGCTTTTAAATGGGACTTTTAATCTTGGGAAAATTGGAAAAGTCACCAAAACACTGCTTTGTAACTTACTGGAGGCTTGGCATTCGACAGAGTTAGAACTCCCATTTAATATCCTATTGCTATGGTTTAAGGAGTCTGCTTCCAATAAGCACACAGCTGCACTGTGCAGCCACAAAATGACTTGTATCAACTCTTCCATATATGTTAGAAAACGGACACTCCCCACTATCAGCTAGGAGATACAACCTGGAGGGTTGTGTGCACAGTGTCCACAGACCTTCTGTGACAAGCTTTTAAACCTGCTACAGAGATCCTATGGGGTCAGCATCACAGAACACCGGAGACTGAAGTGCTCTTCCCCCAGGATCAATTGTCTTCTGAGAGCACTGTGGTGTAGATGCTGTGCGTCCACTTTTTCTTTATACGTATGACTAGGCTGACCAGACCTCACCGTTAAAGCGGAACTACCACCCTACAAAATCTTTAACTTAACTAAGTCCCCATCTGATGACTAGCTGCTTAGTAGCACTAGTCGCCAGAATTATTACCATATTTAATAGATTTATGCTCTCTTCTGTGGCTGACAGTAGCACGGAGCGCGGACATCTTGCCATTGTGACATCCACGTGCCTGCACTGTCAGTCCCAGCCAGGTCTAGGAGGTGTTGCTAGGAGCCGGCCGGCTCCAAAAGGGACTGACAGCGCAGGCACGTGGACGTCACAATGGCAAGATGTCTGTGCTACTGTCAGCCATAGAAGACAGTATACATCTATTAAATAAGTTATTAATACTGGTGACTAGTGCTACTAAGCAGCTAGTCGCCAGATGGGGACTTAGTTAAGCTAAAGATTTTGTCGGGTAGTAGTTCCCCTTTAACCAGGGACGCATAGGAAAAATGCATATTGCAGGACTGCTTTGATTTCAGTGAAGCACTGAAAAATGGCTATTTCCCATGTGTCCCCGGTTAAAGGTGAGATCTGGACAGCCTACATCTGACCCAGTCTTCTTTTCCTACTTTATTTACTTTTACTTCCAGTATAGCCTTGTCTGTATATCAAACACACGGATTCTGTTACTGCATAAATCAGTATTGTTTCTACTACAGAACTTTCATGGATCATACTCTAACACTGATGTACAAAATAGCTTAACAAGTACACTGTATATTTCTGTTAAATATCTTTGGTAGTTACAGCTGAAAATGTTCAACCAGTTGAATGCAGATACCCAAGTTAATCTCTGCCGGGTTTCCGGTCTGTGCAT
The DNA here is from genome assembly GCA_037306005.1 of Rhinophrynus dorsalis. Lineage (NCBI taxonomy): Eukaryota > Metazoa > Chordata > Amphibia > Anura > Rhinophrynidae > Rhinophrynus > Rhinophrynus dorsalis. The sequence goes on from CM074728.1 coordinate 27,043,929, forward strand.
GACAAGCAATTTCTGGAAAGTATCTTCCTCGGACCAGAGATCTGGCAGCGGACAAGAAGAGGAACTGGATAACAAATAAACAGAAAGTGCTATCAGCACAGGCTACGTCTGACCATTTAAAGCTTTTATTTAAACATTTCTCTTGAAAGTGCTTGGCAATTATATACAAACCGCTCACAATTTGATAGCAGCTCCAGAGCAGGGGTCTTATATTGACCACTAGTGTCCATTTTGTAGGATATTGTGCTGTTTAACTGGTAGGATGAAAGGAACAGCAAACTTTTTCTTTTAAAAAATAAAAAAACACACAAAAAAAATACTGTAGGACTTATTTAGCAGTGTATAACAATCCCACTGCTGGCACTAGCCTTATTCAGATGTTATTACAATTCAACCTGTCACTATGTGATAAAGGTGTTTATCCCATTCTATGGCAAAACTGTAGTCAGTGACTTACATGCCCCCTACGATGCAATAAGAAAACTGGCTGGACACCTGGGGGTTATGCATTAAGGTGTGATAAAGAGGTGAAGATGACCTCCAGTGTAATAAACTCTCCAGTTCTTATGTTATAGTATGGAGGTAACGCTCTAAGATTCCTCCAGCTTGAGAAATCTTACTACATAGGTTCTAAAGGATAGCATAGGAACTGGAGAATTTACCACATTGGAGACGTTGTCTTCACCTTATCATACCTTAGTACACATATCCCAGGTGTCAGTTAATTGAAAATAAAATAAACTGTAATAATTTTAGAACAAGTATCCCCCAGCATACATATGTTTTTTCCAACAAGAAAAGCCTTACTTTATAACACAAACATTATATATAATTTCATAATGAAGGTTTACTACTCTTTTGTCCCTTCCTGCTGGACCAAAAAGTAGGCCTCTGGCAGCAAAGGGGTTACCAGGGGCAGAGTGGCATAACCTCCAGGATCCCCAGCTCCCTGAGCAGTGTGCTGGAGATATCACTAGCATCCAATTGTTCTTGCACTGACTGATTGTCCAGCTGCAGTCCCTGTTTAGTGCCAAACTGAGCTAGTTCATTTTTTTTTTTAGACTGGGTGAATACACACAATTTATAAAATGATCCCCCTGGATGTGATGTAGGGCTCCAGTGCATTCATTTGTAATGTGCTAGTGACTTATCCTCCATGGGGTTAACCCTTTGAGTGCCAGATGGATACATCATACCCTTCTGGCACTCAAAGGGTTAAGCTTCTAATTTGAATCAACTATTTGTTTCACATTGGACCTTATCCTCAAAAGAAAACTAGAGCAATTCTGGGGCAAACGAACTGCAATATAGGAGAGAAATTAACATTCCCCACTGATTTCAGTTGGGGTTTTAACCCTGTGGATGCTAGACAGGTCTCCAAGCATTGCTTCTGCAATTCATTGGAGACCTCTAATAGTTGCAGGGATTAAAGCCTCATTTACATCCAGGAGACATTTGGAAATTCTTATTTCTTCCCTATGGTGCACCTGGTATGCCACAGAATTCCTCCACTTATTTCTTTAACCCCTTAACAACTATGGTCCTGGGGAGTGGATTCCCCTTAAAGACCGCTTTTGATCTCATTCAGCGAGCTGGCACGCATGGCTGATCACGTGTGCTGGGTCGCCAAATGGGGGTCTGATACTGAACTTTGTGGATTGGTCAGTTTCAGACGCCGGTAGTGTTCACAGCACTCCCACAGGAACACTGTGAGCAAAATATATGTCACATGCCAGAGCACAGCATGTCAGAGGACACTAAGGAGTTAAACTCACGGTTCATTGTGTTGCTCCACTTATTGTAAGTGCATATACCCCAAAGTATTAAGCATAATCACTTTAACACTCACAGCTTGGCCAAACACACGAATCACCATCACCACTGAGAGTCATTAACGGATGGAGTTGTTTTTGCCCAGATGGAGTGCGTTGTGGGCAATTCACAGCAAGATCTGATGGCCCTGCAGCCTATAGTTCTACAATCAATCCCTGGTCTGCACTGAGCAATGGTCAGTCATATCTGGCTGATGTCATTGTACATGCCACCCCAAAAGTGTCTACTGCAACTGCTCCTTGTGAATAGAAGGGAAGAAGTAATAGGAGTAAGTAATACTTTACAGAAAGTAAGGTGGGTTAGTTTCATGAAATTGCCTCCCCTGAAAGAAGGGTAGGGTTAATACAGTAAGGCAAGGGTAGTCAGTTATTGGTAGGGTGACCATATTTCCATTCTGCCATTCCGCTGACCATCTTTCTGAGGCTGACATAGTAGTAGTTCGTACTCTGTGTCAGCCTCAGAAAGATGATCAGCGCCGACGGGAGTCTCAGCCGTGGGTCTCACTTGCAGCACCAGCATACCTGCTCCACCCCAGCTGTCTCGCATGTACCAGTCCAGCCAGCCAATGAAATGTATTTGCTATATGGTCTTCATTGGCTGGCTCATCCAGCCAATGAGGACCATGTAGCAAATACATTTCGCTGGCTGGACTGGCGAGTGTTGCTCAATTCCAGGACTCGTTGTTGTCCCGGTGGGGGGTGACACAGACCCCCAATAAGGAGCAGTCCAGGCATTCCAGGACGTGTGGTCACCCTAGTTATTGGCCTTCTATCTGTTGGGCACTACAACTCCCATCATCTCCAATTAACCGCTGGCTGTGGATGATGGAAAATGTAGTCCACAACAGCTACAGGAATGACAATTGAATACCTTGTCAGTAAGGGAACTTGAGGATTCCACGGATACAAGTCTACTCTGCAGTGGATAGATGGTTTTTTTTTTATTAAAAACACAAAGGTCACACTAGATGGACCAATAGCTTATCAGCTGTCTCAATCTATGTCTGTGTAAGTATTATTGGGGAAACTTCTTCTGTCTCCATGACTAATTATCCAAGTCGTTTGGCTAAAACGAGGCCAACTTTGTTGCAACAAGTAATTTTCGACTTCCATAATCACAGTAGCTGTTACAAACCAAATAGCAACAATTCGCTACAATTTGTAATTATACCTAGCTGAATAAGTGGCTCTTATTTTAACTTACCGATTTACCTAGGGAAGTGTCTTTTTACAGTGGGATCACATGTAGTTTCCTCAAGTAAATGAAGCAATTATATACAAAAGTATGTGTGCACGCCCAATATTTATAGAAAAAAATTTCAAATGCAAACAAGGGTATCCTCAAAACAACAATAACAGTAATTAGAAACAAAATGTTTGCAACATATATTGGTAAAAAATTGAGCCAAAACCGCTTAGCGTGATAGAGATTCACATTTGTAAGGTTGTAATAGAACCTAAAGCAATTACATTAGGTGTATAATTAATGACTATACAGAGCTGGAATCACTGCGTTTAAAGGGGATCATTCACCCCTCTACAACTTCTCCTAAATAGTTGTGTCATATATTGCAGATCAGTGGTTCTCAACTCCTGTCCTCAGGAACCACTAACAGGCCAGGACTTAGGGATTTCTCTGCTAGAGCACAGGTGTGGTGATCAGAGGCTCATTCACATTGATTAACTCACCTGTGCTCTAACAAGGAAATGCTAGTGGCCACTGAGGGCACAGGTTGAGAACTCCTGTTGTAGATAACGAAAAGTGTATACATTAAAAAAAAAAACATGCCTGATTGGTGAAATTAAAGGATGAATACAGCCCTTTACCTACTTTCAGGCAGACTGCTGTTACCTGATCAGTACAGCAGTCTGCTCCTTTGCCTCATTCCATCCAGCCTCCTACGATGATGGAGGCTTTCTGTCTGTAAGCTGGAGCGATCTCATTGGCTAGAAATTGATCTCTGCCAATCAGAGCGCTCCAGCTTACAGACAGAAAGGCTCTGTCATCGGAAGAGGCTGGATAGAGAGAGGCAGAGCAGCAGACTGCGGTACTGATCAGGTAACAGCAGTCTTCCTGGAAGCAGGTAAAGAGCGGTATTTATTCTTTAATTTCGCCAAACAAGATTTTTTTTGTTTTTTAAATGTATATACACTTTTCGTTATCTACGATATATGACAAAACTATTTAGACAAAGTTGTAAAGGGGTTAAAGATCCCCTTTAATCACATAACAGATATTAGTAATCAGGTATTAAAGTGAAAGTCAAACTCTTTTTTGACTTTACGTATTCTGCTAATATATAATATGTAAAGTCAATTTGGTTGCACTTTCCCCTGATGCCATGCTCCCTGAATCTATGTTTCCAGAGAGGTTTTTGTCAGGGATTGTTAAAGCAGTGAAAGAGTAACAATGTAAACCCATCCCTGCAGCACCGAGTGCTCTTTACTCTGTAGAGTTGGGATTTTCTACATTGATTCACTATCTTTTTCATACTATACCACTACCTTTGCTTTTGTTGTCACTGACAGTAAGCTGTCTGGAAAAAGATTCAGAGAGCTCCCATCAGGGACATACTTTTAACGTAATGGCAATTTGACTACATAAGGTCAAAAAGGAAGCTGCTTGTCACTTAAAAGGATGAGTATATTTTGGAAACAAAAATAATACTGCTGCTTTAAAATATTTCATTTAAAAGTAGTTATTGTTCAAACCTTTTTTAATATCGAACTGTTAGAAGCAGTGACAACTAGTGAGCTAGAAAGAATGGGTACTTGGTAAATAAAAGAAATGACTGGGATGTAGTAATAACAGCGTGCTCTTTATTTAGAAAAGGAGTTGGGGCTGCCATTTATGTCAAATAGCTTAACCCTTAAGGACCACTGACGTGCCAGGACTGTCAAGGCGGTCCGGCACTTAAGGAACAGTGACGGTCCTGGCACGGCATGGAGTTCAGGGCTCCCGGCGAGGCTGCACGCCGCTCTGGAAGCCGTGAACCGGAACTTTAAAAAAAAAAAAAAAAAAAAAAGCCCCATGGTCCTCAAGTGACGGCCGCGTGTGCAGGTCCTTAAGGGGTTAAAGGTTAATCTTATACAAGGTATGAAGGAGAACACAGAGATTGTTTGGATAACTTTAGAATATGGAAAGAAGATGGTCTCTCCTATTGGATAAGCAGAGGAGCTAGAGCAACTGCTCATCAAGGAAATAACTAAGATGACAGTAATAGGTGAGGTTATTATTATAGGGAACTTTGATCTGCCTGATGTGGTCTGGAAAAACCAAGCAGTGAGTTCAGCCAGGAGTAAAGATATCCTACATTCTTTACAGAGATTATCTCATAGTCAATTAGTAGAAAAGCAAATTAGGAAAGGAGCCATACTAGCTTTATTATTTACAAATGGAGACTTGGTATCAGATGTAGCTGTAGGAGAGTGTTTGGGCTCCAGTGATCATCAATCAATGTGGTTTAATAGAAGGACACAGGCTGAGTTGTAACACTAAAACAAAGGTTCTACATTTTTTTAAAGACTGATGTTTCTAAAAATGTATACATTTATGTCAGTCTTTAAAGGGATAGTAATACTTCTTTTTATCTTTATTTTGTTTTGTAGGCATTAAAAAACATGAGGAATGATATGTCTTATCTCTCAAACCTTTATGGTTTGAGAGATAGTCACAAGCAAAGTTTCCCCTCCCGCCCCTTTTATCTAGTGTAAGCCATCTCTTCTCAGATGTGGAATGCAGTCCATAGACCAGACAGATAACAGCAGGGGACAATCTTCTTCCTATGAGAACAATGAAAGCCCTGCCCCCTTGACAAGTTTTTCTGTTTTTTTCCCTTATTTTAATTGAAGATTGTCCCTCTCTGCAATCTACCTGGGCACCTCCCTTCTGATCTGGCTGAGCAGTGTTACATCAGTAAAAGGGGAGGGAGGGGGATAATTTGTCATTGAATTACTTTTGAACTACAACTCTGACAGAACTGAAATAACACTCTCCAAACTCCAAAAATTATGATGATTAATTAGAGCTGCTTTTATTATGAAACATTACTATCCCTTTAACAGAGTGGCGATCTTTAGATGCAGTCCAGGAGAAATGGGATTATTTGAAATGTGTTTTATTAAAGGCAACAGAGCATTGCATTAGACTTGTCAGTAAGGGTAAAAGAAAACCACTGTGGTACTCCACAGAAGCGTCAAATATGGTAAAGTAGAAAAAAGTAGACTTTAGGAAATATAAGCAGACACAGGAGGAGGAAAATGGGTAACGGTACAAAGCTAGGTTGAAGAAGGTGAATGCATTATTAGTTGTGCCAAAGGACGCACAGAGGCAAATATAATAAAAAAGGTGGACAAAACATTTTTAGATATATAAGCGAGAGAAGGAAAATTAAACAAGCAATAGTTAGACTGAAGACATAATATGGACATTATGTAAATGAAAATAAAAGTGTAGTTGACTTTTTCAATAAATATTTCTGTCCAGTTTTTAAATAGGAAGATGAAGGGAAGGGACCGATGTTAGAAAAAAAGAAATAGCGAGACGCGGGGAGAATGAATGTTTACAGAGGAAAAAGTTCTACTACAACACTCTAAGGTAAAAACAGATCAATGGGACCAGATGGGATACCTCAAACTTATTAAGAACTTAGAAGTGTTCCGGCAAAACCTTTAACAGAATTATTCAATCAGTCACTATTGACAGAAGTACTAGAAGACGCTGACGGAGAAAAATGTAGTCCTAGCTTCACAAAAAAGATAGCAGGGAAGAGTCTGGCAACTACAGACCAGTAAGTCTTATGCCAATAGTAATAGATTAATGATTAAACAGATTAATGGAATCTGTGTTAAAGGGATAGTAATACTTCATTTTATCTTTATTTTATTTTATAGGCATTAAAAAAACATGAAGAACGATATAAGTCTTATCAGATGTGCATTCCACATCTGAGAAGAGATGGCTTACACTAGGTAAAAGGGGCAGGAGGGGAAACTTTGCTTGTGAATATCTCTCAAACCATAAAGGTTTGAGAAATAAGACTTATATCGTTTTTCATGTTTTTTTTAATGCCTACAAAATAAAATAAAGATAAAATTAAGTATTACTATCCTTTTAAGCAGGGGCATCCTATAAGCATGCCCTAATATCATCTTAGGTTCTGCTACGCTTTCACACAGTTGCATTTCTGTCTTCTTGCTTTTAACTTCTCTTGGTTGTTTTGGTTCAACCTTTTAGCAATATGTATAATTTCTATTTTAACTACAATTATTGGTCTTCTGAGGGCACACCATATTGTGTGTTCGTTCTTTTCCAATTAGTACTCTTTACTCTTTAAAGCAGAACTTTCAGTTACTAATAAGTCGCCCTTCAATTAATAAACATATAGAGACTAGCATCCTAATACATGTATTACCTCTGTAAAGTGCCGCATTCTAAAGAAATCTTTCATCTTAGGAGACCAGAAGCCAGGCATCAGCGCATACATGTTGTCTGCACGGCTGCGCTGTCAGTCCCTGTCTCCTGTAAGAAGCATTGCAGAGTGCCACATGGTAACAGGAAGGACTGACGGCGCAGGCGCACAGACTGCACTAACCTGCCTATCAGTCTCCTAAGATGAAAGATTTCTTTAGAATGTGGCACTTTACAGAGGTAATACATGTATTAGGATGCTAGTCGCCATATTTTTAATAATTAAAGGGCGACTTAATAGTAACTTAAAGTTCTACTTTAAGGGCCAGAGGAGGTGTTCAGTGCATTGCAGAACAACGTAAAGTCTGGCAATCAGTGGAGGGCTGGCCTGAGGAATTGGCTGGGGGCAACTAAGTCTGGGTTGGCAAGCGACTGTCATTTCATTTACTGCTTGCTGCTGTAAATGGAATCAACAGAGTTTACAATTGAAATGGAACTACATTAGTACACTTGAAGTGTAGCTTCATTTCAGTTATAAGCTCTGCAGCATCGCATGTGTAGCTCAAAATAAGGTGAAATTTAAGCTCTTTGGTATCACTAGTGTAGCACCATTTGAACTGTGATGCTGCAGTATCACTAGTGTGGCTCCATTTCAGCTGTAATCTCTGTGATATCACTTGCCTTACTTCATAACATTAATGCCATTTATAAAATTAACAAAATGAGGTGGGCTGGAGCAATAGTAGAAGACAGACAACTTGACTGTACTTGTCCCGCAGGCCAGAAGTGGCAATTCAAACGTTAAGCAACATCTTACACAATTTGTTCCTGTCAGATATGTCTACAGAACAACATATGGGGCATTCTCTTTCAGAGTGTTTGTGCCTATTCCCTACTGCAGTGGCGTAGGACCACATGACCAGAAATTAATATGTGTGAGGGTTACATTCAATTTTATATTGCTAAAAATGGAGACTTACATTGCCTATCAGATACTGAGCAATATACATTTTTACCAGTAATATAAAAGCAGTACAGAAAACAGTTGTCAACTTTATTTGTACAAAAATGCACAGTTATAGCCCTAGGCCAAATCACTGATCAAGTCAATGAGAATACAGATATTTAACAGACACGTTGTTAGGCCTTAATGCTCTTTATGTTAATTTGTACTAGAGTATTAGCAAAAAAAAAAATGGTTAGGTGGGCCACATTTGTCCCAAGGGCAACATGTTGGATGCTCATGTCTTATTGTAAGGGCTAAGTGCAAAGGATATCTAATAGTACAGGCAACTGCACACATTCTAAACAAAACACATTAAATACTTCTACCTGGCTACTGTAGGAAGCACTCCAGTAATTCTTCTGTTAAACAAATAAAGAGCCTCTTATTCCTATAGGTATATTTTTCTTTTAGCTGCTTGTAGATCAGTTTGACCCTAGGTAGGACTGCACAGTAAACCCCTTAAATACCAGATAATACTACACAACACATTGTAAAGATTGTCATGAAAGTCTGTGGTTTCGGTGTCACAGTCTCCCTCTGCTGGTTATACAAGGAAGTGCCTTCATTACAATAGCAGCCAAGGTATTGGAGAACTCCTTGCTAAAGTGTGCAAGAAGGGTGTTAGAAAATAAGGTGCATCTGCCTTGGTCCAAAGTGTAGTTTTCTTTTCCAGTGTAAAAAAGAATATATTATTCCATGTATTGCCAGAGGAGCCAGCAATGCATTACTTTGTAATCGATTGCTGGCTCCTTCAGCAGCAAAGCGGCCAATAACTAGTGTAAACAATCACATTTAACCCTGTTGAATGGTGAGGAAGCCAGAAAAGGGTTACAGTCCTTGATATTCCATGTGGCTTATTTCATTTTGCCCAGCTAACATATTCATAGTCTGTGATGCACTACCTCTGCAGGCTTCGGGCCTTATGTGTCCTCCATGAAACCTCACAGTAGGGGGCGAACATCCCTTTAACTGGCAACAATCAGAGCGAGTGGGCCAACTTTTTCTTAAAGAAGTAACAAATCATAATAATAACCACCACTTACCTTACTATGGCCAGAAAAATCATAATGACCCCTATGAATTTTGCCCTTCTGCTTTGGTTTAAACGATAACATCATCAGTCAGTCCTGGATATGCAGTCCATGGAGGTGGGCTATCACGGTTGCTGGCGTCCCCCCACAAAGCTGAAGCAATGCCTTGCACACGCCTTTGGTCCTTAAAGGGTTAAGCTTGCCATATGTAGTAGGTGGAGTTGACATCCTATGTCTGCCTCCATGGAGATGACATCTAGGACAGATTGCAGATGTTATCTGTTGAACAAAGGCACAAGGGTGACATTTGGAGGGGTCATTTGGATTTTCGGCCCATATTAAGGTAAGTGAATGTTGTTACTTGTCCTTTAAGCCTCAAGCTCGCAACCAGTCCCTGTATTAGCACGTGGAGTTCCTTTTGCGGTATTTCTGGATCAGAGGGACCAAGCACTCCGGGAGGCCTGCCTGCAGCAGGAAGAAGTGGTCCAGTAGCTCCGGGGCTGTAGCTCTCTCTGCTGCTTCCCGAACTAGCATCCGCTCCAAGAAGTCTCGCAGAATGGGGGAAGCCTGGGGAAGGAATTGAGTAGATTAATAGGCAAAAACCCTGTCTGTCATAAAAGCATTATTATAACATGTAATGGAAATTCTGTATGAGAGAAGTGAACTAAAAGCAATAATACATTGAACGGTGTATGTACCAGAGAAGACATTCTGGACACCATACGGTTTAAACCATTGAGTGTCAGTGCTTTGCAAAAAAAAATTGGCTAAATAGGCTAAATTGAGAGGTCAAATTAATTTTCAGCATTTTACTAGATACACAGTGGTGTAACTATAAGGGTATCAACTGCGACTGGGCCCGTCCGCCCCCTGCGACCCCTCCAACTGGCCCCCGCAATCTCCCTCCGGCGCTCTAGTAATGCAGAGCGAGTGCTGGGAGATGACATCATCTCCCAGCGCTCTGCATTACTAAGAGGACCACGCGGGAGCTCCAGGGAGGTAGGAGATGGGGGCATTGTGAAGATTGAGGGGCATTGTAGAGGGGGTCAGTGTGGTGGGGGGGGGATGTGGCACTTCTTGCACCAGGGCCCAGAGGCTTCTAGTTACGCCTCCGCTGATAAATTTGAATGGCAGCCATCATATTTTACAATTTTTCTCCTATGGGAGCACTTAAGGGGAACGCTCACCTATATTAATGTTGCCTTCATTGAATCCTTTGGACTAAATCTGTAATCCATTTTTTTTTTAATGCTGTTTTCTCCAAGATATTTGCTTTTAAAGTTAACTCAGTCACATCAGCTCTGTGCCGCAGCCTGTCAATCCTCGTTTGTTCCCCTACCCAAGTAGTGCCTTGTTCCAACCTCCTCCGATAGCAGAGGATTCCCCCATGTGAGCTGGAGCTGTCTCTTACCAATGAGACCACTTCAGCTTACACGGAGGAAGCCTCTGTCAGAGTGGGAGGTGAGAACAAGGCACTACTTGGGGAAGGGAACAGACAAAGACTGATAGGCTGCAGTACAGAGCTGCACAACAGCCTGTACAGAACTGAAGTCACCAAGTTAACTTTAAAAACCAACATCTCGGAGAATACAGCATAAAAAAAAAAAAATTCAGTCCAAAGGAGCACTCAAATGAAAGCAACATTAATACAGGTGAGAGTTCCCTTTTAGTACAAATCCCGAGGCTGTGATGTTTAACCCTAAACAGTTCCTGTGAAATATCTGGGGGGGAGATCCAGAAATCTGCCCCTTCAGTTGGCAGGGTGGCTGGGCTAAGTATCCTCAGCTTCCATGCATGCACAGGAGCACACCTGCCTAGCTGATACAATCTATAATCCTTGTTCCCACTGGTCTTAACTCATACCTCCCAACATTTCAAATTGCCAAAGAGGGACACTTTTGTTTTAGTGGGTATTGTTGGGGGGGTGGCTGGTGGGTGGGGCATTACCTATAATTTTTTTTATGGCCTATTGACACCCCCTTGTGTAACACTAATAAATGACTTATAACAAGACTGGATTTTTTTATTTACACAGACTAATTTATATAAACACAAATACTGATGTTTAAACAAACAATAATGTGAGTTCTATTGCTGTGGAGCAATGTGATACACATACTGTATAAACACAGCACACAGTCTAATCTCCTAAAAACAGGCACACCAGGGTACAAAAGAGGGACAGAGGGATTTTGGTTTAAAGAGGACCTTTCCCTCCTAAAAGGGACACTTGGGAGGTATGGCTAAGCAATATGTTGCATATCATTGGTATTGATAATGAGAGATATCGAAAAACAAGTACTTCAGTGGAAAGGTCTGCAGAGTGTGCTTGCAAACCAAGCACACTTTGTAGACCGTTCCAGTGAAATATCTGTTTTTAGATATCGCTCATTCGGCTCGCCTGAGTCGCATGACTCAAATCCACTGCTTTACAGCTCGTCAGCAAAAGGGGGAAACTTTAAGCGCTTATATCTCTCAAACCATAAAGGTTTGAGAGATCGATCTTGTCCCAGTAAGATTATTTTTTGAATACCTACAATATTAGGTTTGGTTAATGTTACATATTACTAACCCTTTAAAGACAGGGCCTGTTGTCTTCCCCTTGCTAAAATTGGCAACAGAGTAACAGTTCTTCCAATAGCACATTAGTATGAACTAACACAGATTATCCTTTTATACCTCAGGCATAAAACCAGATTCCTAGAGCCAATTCTGTCTCTTACCTCACAGAACTTCTCTCGGGTTCCATATTCTAGCAATTTCTCAAATTAGTAACTTGAAGTAGAAACAAAGTAACCAGTATAGGATACTCTGCAGTGTAGCTGAGTGATCAATTGCGCCATCTATTTAAAGGGGAATTATTACCCCACATAAAGTTACATCTCAAAAATTACCCATCTGGTGACTAGCTGATCAATAGTACTAGTTGCCAGAATAATTACCTCCTTATCAGGGGCGGCCTGACCATACGGGCATTCGGTCACGGACTGAGGGCCCGGGACCGAAGGGGGCCCACCGCCGCTTCCAGAAATTATAATTTTAACTGTGTCCGCCTGCCACTTAGGAGCCCGTCTGTAGCACTGCTCAGCTGCTCTTCAACTATGGCCGCCGGCGCGCCGTACTAGTAATACAGAGCGCTGGAAGATGACATCATCTCCCAGCCTCTGCATTACTAGAGGTGTGCGGGACTTCACAAAGATCTGTTAAGCCGTGCCGCTAGACCACCAGGGACTGGAGGTAGGGGCAGTGTGGAGAGGAAGGGGCGATGTGGAGATGAAATGGAGATGGGGGCATTGTGGAAGGGGAGATGTGGAGATGAAGGGGCAATGTGGAGATGGGGGCATTGTGGAGAGGGCATTGTGGAGATGAAGGGGGCATTGTGGAAGGAGCAATGGGGGCATTGTGGAGATGAAGGGGCATTGTGGAAAGGGTATTGTGGAGATGAAGGGGGCAATGTGGAGACCTCTTTTTGGACAGGGGCCCTGGGTCCTGTCAGTCCGCCCCTGCTCCTTATAGAGAAATTCTACTGCTCCTGATATTGACAGCCAGGAAACAAGGCAGACATCTTTGCATAGTGATGTCTACGCGCCTGCACTGTCAGTCCCTTCACGTACCTTAAGGTACAAAGCAACACCTCCTAGAGGGGACTGGGACTGACAGCACAGGTGCACAGACGTCACTATGCAAAGATGTCTGCGCTGTTTCCTGGCTGTCAGTCCCGGGAGCAGTAGAATTTCTCTGTAAAGAGGTAATTATTCTGGTGACTAGCTGATCAATAGTGTAATTCTTGGGATTTAACTTTATGTGGGATGGTAGTTCCCCTTTAAAAAGATTTTTAAACTGCCTATATGTTGCGCTAGCCATTTATTTGTAAAATAAGTAATTTTCCAAAATTAAATTTTTTGGTGGCTCGGTACAGCATATTATGCTAGTTAGTTTCTGTTCCTGGCCAGTATTCCCATACACTGTGCTATGAATTAATATAGACTGTGCCCACACTCTGGGGCCATTTCTCTGAACACAGAATGTGATAACTCTGGCCTACAACAGAACTCATTAGCATACCGAATAGAGGATTATCATGCGCTATCAAAACATACAGTTTACAACAGGGGTAAACAACTCCTGTCCTCAAGTGTCACTAACAGTGCATGTTTTTAGAATATCGCTGCTTGAATACAGGTGGATCAATCAGTTTCACAGTCACTTTTACTGATCCACTTTTACTCAAGCAGTGATAGCCTGTAAACATACTTGGAACTCCGCTCTAATCACAAGTAAATACAACACTAGGTTCCCTATCAGGGTTTGCTCACACTGGATTTTTCTCCATGAGTTAACGATTTCTGTTACAATGTGATAGACCTTCTCTGTTGTCATGTATGAATGCAGAAATTCCTATGGGCTGTGATAACTCGTACTACAGATATTGGAAGTTGCAATTCTCATTTCAACTGCCAATGAATGGCTGACATTCGATATCTGGCTGACTCTCACATGGGCTAGATGTCAGTAACACCTCAATGATGGGATCACTGATGGGGGACAGGATAGTGAACGTAAGCAAAACTAGCTATATAATAGCTCCCTTCAAATCGCCAGTGTGCTAACATATCAATAGAGAAAGGTCTACACACAACACAATGTCTTATAACTATACTAGTTTTAAAGCCCGTGTACACGGTCCAACATTGGTGACGCTGCAGTCATGCACAGTACTGACTGCCCGCGCTGTAGCTGATATGGAGCACGTGCTTCGAATTCAGACCGTAGTCCTGGACTCCGGTCTGAATTCGAAGAGCCCCGATCCGTATCGGCCGTGGCGCGGGCAGTCTGTCCTGTGCATGACTGCTTCTGACAAACATCCTTAGTAAATTATAATATAGGATTCTGTGACTGTTTCAGTCCTCAATGATCCACTTTCAAAATGGTTATAAGTAGAAACATTTCTTATCTTAAAGGGATAGTAAAGTTTCAAAATAAAAGCAGCTCCAATTAATCTTCATAGTATTTGGGCCATGGAGAGTGTTATTTCAATCCTGTCAGAGTTGTAGTTCAAGAGTAATTGAATAATAAAGTATCCCCCTCCCGCCCCTTTTACTGATGTAACACTTCTCACCTCAGAGCAGCAAGCTGGTGTCTAAATGGTTCGCAGAGAAGGACAATTTTCAATTAGCATAAGGGGAAAAAACTGAAAAACTGTCACTGAGGGCAGGGTTTTCATTGTTCTCACAATAAGAAGATTTTCCCTTGCTGTAAGCTGTCTGGTCTTAAGACCAGATTCCACATCTGAGGGGAGGTAGCTTACACTAGGTAAAAGGGGTGGTAGGGGGATACTTTAACAATCAACTTGAACTACAGCACTGACAGTACTGAAATAACACTCTCCATGGCCCAAATAGTATGAAGATTAATTGGAGCTGCTTTTATTTTGACACATTACTATCCCTTTAAGCATCCTACAGTTCAGTACATGATAATAAACAGCAAAACGTGGATTAGCAGTTGCATTAAATAAATGAATCACTCACTTTGTGAGAGTTCTTCATTTTGGGAGGTGGACTGTCTCGCAGTCTCTTCATGGCCTGTACAGGAGAGTCACTGAAATACGGGGGTTCACCATCAACCATTTCAATCACCATTATGCCTAGAGACCATATATCCACCTGTAGGAGAAGAGCATTGTGTCATTGTGTCAGTCGACATATCTCCTAATTCACATATTTTCTGACAATTGAAATTGTTAAAGGAAAACAATTTGTTCTACAGCATATAAACTGTGAACAGAATCTCTTTATTTAGTGTACCCAGAAGTTGTGGATATGAATATTAAAAGCGTACCCATGTAGTTTATGGCTGATATAGCTTGCAATCAACAGGAAAACAGATCAAATCATATTTTTTGATAAGGGAACAGTCCCGCAGTGTTTGAAGTGTAAACACAGAACTAGAGAGGGTACAGCGAAGAGCAACAAAATTAATTAAGGGAATGGAGGACTTGACATATGAGGAACGACTAGACAAAGTTGGTTTATTTACTCTAGAGAAAAGATGACTAAGAGGAGACCTCATCACATTGTACAAGTATATGAGAGGTCAATACAAGGATCTCTGCTGCGGGCTATTTATTCCAAGGCCTGATCAGGTGACTAGGGGACACCCCCCTTGAGATTACAGGAAAGGAGGTTTAAATTTCAGCAGAGGAAGGGTTTTTTTACAGTAAGGTCTGTTAAATTGTGGAATTCCTTTCCCAAGGAGGTGGTTATGGCAGATACAATGGATACAATTAAGAGAAGATTAGACACATTTCTTTCAAAAGGGAACATACAGAGTTATATTGTTTATCAGTAGGCAGATCAGGAAGGTCTGATAAAGACTAATTTAATTGGTAGCAGGAAAGCTATAAACTTCTCAGTTACTGAGGTATGAGGCAAAGGTTGAACTTCATGGACTTGTGTCTTTATTCAACCTAATTTACTATGTTACTATGTTACATACAATTGCATAGTTGGCAATTAACTGGGAAACTGAACACTCAAAACAGACCAATACAGTGTACAATAAAACATACAGAAAAGTCCACATCAATTGCAATCAACAGGGAAACTGAACCCTCAGAACATATAATCTATAGGATAATTAACCCACAGACTGCACCATACATCTTACAGTCAATAGTAAAACTGATCCTCAAAGCTTAAGATCTATAGGGAACCTGATACACTGAGCTTTCGGGACAGATAAAAGACCTCAACCATAAAGCTTGCACTCGGCAGGAAACCTGGACATTGAGAATGACGATGTATAGAACTAACCATTTTGTATAATAAAGAAAGACTGAATCACAGAGGTTGAAACTGAACCTCAGAAACTGAAGTGTATCCAATGTAATTTGTTTGGGTTATTTCATACATTGTGAGCCCTGCTCTGACAGTATGCATGTATATCTTTATTTACATGGTGCCACACAGTGTACAATAGTAGTAATTCACAATAAATAAATGGGGATAAAATAAGTGTCACAGTCGTAGAAACAATAGGGGAGAGCTCCCCACACCAAGGAGCTTACAGTCTAAATGGGTAATAGGAGGCAGACAACAGGGTATGAGGGTGTCAAGTGCTGTGAGTTCAAGCGCTGATTTTGCCAAAATGTAGTTCATGTTACTAGTGCTCCAGAAGATAGGATTTTAAGGAAGACTTAAAGACAGAGGGGGGTTGTTCTGGGTAGTTCACTTTTAAAATGTCGCACTCAAAAGAGCGTGTGACTTAAAACAGCATTCACCGGGTCGCCTTGATGAAAAAGGGCAACATGAGACTCTTGCCCTGCATGAAAAGTGCTAGATTCTCATGTCGCCACATTAAACGTCACTGCTGCTTGTGCACACGCTTAGCTGAATCCTTTTTCCGTTCCCAAACCCATGTACAAGCTGGATCTGCTCATGGATCTGAAGGAGGCCTCCTTGCTGGAGAAAAGGAAGAATGCTGAACTTCAGAAACAGAGCCGACAACATTAAACAAAACATATCAAAAATGTCCTAAAGAGTTGCTGAGTGCTGCCCTGAGTTGTTAATGAATACTGCCCTCCTTGTCCACACAGAGAACAGATCTCTGCATCATTAGTGCTCCCCAACATCAATCATATTCAGCCGGCCATTGACTGAGGACAATAGGGATTGTAGTCCAGCAGAAGCTTGGGAATGTTGTCAGCTCTGCCTCTGCAGTTCAGCATTCTTCCTCCTCTCCAGCAAGGCGGTCTCCTTCAGCTCCACTGGCAGGTCCAGCTTGTACATAGGTTGGGTAACAGGAAAAGGATTCAGCTAAGTGTGTGCAGAAGCAGCAGCAACGTTTAATGCGGCAACATGAGAATCTTGCACTTTTCATGCAGGGTGAGATTTTCATGTCGCTCTTTTCATCAAAGTGACCTGGTGAATGCGGTGTTAAATCACACGCTCTTTTGTGTGTGCCATTTTAAAAGAATACCGTTCTAGGCATACGGAGAGGGGTATGGAGTTCCACAGGTAGGGAACGGAAAGTGAAAGGTTTGAGATGGGAGAGGGTGTGGATGGTGTCACCAGAAGGGCATTGTGTGCTGAGTGAAGGAGGGAACATAAGAGGAGATTAGGGAAGAGATGTAAGGTGGCGTAGCAATGTTGTGGAGGAAAAAGCAACAGGTTCTAGCCACAGAGTTAATGTGAGGACAGAAGGAAAGGAAGGAATCAAATATGGCCCCAAGGCAGTGTGCTGAGCTGCCCAGATCAATGTAAATTTGGATGCTTCCCATAGCTTCTTTTGATCGCAAATGAGATTTAAAGAAACATATGTTCTTAATTATATATATATATATACTAGTTGAAGAGCCCGTGCACATGGGCAACAGTGTCAACTGGTCGCGGTGCAGTCACGCACAGTAGAGACTGCCCGTGATGCGTCTGATACGGAGCGGGGTGCTCCGAATTCAGACTGGAGTCCCTTCTGAATTCAGAGCGTCCCGCTCCATATCAGTGGTGTCACGGGCAGTCTCTAATGCGCGTGACTGCATCGTTACAAGCTTGTAGCAAATTATTGTATAGGATATATATATATATATATATATATATATATATATATATATATATATACTTTGTTTCTTAAGATAATTTGGGTAACCACTTGTTGTTTGTTTGAAATGGCACAACCCTATCTACAGAATCTACAAGTCCGAGCATAATACGTCTCCATAATACGTCTGACTCTCATAAATGCTACTCTCTGTATCGTACACATGCAAGTAAAAAAATAACAAGGCTCGCTGTATGTGTCAGCCTATATGAAATGAACATATGAACCATTATCGTCTTACTCCTCAACCCAAATCTGTCTATTACACTAAATGAGTTGTGTGAAGCATTTAACTCCTTTGAGTGACAGAAGGGTACGCAAGGCATTGCAGTTCAATGCCTTGCATACTGCTCTGGCTGTCAAAGGGTTAATATTCTGCTTTTTGGACTTTAATTGCTCTGTGTCATTGTTTCCTTCTTGAGGTAGTAATAAGGCTTTATGGGTGCTACAGTAGGCATGTTATTGAGAAGGAGATTCAGCTCTCCTCCCAGGTAGTGGCCAGCACGATTCAACTGGCAGCCTCTCGTCCTTATAGGAACTCTTCAACAGAAGACAGATTCATGCCTTGTGAACACCTGAGCAGTACTATAGTTTCAATTTCCAGAGCTCTGTGCACTGAAACTATGATACTGTTATGTCCGTTGTTCACAGGGCACAAACGTGTGTTCAGTCGTAGAGTTCCTATAAGCAGTCAGCAAATCAGTGGAGGAAATGGGTGCCAGTTAACCCTTTGAGTGCCAGAGGGATTTGCAACGCATTTCTGTGCAGTGAGTTGCTTACCCCTCTGGCAGTCAAAGGGTTAAAGTGTGTGTGTGGAGGAGGGATTGTGGTGATATGAGGCAAGCGGACACAGAGCGGTTGGGTACAGTGGTGGGGAGACTGTACAGTGAGCAGTTGAGTACAATGACGGATAGGGGACACGGAGAAGTTGAAAAAGTGTGGGGAAAGAGGACACAGAGTGGTATTGCCAGAAGAGGAGGATGCATGGGTAAAACAGGACAATGGGAGAAGCTGTGGAAAGAGAGTGCGTGGAGACTGGAGTTTGGCAATGGGAGAGGGAGGTGAAAGTCCTTGCAGAGATTTTGACAGGCATGGTTCTCAAAAATCGCACCCCTTGCATGTTGCTAACAGGTAGTGAGGAGGAGATCAGCATATCCTTCTCCTTGCTGCCTCCCCGGGGTGTGTCAGACAAGGCCGTAGAATTTTTGGTTGCGTGACCACGTTCTCTTTTATAGTATAGATTTAGTTTCTGAAGGTAGCTCCCCTTTAAATGACTCTACATAGTAAGAAATACCCCTTACATCCCAGTTATGAGACAACCAGTGACTTACTACTCTATGCCCCATTATTGGATGCTCTCAAAGCGAAGGGTAAATATAATTTATATGTTATTACCTCAGTACCATATGCAGATCTCATAATGACCTCTGGTGCCATCCAGTATGGTGTACCCACTAATGATTTCCTCTTTGGAACATCCTTGCTGATTTGTGCACAAAACCCAAAATCAGAAAGCTTTATCTGCAAAACAAAGAGTCACCAAATGAGACAACTTCATTCAATCCTTTCTTCAAAAGATGGCTGTGTTTGACCTAAAATAATAATGAGTTAGTAATGAAAACATAATCAAGGGCCAGGTTTTAGGAGTCCTGTGATTAAAGTGTAACTAACACCCACCTAAAGTTGCCCCCAAAGAATTACCCATCTGGTGACTAGCTGCTCAATAGTACTAGTCGCCAGAATTTTTACCTCCTTATAGAGAATTCCTACTGCTCCTGTGACTGACAGCCAGGAAACAGCACAGACATCTTTGCATAGTGACGCCAGCACTGTCAGTCCCATTCTGCTCTAGGAGGCTTTGCTAGGAGCCATATGGTACCGGAAGGGACTGACAGTGCAGGTGCACAGACGTCACTATGCAAAGACATCTGTGCTGTTTCCCGGCTGTCAGTCCCGGGAGCAGTAGGAATTCCCTATAACAAGGTATTCATTCTGGAGACTAGCACTACTGAGCAGCTAGTTGCCAGATGGATAAATCTTTGGGGGCAACTTTAGGGCGGGTGGTAGTTCCGCTTTAAATCTTTGAGTGCCAGTGTCAATGCACTGGACACCCCTCTGGCATACATTATCGACCTTATCTTCAAAAGAGAAGAGGAGCAATTCTGGAAAAAATCAGCTGTACATGGGGGTGAAATCAAAATTCTTACTGCACTAATTGGAGCTTTTAACTCTTCATATGCAAGAGAGGTCTCAAACACATTGCTTATAATGCAGTGGATACCTCCTTAGCATTCATGAGGTTAAAAGCCCTAATAAAATAATTGGGATTTTTTTTTTATTTCTCCCCTATGGTGCATTTGGTTTGCCCCAGAATGGCTCCTGTTATATTTTGTGAATATGAGGTTATGTTTAGTTTACACTGCCTGATACCAACACCTAAGGACTACAGTTGGACAGAGCTGATCCAAGTAAGCAGCAATATACAGACTGGGCACTACTAATGGAGGGAGATCAAAAGTTATATCCTATATAAAAATTTGCTAAGGATGTTTGTCAGAAGCCATCATACTCAGTAGAAACGGCTGTGTGCGCTGCAGTCATAAGCAGTAGAAACTGTCTGCGCCGTGGCTGATACGGAGCGAGGCGCTCGGAATTCAGACCAGAGTCCTCCCTGCGCACCTTCCTAAAGGTGCGCAGAGAGGTCTCCGGTCTGAATTCGGAGCTCCCTGCTCCCTATCAGCCGCAGCTCGGTCAGCCTCTACTGTGCATGACTGCAGTGGTTGCTCTGTGGCCTGTGTAAACGGGCTTTTCAACTAGTATTATTATATATTATAACTAGTTGAACAGCCCGTTACACGAGCCACAGTGTCACAGCCACCCGGTCGCGGGGCAGTCACGTGCAGTAGAGACTGCCCGCGCTGTGGCTGATACAGAGCTGGGCGCTCCGAAGGAGCACGCACAGCAGTGTCTACTGCACATGTCGCGGCGTTACACACGATTTAGCAAATTATTATATAGGATAAATGTGAGGGCTGATTGGGGAGAAAAAAAAACACTGAAAATGTGATGGAGCTGTAGGAACTGATTGGTGACAGAGCAGAGGTTCATAACTCACCCGTCCATCTAGGGTGAGAAGAATGGAATCACTCTTGATGTCTCGGTGAATCACACCCTGGGAGTGCAGGTACTCAAGGGCCTGTAATACTGACTTGCAAACAGTGGCAATTTGCTCCTCGTTCAACCTGAAATAAAGACAGAGAGATTAGCTACAATTATGGCAAAGTCTCCATCTGACGTAGGGTCTTTATGTTCAAAAGAAAAGTGGAGTGATTTTGGGGTAAACCAAGTGCACAAAAGCTGAAAAATAAATTAATGGTGCGCTTTTAGCACCTTGAATGCTAGATAGGTCTCCAGCACATTGTTTCTTTGTGTTTTGATAATCTCCCTAGCATTCATGGGGTTAAATCCCAATTTAAAATCAAAAGGGACTTAGGGTATTTGTGCTTGTTACCTGTAATGCAGATGGTTTGCCCCAGAATGACTCTACTAGTGAAACAATCGTGGGGAAAATGGACTGCACCATATGGCACAAATAACAATTCACCCAACTCCAATAAGTGTAAATGGAGTTTTAACTCCCTGAATGCTAGAGCGGTCAGTCTCCAGTGCATTGCTCTAGCATTCCATGAGTTAAATGTCCCATTTAAATCAACTGAACGTTTTAGTTGCTCCTGTGCTGATGTACAGACATAATAGTGCATACAAGGCTGGATTTACAGCTCTGATACTGCTAGGCAAGCATATCTCCCAACATTTCAAATTGCCAAAGAGGGACACTTGTGTTTTAGGGGGTGTTGCTGGGGGAGTGTCTGGTGGGCGGGGCATTACCAAGAATTTTTAGGCTATTTCATGACCTATTGACACCTCCTTGTGTAACCTAACAAATGATTTAGAACAAGACCAAAGTATTTTATTTACACAGACAAATTTAGAAACACATATCCTGACATTTATACAGACAGTAATGTGAGCTTTATTGCTGTAGAGCAATATGATACACTTATATACACACCACACAGTCTGATCTCCTAAAAAGAGGGACATCAGGGAGAGAAAGAGGGACAGAGGGATTTGGGTCTAAAAGAGGGACTGTCCCTCCTAAAGAGGGACACTTGGGAGGTATGGGCAAGGAACTCTATGCACCATTCATTTCCCCATGGCCACACCTCCATTCCTCACTTTGTCCCGCCCCTTAGCCCCATCCACTATTTTCTGTCACAGAAAATACACTTGAAGTATAAAGAAGCAAAGCTTTAACTGTTTGGTTGAAATGCATTAGAGCTCTCCATAGCAACCAAGGGGTTAATTAACTGTACAGGAGTATAAAAGTGCTGCAGAGACATCGAGATTGCACTGACCACACTCACAATTCAGAATGATGATGTGATCAGCATAGCTGAAGCTCCCCTCAAAATGTGGTGCTCTAGACAGTTTAATACTCTGTCTATTGGAAAATCCGTCCCTGAGTACATACAGCACATAACTCTGCCACAGTACACTTTCTAAATGAACAAACCCTCAACTTCTCCCATATAATGGACATAAGGAAATAAGGATTTTGGGGACCTGCGCCTGGTCCTTGCCTTCATTCCCGCCTCTGGGAAACTCAATGTTGGTACATCCCAAAGTTACCAGTAACCTATACTGGACGACAGAGAAAAGAGGATTTTAGTCTTACCTGTTAAATCTTTTTATCTTAGTCCATATAGGTTACTGGTCTCCCACCCTGTCAAGGGACCATGTTTGGGTCTCCTGTGACCAAACGTGGGAGTCCTTTCGGGTTCATGCTCAGAGGAGTCTTCATTTCCCTTCTTGATACCTAGTCAATAGTAGCGATTCAAATCTTACTGGATGGGGATTGGCTGGGAACCAGCTAAGGAGAGATGAAGGCTCCACCCTGCACTCCAGAATTGTTCCTGCTTATTTAAAGGGGTGGTCGCCTTAATAGCTGAAATAGCAGTACATCAACTCTTCATGACAACGGTTTACTGCCTCAAACTAGGCACATTTTGCAGACCGTTCTCATGAAGATTTGCTGGGTATGCACTGCTATTTCAGCTCTCCAGACGAGCCATCCAGTCTGCAGACCAGAATCTAAGTTTGTCAGCTAGAGTGCTGACTTAGCTAAAAGGGGCGAGAGGGGGAAATTTAGATCGATATTACACTAAAACTATGAAGGACATAGCAAAAAGACTTTGATGCTTTGCTTTATTTATTTCATAACTACAATATTAAAGCATACAGAAAACAAGTATTACGATCCCTTTAAATACCAATTAACGAACCAACCTATCAAAATATGCATACACTTTGAGAACTTGCGATGCAGGAATATTCATTGCAGCAATTCTTAGCCCTTTGAGTGCCAAAGGGGTACACAACGCATTGCTTTACACCAGTCTGGCACTCAGATTGTTAAAGGGTCAGTAATGTCCCCTAAAAAAGATTTAGATTTAGGTAGAGATTGAAAAAATAAACTAATTGCAACAAACCCTATCTCTCAAACCGATATGGTTTGAGAGATATAGGGATTCAAAGTTCCTCCCACCCTTTCTCCTGATGTCAGCGTCTAGCTGTCAGCAGGAGATTCCGCTCCAGGGACCAGCACAAGGCTCTGCAGCAGAGCCGAAATTGCGGTACTTAAAAAGAATTCATTCATTGGAAAGGCTTGCAAACCAGGCACACTTTGTAGACAGTTCAGGTGAATGAATTATTTTTCAGTACCGCGATTTCGGCTCTGCCGCAGAGTCTCCTCGAGTCGTACGACTCAAATCTTCTGCTGTCAGCTTTACAGCTGACATCAGGAGAAGGGGGAGGGAGGAGTGAACTTTGCATCCCTATATCTCTCAAACCATAGCAGTTTGAGAGATAGGGTTTGTTGCAATTAGTTTATTTTTTCAATCTCTACCTAAATCTAAATATTTTTATGGGACATTACTGTCCCTTTAATTGTACTTAAGGCACATCCTAACATAGTAACATAGTTGAGGAGTCTGAAAAAAGACATGCGTCCATCAAATTCAGCTTGTGTCATATCACCCCTGTTGATCCAGTGTGAGGCAAAATAAAACCCATTGAAGACATTTCCAACTAAGCCCCATGTGGGTAAAAAAAATTCCTTCCCGACTCCAAATGACAGTCTTATATTTCCCTGGATTAACAAGCCTATCTGCTTTGAAACCAACGATCATGAATCTCAGAATTGTTCTGCATTAGAAAAGTATCCATTGCTTTTGTGAAAGTACAGCATTCTGTAACTTTACTTCCCTTACTGTAAAAAAACATAAAAATCCCTGCCTTTTTTTTTTTTTATGAAATCTCCTTTCTTCTAGTGTTAACCCTTTGACTGACAGAGGGGTATGTAACACATTGCTTTGCAATGCATTGCGTACCTCTCCAGCACTCAAAGGGTTAATGGATAACCTCTTGTTTTTTGATCTGCTATGTAAGTAGATAGGTCCTTAGATAGTTCTTTTGTATTAACCTCAAATATATTTGTAAATGGTAATAAGAACATGCCTTTGACGTCTTTTCTATAATGTAATCAAACACAGTTTGGATAGTCTCTCCTTACAACTCAGAAACGCCAATCGCTTTATCAGTTTTGTTTGATGTCTGCACTTTTTCCAGTTCAATAATGTATTTTTTGGAAGAACTCTGTTTATATAGAGGTAGAATTATATTCTCATACTGTACACCTATACCCCCTGTAATGCAGGATAATACCCTATTTAAGGTGACCACATTTCCGTTCTGCCATTCCGGGACATGTGGTCACCCTAGTCCCGCGGCTGAGGCTCCCGCCGGCAGTGACCATCTTTCTGAGGCTGACATAGTAAGAGTTCGTACTCTGTGTCAGCCTCAGAAAGATGGTCAGCGCCGGCGGGAGCCTCAGCCGTGGGTCTCACTTGCAGAACCAGCATACCTGCTCCACCCCAGCTGTCTCGCACATACCAGTCTAGCCAGCTAATGAAATGTATTTGCTATATGGTCTTCATTGGCTGGCTCAGCCAGCCAATGAGGACCATATAGCGAATACATTTCATTGGCTGGCTGAACTGGTGTGTGTTGCTCAATTCTGGGACTCTTTGTTGTCCCGGTGGGAAGTGACGCGGGACACAGGCCCCCAATAAGGGACAGTCCCGGGCATTCCGGGACGTGTGGTCACCCTAACCCTATTTGATCTTGCGCCATCTGAGTGACACCGCACACTGCTGTAAAGTCTATTATCTACCAGAACTCCTAAATCTTTCCCTAATGAGGATTCCCCAAGTAGTTTCCCATTTAGTGTATATGTAGCATGTTTGTTTCTACAGCCCAAATCCATAACACATTCACTCAGTTTATCTAAATCTTTTTGCAGTGAAAAACATACTGCTTTGTATGTATTCCCTTACACAGCTTAGTGTCATTAGCAGATATTGAATGAATGAATATGTTTATTTATATAGTGCCACAAGTGTATGCAGCGATTTACAATTTACATTGAGACATTACTTTCAATTCCCACTTCTAGATAATTGATAAACAAGTTAAAAAAGAACTGGGCCCAGGACTGAACCCTGTGGCACCCCACTTAGAACTTTAGACCAGCTTGAAAAAGGTTCCAATTACAACAACCCTCTGCCATCTATCATTTAACCAATTCTCTAGCCATGCACAGATATCGCCTCCCAAAGTAAAGCATTTTAATTTATGCAGTAATGTGTTTTGAGGAGTTTTTCTACTGATTACCTGCCACTTACCTTGTCTGTGATACAATGTCAGTCAGAGCTCCCCCTTGCACAAACTCCATCAGTACCCAGAGCTCATCTCCCACCAGATAGCTCTTGTACATCTCCACTACATTGGAGTGTTGATAATCCCTCATGATCACGACCTGTGGATCACGAAGAGCAGCAAGTTAGTTCCCAGAAGCATCAGCTTAGGCAACATGCCATTCTTATGCATCAGACATATCCCTGTGCCAATTAAGCTTAAGAAATTATAGAAATATAGAATCTGACGGCAGATATGAACCATTTGGCCCATCTAGTCTGCCCATTTTCCTACTGTAAAAACCTCAAACCTTTTTTGGTCCTTGGTCTTTACTTATGTTAAGGACAGCCTTATGCCTATCCCATGCATGCTTAAATTATGTCACTGTATTTACTTCTACCACTTCTGCTGGAAGGCTGTTCTACTTATCTACTACCCTCTCAGTGAAGTAAAACTTTCTTACATTACATCTAAACCTGTATCCCTCTAGTTTTAGACTATGGCCTCTTGTCTTAAAATTTTTACTCCTTTGAAATTTACTTCCCTCCTGCACTTTGTTGAATCCCTTCATGTATTTGAATGTTTCTATCCTATCCC
Organism: Rhinophrynus dorsalis; assembly: GCA_037306005.1. Taxonomy (NCBI): domain Eukaryota; kingdom Metazoa; phylum Chordata; class Amphibia; order Anura; family Rhinophrynidae; genus Rhinophrynus; species Rhinophrynus dorsalis. The sequence goes on from CM074728.1 coordinate 27,070,221, forward strand.
CTCTCTCTCCTCTCCTCCAAGCTATACATGTTCAGATCCTTTAGTCTATCCCGATATGTCTTTTCCTGTAAACCAGTCACCATTTTAGTAGCCCTTCTCTGAATTTTCTCTAGAGTATCTATATCCTTCTGGAGATGGGGTCTCCAGTACTGTACACAACACTCTAGGTGAGGTCTAACTAGAGATCTGTAGAGTGGCATGACCACTTCCCTTTTTCTGCTACTAATGCCCCTAGCTATACAACCCAGCAATATATATCGCTACAGTATATATAATATAGGTATAAGGCCAAGCACGTTAAGGGGTTCTGAAGGCTGCAGTCCTTGCAAGCTTCTAGAATTTAGAAATTAGGGAATTTTCATTTGTTCTATGGTGCAATTGGTTTGCTCCAGAATTGTACCTCTTAACTTATAGAATATGGCTCTAATTAATCATCCTAGTATTTGGACTTTGGAGAGTGTTATTTCAATACTGTCAGAGTTGTAGTTCAATGACAAAGTATCCCCCTCCCGCCCCTTTTACTGATGTAACACTGTTCAGCCAGATCAGAAGGGAGGTGCCCAGGTAGACTGCAGAGAGGGACAATCTTCAATTAAGATAAGGGAAAAACCTGAAAAACTTGTCAAGGGGGGCAGGGCTTTCATTGTTCTCATAGGAAGAAGATTGTACCCTGCTGTTATCTGTCTGGTCTATGGACTGCATTCCACATCTGAGAAGAGATGGCTTACACTAGTTAAAAGGGGCGGGAGGAAAAACTTTGCTTGTGAATATCTCTCAAACCATAAAGGTTTGAGAGATAAGACTTCTATCGTTCTTCATGTTTTTTTAATGCCTACACAATAAAATAAAGATAAAACAAAGTATTACTATCCCTTTAAGATTCCTCATCAATGATCATTTCCCCACCTCAATTGTAACCTGTTTTCTGCACTGAATGATTCCCCAGGCATAGTAACATGGTTTAGGAGGCAGAAAAAAAGACACGCGTCCATCAAATTCAGCCTATGCCATATCACCCCTGTTGATCCAGAGGAAGGCAAAAAAAAAAACAAAAAAAAAAAACCTCTGCTGCAGCCATTTCTAGTTAAGCCCCAAGTGTGCAAATAAATTACTTCCTGACAAATGTTAGTTGGATATTTTCTGTATCGCATCCTATCTGCATTGAAACCAACTCTCATAATTTTCAATATTGCTCCGAGCTAGAAAGTTATCCATTACTTGTAACCTTTATGGTTTCCCCTCCCTCCCCTTTTACCTAGTGTAACCCATCTCTTCTCAGATGTGGAATGCAGTCCATAGACCAGACAGATAACAGCAGGGGACAATCTCCTTCCTATGAGAACAATGAATGCCCTGCCCCCCTTGACAAGTTTTTCAGGTTTTTCCCTTATCTGAATTGAAGATTATCCCTCTCTGCAATCTACCTGGACACCTCCCTTCTGCTCTGGCTGAGCAGTGTTACATCAGTAAAAGGGGCGGGAAGGGGATACTTTATCATTGAATTACTCTTGAACTACAACTGACAATTGAAATAACACTCTCCAAATACTATGATGATTAATTAGAGCTGCTTTTATTATGAAACATTATTATCCCTTTAAGTTCCTTATTGTATGACATCAGGTCCAGTCTTCTTTTGAACTTTTGTCCTCAGTAAGCTATGTACATGATTGAGGCAATTATGTGAATCACTCTGTATGCCCATATCCTGACATTGTTGGTTCTTGGTATATACAGGAAAAAAGAATGTGTTGGCATGGGCTCCTCATTAACCATTTGAATGCTAGTGAGGTTGTGGCACTGAACAGCTCCACTAGTGTCCCCCACACATCCAGATTGACTATATAAGTGGCAGTAGGATGAGCAATTCATTGTACACATTCTCTGGCATTCAAATGAATAATGCTTGTCCAGAGTATATGACTCCCCCAGCCCTCCACGTAGCCTACGCATGAACTGCTTGAATAGCAGAGGGGTTGAGCAAAGCTCTACAAATCAATGCATCACCCCCTGTGTCACTCAAAGGCTTAATGCTTCTGGTCTGACCTGTTCCATCCTTTCCCCACACACGCATACACACAGATCCTGCTGTTGAGTGCAGATAAGAAAGGGTTGTGTGTGTCTCTGTGGGGGGCCTTGTTCATGTGTGTCCTCCATCGATGCCGCAAACTTTGTATTTAGGTCATTGCCACATGAAAATCAGCCTGCAGCAGGAGGAGGAGGGCATTGATTCCTCCTCATAATTATTAGCATTTGCTGCCTCCATGTTCATATTTTGTCCAACGGTGATGTGATTTCCAGCAGAGACACATGGGGGAGCTCAATACATTTGAACACAGAGGCAGCGAATAGACTCCTGGACATCCCACTCCTGTTACAGTCTCATTTTCATGTATCTGTGAGCTAAACAGAAATTTCAGCATAAACAGAGGAGACAAGTGAGGAGTAGAACACATCCCACGTTTCATGAGGAAGACAAGGAAGGGAATTTTTTGCCTGTGTGTGCATAAGGGAATGGTTTACCTTAATTAGATTATCTGGCAGAACCAAGATAGTAATATTCCCTGCACAGAGCAGGGAGTTCAGATGGCTATTATGAGGGAGTATAAGACTGGAGGCACAGAGAATGGGAGGGATGGGAAAGTTGTTGCAGCGATTTTGCCAGAAGTGGCCAGGGAAGCTTGGCGACATCTAGGCCTAGCATATCTCCTCCTTACTGCTGCCCCAGCATGTGGCTGGCACAGACAAAGAATTTTGGCCAATGCCAGCCTTCTTGTTTTATTACTCTATAGTGCGGGCCTGGGGCTCTGGTAGACCAGCTTTGATTCTGACTGCAGGCGTGAGTCAGAGTTCGCTCCATTCTGACTGCAGGAGCGTGTCAGATATCGCTCCCTACTGACTCCAGGCTTGAGTCGGTAAGCCCGCCACGTCGGATCAAGATCCTGTGTTCCTGGTTCCTGCTGAGACTACCAGTGGCTAAGGCCTAGTCTCCAGCATTGTGGTTTAGCCTCGCATCCTATTATTCCTGATAGCAGGGTTGCTGGCTTTAACCCTTTGCCTGTTCCTTTGTATGTATATATGTATATATTTTCTTTGTTCATTTTGTCAATAAAATTGCATTAACTATACCGTACTGACTCCTGAACTTTTCTGGGTATACGTGACAACTGGAAATCTGTAAGTTTGCAGCTTTTGTTTCTAGTATGCTATAACTCTGCAACACCTGGTATTGAACTAGAATATTCAGCATGAGTGCACATCCTTATTACTCTCTCTCTCCATTTTACCCCGAGTACCCAGTAGTAGTGGGTGGGATCGAGAAACCCACTTATGTCAAGGGGTCGGGGTAGGATGGAAGCAGGTGAGCTCATATACTCCCCTGAGTCACCTCTATTGATCTCCCAGGGGAATCAGCTGGGGGATTAATAGCTAGGGGACATCAGAAGGGGGCCTGATGTCTCACTGTGAGGTCTGTCTTGAATTTAGATGCCAAGAGATTCTGAATTGTCTTATTTTAACTAAAACAAACAGGAACAATGTACTACATATAGGTAGATTTGTTTTCATAAGAAACTATGTTTTGCATAATACAGAAATGCAACAAGATATATAAGGGCCATTTGAACAAACAAAAAAGGAGAGCCCACTCTAGCATTTGAAGATTTAAAACCCTATTTAAATCATTGTGAATTTTCATTTATCCCGTATGAAATAGATGGTTTGGCTTCAGAAAGGTATATCTGTAGCGTATGGAATATGGCTGAAACAACCCTATGTGGACAAATACAGCACCCACCTCATTAAACAGAAGCTCTCTCCTCTGCTGCTTTCTTAGGTCCATCATTTTTACAGCCACTTGTCTCCCGCTGTGCTTCTCCCGAGCAATGCAAACCACCCCAGTGGACCCCTCCCCGATCTTAACATAGTCCTGTAGAAGTAGCCGAGGGTCTCCCTGATCTACAACCATCCTGAGTGCATTTTTGAACTGCTCGTGTGTAACCACCTCCTGTGTGTCCTGGTTACCCAGTTGGCTTTTAGGAAATGAGTCCTGTCGGAGGTTGAGGTTGGTGGAGCTGGTCTGGATGGGACGGCTGCGGGGTGAGCCTGCTGGAGATGGTCTACGCATCCGTGGAGGAGGTATGTTGTCTTCTGGGGCTCCTGAAATGACTCTGGTGAAGTCCGGGGATAAGTGGTTTGGGGGAAGTGAAGCTGTTTTGGCCAAAACTCCACGTGCAGATGTAGAAGGGCGTTGAAAGGCCTCAGTCTAGGATCAGACACAAAACACATTTAGGAAACAATTAAACATTTATGCTGGGATTTGCTAAGCAGTGGACATAGCTGTGTGGCTATTTTAGAGATTCTGTACACCATAATGGAGCAGAGTTTTTTGTATTTTCTAAAAGATAACGCAGGTTTCCTCCATAGATATCAGACATTAGAAAACTGTATTACAAAACAGGTTCCAATGGGGCTCTTTTCCAAATAAGTAGAGTAATACGTGCAATTCTGGAATAAACCAAATACACCAAAGGGGAAAAATTAAAATTCCCAGTTATTTAAATGAGACTTTAAACCCCTTGAATGCTAGAGAGGTCTCCAATACATTGACCAGCAATGCATTGGAGTCCTCTCTAATATTCAAGGAGTTAAAAGCCCAATTTAAACCACTGGGAATTTAAGGGTATTCTTATTTGTCCCCCTATGTGGCAGATTGGTTGCTCCAAAACGGCACTTCTTTAATTTATTGAATTGGCCCCTAGTGCTCAATGCAGCCTTTGTAGCCAGTCTACAAATGTTGTGTGCCCACAGTCTACAATGGAATTACTCCAAGCTCCCAGAATGGTGGGTAATAAAAATGGGGTAAATGCAGCCAGGTCCCAAAATTTACCCCATTACTAAATAGTATAACACAGGGATTGAGTGAGAATTCTTTGCTTTAACCCCTATATTTCTGGTAAAAAGCTTTTTACTTTTTAGTAAATTCCTCTGTGAATTTTATCTGATGACATTTATATTCCTTGTCTCTTTGACTATATATGATAGAATATCCCTTTAAAGGGTTAGTTATGTCTCTCTCTCTCTCTTTATATATATATATATATATATATATATATATATATACACACATACTAGCAATGTGGGACGGCACTGCCCATCAGGATATATAGGGAATTAATGCACACACATGGATGCAAGACAAACACACACAGAGACACACACGCAAATGCACACGCATGCACTGAGATGCATAAAGAGCGACACAGTCATACACACATACATGCAATGTACAACATGCAGACACAGAGAGTGTGATACAGACATGCAACACACACAGTGAGGAACACACAGGCACACGCAGAGACAAACACACACACACACACACACACACACAGAAGTGAGTCATAAGGGGGTGACTTATGTGTCATTGTAATGAGTTTGTGTTTGTACTTATGCCTCCACTGTGGCATTCATTCATATAGTTGAAATGCATGTGGTAATTGCACATACTATGGTGGAAGGTGGATCGTGCTGGCTCCCGGGGTGTGAGTGAGTGTGTGTGAGTGGCATTCATTCATGTAGTTGAAATGCATGTGGTAATTGCACATACTATGGTAGAAGGTGGATCTTGCTGGCTCCCGGGGTGTGAGTGTGACTATGGATCGTGCTGGCTCCTGGGGTGTGAGTGAGAGTGAGTGATTGCGTGTGAGTGATTGCATGTGAGTGATTGCGTGAGTGTGTTAGAGAGTGTGTGTGAGTGTGCGTGATTGAGTGAGAGTGTGTGAGTGTGAGAGGGTGTATGAGAGTGAGAGGGTGTATGAGAGTGAGAGGGTGTATGAGAGTGAGAGAGTGTGGGTGAGAGTGTGAGTGTGTGATTGAGAGTGTGAGTGAAAGTGATTGAGTGAGAGTGTGTGTGACTTAGTGAGAGTGTGTGAGTGCGAATGAGTGTGTGAATGAGAGACTGTGAGTGAGAGAGTGTGAGTGTGTTTGAGTGTGTGTGTGATTGTGTGTGAGTGTGAGTGAATGTGTGAGTGAGAGTGTGTGAATTATTGTGAGTGTGTATGATTGTGTGTGTATGATTGAGTGAGTGTGTGTGAGTGTGTGTGTTTGTTTTGTCTGATGTGTTTGTTTCTGTGGTGTAGGAGCGAGTGGCAGCCATTTTGTTTTTTCAGTTACTTGGATAGTGGTGGGTGGGCTGGATAGTGGGGGCAGGCCAACTCCCTGCATAATATAAATCAATCCCCCATTGAATCACCCAATGGGAGCAGTAACTCCTCCTTACTTAACCCTTTGAGTGCCAGAGGGGTACACAACACATTGCTATGCAATGCGTTGCATACCCCTCTGGCACTGAAAGGGTTAAGTTGTGGTAACATAGCAATATAACACACGGTGTCTCTTCAGTTGAGGTAGCGTAGCAATATGCTGAGGGAACAAATAGATAGTGGTGTTTGAGGCTTGCCCTCTGTAAAATACAGCTAAGCATTTCTCTCCCATTAAGGAGAAAGGGCAAGAATCAGGAAGCAGGAAGTGGAGGAGTGACAGTTGAAAACAGACAGTTAGTGAGGTTGACTGAAGAGATGAAAAGAGTTAAATAAAAGAGTTGCTATTAAGTTTATCCCTGAGTTTGTATTTTATGGAAACATTACACCCTCGTACTGAAACAGAGTGTATGGAGGGTTACAGTTATCTGTGGGAGGTGAAACAGTGTGTTTGTGGGGTCATGATCCTGAGTGAGAGTGTGTGTGGACCAGGAGAAGTTATTGATATCCCCTACTTCAGGAGCGAGCAGCAGCTATATTTTTTTTTTTTCAGTTGGATAGTGGTGGGAGGGCTGGAGGGGGCGGGCCAACTCCCTGTATGATAAACATGCCCCCACTGAATCAACCAATGGATGCAGTAAAGTCCCCACTGAATCACCCAATAGGAGTTGTGTCTCCTAATGAGACATAAATTATGTAATGAGACATTCTGTTCAATGTGTGTTTGTTTTCTGAGGAGATATAAATTATGTTCTGTGTGTGAGGTACCATAAATTATGCAATGAGGCTTATTCTTTTTTATATATATATATATATATATATATATATATATATATATATATATATATATATATATATATATATATATATATATATATATATATAGATAAAGAAATTTCATATTGCAGCTATTAGAAAAATAAACTAAACTACCACAGTCCTATCTCTCAAACCATAAAGGTTTGAGGGATGGGAATGGCATTGTTTAGTTTATTTTTCTAATAGCTGCAATATGATGTTTTTTTATATATATATATATATATATATATATATATATATATATATATATATAGAGAGAGAGAGAGAGAGAGAGAGAGAGAGAGAGAGAGAGACACATTACTAACCCTTTGAGTGCCAGAGGGGTACGCAACGTATTGCCGTGTGTGTGTGTGTGTGTGTGTGTGTGTGTGTGTAATATATATACGCACACACACTATATGACCAAAAGTATGTGGACACCCCACCTAATTATTGAGTTTAGGTATTTCAGCCATACCCTTTGCTAACAGGTGTATAAAATCAAGCACATAGGCATTCCATCTCCATACACAAACACTGGCAGTAGAATAGGTCAAACTGAAGAGCTCATTGACTTTAAACATGGCATTGCCATAGAATGCCACAAGTCCGTTCATTAAATTTATGCCCTGCTAGATCTGCCTCGGTCCACTGTAAGAGCTATTATTGTTAAGTGAAAGCGTCTAGGAGTAAAAACAGCTGAGTCATTAAGCAGTAGACCACGCACACACAGAGTGGGGCCGCGGAATGCTGAAGCGCATAGCGCGTAAAAAATTCTCCTGTGCTCTGTACCATCACTCACTACAGAGTTCCAAACTGCCTCTGGATGCAACATCAGCACAAGCATTGTGCATTGGGAGCTTCAGAAAATGGTTTTCCATGGCTGAGCAGCTGCACACAAGCCTATTATCACTCTGCACAATGCCAAGCGTTGGCAGTAGTGTATAGCACACCGCTACTGTATTCTGGAGCAAAGGAAACGTGTTTTATGAAGTGATGAATCACATTTCACTATCTGGTAAGTCTGATGGATGAATCTGGGTTTGGATGATGCCAGAAGAATGCTACAGCATACAAAGACATTTTGACATTTTAAACAATTGTATGCTTCCAAATTTGAGGCAACAGATTGGGATGGGCCCTTTCCTGTTCCATCATGATTGTGTCCCTGTGCACAAAACAAGGTCCATAAAGACATGGTTTGACAAATTTCATGTGGAGGAACTTGAGTGGCCTGCACAGAGCCCTGACTTTAACCCCAGGGAACACATTTGGGATTATGAATTGGAATGCCAATTGCAAGCCAGGCCTTCTCGTCCAGTAATCGGTGCCTGACCTCACAAATGCTCTTTTGGCTGAATGGGCATGTGTACCTAGAAAAAATGATGCTGTTTTGAAGGCAAAGGGTGGTCACACCAAATATTGATTGGATTTAGATAAATCTTCTGTTCATTCAGTATCATTTTGTTAATTGATAAATATAAACTATTAACATGACTATTTTTGAAAGCATTCACACCTGCCTAAAACTTTTGCACAGTACCATATGTGGGTGTATACATATCTATAAATATATAGAAGTTGTAGACGGATTGACGGCACTCACAGGATTACTTTCAAAGTGTACAAACAATGTTTATTCAGATCGACGTTTCAGCTACGTTGCATAGCCTTTATCAATCTTGATGACTGCACCGCGGCCACTGCTGTTTGGCGCTCTGGCCTATGTATACGGGCTGGTCAACTAGTAAGTGTATATATAGACAGTAGCTAGGAATGAGAGGATTCTCCAGTCCCCCAGACAGGCCGAAACCCAAAGCGCAAACAAACACAAAAACAGACCAGCGCTCGTCTATATAAAAAATAAATGTGTGCCCTGTATAAAGCATATAGAATATTTCTTAGTAAAATAAGTTAGATTTTATTTGTCACAAATTGTCCAAGTCGTGGGTAAGCTTGCCACCTGGCCAAGTTATCTCACCATCCAGCAAGTCCTACTCTAATACATTCTAGCAGCCTTGTCACCAGTCCCACTTAATTATATAAAAATATTTTCATGTATTACACTAATATTATTGCACTTATAGTATCACAGTATTTTCTTTTTTCATACTTAGCCTTTGAGAGGAGGCCTTAAAGGGATAGTAATACTTCATTTTAACTTTATTTTATTTTGTAGGCATTAAAAAAACATGAAGAATGATATAAGTCTTATCTCTCAAACCTTTATGGTTTAAGAGATATTCACAAGCAAAGTATCCCCCCCCCCTGTTCAACCAGATCAGAAGGGAGGTTCCCAGGTAGACTGCAGAGAGGGACAATCTTCAATTAAGATAATGGAAAAAGCTGAAAAACTTGTCAAGGGGGGAAGGGCTTTCATTGTCTTCATACAAAGAAAATTGTCCCCTTCTGTTATCTGTACTGTCATACAACCAGATTCACATCTGAGAAGAGATGGCTTACACTAGGAAAAAGGGGCGGGAGGGGAACTTTGCTTGTGAATATCTCATAAACCATAAAGGATTGAGAGATAAGACTTATATCATTCTTCATGTTTTTTTAATGCCTACAAAATAAAATAAAGCTATTCTAGTTTGAAAGGGATAGTAATACTTCGTTTTAACTTTATTTTATTTTGTAGGCATTAAAAAAACATGAAGAATGATATAAGTCTTATCTCTCAAACCTTTATGGCTTAAGAGATATTCACAAGCAAAGTTTCCCCTCCCGCCCCTTTTACCTAGTGTAAGCCATCTCTTCTCAGATGTGGAATGCAGTCCATAGACTGGACAGATAACAAGGGAACAATATTCTTCCTATGAGAACAATGAAAGCCCTGCCCCCCTTGACAAGCTTTTCAGGTTTTTCCCTTATCTTAACTGAAGATTGTCCCTCTCTGCAATCTACCTGGGCACCTCAGTGTTACATCAGTAAAAGGGGCGGGAGGGGGATACTTTGTCATTGAATTACTCCTGAACTATAACTCTGACAGAACTGAAATAACACTCTCCAAAGTCCAAATACTATGATGATTAATTAGAGCTGCTTTTATTATGAAACATTACTATCCCTTGAATGGATCCTGACCTTTTACAATCAATTCCTCACATGACCTGTGGGAGTTGATATAAAGGTTTTAGATATGAAGGGGACTGTTGAATCCACAGCTCTTTCATACTCCCACTATGCAGACCTTATTTTGGAATTTAGTGCATCAGGTAAGTCTTCTTATTACAGCTTTTTTATTATAATGTATGTCGTTTGTTTTTAATTGCACCACACTGGGACCCAAAAGCAACAAAAAGAGCATATTTAAAGGGTCCCCTGCTCTTCAACGTGTTCAGTATAACATCTCATCAGGAAATTTTATTTTAATTTTAGATAGGGCATCTAAGGTGTATTAAAGTAGGACTTGCCAGATGGTGAGATACCTTGACGAGGTGGCAAGCTTACCCATGACTTGGCCAAGTTGTGATAACTAAAATATCACTTATTTTACTAAGAAATATTATTGCTAGTTATAAATATTAGAGAAAGTGAATTTTCTGTTTGGTAGAGTGTGAAGACCTAATGCTTAAAGGGATAGTAATGTTTCATAATAAAAGCAGCTCTAATTAATCATCATAGTATTTTTACTTTGGAGAGTGTTATTTCAATTCTGTCAGAGTTTTAGTTCCAGAGTAATTAAATGACAAAGTATCCCCCTCCCGTCCCTTTTACTGATGTAACACTGCTCAGCCAGAGCAGAAGGAAGGTGCCCAGGTAGACTGCAGAGAGGGACAATCTTCAATTAAGATAAGGGAAAAACCTGAAAAACTTGTCAAGGGGGGCAGGGCCTTCATTGTTCTCATAGAAAGAAGATTGTACCCTTCTGTTATCTGTCTGGTCTATGGACTGGATTCCACATCTGAGAAGAGATGGCTTACACTAGGTAAAAGGGGTGGGAGGGGAAACTTTGCTTGTGAATATCTCTCAAACCATAAAGGTTTCAGAGATGAGACTTATATCGTTCTTCATGTTTTTTTAATGCCTACAAAATAAAATAAAGAGAAAACAAAGTATTACTATCCCTTTAAAGAGAAACTACACCCAGAACAGAATTGGCGCTACACATTTTTGGGACTGTTATAAGATCAAATGAGCTTTCAACTACGGTAATGGAAAGGATTTCTTACAGAAAGAAAGCAAGTATATGGTATTCTTCACCTTGGGTGGCAGTGTTGACAGATCCTGTAGATATCCTGAAAAAATATTGGATACTTTTTTAGCTAAGAAGAGTATAGAGGATGATGACAATTGGTTTCAACACATAGTATGTTGATCCAGGGAGAAATCTAATTTTCATTGTTGAAGTCAAGAAAGACTTCTTGTATTTTTTTTATCCACTTGAGGCAAAGTTGGAAATAGCTTAAATAGGATTTTTGTTTGACATCCTTTGCCTAAAGGCTGATCCTATGTCTTTTTTAACATCATCAACTCTGTATATATATTATACACACACATACATATATATATACACACACACGCATATATATATATATATATATATATATATATATATATATATGTATCGTATATAATAATTCGCTAAATCATGTGTAACGTGTGTCTACGGAGATCACAAGACTTTCAATTTTATGATTTTTATTTTTTGTTTATATATTTGTTTTAGTTTTTTAAATTATTACATCTTTTGAGCTCCTTTAATAGGAGTAACGTTATTTTTTCAGTGATATTACTGTTAGTCTATATGTGTATGTATAAAAAATTGTTTTACTGATTTGTTATCAATAAACCCAGTATATATTGAAGAGTGTTTTAGTATATTTAATTTTTAATATTGAATATTGGTCTCGCTCTCTCCTTTAGTTTTTCTTTGATTTTATATATATCTCCTATATAATAATTTGCTAAAACGTGTGTAACGACGCAGTCATGCGCAGTAGAAACTGCTATGTGTGCTGCAGTCATGCGCAGTAGAGACGCGAAGGAGTGTCCAGCTCTGAATCAGCCGCGGTGCGGGCAGTCTCTACTGCGCATGACTGCCCTGCGACCGGCTGGCAGTGGCACTGTGGCCCATGTAACGGGCTCTTCAACTAGTATATATATATATATATATATATATATATATATATATATATATATATATAATATATGTGTATTTATGTAAACCCTTTGATGAAAAAGCTCACCAGAAATATCTTATAATAAGGTATATTTATTTTAATACATTATGCCACTACAATTTATTTTGTTCCAGGTTCAAACAGACTTCACTGTGTATTCACTATTTCACTGTGTATTCATAGTTTCATCCTCCAGAAATCCATTTGCAATTTCACTCTCTCTTAAAGGGATAGTAATGTTTCATAATAAAAGCAGCTCTAATTAATCATCATAGTATTTGGACTTTGGAGAGTGTTATTTCAATACTGTCAGAGTTGTAGTTCAAGAGTAATTCAATGACAAAGTATCCCCCTCCCGCCCCTTTTACTGATGTAACACTGCTCAGCCAGAGCAGAAGGGAGGTGGCCAGGTAGACTGCAGAGAGGGACAATCTTCAATTAAGATAAGGGAAAAAGCTGAAAAACTTGTCAAGGGGGGCAGGGCTTTCATTGTTCTCATAGGAAGTAGATTGTCCCCTGCTGTTATCTGTCTGGTCTATGGACTGCATTCCACATCTGAGAAGAGATGGCTTACACTAGGTAAAAGGGGCGGGAGGGGAATTTTTTCTTGTGAATATCTCTCAAACCATAAAGGTTTGAGAGAGAAGACTTACATCGTTCTTCATGTTTTTTTAATGCCTACAAAATAAAATAAAGATAAAACGAAGTATTACTATCCCTTTAAAAGTAGTGCAGACTATACAATGTGTGAGTGTATGTACGCACAGCTATTCTTCTGCCGTATGTTGTTGGCACTGTCTAGTGCTAAGGACTCCTATTACCTGCAGTGACTTGCCCAGCAGTAAAAAGTTATTGGAAAAAATTGAAATGTTGGCAATGTTGGTGTTTATGTGGGTGATATTAGAATACATGTTTATAGCTGGCACTGTTATGAAATGCCACTTTACCATAAAGGAACATAATCTATTCAGATTAACATCTGGGTGTGTTAATATACCACACACCTATATACACCTCTCTCCAGTAAGAGGTAGCTCTTAATGATTCTCAAGCCTCCAGCTCTGGCAATTAGGTAAGAGTTAAGTATGAAATGTTTATAATAAAGCTAATGATTATAGTTATTATAACAAAAGTAGTAAAGTGAACTTAATTCTTTATTAAATACATCATTAGGCCTGCAGAAAGGCTGAATCATCTGATGTCCAGTTAGACAGGAATCTTTACCCCTGCATTCAAGATCATATAGAACAATAATCCCTCAAAAGATCAGAGGGTTGTGCAACACATCCATTCTCTCTCTACCTTGTCTGTGTTGCAAGGATTGGTGGATGTAACCAACTTTCTCCTGCAGTTAATCTCTGGGTAGAGGTGAAATTACATCAATGCTTAATTTCCTTCATGTCAGACTTGTTTTTAGCTTTGGCTATTTTGCTGTTACAGTATTGACTGGTTGAAAAGCCCGTTTACACAGGCCACAGTGCCACTGCTGCAGTTCATGCTCAGTAGAGACTGACCGCGCCACGGCTGATAGGGAGTGGGGCACGCCGAATTCAGACAGTAGTCCTCTCTGCGCACCTTCCTAAAGATGCGCAGAGAGGACTCCGGGCTGAATTCAGAGCCCCCCACTCGATATCTGCCGCGGCATGGGCAGTCTCTACTGTGCATGACTGCAGCATGCACATCCGTCTCTACTGAGCATGACGGCTTCTGACAAACCTCCTTAGCGAATTATTATATAGGATATTACCAAGTGTTAAGTTGCTTCTTTTCTTGCACATCTATACAGAGCTTGGTTTCCCTACTTGGATATTTTCCCTCTGCTTTACTTGATTTTGCACTGTGTATTTTACTATATTTATCATAGGGGGAGGCTGTTAATGGGGATTATTGGTATCTTGGGCTGTTACAAGTATGCCTATGTGTTCTAATGCTACTTTAGTTCCACCTCTTTTTGGGGGTTCTTGAATTTGTGTAATTAACAAGATAATTACATATGCTAGATATATTTTCCTAGAATATACATAAAATTGTTAAATACTACGTTGACCATATGTTCCGTTTTAAATGGGACAGTACCGTTTTTTCCATAGTGCAAGACTGTCCCGTCTTTTCAATATGTCAATTTTGTCCCGTTTTTAATATAACTTATTTATTGTTTTTAATTTTTTATAAAAAACTGAGTGCGGCTTGATTATTTCTCATAAGTAAATCGGAACTTCCTTTCGTCACACTAGTGGTTTTACTGTACACATTGATTACCATAGAGTCTTATGACTCGAGTGACTCATAACTGTCTACGACTCTTGAGTCTATGGTAAATTAACATAAAGTCTCTTAGACAGTGATATGACGACGAGTCACAAGACTCTATGGTAATCAATACGTACAGTAAACAGAGTAAAACCACTAATGTGAGTGACGAAGAGAGGTAGTTAAGATTTACTTCAGGTGTAGGCTTTTTGGCCAGAGAGAGAATGAACACTGCGAGTATGATAGGGAGCAAACGCGTTCTCACTGCTTGCAGCTTTCTGAGATCAGACCTGGAGTGACGGAGTCCCACTGTCCGTCTGTCCCACACCCCTTCCCGTTTTTGTCTCAAGTAAATATGATCAGCCTATTAATAACATACCAAATTGGTGGCAGGAGCTGAGGTGGTAGGAGCCTTACTTCCTTCTCCCCAACTAACCAAAAAAGTTCCTGTAATGTTCATGAAATAACTGGGAGAATTCAATTCACCAGTTGAGGCTAGAGAGTGAGGACTAAGGTGGATGGCTAGAATATGGTGGCAATTACATGTGTATCCTTGCTGCATCCAGAGCTGTGAGTAAAGGCGCTGGCCGCAAAGCCAGATGACAGGATGAATATGCCAGTGTACACCCTAGGGATGAAACCGCCAATCCTATCAATTGATGAGAACAACCATGCAGACCTAAAGTGATCAGAGTAAATAGCTGACTTAGGTAGACTACAACGAGAAGGAAACTTTGTTTAAGAGCTTCAGAGCCGCTGACTTGGTAGACCACTAGAATACAGACAAAGATATAATGTAAAATGATTGGTATTTATAGAGGGGCAGGAAATACAATCCAAGATAGTTATAGGTAATGGAATCAGGCTGAACATACACTAGCTACAGCAATGTAACATGACAGATTGAGTGAAAAACAGAGGCAGTGCACACACTTGTTGGAGCAATGTAATTGAATATAAGTATATCAAGTGCTACACAGGTTGGTATAGAAAGAAGAAAGAAGAAAAATGGTACCCAAATAACAAAATCAACTTTATTAAAAGTCCATACACTACAACGATCTTAAGAATATAAAAATGTATACCAACTCAAGAGGTGCAATATTAAATTCCCATGACAACAACTTCCAATGTAAAACCCTCACAGCAAATAAAGCCCCCCAAATGCACTACCTCAAACAGTAAGGCCTAGCCTCAACAAGCAGCCACACAGGACATATCCAGTGAGCCACACTTTTAATGATAAAGAGTTCCTGTATGCAGATAGGGGCAAAATAAGATCCCACCTCCCCGATATGGATCCCAACAGATTAATTGTCAGGGGAAGAGAATCCAGATCAGTGATAGATCAATGAAGATATATTACCAAATTCATAATTAACATATGCCCATCCACAATTGGACCTACTGCTAAACCCTATCCAGAATATTATTAGAGAACATACACTACGTTAAAACGTCACATTCGAAACAGCAAATTTATTCACATACCAGTCCACCACAATGAGCCAAAAATTGCCACCCGAT
This sequence comes from Rhinophrynus dorsalis, assembly GCA_037306005.1. Taxonomy (NCBI): domain Eukaryota; kingdom Metazoa; phylum Chordata; class Amphibia; order Anura; family Rhinophrynidae; genus Rhinophrynus; species Rhinophrynus dorsalis. The sequence goes on from CM074728.1 coordinate 27,086,182, forward strand.
GTATTACAATAGCATACCTCCCAACATTTCAAATTGCCAAAGAGGGACACTTGTGTTTTAGGGGGTGTGGCTGGTGGGCGGGGCATCACCGAGACTGTTTAGCTATTTCCTGACCTTTTGACACCTCCTTGTGTAACCTAATAAATGACTTATAACAAGACCAAGGTATTTTAATTTATAAACACATATACTGATGTTTAAACAAACAGTAATGTAAATTTTATTGCTGTAGAGCAGTATTATACACTTATATATACACCACACAATCTGATTTCCTAAAAAGTGGGACACCAGGGTGGGAAAGAGGGACATCAGGGTGGGAAAGAAGGACAGAGGGATTTGGGTCTAAAGTAGGAACTGTCCCTCCTAAAGAGGGACCCTTGGGAAGTATGGTTCCTAGCATGTTCAAAAATTACACAATTGATAACAATTGATCGTTAATAGTTACATGGTTTGGTTATCAATATAAGACCAATCTGCTATATGACAATCTACACAACAAAAAACAGTTTGGAGGAGAACATCATCAAAACCTAAAAAAAAATAAATCATACTATGTGTACGCCAGGAAAAAAAATGTATATATGCAAAAAATACAAAAACTGCCAATATCTCTCTTCTGTGCCCTAGTACCTAAGGCAAACAGCTAAGTAATATCATATGCTGGAATATGAAAGTCCTGCTCAATAGTTCAAGGAAAAACTCCAAATAATATCCCATTTTTATGAAACTTTGATTTATTCCACCACCTCCTAAAGTTATTAATTCACTTGATCAAACTATATTATGATTGGCAATAATATTGTGTAGTTTTTAACATGAAATATTATTATATAATAGGATTTTAGTCTTACCTGTTAAATCCTTTTCTCTTAGTCCATACAGGTAGGCAGGAACAATTCTGAGAAGTGAGTGCAGGGATGGAGCCACCCTCTAACCTTAGCTGCAGCTTCCTGTTACCTTCAGTAAGTTTTGGAACAAACTACAAGTAGTCCGCGAGGAAACAGAAGACTCCTGTGAGCATGAACCCAAAAGTGGTCCCCCATGTTCTGTCGCAGGAGAGCCAAGCATGGTCCCTTGACAGGGTGGGAGATCAGTAACCGGTATGGACTAAGAGAAAAGGATTTAACAGGTAAGACTAAAATCCTCTTTTCTCTGTCGTCCAATACAGGTTACTGGTAACTCTGGGATGTCCAACCATTAAATTCCCCAGGGCAGCAAGAAAGGCAAGGACCAGGCACAGGCCCCTAAAGTCACCAGAGCACGAATGAACCTACAGATCATGAATAGCGCAACACTAACCGCAAGGTGTCAACGGACACTGAACAGGGGTAAATCAAACCTCATGAACTGTAGCACAGCACACTGAACTAGAGCCAACAGGGCTCAAATGTGAAAGAGTACTGAGAGATTAAAGAGATCGTAGACAGGCAAGACTGCCTCCAGGATCTTCCTCCCAAAACTGGCATCAGCCAATGCTAGCACATCCACACGGCAGTGTTTAGAAAAAGTGTGCACAGTTGACCAAGTGGCCACCTTGCACAACTGATCAGCTGTGGCCTGGTTCTTGTAGGCCCAAGAAGCCCCAGTAGACCTCACAGCAAATCATAAACCTTACAAATCGTGGACTTGATCCAAGAAGTGATGGTAACCTTGGAAGCAGGCTTCCCAGCCCTACGACCCTCAGGAATGACAAACAGAGTGCAATGCACATAGAACCTGAGACAACGGACAACATCCAACAGATGAAGATCCCTCTCATTGTTAGAAATACGGTGAGGACAGAAAGAAGGGACCACAATCTCCTGATTGATGTGGAACTCAGATACCACCTTCGGGAGAAACTCTTGTGAGGTGCGAAGCACCACCTTGTCCTTGTGAAAGACCAAAAAGGGCGGTTTACAAGACAGGGAATGCAGCTCCGCAACTCAGCAAACAGAAACAATCGTCAGGAGAAAGGCCATCTTCCATGTCAGCATATGTAGAGGAATGGTAGCCAAGGACTCAAAGGGAGGGAGCTGGAGTACTCCCAGAACCAGTTTAAGATCCCTCTGAGGAGCAGGGGACTAAAACATTGGACAGTATATATATGATATAGGAAGTAATCTTTCTTTGAATTAAGCAGAACGTTTAGATCTGAATATATGGTCATGCAGTAAACTCTGTGTTAGTAGCTATACTACTGTGTAAAATTTGTAATTCAATATATTACACAGCACAGTGCAGTTACCAGATCAAAAAATGAAAATTGCAAATCAAATTTGTTTACCCAGATTATTGGAAAAAACAGCACATGCAATTTTACACATATTATATGTATATATATATGGGTGGTAGATACAATGTTAAACAAAAATCTGACAGACCAGTCAAGCCATAAGACTTGCTTTTCCCACAGAAATCTCACATTTGCAGTGTTGTTACTACTGCAAGGGATTCTGGGTAGGCATATGCAGTAGTAACAACACTGCAAATGTGAGATTTCTGTGGGAAAAGCAAGTCTTATGGCTTGACTGGTGTGTCAAATTTTTGTTTAACATTGTACCTACCACCCACCAAATTAATGTTGAAGGGGTTTTCATTCACTTTTTATTTTAGCGTGTGTGTTTGTGTGTGTGTGTCATGTTACGATGTGCATTCATATAAGAACAGTTTCGTATCATTAGCAGTCATTTACAATAAAGATGGTTGCAGAGCTTCAGTCCCCATCTCTGTGGCTAATTATTAAATGTCAGATATTCTGTTAAAATTGTATTAGATGTCTGCTTTGACCTGCACAGCTGAAGTTTTGATGCATGAGTCACACGACGCAACTGGAATCCCAGATGCTGTTTTCCTACGTTCAAGGTCATACATATTTGTATATTTTTCCTACAGCAATGTTTTTAAACTTGCTCTTCTAAATATCCAGAGGAGAAATAGTTTGAACATAGCGACCTCTTATAACCGCCTCAACATGAAAGGAATTACCTAAAAAATGAATGGTTGTAGACACCTGCTAGCCTGTCTATACTGGTATAGAGACAAGAGAGATCCTCTGACTAGAGACAAGTGTTGAATAATCACATTGTGTATTGATTTGTAACAGAGGGTGAGCAAGCTGCTAATCTCTAGCGGCTGTTGGCTAGCTGAGGATGATGGTCCTTCTAGCCTAAGAACAGCTAGTGAAAGGCACAGATAGAAAATTCCTGATGTATTTCCATAAATGAAAATCAAATTCTAGTATTAAAGACTTGGTATTTATGGCTGGACTTGCCAAATACCCTGTAAGTGCTGGAGAAGGAATTTATGTCAATGTAGAAATCTGGAGATAAAACCAGAGGAAATGCCATGGAATCTAGCACTAAACACGATGAATCTATGAGACATATGATCTTGTTAGCTGCATCAACATAACAGTAAAACAGAGGGATTCACTTGGTATCACAAATATAATACAAGATTGCTATGGAATGTGACTGCAGGGTAGTGATCTCAGTAGGGTCCTAAAAAAGATCACAATTCCTTCCTGCAGCTATCTCATATGCCCTAGGTATCATCCAATCTGATATATTCCTTCTTTCAAACCAGTATTTAATATTCTTCTTTGTTCTTTGAAATCTACCAAGTGGAACAGATCCTTCATAGCTTGAGAAACTGCCTCACTGTGATACCCTTCAAGAAATGTCATCGATGACAACTATCTGCTTTTAGCATACCTCACAACATTTCAAATGGCCAAAGAGGGACACTTTTGTTTAGGTGATGTTGTTGGGAGGGGGGGTGTTGGCTGGTGGTCAGGGAATTACCAAGAAATTTTAGGTTATTTCAATACCTTTTGACACTTCTTTGTCTAACTGAATAAATAATACAAATCAAGGGCAAATTATTTCATTTACACAGACTAATTTATCAACACATATATGAAACATTAATATGAGCTTTATTGCTGTGGAGCAGTGTTATAGATTTATATCCACACACCACATGGAGTGATCTCGTAAAATGAGGGACGCCACTGTGAGGCAGAGGGATTTCGGTCTCATAGAGGGTCTGTCCCTCCTAAAAAGAGACACTTGGTAGGTATGTCTTAGTAACATATTTCCAGCAATTTCCTTCCTATATATTTTGGTCATGATAGCACCTAATGTACCATTAACCAATATATCCATATCTAGCTATACTATATCAAAGTCATTGATCATTGAGTGTATGCATTCCTGTATATGTAATCAAAAAGCTCTGAAATTTATTTGTTCAACAGTGACTTGCCATACAAACGTCATCTATCAAAACATTTATAGGCAACTATTAGAGATCAATACAGAATACTATTTCTGAAAATGTGGGACTATTCCCATCAAATCATAAACAGGTTATCAATGATTATGCAAATTAAGCCTCATTGAAGTCCCACCCCTCAGGAGGCAGAAAACACCATCAAACAGGAAAGCAATACTATCTAGTAAAAGCTGTTTCAGATTAACAGAATGCTTGTTATAACACTCCAAGTGATGAGCTGTATGCCTTATCCCTAGTTGATGAGGAATAGCTGAATATAGAGCGTCTACATCACATGTTAACCAGTGGTAATTATTTTCCCACTTGATCTGATCAACAATTTGCAACATGTTAGGGGAAGTAAACATTAGTAAACTGAGCACAAGGGGTTGCAAATAATGATATGCCGACTAGGTGGTTCCAAAAGTGATCATATTTCTGATACAACTGGCCACCCTACTGGACTGTCAATGGACTTATGGACCTTAGGTAGTTGATGATAGAGCACCACTATTTGCTCTAGTACTTCAAATTCAAAGGTGATAAGTATATCTACTTCATGCCAATGATCAAAATGATTGCCCAGCATGGCTTTATTCTCACTACTTGGGTTAGAAAATATGTATGTATCGTATTATTGCTTGATCCCTTTTTTATATGTGCTTGATCTGTTTGGCCCAGTCATGTTGGGGGACCTGCCAAACCAGCGCTGCAGCAAAATAGCTGGCCAGTGGGAAAATCAGACAGATCTTCCCAACTGCAAGCTGAGGTCTGTGCCTCCTTCAGCACAGACTTCTTCACACACCTCCCACGTAGTGCTCAGCCTCTGATAATGCATTGTGCAGGGATATGACATCTCTCGGTACGCTGCATTATTTGGCAAAGAGAGGACCATGAAGAAGCGGCTAATAGAGGTCTGTACAGAAGAAGGCACAGACCTCTTCTTCCACAACACATGCTGCTGGACCACCAGGAATGAGGCCCCCTCCTTTGCCAGCAAAGGTAGGCAAGTAGGAGGGGGCTCCAGGAAAGAATGGATTGGGAAAAGTAAATGAAAACAAGAAAATTATTGGAGGGGGGTGCAACTGGGAGAGAGGGAAAAAGCCTAGTGGCGAGAGAAAGAGGTTAAAACACACTGTGGGGAGAGAAAATGGTGGCCACATGCTAAGGGAGCACTAGCAGTGAAAGAGGGGGAAACAGAAACGGGGAAGAGAGAGGTGGGATTCAGATTAGGGGGCAGAGAAAGAATGGGAAACAGACTGGGGGCTTCCCCCATTTTGTCCTTCCTCTTTCCTTCCCTTTGCCCTTTCTTTTCCCCCTTTTCCATCACTAGATTAGTTCTACTTTAATTTTTCGCTGTGTGGTATCACAGGGGAAACCCAATTTCAAGCTGTGTAGTATTTCTGGTGTAGCCCCATTTCATTTGTAAGCTGTATGGTATCCCTGTTGTAACTGTGAGCTGTGTGGTATCACTGATGTAGCATCGTTTCAAATGCAACCTCTGTGGTTTCACTAGTATAGCTCCATTTCAATTGCAAGTTCTGTGGTGTCACTGTGTAGCCCCATTTCACTTGTAAGCTCTGTGGCATCACTAGTGTAGCCTCATTTCAGTTGTAAGCTCTGTGGTGCCACTAGTGTAGCCCCATTTCAATTGTAAGCTCTGTGTTTTCACAAGCATAGCTCCTTTCAATTGTAAGCTCTATGGTATCACTAGTGTAGCCCCATTTCAATTCTAAGCTTTGTGGTGTAACTGGTGTAGCCCCATTTCAATTCTAAGCTTTGTGGTGTAACTGGTGTAGCCCCATTTCAATTGTAAGCTCTATGGCATCACTGTTGTAGTCTCATTTAAATTGTAAGCCCTATGATGTCACTGGTGTAGCCCCATTGCAATTGTGAGCTCGATGGTATTACATTAGTGTAGTCCCATTTCAATTGTGGTGTCACTAGTGTAGCTCCATTTCAATTACAAGCTATGTGGTGTCATTACTGTAGCTCCACTTCATTTATAAGTGATGTGGCATCACTAGTGCAGCCCGATTTCAATTCCAAGCTATTTGGTGTCACTAGTGTAGCCCCATTTCAACTGTAAGCTCTGTTGTGTCACTAGCATAGCCCCATTTCAATTATAAGATCTGTTGTACATTTTTAATATATTAAACCCCTTGGATGCCAGGGTGGTGCATGCAAGCTGGCAGGAGGCCCCAATCTAGGATCCTGCCTAGGGCCTTATGAAGTCTTAATCTGGCTCTGGTGATATGTTACTAAAAGCAGATATAGTGCTGTCCCAAGACATTGTGCTGCCTGGGTCCAAAGATGAAATGCTGACCCCCCACCAAAATCACACCTACCTGGAGAGCCATATGTTGGCCAACTCTATCCCTGTAAGGGTCTAAACCCTTAACTGCCAAAGATGTGTGCAAAACCTCTGATACTATTACAAATACAGTGTAAAGGGCGCTCTATCTATAGATCTCCACCTATACAAGTTTAGGCAGCTATGAACCCACTGTAGGGTTGCCACATTTTCTTCAAAAAAATACCGGCCATGGCATTCCCTCCATAGACTTAACATTGGATAGAAGCCAATTTTTTACCGGCCTGCCGGCAAAATACCGTCTGGGTGGCAACCCTAACCCACTGTGATCCTGGAATGAATGATCACACATAGAAAAAAACAGAAAAAAGCTCTAATCTCAAAAAATATAATAAAACCTATATATATATATAGTAAATGTGGTATAGAGATGTTGAGAGTACAAAACTATTTATTAAGCACAATAAAAAAAACAGGCACACCTGTATTGATCAATATTAAGTACGTGTTTTAATACATGTTTTATTGTGCTTGATAAATTGTTTTGTACGCTCAACATCTCTACACCATAATTTATTATCTATATAGATTTTAAATCCTCTGATATTCCTGTTTGAAGTTGCAGGACTTATAATAGAAGTGACGCAGGAAGTGACGCAGGGACAGCAGTGTAGGTATTTACCTGCACTTCTGCCTTTATCCCACAGTTTGTTGGACAGTCTCTGCCTCAGAAGATGAGCACACAGGCTTCCTGTCAGCCCAGCACTCACATGTGCACCCTGCTGGCCATAGCTGTAACAGGACACTGTGTCTGTGGTGATCAGCTGGCCTCTGCACAATGTGACATCTGCGGGACAAACACAGCTATCCCTGGGATACAGCAAGCAGGATCAATAAGGAGGGAGGTGCTGCCATAGTATATTGTAAAAAAATCACCTCTCAACCCCTCGGTTGAGCTAATCCCCATGGGCAATCAAGTTATGCAATACATTAGTACCTGGTGAGTAGGGTTGCCACCCAGCCGGTAATTTACCGGCAGGCCGGTAAAAAATTGGCTTCTGTCCAATGTTAAGTCTATGGAGGGAATGCCATGGCCGGTATTTTTTTAAAGAAAAGGTGGCAACCCTACTGGTGAGAGATTCTGCCAGTCTCTGATGGCACTAGTAAGTTCCTGCTCTGACTCATGTAACGTCTCTGGTCTCTGCACAGTACAGCATGCTCGCTCGCTGCTGCTGCTGCTACCAGTGAGGGTAAGGGTGGATTACAGGGTACTACTGTGTGTGTACATCTTATGGCGCAACAAATTTTCTGCGTCTTGCCAACTAGTGAACCAAGCGGCTGAGGGCTCTATGTGGGAAGCTGAACGGCTGAAACAAAAAAACAAGTGAGGAAGAAGCCTGGGAAGCTATGGCAGAGGCAAATTGCCGCCCCTGTTAAAGTGCCACCTGGGTCCCACGGACCCATCGGGACCCATGTAAGGGCCGGCTCTGAGCAGATAGTTGTCATGTATGACATTTGTTGATGTGTATTCCAAGTACACAGTTTCCTCAGGTTATAAAGGGAACTGTTCCACTGGGGTGAATTTTGGAAAAAAAAAAGGAAAAAAAAAAAGTAGACTATAGGAGGCTTATTTGAAAGTGAGGAATTAGCCAGACTGGATAACTAGAACATATGAGACAGCTGCAGAGAGGGATCATTGTGATCATGTGCAGGATTCAATGGAAAGAAAATCTAGTATAGAAAATGATAAAGTCACTTTCACAGGGCCGACCGAAGACACTGTGCTGCCTTGGTCCAAGGATGAAGTATGCCTTCCCCCCAAAACCATGCCCACCAAAACCACACCCAATAAAACATGCAGACCTTACACCCACACAATCCCAGAAGGAGGAGATGCTCCACGAAACGTAAGTTCGGGCAGCTATGCGAGGTGGGGGAATGCCATCCACAGATGGCAGCTAAGCTAATGAGACACACATCACCCAAAATACACTGCCACACACACCACCCAAAATAGACTGTCATACACACACAAACCAGCCAAAATACACTGCCACACACACTGCCCAAAATAGACTGCCACACACATCACCCAAAATACACTGCCATACACACACACCGCCCGAAATACACTGCCACACATTGCCCAAAATAGACTGCCACACGCATCACCCAAAATACACTGCCCTACACACACCACCCGGAATACACTGCTATACACACACACTGCCCGAAATACACTGCCATACACACACACTGCCCGAAATACACTGCCACACATTGCCCAAAATAGACTGCCACACACATCACCCAAAATACACTGCCATACACACACACCGCCCGAAATACACTGCCACACATTGCCCAAAATAGACTGCCACACGCATCACCCAAAATACACTGCCCTACACACACCACCCGGAATACACTGCTATACACACACACTGCCCGAAATACACTGCCATACACACACACTGCCCGAAATACACTGCCACACACATCACCCAAAATACACTGCCATACACACACACCGCCCGAAATACACTGCCACACATTGCCCAAAATAGACTGCCACACGCATCACCCAAAATACACTGCCCTACACACACCACCCGGAATACACTGCTATACACACACACTGCCCGAAATACACTGCTATACACACACACTGCCCGAAATACACTGCCACACACACACCACCCAAAATACACTGCCATACACACACACCACCCAAAATACACTGCCACACACACCACGCGAAATACACTGCCACACATGGAGCCTGCTGAAAGGGTTGTCACACATACTGACTGAATGGGGCAATATTATAGCCGGGCAGAGAAGGATGAAGAATAATGGTATATACACAACAATTTAGTAGGGTAAAACAAAGCTAGTACAGGTACTCAAACTTGTATAAAGCTAAAGCAGGAAAGTATTAAATCAAGGGATTGTTGAAATCACAAATACAGCATGTAGTTAATATCAGCAGGTAAAAGTGCTGGTAAAAATGTACCCTTACTACCAAGTGAGAAAATGAGCCTCTTAACCCTTTGAGTGCCAGAGGGGTACGCAACGCATTGCAAAGCAATGCATTGCGTACCCATCTGGCATTCAAACAGTTAATGTACAGAAGGATCTGCCCACTCTGTTATGGTCTGCAGCGATCCATGATTTATCTCTCTGCTGGTCATTTTGAGTAGACTGCTTCAAGATAGCATCCATTCACAATGCTGGATTGAACAACGCCATTTTAGCAGCCTGCACAGCTACTTTAGGCCAGTATAGCGTGCGGATGCGTTTCTTCACCTCCTGGCTTCGGGAGACTGTTCAGGAGCAGGAGCAGGTGCAGCGTAGCAGCCACTCACTGGCAGGGGAAGAAAATATGCACTGAGGGAGCCTCTGCTACACCTCTTCTTGGTGCAAATTGTCGCCCCTGTCAAAGTGCCGTCTGGGTCCCTTGGACCCACCGGGACCCATCTAAGGGCCGGCCCTGCACTTTCACCACTAATTATAGTATTGAGTTTAATGAGTCAAGGGCATAATCAGGGGCGGATTGTGGGAGACTATCAACCCAGGGATTCTTTTTTCTAGATCATTAATAAACAAATGAAAAAGCATTGTGCCCAGGACTGAACCCTATGGCATCCCACTTACAAATTTAGACCAAGTTGAAAAGGTTTCATTTACAAAAACTGCCATCTATCATTTAACCAGTTCTCAATCCATGCACAGATATCACTAAATTACTACTTACCCTTTGTAAAATGCAAGTAAAGTAGTCTGACTTGATCTTTTCTTCATAAAACCATTCTGTCTCCTACTAATAATATTGTTTGACTTCACATAGTTCTGAATATTGTTCTGACTTTTATTTAGAGAGAAGACTCATTGTTTCAGACATTTAACAAAGACAAATTCAGCCGTGATGGCACTTCATAGATTACACTTAAAAAATACTCAGTGCCAAAAGGAACATAATTAGATTTCAGAGCTGGTAATAGTTTAAAAAAACTAGCATAGAAAGAATATTAAAGAAAAAACAAACAATCATACCTTTATCTGCTGCCTTGGCTCAGAAAGCTCCACACTCTTGCCCCTGTTGGAAGGTACAAAAACACTGCGTAACAGTCTAGGTTTTGAAACACTTTCTGTGGTTTTTGGCATGATGCTTTCTTCTTGCTGAGATATTAGATTTTCTTGGGATAATGGTCTAGAAGTGGATACTTCCTGATCAAAGCTCCTTGATCCAATGCTGCCCTTTTGCAGACTAGCAGGAGATGGGGTGGGCTGTAGAACATGATCTACAGTGTCCTGAAAATCTCCAGGATCGAGGGATTTTGCTTTAAAGACAGATCCATTGGGACTGAACTGGTTGTCCACTGCAGGTCTATAGTCAGGCCACATTGTTTGCCTCCTACTTGCCTTAGATCCTCCGTTACAGTTAATGTAGTTGCCATATTTGTCACATATGCTCTGCTCTGGAAGCATAAATTGTCCATTAAGTGGCTTCTCTTCTCCAAGGACCCCCAAGGACTGAGCTCTTCTTCTAGCCAATGGGCTTCCCCCTCTTAAGGTGTTAGAGCTGGTCACAGAAAGTTTCTGAATATCATGGAGTATCCCAGAGATGTATCCTTCCAACCCAACAGTGCTGCCACGTACCATGGTCTACAGATAACAAAAACATCAAGATTAGTAAGTATTCATTGGTAAGAAAAGGCCCACTACCTTTAAACCACTTGGTTGTTAGAGAGGTCTTCTTCACATTGCAAAACATTTTAAAGGAAAGTGTTTTGATTAGTGTAGCACTTTGCCTAGAATTCTATTATATTTTATATTTTTATTATGCTGATGTTTACTATTCTCGTCTCTCCTGCCCTTCAAAATAATCCTCTACAGGCTTTGTCTTACATCAGTGCTGCTGACAACTTTCCCTCTTGAGACCCTCTGACCCCAAGGATTGATGGATGTGTAAGTGTAGGAGGCAGTATATAAAGCCGTGGGGAACAAGGGCAAAACAGTAGATCCCTACCAATGTAGTTAAATGCAAATGTAAATAAAGAAATGGCAAGAAAATAAAGGCATTTAGACTAAGTCTGAAGCAACAGATAATTCCTCGAAATACAGAGAGTGCTACAAAGAGTGCAAACAGGAAATTACTTTAGCAAAATTAGGAAATTAAATTCAAGTTGAAAAAGGAGAGCAAGACTAATCCAAAAAACCTTTTTTAACCCCTTAAGGACTGGTCGCGCACGGACCTTTTTTCTAGAATCCGATTCCGGACTCCATGAACGGCATGCAGCTGCACGGGGAGCCCGAAATTCCATGACGGTCCAGGACCATCATGGGTCCTTAAAGCGGAACTATCAACTAGATTCAAACTTTTTATAGTGGGTTTTAACCCTTTGAGTGCCAGAGGGGTATACAACGCATTGCAAATGTGTTGCGTACCCCTCTGGCACTCAAAGGGTTAATAGTTAACCCAAGATTAGAGCTGGGTGTATTTTGTAAAAAAATTGCTTACAAGTGCAGATATTAGCCCATCAAAATTGGCCACTTCTGCGTTCTGCGGGACTGGATATCCCCCTTGACTTCCCAGCTGCCCCAGGGATCGCATTCACGCTCCCCTTTGAAGCTGGGTTTCTGTGCTGTAGCGTTACAGCAAACTCCTTGTACAATGCTACTGAGGTTGCAACCCCAGCTGCTTAGTAGCGCTAGTTGCCAGAATAATTACTTTATTTAACAGATTTCTCCTCTCTTCCATAGGCGTCAGGCAGGACAGAGTGCGGACATCTTGCCATTGTGACATCCGCGCGCCTGCGCTGTCAGTCCCAGCCGGAGCCAAATGGCTCCTAGCAACACCTCCTAGACCCGGCTGGGATTGACAGCGCAGGAGCGCAGACGTCACAATGGGAAGGTGTCCGCACTCTGTCCTGCCTGACGCCTATGGAAGAGAGGAGAAATCTATTAAAAAAGGTAATTATTCTGGCGACTAGCACTACTAAGCAGCTAGTCGCCAGATGAGGACTTAGTGAAGGTAAAGATTGTGTGGGGTGGTAGTTCCCCTTTAAGAATTTTCTTTAGAGAATAATCACCTGAAATCATATTATCCAAATGTTAAATAAATCATGTGCCATATGCCATATAATCTTATCCACATGCCAAATGAAGCCTCTGGTCTACCTCCGCTACATAAGTGATATCCTAATCATTTGGACTGCCAGAAAACATTAACTTTTTTTATTTCACCAAAACTGCAATGCTTTCCATCCCACCATTAACCTCAAACTCAGCCATTCACCCACACTAACTTTCTAAACACCACAATCAGTATTAGAAACAATTCCAATCCAGACATCTCTCTGTACTGTAAACCAACAAGCAGGCCTAATTATCTCAGAAATAACCGTATCCAACCCAGACACACAAAAAACTATTGTTTACAGCCAGGCCCTTAGGTATAACTGGATATGTTTTGAGACCTCTGACTGCGATAAAAATCTTTCCTGAGATTTTTAAGATATTTATCAGTCACTAATATAATGCCAAGGTCACAGATATCCAAATTCAGACAGCCACCAGTGTACCCAGAAGAAATCTCCTGAGATACTAACAACCACAGGAAGAGAATAGAGTGCCATTAGTAGTCACCTACAGCCCACAAAGAACTACACAAAATCTGAAAAGGGCTCAAAACAATACTACATACGGATTGCAGATTAACCCCTTCACGACCATTGACATGCCAGGACCGTCAAAGCGGTCTGGCACTTAAGGACCAATGAAGGTCCTGGCACGTCATGGAGTTTAGGGCTCCCGGAGCGGCTGCACACTGCTCCGGGAGCCCTGAACTGGAAGTGCTAAAAAAAAAAAAGCCCCGTGGTCATCAAGTGCTGGCTCCGTGTGCCGGTCCTTAAAGAAACAGTAAACTTTTATGAAACTACATATTTTATAGAGCATTTCCTGCTGAATAAAACAAGGTCACTCCCACTGCTCTCAGATGTTTTATTCAAAATTTATAGCAGTTTAAATAATCAGGAAGTGAATTTACTGTGTTTACTTCCTGATAGTTCTAACTGACAGGAAGTGACAGGCAGTTTCTATCACATTCTATGGAGAACTGTATGTCTCTGACTTTCCTCTTCATTAGAATCTAACAGGAAATCTAATTAGAATTTGACCACTAGAGGGCACTGCTAATGTAAAAAAACATGGGTTTAAACTGTAATAACTCTGGAAATATAAATCTCTCCACAGTGGGAGTACCCTTATTTTACTCAATAGGAAATTCCCTACAATATATATTTTTTCATAAAAAAAGTTTACTGCTTCTTTAAGGGGTTAAAAAGATTATTCCCAAAACCTCCACTCCTCTCCTATAAACAGCCCCACAACATGAAACAACTGTTGGTAAAGAGCTCCCTTAACCCCTTAAGGTCCAGCAATCCCAGGGTGTCTGGTCCTTTAAGGACCAGATAGACGAGTTCGACGTGCCGTCCCACGTGACTGATCACGTGGGGTGGCACGTCGAAAGAAGGACTGAAAGAGATCGCTCCGGTCTTGGAGCAATCAACTTCAGTCCACGGTATTACTCACCTGTAGGAGCGCGGTGAGTAATAGTACGTGACGTATCAGGACTGTCACTGGTCCTTAAGTGCCGGACCAGCGTGACGGTCCAGGTACGTCACAGGACGCGAAGGGGTTAAGAATGTAACACTAAATGATACTTATAGCTGTCTACAAGACATGAGGCACCTGTACACATATATGTGTCACAGATAAGGTGTCTATACCACATTCCCACAGAAAACACAGTATCAAGGGAAATTCTCCTGCTGATCATCTAATTTTATCTACCTCATCATGTGTGTTAAATGTCCTAGCACAAGATTAAAACTTATCACAGCATTAAAAGTATAGTAATGTTTCACAATAAAAGTAGCTCCAATTAATCTTCATAGTATTTGGGTCATGGAGAGTGTTACTTCAATACTGTCAGAGTTGTAGTTCAAGAGTAACTGAATGATAAAGTATCCCCCTCTCACCCCTTTTACTGATGTAACACTGCTCACCTCAAAGCAGCAGGGTGGTGTCTAGGTGGATTGCAAAGAGGGACAATCTTCAATTAGTATAAGGGAAAAAAACTGAAAAACCTGTCAAGGGGGCAGGATTTTCCTTATGTTCACAGTAAGAAGATTGTCCCTTGCTGTGATATGTCTGGTGCCAGGACCAGATTCCACATTTGAGGGGAGGCAGCTTACTTTAGGTAAAAGGGGCGGGAGGAGGGAACTTTCTCATTCAATTACTCTTAAACTACAACTCTGTCAGTACTGAAATAATACTCTCTATGACCCAAATAATATGAAGATTAAATGGAGCTGCTGTTTTTGTGAAACATTACTATCCCTTTAAAGATCTCAGGGTGTCTGTGCCGATGAGAACTTTTAGGACACAAAGAGAGAAAGATCTGGGAGTATAAACTGATAACCAAGTTTAAAACTGTAAACTGTGGCCTGAACCATGACACATAATTTAGGTTACATTTGTTTAGCCAGAATTAAAGTGGATGTATCACCTATGCACAACATCCTCTAAATAGTTAGGTGATACATCCAATAGCATTAAAACGTTATTATTATTTGTTTTTAAGCATCCGTTTGGTTTAAATGTAACTTATAAAAGTCTGGGCTGCAGCCACTTCCGTATAGACTGCAGCCCAACGCACTGCCTCTGCTCTCCTCCTTCCTCCAATGACAGAGGCTTCTGTCAGTAAGCTGGAGCGATCTCATTGGCTAGATATCGATTTCTGCCAATGAGACTGCTCCAGTTTACTGACAGACGCCTCTGTCATTGGAGGAGGGAGGGGAGCAGAGGCAGAGCTCTGGAACCGCTGAGAACTGCAAAGAACTGCAGTCACCCGTATGGCTGCAGCAAATACTTTTGTAAGTTACATTTAAACCAAACGGAAGCTTAAAAACAAATAATAATAACGTCTTAATGCTATTGGATGTATCACCTAACTATTTAGAGGATGTTGTGCATAGGTGATACATCCACTTTAAGCATGTAAAGATGATCCCGTGTCTTCCGGATAGACTGCGGTTACAGCTGTGTACCGCATCCTGTCACTCTTCCTTTGCTCCCCTCCTTCGACCCATCCCCTTCAGATGATGGAGGATTTCTGCATGTAAGCTGGAGCACTTTCATTGGCCAGAGACTGCTCCAGCTTACATGCAGTAATCCTTCGTCATCGGAGGAGGATTGATCGAGGGAGGGGAGCAGAGGCAGAGAGACAGACTGTGGTACAGAGCTGTAACCGCAGTCTGTCCAGGAGGAAGACACTGGAATGTTTTACACACTTAATTTCGGCTAAACAAAGAATTAAAAAAAAATTACAATTGTATACCAGCTGGTCGCTATATAAACTTCCATTTTAGACAAACATGTATAGGGGTGATGGATCACCTTTAAAGAGGTAAACAGAAGGGAATAGTTCCCCATAATTTCCATCTCTTTTCCTTTTGTGTTGTATGTTCTGACTGTATTGTCACATGTCTCAATATGTCTAATCCCTATTTTACAGAACTGTGGAATAACCTGCTGCCTTATAAATTAAGGATATCCTGTATAATAATTTGCTAAATGTATGTTTGTCAGAAGCTGTCATGAGCAGTACAGTTGGCTGCGCATGCTGTAGTCATGCACAGTACAGACTGCCCGCATCATGGTTGATAACGGAGTGGGCTGCTCCAAATTCAGACCATAGTCCTCTCTGCGCACCAAAGGACTACGGTCTGAATTTGGAGCAGCCCGCTCTGTTATCAGCCGTGGCGTGGGCAGTCTCTACTGTGCATGACTGCACTGCGCCCGTTGCTCGGTGGCACTGTGGCCCGTTTACATGGGCTCGTCAACTAGTGATTTCCCTCTAGGCCTGAAGAAATGTTCATGACTGTATACATATTTATAACAAAGAATTAATTCTGGAATTTTGTAGTTTTTACTTACAAAATGTATACCAAATTGGTAGGGTTTGTGGGGACTGACAATAATTCATGGATCCCAAAAGTTATAAATGTTTAAAAAATCAGCATTTAACATTGAAGGACACATATTTCATATAGAAATACTTGGTAAATATATTATGAGCTATATTTCTGAGCGTACTAATTAATATAGAACTCAGAATAGCATCTAATAAAGGGGTAGAGTCTAGTTAATGGGCCATGGTATTCTGTGACAATATGGACTATTTCATCACTTACTTTCATAGGTTTAAGCTGCACTTGAGTGATCCTGGAAGGATCCACCACGGGCTTGGGGCGCCTCAAGGTGTCCAGCACATTCTGCCATTGTGGTGGAAGACCCACAAACTTGCCCTCCTTGGCATCAAAGGATGTGTGCACTCGGTGCTGGAAATTCAGAGGAGCAGAAATTTCTGGTCGTTTCTTCTTCTTCTTACGAAACATGGTGTAAGGCTGGGGGGCCTGTTGATCAGAAAAACATACATTAAAGTAACACTGTGGCCCCAAAACTGTGATTAAGTACAGACCTCTTGGTAGGGACAGGTCTGTCTAAATAGTAAATAATTCACTAGAACTAGTGGTCTTATTAGTCAATCTAAAGAGGTGCACAGTGTAGCAAACCAGCTGCACCAAAGCAGAGAAATTAAAGCGGAACTACCACCCAATATACAGTCCCCTCCCAATAATTAGGCTTATGGAGATTAGCTTCTTAATAGTGCTATTATCCGACACAAGTATCAGGTTCTGAAGTAATCTTTCTTCTTCTTCTGAGGTAGCCAGGCTTGCACACAGACATCTTGGCTTAGAGAAGTCTGTGCTCCTGCCCTGTCCATCCCGGCCTCCTCTAGAAGGCATTGCATGGTACCTTAAAGGGATAGTAATGTTTCATAATAAAAGCAGCTCTAATTAATCATCATAGTATTTGGACCTTGGAGATGTTATATCAATTCTGTCAGAGTTGTAGTTCAAGAGTAATTCAATGATAAAGTGTCCCCCTTCCGCCCCTTTTACTGATGTAACACTTTTCAGCCAGAGCAGAAGGGAGGTGCCCAGGTAGACTGCAGAGAGGGACAATCTTCAATTAAGATAAGGGAAAAACTTTGCTTGTGAATATCTCTTAAACCATAAAGGTTAGAGAGAAAAGACTTATATCATTCTTCATATTTTTTTAATGCCTACAGAATAAAATAAAGTTAAAACAAAGTATTACTATCCCTTTAAGGTACCGGAAAGGACTGACGGCTCTAAAGTAAGAAGCCTGCCCATCAGTCTCAAAAAAAGAAGGATTACTTCAGAACCTGGTACTTGTGTCGAATAATAGCACTATTAAACAGCTAATCGCCATATGCCTAATTGGGGGGGGGGGGCTTTATATAGGATGGTAGTTCCGCTTTAAAATTTACACCAGTGTAAATGGGGCTTTTAACCCTTTTAAAGGGACACTAATGTCCCATAAAAAATTCTTCTCGTTTTGTAGAGTTAAAAAAAATAACTTCTGTGGCACAAATCCTCTCTCTTATAGTTTGAGAGATATTCACATCTAAAGTTTTGGCCGACTCGAGGAGGCTCTTCACTAGAGCCAAAATCGTGTTATATAAAAATAACTATATCATTGGAACGGTCTACAAAGTGTGCTTGCAAACCAGGCACATTTTGTAGACCTTTCCAATGAAGTAATTCTTTTTAAATAACGCAATTTCGGGCTCTGCTGCAGAGCCACCGGCTGGTCCCTGGACCTGGATCTTGTGCTGTCAGCACAGCGCTGACGTCAGGAGAAGGGGAGGATGGGGGAACTTTACATGTGAATATCTCTCAAACAGTAAAGGTTTGAGAGATAGGATTTGTTCCAGAACCATTTTTTTTTTTAAATGCTACAAAACAAGATGAATTTTTTATGGGACATTACTGTCCCTTTAATGCTAGAGAGATCTCCAATGCATTGCAAAACAATGCATTGATGTCCTCTCTAGCATTCAGTGCATTAAAAGCCCTATTAAATGGGGATTGTTATTTCCATCCCCATAGTGCAGATGGTTTGCTCCAGAATTGAACCTCTTCAACCTGATGAATAAGGTCCTTAATCTTCTTTACCTCAGGTGATCAAACAGTTACTGAGGCCTTGTGAGCTAGCATTAGACACAAATGTCTACATGTAAGACTAAATCACCAGTGGAAAATCATATCATCCACCCATCACATCTGCCATATCTACTTTGCACATGGGAGCCGTATGTTTTCTTGCAAGAGTGAGTTAGAAAGTATCACATTTATTTTCATATAATTAAATTACAATATTAGAAATAAAGAAAGGCAATGGCACACACTAAAAAAAAAAAAAAATCACAATAATTAATATATGTGGAGGTGCACGTCCCATAGGTATAGGTATATTAAATGTACTCAGCCTGGGTATCCCCGGGGTATGAGCAAGGATAGCACACTTCTGGAATTCTTCTATTGTTAACCCTTTATTGTAACATCATGAAGAGCCAAACATTTTCGGTCCTTGTCTGGACCTTCCTCAGGGCAAAAGGTTACAACACACCTGTACTCATATATATATATATATATATATATATATATATATATATATATATATACATACACACACACATACACGAGGATTGACACACCGCTACCCTCTGAATCCACCGCTGGATCATCATAACTGGAGGGGGGGCAAGGGTTGAGCTGGAGGAGAAGCTGGGAGTCTCCACCCATAAGACTCCTCCTTTTGAGAATGGATTCTGCCCTCCCAAGGAGGATCTCCACCCCGTGGTACCCATGTTCCATATTGGATGATTGAAAAAAAGTAAATCACATTGTGCTGCTCTTTTTGAGTGCATATGGAAAGAGGAGCAGCCATGTTAACTCTTCTACAGCAACAATACAACTGACCAGTCAAGGGCAAAACATTTTCACAATCAAGTATGGAGTTGGTGTTTCTTCCCAAACAGAAAATAACCAGTTTGGCCAATACAACAAGTTTAAAAATAAATTGTTGTGGAAACGTTATGACTCATCCTTGGATTTATCAGATCCTGGACTTATTTATAATACAAAAATAATGTGATGTGGGGGGAAGCCAACTGTGCAATATGTAGTAGACAAAACATATCCATTGACTGAAAACAGGCTCTCGATGCTAGAGAGGCCTCCAAGACATTGGTTCACAATTCATTTCAGACTTCTCTAGCATTCTAGTTCTATTGTGTAAATAGTTTGTAGATATTTGCCCTAGAATTGCTCAACCTTTGTATTTATTCATTTACACCTGTCAATTTATTTGCTTAACTCATGTCTGAAAGCTGCTTAGGTCTTATCTGTCTCTCCCTGCTGCCTACTTTTGTATGTTCCTTGCAGGCCCGGACTGGTCATCGGGCATACCGGGCATTTGCCTGGTGGGCCAGTCCAGGGCCAGTCGGGGCGTTTATAAAAAATTTAATCATTAATCGAGTTTGGGACGTCTTTCACTTTCTGAAAGACGGCCACCTTGTTACAAGTTTCCTGGTGGGCGGGCAATCAACGTGCGGCACACCGCACATGATTATAAGCTCCGCCCACAATCACCGTCGGCCAACAGCCCAACCCTGAGACAGTCAGTGTCAGCATACCTCCCAAGTGTCCCTCTTTAGGAGGGACAGACCCTCTTTTAGACCCAAATCCCTCTGTCCCTCTTTCCCACCCTGATGTCCCTCTTTTTAGGATATCAGACTGTGTGGTGGGTATATAAGTGTATCACATTGCTCCACAGCAATAAAACCCTCATTATTGTATGTTTAAAACGTCAGTATATGTGTTTATAAATTAGTCTGCTTAAATAAAATACTTTGGTCCTGTTAGAAGTCATTTATTAGATTACACAACGAGGTGTCAGTAGGTCATGAAACAGCCTAAAAATTCTCGTTAATGCCCCGCCCACTGGCCACACCCCCAGCAACACCCCCTAAAACACAATTGTCCCTCTTTGGCAATTTGAAATGTTGGGAGGTATGGTGTCAGTGAAGGCCGCCGCCCACAGCTCCAGAGCGGAGAAGCCCAAGAGGTGAGTGTGGTACTAGAGAGGGACAGAGAATGAGCAGAGGCCCAAAAGCTGAGGGTGGCACTGTAGAGGGACAGAGGCCCATTAAAGATTTGAGTATGTGGAGGAGTGGGACAGGTACATAATGACACTGATAAATTACAGTGACAAATTAACAGAGACAAATGACCTATTGTCTCTGTTAATATCTTGTTAACTACTTGGTATCTTTTATCCCCATTCTACAACCGTAAGGCACTGCAGAAAAAACTTGGTGCTATATAAATAACGAACGAACACCTGCTGCCCCCACCCCCATGGGCTGCTCAAAAAATAAAAATGGGCTGCTCAGTCCAGTCCAGGCCTGGTTCCTTGTTTCGAAACCAACTGTTTCCAAAACAGTTTCCAACAGTGCAGAATTTCAGAATTTATTGTTCAAGCACAAATGACTTATTGACCTTCTGATTCACTCACCTTTCGTGGCAGCAGTGGAATCTATAGGGTTTAACTTCTTAATGGTAAATCTTGGTAGTACTTGTGGACACACTGGAATCACTTCTGTAAACAATGTTACCATTTCTATCCCTCCCTCCATAATTCCCTCATTATTACATCACTTATAGATATTCTTCCTCTACAGCCTGTGCAAATAACCTCAGCGATGTAAAAGAAACATGGAAAAGGTGCCATGATTCCCCAAAACAAAGTCTGCACTTTTAAAGGGATAGTAATATTTCATAATAAAAGCAGCTCTAATTAATCATCATAGTATTTGGACTTTGGAGAGTGTTATTTCAATTCTGTCAGAGTTGTAGTTCAAGAGTAATTCAATGACAAAGTGTCCCCCTCCCACCTCTTTTACTGATGTAACACTTTTCAGCCAGAGCAGAAGGGAGATGCCCAGGTAGACTGCAGAGAGGGACAACCTTCAATTCAGATAAGGGAAAAACCTGAAAAACTTGTCAAGGGGGGCAGGGCTTTCACTGTTTTCATTGTAAGAAGATTGTCCCCTTCTGTTACCTGTCTGGTCTTACAACCAGATTCCCCATCTGAGAAGAGATGGCTTACACTAGGTAAAAGGGGCGGGAGTAGGGTTGCCACCTTTTCTTACAAAAAATACCGGCCATGGCATTCTCTCCATAGACTTAACATTGGACAGAAGCCAATTTTTTACTGGCCTGCCGGTAAAATACCGGCTGGGTGGTAACCCTAGGCGGGAGGGGAAACTTTGCTTGTGAATATCTCTCAAACCATAAAGGTTTGAGAGATAAGACATATCATTCTTCATGTTTTTTTAATGCCTACAAAATAAAATAAAGATAAAACAAAGTATTACTATCCTTTTAAAGCTATGATGGATGGTGTACAGTGAAGTATATTGCAGAGAGAATACACATAAATAAAGATCAAGATAAGAAGAATGGGTAAAGAGAACAGGGGGTATAGAGACTCATGCTGGTAGTGGGGGACATAGTAATAAGAGAGATAGACAATGGCATAACGGAGTCAGTATGCATCCACAATAAATATATTACTGTGTGGATCTGCTGAAGTAAGATGCTGTTTGTGAAGCAGTTAACTAATCACTCAGTACTTTGAGGAGATTGAACAAACTCAAACAAACACCACATTATCTGTGTGACCCTGACAAGACATAATTAATCAGCATACACAGATAAAAAGGGAAAGTCCACATAGTTCCCAGCTTAAAGGGCAATTGCCATGTTTTATTAAGCGTGCTACTATGGGAGCAGAACTAGTAAAAAATGCGGGGCTGCGCAGTTCCAAACCATCTCCAGTCAGGCACTGGGGGTGAGGGGGGCTGGAACCAGAAAATCGTTGGTAGGAACACAAACCGTAAGTGATAAACCTCCATAGACCCTCACAAGCCCAAAGCAGAGGGTCTATGGTGACTCCATTTGCAGCCCAGCCATACTGAACTGGACACATTTCCTTGCTGTTCAGTCTTTTCTCCTGGGTGCAGGGGTCTCCTTTCAAACACAGACAAAGAGCATGCAACATTTAGGCAGTATATCGTTCTTCATGTTTTTTTAATGCCTACAACATAAAATAAAGATGAAATGAAGTACTACTATCCCTTTAACATTCAAGGAGAACCATTCTCTTTAATTAGGCATCCACACAACATTAGTTACCATCAGTGACTATCCATGTGCAATGCATTGGATACCTCTATGGCACTCAAATGGTTAACCCTTTGAATGCCAGAGGCAATGCATTCTGTTCCCCTCTGGCACTCAAAGGGTTAAAGCACAAAGTGCTGCATGCCCAAATGCCAGAGGGGTATGCGACTCATTGCACTGCAATGCACTGGATACTCTGTCTGGGAGCCAGCAGTGCTGTTTTGTACTCATTATTGTATGTTTTAATGTGATAATTACTGGTGATGAGTGTCAGACCAATAGCAGTGTCACATACCTCACAAGTGTCCCTCTTTAGGAGTGACAGTCCCTCTTTGAGATCTAAATCCCCCCCCCATTTCCCACCCTGGTGTCCCTCTTGTTAGGAGACCAGACTGTATAGTGTGTATATAAGTGTATCACATTGCTCCCCAGCAATAAAGCTCACATTAATGTTTGTTTAAACTTCAGTATAGGTGTTTATACATTACTTTGTGTAGATAAAATACCTTGGTCTCTTTCTAAATCATTTATCCAGTTACATAAAAAGCTGTCAATAGGTCATGAAGTAACAAAAAACTCTCTGTAATGCCCCTGACAATAGTCATGCCTCCAACACCACCACCTAATACACAAAAAGTAACTATTTGGTCAAATGAAATATTGGGAGGTATGTAGCTACAGCCCCTGTACACTGACTCGTGTCTGATCAGAATGAGTCCCCACCCCCAGAAGACATTATGCACCATGTACATACTGAGTGATGTTGCTGAAGAAATCAGCCATTCTAATGTCTGTTGGAAGTAGAGTAAGACTGGAGCAGCTTTACCCTGCCTCACATTACTGCCAGAGTATATGGAAATTGCTGATTTCTTCTGCACCATCGCTTGATACAAGGGCAGTAAGTGAAAACATCCTTGGGGCGTGGCCAGACACAAAGCTCCATGGTGCCTTCTCCCCACCTCCCAAACCCTCCCACAGTGCAACATGCCCCTACTAATGGCTGCTGACACAGTCAATGCCACCAACCTTTCATTGTAGTTAGGATACATGGTTTTAAAGCACATTTAATGTGCTTTAATACTATTTAAATTGTTCTGGGTAGTGTATACCTTTCACAAGACACTCACCCAACCTTATATGCCACAGGTATGGCATGCAGAGGAATCTCAAAGTCATTGAGGCCTTTTCCCATCAAAATTCATCTTCTTCTTCATCCTCACTGGACACACAACATCTTCCATGTGGTCAAAAGCCCCTACTTCTTTTCGCACCCTCCAAATTTGTAAGATACATGTTTTCACATGCATGCACATTTGTCATACACTGGGTCCAATGAATTACGCATGTGTAAAGTGGCTGTTAGATGCAAGAAGAAACAGGGACTTCCAGATGCATGGAGGGCATGGCAGGCCCAGAGGGGTAGAAGAAGAAGATTAGTTTTGATGGAAGGCCTGGGTGACAGTGGTACCTCTCAGCATGCCATACCTAAAGCATATAAAGTAGGTTTGGTGTAAGGTCTTATAAGGGTAGGGAACTGTGGTTTCATTTTAGAAGTTAGCATTCCTTTAGGAAAGCCAAAATCTAAAATGAAATGTAGTGATATACACATTATTATGTACAAGCTTGCATCAATAAAATGTATGCCATTATTACATAGGGTTGTCACCTTTCTTCAAAAAAATTCCGGCCATGGCATTCTCTCCACAGACTTAACACTGGACAGAAGCCAATTTTTTACCGGCCTGCCGGTAAAATACCAACTGGGTGGCAATACTATTATTACAGGACAACTCAAATGTAATCTTAAATATGCTGTGTGCAGGGCCCAACGGTTATTTCTTGGTTAAGTAAGCTTTATAAATCTCAGTAGTGATAGCATAGTAATGTCAATAAGCTTTAATAGATAATAACATTACAAATATCGCTACATTGACAGCTTTAGAACATGTCAGTCATTACAAGCTTGCATAAACAAAACATTCAGTCAGTGTTTATACAGAACCGGAGCACAGCTTTATACACATACACTGGGAAACATGAGTTCAGGATTAGGTTTCAAAGCTCTAGAATCTAATTTTTTTCATACAGACTTGGAGAACATGACAATTACATGACTATAACCCCATTTATTTTTAGGTGTAAGTGTTCATTTAAAGAAGAGGTGTGCCAAATCTCTGTTCAATCTCCAAACAGAATAAAGCAGACTGCATGCATGTATATATATATATATATATATATATATATATATATATATATATATATACACACACACACACAAAACCTCTGCCTGAACACCCCCTGCCTCACTAGTAGTACCACTTACTGGTTTCAGGGAGTGAGAGTTTGAGGACATTGTTATATCATTATCTTTAACTTTAATTTACAAAGCACAAATATATTATTTGTCAATGTAAAGGGGGGGGGGGGAGATATACAAACAAAACAATGTAAAACATACACAAACTACAAAAAGTGCAGAGGTTCCTGTTGCCGAGAGCTTACAATCTAGAGGACATAGAAGGGTAAGAGAAACATGAGTAGGTGGTAGTGTCATACAATCGAATAAACAGGTAGGACAGAGTAGGTGTGTGCGGATAGAATATGGTCGAGTAGAGTTGTGGGAGCTAGAGTACGGGAGATGTCATGTGGTGTGCGGTAGGCTTCACTAAAGAAGTGAGCTTTTCACTTAGACATACATCCCAACATTTCAAATAGCCAAAGAGGGACACTTCTGACTTAGGTGGCGTTTCTGGGGGCGTGGCTGATAGGCTGGGCATTTCCAATAATTTTTAGGTTAGTTCTTAACCTATCTGCACCTCTTTGTGTAACTGATTAATGATTTAGAACAAGATCAAAGTATTTTAAAGGAGCAGTAAACTTTTTTTCTGAAAACACAAATTTTTACAGAGCATTTCCTGCTGAATAAAACAGGGTCACTCCCACTGCTGTCAGATGTTTTATTCAAAATTTATAGCAGTTCAAATAATCAGGAAGTGAATTTACTGTGTTTACTTCCTGATAGTTCTAACTGACAGGAAGTGACAGGCAGTTTGTATCACATTCTATGGAGAACTGTATGTCTGACTTTTCTGACTTTCCTCTCCATTAGAATCTAACAGGAAATCTAACAGGAAATCTAATTTGACCACTAGAGAGCGCTGCTAATGTAAAAAAACATGGGTTTAAACTGTAATAACTCTGGAAATAAAAATCTCTCAGCAGTGGTAGTACCCTTATTTTACTCAATAAGAAAATCCCTGCAATATATATTTTTTCATTAAAAAAAG
The DNA here is from genome assembly GCA_037306005.1 of Rhinophrynus dorsalis. Lineage (NCBI taxonomy): Eukaryota > Metazoa > Chordata > Amphibia > Anura > Rhinophrynidae > Rhinophrynus > Rhinophrynus dorsalis. The sequence goes on from CM074728.1 coordinate 27,112,230, forward strand.
TTTACTGCTCCTTTAATTACACAGATTCAGTTATAAACACATGTATTGAAGATTAACAACACATTTATGTGAGTTTTCTTGCTGTGGAGAAATGAAATACACACCACACAGTCTGATCTCCTAAAAAGAGGGACAAAAGGGTAGAAAGAAGGAGCAGAGGGAATTGGGTCTAAGAGGGACTGTCCCTACTAAAGAGGGACACTTGGTAGGTATGCTTAGAGAGTGACTGTTAACAAGCTGGGTGAGAGTCAGAGAGCAGGGTAATGAGTTCCAGAAATTGGGGATGCTCTTGAAATGTCTTGAAAGCATGAGTGAGGTGATTATAAGCAAGGAGAAGAGGAGATAATTGGTAGAACATAAACGGAAACTTGACAAGTACTTGGAAATGTGGGTAGAAAGGGTAGTAGATCTGGGAGGATACAGACCACAATATAGAGGAATAACAGCATTTATCAAATACAATTAGACTTTGAAAGATGCTGGAGAATCAGACGGTTTGGAAAAAATACTGTTAATAGTAAAAATAAACTCTTCTCATTGTGAGAAGAAGATCTGCAAAAATTGCCCTTACAGGTATAACACTGAAAGAAAAAATTTAATTTGTTTCCACCCTTGCGCGACACTGGAATCCTGCTCGACAAGCCTATTGATTTTAATCAATTGCTCATTAATCTATCACCTGTATGGCCTTTGTGGAAACATTTGATTAAAGGGATAGTAATACTTAAAATGTAAAAAGAAATATGTTGTAGGGTTTATCCCTCTGAGTAAAACAAGAGTACTCCCACTGCTGAAGGGTGTTTCATTCAAAAGGTATTACTTTTCAAAGCTGAATTTTTTAGGTGCAATATCACAGTGGCCTGAAATTGTACAGTTGCGCTGTTGCTACACCATCCTATGGAGATTTATGGTCCCGGGACCAGAACTGTCCATAGGATGGTGTAGCAACAGCGCCACTGTACAATTTCAGGCCACTGTGATATTACACCTAAAAAATTCAACTTTGAAAATGAATAACTTTTGAATGAAACACCTTTCAGCAGTGGGAGTACTCTTGTTTTACTCAGGGGGGTAAACCCTACAACATATTTTTTTCACATTTTAAGTATTACTATCCCTTTAAAGATAAATGTTAATAGTTTAAGGCCGCATGATTAAAGCAGTCAGTCCCATATAAGACCAATAAAATAATAATGACAGTGAGTTTACCTTTTGAGTTTGAGAGGAGTGAGCAATATGTTTATTCAACCCTCTGACACTCAAAGGGTTTATAGTTCAAATAAAAAATAGAGGAATTATGGGGCAAACCAACTGCACTAAAATGGGAGGGGGAAGATTAAACTTTTCCATTCATTTAGTTCAGCTTTTAAGGGGCAAATATATAGACAGCTTTGTTCCCCTGGGAGCACAAATTCTGATGGAGCTAGGGAAGCTGCATTGCGAACAATGGTGGACCAACAAGGAAGAAGAACAGGCCTCTGGAAAGATCTCTAGGGCCCCCCTAGTGGGCTCCACAGAAGAGAGTGACCAGCAAGACTTTCGCAGTCCAGTCTCAATTAGGGTGACAACATGGCCCTGATTGCCGGGGACAGTCCCGATTTTAAATGTGTGTCCCATTTCCCAGACAGCCCCCTTCTGGGACAATACAAAGTCCCTGAATAAAGACTGTAAACACTAGAAAGAGAGCTGCCCATTGCCTACTGTGACAGAAAGTGATACCTCTGCTGAGCTACAAGAAAATGGCTTCCAGACAGAGCTCTGAACACTAGAGAACTGAGCCTTCATCCTGACCTCAATCAGGAGGTGCAGAGCAATTTTTTTGAGAACAAAAATGCTGAAAATATATCCTGCCAGCAGGATACAGAAAATTCCCCGGGCTCCTGACTCTGAAAGGGTTAAATAGGTTCTAAGGGAGCAGAAATGCCTTACTTCCCAGGGCTACAAATACCACAGCAGGTGATTGGCCAGGGTTATCTGTAAATCAACTTTAACACCCTTTCTGAATACAAAAGCAGTGGGCACTAATCACAATAATTAATTGAATAGATCTCATTACAAACAGCCTTGCAATGTATTGGACACCCCTCTGGCACTCAAAGAGTTAAAGTTATATCAGGCTATTTCATGTTTAGGTTTTAGTGCTCCTTTGACACACATCCAATCACAGGCACCAAAAACAATGTAGATTACATTTAGAGAAAAAATGCATATTTCCCAACATTTCAAATTGCCTAAGAGGGACACTTGTACTTTAGGGGGTGTTACTAGGAGTGTTGCTGGGGGCGTGGCTGGGGTCCGGGGCATTACCGAGAATTTTTAGGCTATTTCATGACCTATTGACACCTCCTTGTGTAACCTAACAAATGACATAACAAAACCAAAAGTATTTTATTTACACACACACTAATTTATAAACACATACACATAAACAAACAATAATGTGAGTTTTATTGCTGTAGAGTAACAACATTATGCACTTATATACACACCACACAATCTGGTCTCCTAATAGGGGGACATCAGGGTGGAAAAGAGGGACAAAGGGACAATAATGTGAATTTTATTGCTGTAGAGTAACATTATATACTTACATACACACCACACAATCTGGTCTCCTAAAAAGAGGGACATCAGGGTGGAAAAGAGGGACAAAGGGACAATAATGTGAATTTTATTGCTGTAGAGTAACATTATATACTTACATACACACCACACAAGCTGGTCTCCTAAAAAGAGGGGCATCAGGGTGGAAAAGAGGGACAAAGGGATTTGGGTCTAAAAGAGGGACACTTGGGAGGTATGCAAATGATGCAGTGCACTTAACTTTTGCACTCCCAGAGGCTCAATACAAGAAATGCCCCACAGACACCACTAGAGTTCACAGGGAAGAGAGATATCTGTTCACTGAGCAGTATTTCCATGGGAACTGATTAGCATTTCAATGTGAAAGAGTGAAGAGACCCAGCTATCTCCAGCATTAACCTTGAGAAGGTCGAACTGTACAATGGTATTGTCATACCAAGGTGATTTATATCCTGAGGCTGGGTAAAAACAAGATTACTTCCCTTTACTAGAAAGTGCTTGCGTTAACCCCTTCACTGGCAGAAGCAGCACATAACCCTAGATTGCCAAAGGGGTGTCAAAAGGTTTTGAAGATCAAGGAGTCGCATACCCCATAGGCACTTGGAGTGTTAAAACACACCAATAAACAGCAAAAAATTATTTTGAACTGCATATCAATGCTAGTGTGGATCCTAGAGATGACTGACAAATTGCGGTGCAATATTTTGGAGACGATTCTACCATCAAAGTGATTAAAATCACTGTTCCTGATGTTTAATGCCACTTTTTTAATCTATGCAACAAAGTGCTAAAAAATTCCATTAAAATAAAATCTAATACAAAAAAAATGTATATTCTGCGAGTATAAAATGCCTAATTTTTCTTGGTTGCTCTGTTATAAATATACTCCAGTTACAGTGTAGTCAGGATTTAATTATACCACTATAACAAAATCTAATTTTAGAGGGTATCTAGCAAATGTCATTTTTAATTGCTGTTAAAGGGGAACTATAGCTATAGGAATATGTTGCTTTTAAAGGGATAGTAATACTTTGTTTTATCTTTATTTTATTTTGTAGGCATTAAAAAAAACATGAAGAACAATATGTCTTATCTCTCAAAACTTTATGGTTTGAGAGATATTCACAAGCAACGTTTCCCCTCCCGCTCCTTTTACCTAGTGTAACCCATCTCTTCTCAGATGTGGAATGCAGTCCATAGACCAGACAGATAACAGCAGGGGGACAATCTTCTTCCTATGAGAACAATGAAAGCCATGTCCCCCTTGACAAGTTTTTCAGCTTTTTCCCTTATCTTAATTGAAGATTGTCCCTCTCTGCAATCTACCTGGGCACCTCCCTTCTGATCTGGCTGATCAGTGTTACATCAGTAAAAGGGGCGGGAGTGGGATACTTTATCATTCCATTACTCTTGAACTACAACTCTGACAGAATTGAAATAACACTCTCCAAAGTCCTAATACTATGATGATTAATTAGAGCTGCTTTTATTATGAAACATTACTATCCCTTTAATTTGTTTAATCAGGAGGATTGACTTGGGCATGTCTTCTATACACACACACACACACACATACATTCACTTTTTTGTTTGTTTTCACTGAACTCTATAGTGGATGTCTATGTTCACACAGGCAACTTGCAGAATGCTTAAACAGGTTGCATTAAGACAGGGGAGTGCAAGTTGTTTTGTTTTTTACTGCAGGCCACACTATATATGTAAGGGCCACATAATTTGTTTTATTGATAATAATGGTGAACTATAGTAACTATTAAAAATAAAGTTTATATCAACTTTATTCATGCAAAGGTGAACAGATATAGGCCTAGTGCTAGCCACTGAACAATTTTGATCAAGTCATTAGGAATACTGACATTTAATTGATTGTACTATTCTTGAGAACTGTAGGATGGCACACAATGGTAGCACCAGGAAGGTGCTTAGGCCCTACTGGTCTATTAGTACATCAGTGCTGGCTAAATAAGTATAAAAAATGTTTTTTTTAAAAAAGCTCAGGAGATCAGTATGGAATAAGATGGGCCACATTTGGCGTGCAGGCTTTAGCCCCTAGTTTCATGCTTAACCCCTTAAGGACCAGCGGTCCTGGGGTGTGTGGTGCTTTAAGGACCAGATAGGGAAGTTTGACATGCCGCCCCACATGACTCATCACGTGTGCCAGACCGCCGAATGAGGGACTTGCAACGATCAACTTCAGTCCCCGCTTAAAAGTACGTGGCATGCCAGCGTGACGGTCCGGTTACGTAATCGGACACGAAGGGGTTAAAGACCTGAGTCTTGTTTCCAAATTAAGACTTGGAGCTTTAGGCCCCACAGCCAATACCTAGCAATCGCCTTAGCTAAACATTGGCCATCTGAGGATGATGTGCGTTGTAATCTACATACCTGGGAACTTTCCATTGATGTCCACCCGGAGGGAAGTCCTCTGGTGCAGCAGGTGGTGAGAATAATGACGCAAATCGCGTCAAAAAGGGGCGAGGCTTAACACGCTCAGGGGGGTAGAGGGCTTAAAGGTGTGAGACAGAGCTCAAAAGAAGGCTGGGGAAGGAGTAACAACGGGGGAAACAGCAGGAGTGGGTAGAGTTTCAACAGAAACTCCCCACATCCGGAGGAATCAGCCTCTGCCCCGGAGACCCGGTAAACCAGTGTCAAAACCAGAGTCTCCGGGGCAAATCCGGAGAGTTCCCAGGTATGGTAATCTAACAACAGCTGGAGGGACACTCTGCCCACCCCTTGCTGAGGTGGAAATGGATCCAATGTAGCCTTTCAGTATGTACTTTGTATAAGCAGCCAATCTGAGGCGAGATGAGGTGGGAACCCTAATTGTTAAGGGGAAATGTGAGCAAGTGGTACTTTATAGAAAGCAGAGATGGTAAAATGAATAGCCTCCTAGCTGAGGTTCATACAAATAGACGGTTCAAAATGTCTTTAGGCAGACATAAGGCTATCCTGAACATAAAAACACAGAACTGTGTGGTGTTTATTAGCAGTCAAAGGTAGGCTGACCAGACCTCACCATTAACTGGGTACTCATATGAAAATGCTTACTACAGGGATGTCTTGATTTCTGTGCGGCCCTGAAATATGCATATCTCTTGTCTGTCCCTAGTTAAAGGTGAGCTCTGACCAGCCTAGAAGGGAAGCGATTATGGAAATGTGAAGTCTGCTACTATGGCAATATAAAGAACTAGTTGAACAGCTCGTTACACGGGCCACAGTGCCACTGCCACCCGGTCATGGGCCAGTCACGCGCAGTAGAGATTGCCCGCGCAACGACTGATACAGAGCTGGACGCTCCTTTGGAGTGCCCAGATCTGTATCAGCCGCGGCACGGGCAATCTCTACTGTGCATGACTACAGCACGTGCAGCAGTGTCTACTGCGCATGTCACAGTGTTACACACGATTTAGCTAATTATTATATAGGATACTCCCTGCCTGTTATTTGAACTCCAGCACAGCTACCCCTTGGCTGGTAGCAATACTGGGCTAAAGTAAGGACATTCATGGCTAAAAGGAGAAGTACCTCCTAGATGCATAAAATACTTTCCTTAAAAAATAACAGCATTGTGACACTGGAGCTTATCAATAATACTCCTAAATGGCCCAAAGAACCTTATAAAGGTACTGTTAGGTTTTGATATTTTCATTATTCCCTGAATTTTCCGAGGACCTCTTAACTCCGCTGGTTCATCCTTATTCTGCCCTCTTTTTCCTTCAGTGTTCCCACTGGCGATGAAACATCCACCTTACCAAAGGAAATTTGAAGGATCAGCATGAGCTAAGAGGATTGGGAGAGATATGACCAGTGCACATCACCAGAGGAGGAAGCATTGAGAGTTAAGACTCTTACTATATTTTGTGTTGCTATGGAAACAGTGAAACAAAAAAAAACCTGTGAAAAAGATGTGATGACAAAAGTAAAAACATAGAAATATTTATCTTCTTAAAGCGGAACTACCACAGCAAAGAAACTCCTGCCCCAATAATTCCACATCTGGCGACTAGCTGCTCAGTAGTGCTACTCTCCAGAATTATTACCCCGTTAACAAGAATATCCATTGTTCCCAGACTGACAGGCAGGACGGAGCGAAGACATCTTCCCATAGTGACGTCTGCACGCCTGCTCTGTTAGTCCCAGCCTGCTCTAGAAGGCATTGCTAGGAGCCTTTTGGCTCCAAAAGGGACTGACTGCGCAGGGGCGCAGACGTCACTATGGAAAGATGTCGGCGCTCTGTCCTGCCTGTCAGCCCGGGAACAATGGATAATTCTCCTTAACGCTGTAATAATTCTGGCGACTAGCGCTACAGAGCAGCTAGTCTCCAGATGGGGAATTTTTGGGGCACAAGTTTTTTAACGGTGGTAGTTCTGCTTTAACATGCTTCTGAACTCCATGTTTAACGCTTTATTTATCTACACCTCTGTCCTTTTGAACGCCAGATTAATTGTCTAATGCATCACTCCGCAATGCAATTAGCAACCCTTTAGCACTCAAAAGGTTAAAGGGTAAAGGGGTAGAAAGTCCTTATTATGAAAAATGTGTATTATTGTATGGCTCTTCCTTCCAAGAAAAACAAGGGTAATCTAACTGCTGGGAGATACTTAATTCACAAGATAGCAAAGAACAAGTCTGCAATTATTGCATAGCCAGAATTATAAGATTTGTTTTTCTGTTGCCAAGTTAAGTTCTAGCTATTGCAGTCTATGGGGAACACATTTTGTGTTTGCATATTACGACTTTGCAAATAGGAAACAAATATTTCAGTCTGTGATGCTTCAAGTCACGTAGACTTTATGAAATGCAAGAGTGGCTGACAGCTCAATCTTTCAAGAAGTTCTGCAGCAGCTTAAAGGGACAGTAATGCCCCATGAAAACTTGTTATAGTTTCGTAGAGGACAAAAAAATAAGCTTAATGGCGCAAACCCTCACTCTCAAACCACTATGGTTTGAGAGATATAGGCATTGAAAGAGATATTGCAAAAGAAATACTTCATTGGAAAGGACTAAAATGTGTGCCTGGTTTGCAAGAAAACTGTGTAGACCTTTCCAATGAAGTAATTATTTCGCAATAACGAGATTTCGGCTCTGCCGAAGAGCCTTCTCGTGTCGGCCGACACGGATCTCCTGCTGTCAGCTTTACAGCTGACACCAGGAGAAGGGGAGAGAGGGGAGAACTGTAAATGCTTATATCTCTCAAACCATAGCGGTTTGAGAGATAGGGTTTGCTTATTTTTTCATCCTCTACAAAACTTTAACAAGTTTTGATGAGACATTACCGTCCCTTTAAGGCTTTCCCTGACCCAATGTTGCAAGCCTGGAAGAAATGTACCTTACCTCTGGGCCCAACCTAATGCAGTCAGTACAAATAGACACTGTATATACATTAATGTTAGTCACTCATCCCCCAGTGATAGGTGTTATTTAGCAGTCTACTGGCGCGTGCGTGCGTGTGTGTGTGTAAGAGTTATGATTAAAATGTCACCTGCAGCAGCGTTAATTTGATTTAAAGGTCCTGTCCCACCCTCCTATAAACCCTGAAAAGGAAAATACAAGAAAATTGCAGGTGAAGTGTCTGTTCTGGGGAACTGGATCCCAGGACTCTTGCTTTAGCCATAACTGTAATTAAACACTGGTAAATCCTGTATATAGCAACAGTAAGTTAACACTAAAACCTGGAAGGGGAAATATGCACTTAGTGTCCTGTACTCATGGCTAGCATCTTCGAAAATTATCTATTTGTTACTTGAGGTCTAAGTCTAGATTATCATGGGTGATTTGAGCCAAACTGAGATGTAGCTCCACTATAGGAACCCGTGTTACTTTCCGGTAATGTCCTTTGTCCCACCAGCAGTCCTGTCACTGGAAAGGGGTTGATGGGGGAGTGATTGATGGCTGTCCCTCAACCAGTTTAGCCATGTATGATTAGTTGATGCTCAAGTAGGTTTGTATGTTATTGAAGGCTGTGATGGGCGTACCTGCATCCAATATCCCTCATGTGAATTGTCTGCATGGCGATCATATAGACCTACTGCAAACTAGCTGCATTCTGGATTAAACACAGAAAGTTGTAGCATCATTGTGCTACTTAAACCCTTTGAGTGCCAGAGGGGTACGTAACGCATGGCTGGCACACAAAGGATTAATACTAGATAGTACTCACCCTTATGACCAGCCCAACCAGCTTCCCATGTTATGTTCGCACAGTGTTATATCAGCACTGGTCTGATACCACCCATGAAAAAAGCCCTAATGCATGAAAGGTTTCCTCCACAGGGCATATGTAAGACTAGATGTGGAGGCATACATTTATGCTTTGTGCAGTATTGTCTAGAAACTGTAAGAAAGCAGATAAAAGGGGGTACTAATATCCATAAATTAACGGCTTAAGCGTGTGCCTCTCATTTCAAGTTGTACAAATAAAAGTAACCAAATAGTGATGGTACAGAACAGTCTGCAGATGAATCAGAAGAGTAAGTTTAGGATTAGATTTGGGAGATGTAAAATGTAATAAAGATTTTTTACAGACATTAGCTTGGGGGGGGTGTTTGATAGCTATAGGTAAAGAATGACATCACACTTTTAGTTTTAAGTGATACTTTAACCATTGGGATCCTAGAAAGGTAACCAATATGAAGCAATATGCTGGAGACATAGGTGACACATTTTCCAAAATACCATTAATTTAAATGGGGCTTTTAAAGGGATAGTAATACTTCGTTTTATCTTTATTTTATTTTGTAGGCATTAAAAAAACATGAAGAGTGATTTAAGTCTTATCTCTCAAACCTTTATGGTGTGAGAGATATTCACAAGCAAAGTTTCCCCTCCCGCCCCTTTTACCTAGTGTAAACCATCTCTTGTCAGATGTGGAATGCAGTCCATAGACCAGACAGATAACAGCAAGGGACAATCTTCTTCCTATGAGAACAATGAAAGCCCTGCCCCCCTTGACAAGTTTTTCAGGTTTTCCCTTATCTTAATTGAAGATTGTCCCTCTCTGCAATCTACCTGGGCACCTCCCTTCTGCTCTGGCTGAACAGTGTTAGATCAGTAAAAGGGGCGGGAGGGGGATACTTTGCCATTGAATTACTCTTGAACTACAACTCTGACAGAATTGAAATAACACTCTCCAAAGTTCAAATACTATGATGATTAATTAGAGCTGCTTTTATTATGAAACATAACTATCCTTTTAAATCCTTGAATGCTTTGCAATGGGTTGGAGACCTCTCTGGCATTCAACAAATTCAAATCCCCCACTAAAAATCAATGACAATTTCTATTTGTTCCCTATGATGCAGTTGATTTGACCCAGAGGTAGGTGTAGGTGTGTGTGCGTATGAGATAGATAGTGTGAGATGTTGGACCAGTCTGTATGACCTCAGGCCATTTAGAGTAAGGAGGGTAACCAAGATTTCCTGTTCGGTACACATTTTAGCCCACAGAGTAAATATATAAAGGAGCAGATGTCTAGGGACAATTATTCTACCCTTTAATTATCAGAGGGATTAGCAATGCACTATTTATCCCCTCTGACACTCAGAGTCATCAACTGCCAAGCTGCCTGATGATTCCAATGACAAATTCCATAATGCAATAATATGAATGGCGTTCTCAGGTGAACGAGTAGTGCTTGGGGGTTCATCTGCAGCTTTGTAGCAGTTAGTTGTACAATTCTGGCCTAGAGGAAAAAGGCTCTTCTAACAATAGAGTTTTAACAAGGCAAAAACAAGTGTAAGCCCTTCTGGGCAGTGTCCTCACTACTTACTATTTGACAATAATTGTTACTAGTGTTACTGTTTTTATTGCTTGCCATTGTAGAGCACTGATGAATATTCTGGTGCTAAAGAAATAAACTAATAATAATAAATATGGCAGTATACTACAGCATATAAATGCATGTATCATATCTCATATAGAAGCATATATGCCAACTGTCACTGATTTCCAGAAATAGTCCCTAGTTTTCTCTCCCTGTCCCAGGATCCTGCTGTCCTAGTTTTTATACTTAGAATCTTAGCACTTAAGCCTGCAACATCAGAATGTTGCCCTTTTGATGCGGTGACATTCTGATGTAGACCTTTTCATGCAGGCAACATTTTTAACGTGGCGTGTTATTGGTCGCCAAATAGAGGGCGACATTTCAATTGGACAACCTTACCACTATACCCTAGGTCAAGACTCCAGAAACTGTGGCTCGTAAAATTAATTAAAGGGATAGTAATACTTTGTTTTATTTTTATTTTATAGGCATAAAAAAACATGAAGAACAATATAAGTCTTATCTCTCAAACCTTTATGGTTTGAGAGATATTCACAAGCAAAGTTTCCCCTCCCGCCCCTTTTATCTAATGTAAGCCATCTCTTCTCAGATGTGGAATCCAGTCCATAGACCAGACAGATAACAGAAGGGGACACTCTTCTTCCTATCAGAACAATGAAAGCCCTGCCCCCCTTGACAAGTTTTTCAGGTTTTTCCCTTATCTTAATTGAAGGTTGTCCCTCTCTGCAGTCTACCTGGGCACCTCCCTTCTGCTCTGGCTGAGCAGTGTTACATTAGTAAAAGGGGCGAGAGTGGGATACTTTGTTATTGAATTACTCTTGAACTACAACTCTGACAGAATTTAAATAACACTCTCCAAAGTCCAAATACTATGATGATTAATTACAGCCACTTTTATTATGAAATATTACTATCCCTTTAATGTGGCTCCCTACCTGCTCCTGACAAAAAGGGTGAATTGGGGTGACTGTTGGGACATAGATGATCTTTTGTGTGTGTAGGGGGAGGGGCATCTTTTTCTTTGAATGTGGTTCACAGGGGACCTCTGACCTAACAGACTACTAACATGCATATTTATCTTGATTTTATAGGACTGTTGTAATGTTTGGGCTGTATGCAGAAAAATAAAGAGTAGCAATGCTAGTGAAAACCAGTGGTACCATAGAAGACAAATAAAATTCCCAAGATGCTTATTGAATTAAATGGGTCTTTGAACCCTTTCATTGCAAAAAGAAAGGTCTCTAATATATTGCTCCACTATGTGCTGGAGACCTCTCTAGCATTCAGTACATTCAAAGACCCATTAAAGTCAAAGAAAATATTCATATGATCCATATGCTACAGGGCTGCTGCTCTATAGCTTCCTGCATACTGCCTTTGGCTCTGATGTCTGTCCTACTGCACAAGTCCAGCTCTCTGTGGTATACACAAGACTTGTTAGTGACGTACTGCAGGTTCTCCATGGACAACTAGTGAGGAACGGAGATTTCACTGCCCACCAGAAAAGGATCCCAGGAAACTGATCTAAAATATTGGCAAGTATGTACTAGGCATGTTTTAGTGTGATGACTTAGGCCTTGTTCAAATGGTTAACTTGAACAATGCTACAATATTATAGTCTCTACTGCGCATGACTGCAGCACGCGCAGCAGTTTCTACTGTGAATGACTGCGGCGTTACACACGTTTTAGTGAATTATTATATAGGATGATGATGACTAGCAGATGCCTGCATTAGTTAGCCAATCATAGGAGGTTACAAAGAGCATTGAAGTCTCTTATGTCACCTGTGTGAGTGATCTGTACAGCGGCCCAAAGGCTGCAATGCTGATCAAGCGTCCTGAGTTTCAGTCCATCATGCACGGGAATAATTGCATACCTCCCAACATTTCAAATGGCCAAAGAGGGACATTTGTGTTTTAGGTGGTGTTTCTGGGGGCGTGGCTGGTGGGTGGGGCATTATGAGAATTTGCAGGTTACTTTGTGACCTGTTGACACCTCTTTGTGTAACTGAACAAGACCAACGTTTTTATTTACACAGATTAATTTACAAACACATATACTAAAGTTTTATTTCTGTGGAGCAATTATATACACATCACACAGTCTTATCTACTAAAAAGAGGGACAGCAGGGTAGAAAAGAGGGACAGGGGGATTTGGGTCTCAAAGAGGAACTGTCCCTCCTAAAGAGGGACACTTGGGAGGTATGTAATTGCATTCACAGAGCCATAAGCATACCTGGGAACTCTCAGGGTTTGACCCTGAGACTCAGGGTTTTGAGCCAAATCTCAGGGTCTCAGGGTGAAGGGCCAAATTCTCAGGGTGAGAGAGGTCTGTGTCACCTACTATATGAATTTCACCAATTAAATGTTTCCTTAGCCTCTAAACTGGTGCCATTAGTACCAGAAAGACAGTGATGTCCTGCTTGTCTTGTTTGTGTTCAGGCAGTGAGTTATCGAAACTGTAGCATGTTAAAGGTCCCTTGCACATGGACCGGAGCACCTCTGTGTTAGAGCAAGCAGGCACATATCGCATAAAATCTACATTATGGGAAGCTTTAAGGGTTAACATTTCAAAGATCTCAGGGTCAGCTCATCTTGAAAGTTCCCAGGTATGGCCATAAGACATTATTGTACCAGTATTATATGCAACAAGCTGTTTATGCAGGGCCTCATAATTTAGGAGCACGAGGTTACTGTGATTCAGAGAGAGAAAGTAGCAACAAGGAAAGGTGGTAACTAGAAACTTGAAAAACCTAAGCACTAGAGTGTCATTGTGACAGTACAGAGGGATTATGGGCTACAGGTAGAAGAGAAGTGTAAGGTGAGGGAGCAGAGAGAGAGAGAAGAGATAGGAGATGTGGGGGACATAGCAAAGTTACCATGCCTTCCGAAGACAAATGCTAACATTCAAGTCACTCATATTAAAGAGTGACTTTAGGCATTTGAAATTGCCGTGGTTTTTTCAGGACCCGGGGGGGAGAAGATACATTTTCTTTGCTCTTCTTAATTCCTGGTCTAGCCACTGTACTTTATCATGCAAGAGAGCAGGAAGGGATGGGTGGAAAGTAACATTTTTTTCCCTCTAGTTGTCAAAAGACAACACATGCAATGCCAATAACAATTTGAGTGCCAGAGGGGTATGCAATGGCTTGCAAAGAAATATAAGGCACATTGGCCCATATTTATAAACGTATACTGGAGTTATTCTGGAGTAAACCAAGACAATGGGCCCCGGATGGGCCATTGCCACCTAAAAATGAATAGGGTTCATACCCTTTAAATATCAAATATTCATAGCTAGCATTTGTCAAAATATGTTTTTATTTCCATTTAAGCCCTTGTCCAATGACGTGCCAGCACTTTCACAGATTTTGGTCTTTTAAAGACCAGTGATCGTTCTGGCACTTCATGAGTTACATGATCACAGCGGTGCGCTGTGATCATGCAGGGAGGCTGAAACAGACTCCTCAAAGAGACCAGAGCACTCAGTTTCAGCCTTGTCCTCTGCGAGCTGGCACACGTACCGGTTCACTAGTTGAAATGGCTCTGGTCCTCACGTGTAAAAAAACCTCTGGTCCTTAAGGGTTAAATGCAGACAACTGACCTCAGTTTGTTTATACAGACTCCCATTATGAGATAAGAGCAATGTGTGTCATTATTTGATGTAGGCAAACAAGCAAGAGATAAAATGTTTCTGTGATTGGAAAAGAAAGGGTTCTAATCTCAAAGCAATTATCTGTTTACATTTGATCAGATTTTTAACAAGCTTGGTAACAAATATAATCAAACTGTAGCGTCTAGCTCAGAGATTAATGTGGCCCACTGACTGATAACGTGGCCCCTAGGTCTTAAAGGGATAGTAATGTTTCATAATAAAAGCAGCTCTAATTAATCATCATAGTATTTGGACTTTGGAGAGTGTTATTTCAATTCTGTCAGAGTTGTAGTTCAAGAGTAATTCAATGACAAAGTGTCCCCCTCCTGCCCCTTTTACTGATGTAACACTGCTCAGCCAGATCAGAAGGGAGGTGCCCAGGTAGACTGCAGAGAGGGACAATCTTCAGTTAAGATAAGGGAAAAACCTGAAAAACTTGTCAAGGGGGGCAGGGCTTTCATTGTTCTCATAGGAAGAAGATCGTCCCCTTCTGTTATCTGTCTGGTCTATGGACTGCATTCAACATCTGAGAAGAGATGGCTTACACTAGGTAAAAGGGGCGGGAGCAGAAACTTTGCTTGTGAATATCTCTCAAACCATAAAGGTTTGAGAGATAAGACATATCGTTCTTCATGTTTTTTTAATACCTACAAAATAAAATAAAGATATAACAAAGTATTTCTATCCCTTTAAGAAGAACAGTCAGAGAAGCGTATCACTTCTGGCTTTCTCATTAGAAGAAGAATGATACATTTTATCAGAATACACGTTTCATATAGTGTATCCTTCTACCAACGCAGAGAGAGAGAGAGAGACAGAACTGATGAATTGTCTGTGCATCAGAAGTATGATCATACTAAACCATTAGTCATTTCTACTCCATGTCACTCAGGAAGGAGGATTGCTATGTGCTTTGTTCTGTTTAGAGAAGCCATAAAACAACAGCCCTCCGAGCACATTTGGAACAGGCTTGTGGCCCTCAGGGTAACATAACTGTCCATTCCTTACTAGCTTCTTTTCACATTTATATAGCACACAATTTTATGATTGTGTGTTTCTTTAAAGCAGGCATGTCAAAAGCAAATAAAGTCTACGGCTGCATACTCAACATTTCCCTCCAATTCTGAGGGCCAATCCTATATAATAATTCGCTAAGTTGTGTGTAACGCCCGACATGCGCAGTAGACACTGCTGCGCGTGTGGCAGTCATGCGCAGTACAGACTGCCCGCGCCGCGGCTGATACAGAGCTGGGCGCTCCGAAGGAGCGTCCAGCTCTGTATCAGCAGTGGCGCGGGCAGTCTCCACTGCGCGTGACTGCCCTGCGACCGGCTGCCAGAGGCTGTTCAACTAGTAGAATAATAAATCACTAAATGTATGTTTGTCAGAAGCTGTCATGCGCAGTACAGTTGGCTGCGCGCACTGCAGTCATGCTCAGTACACACTGCCAGTGATGCGGCTGATACGGAGCAGTGCACTCTGAAGTATCAGCTGCTGAGTGGGCAGTCTCTACTGTGCATGACTGCCCCGAGACCGGCTGGCACTGTGGCCCGTGTACACGGGCTCTTCAACTAGTATATATATAAAAATCTGTGAATATTGGGAACGATTATGCACTGACACCCCATCTTTGGTCCACTGGTGCCCACTGAACGACCCATACACTATCTGCTCTCTCTTTCTTATTGAGGCACACAGGTGGATTAATTAACCATTTCAGTGCCAGTACAAACACATATCTGACATCCATAGGGCTAAGGTGACTGAGAAAAAAACCACGGGTTTTTAACCCCTTCACGATGGTCTGCAAGGCAATTAAAAGTTTTTTCTCTATATTTAGGGCCTCACACTGCTGGCATATGAGCCACATGGGTCCCACATATTTAACATGCCTGCTGTACAGGTTTGTTGATAGACAGAGAGATAGATAAACACAGAGATAAGGGTCATACTGAAAAAAGACAATTAATCATGGCCCACACACTACTAAATAAAATAGTAAGTATTACTTGTCTGAAAAAAACAACAGCATTAATGGACTACAGCAAGGCTAACAATGTACATTGCATTTTACTATATAAACCAGAGATGGGCAATGTGACCACTTATAGCGTTTGCCAGACTACAACTCACAAAGAAATCCTTGCCGTTTGGAGACTGACGGGGAGGTTAGTGCGGTCTGCGCAGTCAGTCCCTTCCGGTTACTGCAGTGCTACTTTGCCTTCGGTTATCTCTCAAACCATAAACGTTTGAGAGATGAACCTGGTGGCTATTAACTTATTTTGCAAATACCTACAATATGAGGGATAGTAATAATAAAGTATTACTATCCCTTTAATATGTGTTCAATAAAAGGCCAGACTGACCATTCTCAATAAATTCAAATGGTCCTGGGTCCTTAGTCTGGACATTGCTGATACCATGTCTGTCAGAGACTAATACTGAACTAAGGGGCTTTGGTTGAACATGCACCTCATTAGCATACCTGGGAACTTTTTATTGTTGTCTCCCTGGAGGGGAGTCCTCTGCTGCCATGGGTGGTGTGAAGAATGATGCGTATTGCGTCAAAAAGGGGCGGGTCTTAACACGAGTACCGGGGGAGGACTTAAAAGACGGCTGGGGGGAAGGAGCTACACCGGGGGAAAAAGTGGAAGTGGGTAGCGTTTCAATAGAAACTCCCCACAACCGGAGGACTCAGCCTCTGCCCCGGAGACCCAGTAAAGTAGTGCCAAAACCGGAGCTTCTGGGGCAAATCCAGAGAGTTCCCAAGTATGCTCATTAGGGAGAACTGGAGCAATTCTAATGCAAACCAAATGCACTGTGGGGAACAAATAGACATTACCGTCTATATAAATGGGATGTTTTAACCCTAAGCAACATGTTGGAGACCTCTCTAGCATTCAAGGGGTTAAAAAACTATTTATATAATTTGCCCCACGGTGCAGTTGGTTTGCGCCAGATTTGCTCCAGTTCTTCTTACTGCATCATCAACATTTAGAAACAAATAAATAAACAACACATTCAAATGGGTACGACTCCCTGACACATTAAAGGGATAGTAACACTTAAAATGTAAAAAATATATGTTGTAGGGTTTATTCCCTGAGTAAAACAAGGGCATTCCCACTGCTGAAAGGTGTTTTATTCAAAAGTTATTACAGCTCAAAGTTTAATTTTTTAGGTGCAATATCACAGTGGCCTGAAATTGTACAGTGGTGCTGTTGCTAAACCATCCTATGGAGATTTATGGTCCCGGGACCAGAGCTGTCCATAGGATGGTGTAGCAACAGTGCCACTGTACAATTTCAGGCCATTGTGATATTGCACCTAAAAAATTCAACTTTGAACTGTAATAACTTTTGAATAAAACACCTTTCAGCAATGAGAGTACCCTTTTTTTTACTCAGGGGGATAAACACTACAATATATATTTTTTTTACATTTTAAGTATTACTATCCCTTTAAGGGTTACAATGAAATCAGGCTGCGACAACAGATAAGGGGCTGGATTCTATTGCAGGAGATAAATGATACCTCCTGTTTTATCAAACATTTTTCTATTGAAGTCTATGGGGAAACCTGGAGATAAAAGCAGTGATAAAATTAGCACCTACAATAGAATCTAGCCCAAAAAGCTCAC
Source organism: Rhinophrynus dorsalis (assembly GCA_037306005.1). NCBI lineage: Eukaryota > Metazoa > Chordata > Amphibia > Anura > Rhinophrynidae > Rhinophrynus > Rhinophrynus dorsalis. The sequence continues at coordinate 27,129,910 of CM074728.1, forward strand.
ACAGTCTGCCTTCCAGCACTTCTATATTCCATTTGATATTTATCCCAACATGTTTATGTTCCTTTACAGTAACCAGGGCCGGATTTCACAATAGGCAGACTAGGCACCTGCCTACAGCTCCAAATTTTGAGGGGCGGCACCTCAGCTGTGCTGGTCACACCCACATTCTGAATTGTGGGTGGGGCCAGAGTAATCTCCGTATCCATGCAGTAATTTATACACCTCATTACAGGCTGTTATTTAACCCCTTGGATGCTAGTGAGATCTCTGCAATGCGTTGGGGATCTCTCTAGCAACCAAGGGGTTAAAGCTTTTATGTCCTTGCTTGTTGTAGGCCAAAGGTATATTCTGTGCCAGGAAACGTTGGATGAGACTGGTGGCATGGTCATGTGAGGAGTGGGGTGTGGCCATGGGCGGAGCTAAGGGTGCCTTGCCTAGGGGAGCCTGGAATGTAAATCCGGCCCTGACAGTAACTGCTTCTCCCAAACCTGCTGGGAGGCAACTGCACTGATCTACCACACTTTCCATAAAGTAGTACTGTGCAAAAAAAAAAAAAAGTTTAACTGATGAAAGTAACTCTAACATAAGCTGACTAGACCCAATCTTTAATGGGGACATGAAACAATGCATACTGCAGGGCTGCTTTGATTTCAGTGCAGCCCTGAAACATACATGAATGAATATGTTTATTTATATAGCGCCACAAGTGTACACATTGCTTTACATTTAAATATACATATATCCTATACATTCCTGGTTATGATGAGCTCTGGTCAGCTTACACTAAAGCCAACATAAGAATGTTTCCCTATTACCTGTTTGTAAGAAGTCAACCATAATGGAGCCTTATAAAGTCTATGGGTGCTCTGTGAGCTAGAGAGCCCCCCTCACCTCTGGACTAAGGTGATGCTTATGAACACAAACTGCAGGTTCCAAATATTCTTGTACAATCCTGCAGAATGACATTCATTCGCATCTCTGATTTAAATGGATACTTTGCTGGGACTCCACAGCAAGTCCAAAGAGGCAGCCATGTTCACTGTTTGACATGTTCCTGGGCTCCCAGTCTTAGCTATTGATTACTATGGCTGTGCTCCCAGATAAAGTTGTACTTCCCGGAGCATGTGTATTTTTTGTATAGGAAGGAGATAGACTCTTTCAAATAAGGGGAAACAGGTGGCTGCAGGTTCCTAGCAGGAGTCTCCTGACAGAAAGCTCTCTGCCCCAAAGAAGACTCCATGATGATTGACTTATTGCAAACAGGCATTAGGGACACATTCTTATGTTGTGTCAGTGTTCCTTTAAACTGTTCATACTAAGATAGTATGGAAAAAGGACAGCAAAAAAATACAACGTGCTGGAGACCTCTCTAGGTCTCTAAAGGGTTAACAGATAAAGAAAAAAAAAAACTTACCCTGAGACTGAAGGGAGAGTTGTATCTGATCACTCACATGCTGCAATCCAGTGACTGGCAGGGAAGGAGAGACGAAAGAGAGAGAGCGGGAGAGCTGGGTGTGGAGACATGTTTGTACAATACTTTTTTTTTTCCTTTCCTTACTCTGGGAGTTTGATTACAGGGTGGGGCTAATCTGACACAGGTACAAGAGAACTGGAAGTGGTACAATCTTGGTTACTGGGAGTTATGAGCAATGAAAGGTGCTGGAGAGTTGAAGGAGCGGTTACTATAAACTGACCAGACCTCCCCTTTAATCAGGGACTTGAAGGAATTATGCAGATTTCATGGCTGAACTCAATTCTAAGAAATCCTGTGGTATGAATTTTTCCATATCTCTGGTTAAAGGTGAGGTCTGGTCAGTCTGTGTTACTGAGACTGATGTACTAAGACAATTTTAGGTTATTTCATGACCATTTGACAACTCTGTGTTTAACTGAATTAATTATTTAGAGCAAAACCAAAGTATTTCATTTACACAGACTAATAATTTATAAACAGATATAAATGTGAGTTGTATTGCTATGGAGCAATGTAACATACTTATATACACACCACACTGTCTGATATTCACACCAGGGTGAGAAAGAGGGACATAGGGATTTGGGTCTTACAGAAGGAAATTGGGAGGTGTGCATTTACTTGTTCATTAGACAGCTCTACAATTTACACATATTTCAAGGGAATCAAGTAACACTGAAAATCTTTATCATTATTGCATACCTCCCAACATTTCAAATTGCCAAAGAGGGACACTTGTGTTTTAGTGGGTGTTGCTGGGAGCGTGACTAGTGGGTGGGGTATTCCCAATAATTTTTAGGCTATTTCATGACCTACTGACACCTCCTTGTATAACCTAATAAATGACATAACAAGACCAATGTATTTTATTTACACAGACTAATTTATAAACACATATACTGATGTTTAAACAAACAATAATTTGAGTTTTATTGCTGTAGAGCAATATGATACACACATATACACACCATGCAATCTTATCTCCTAAAAAGAGGGACATCAGGGTGGGACAGAGGGATTTGGGTCTAAAAGAGGGACACTTGGGAGGTATGTTATTGCTCAGTTGATATTAATAGTGAAATGTGCAGGTGGACATGTTTTTAATGTGTGCAATTCCTGATAGAAAAAGAAAAAAAAAAAGACCAGGCTGCTCATAGACAAAATAACTATCCTCTGTGCATTAGACTACAGGAAGTAGTCACCTGTTGCAACATTATCACAGATTGCTTATTGGATATAGGGAACAAAGATGGCAGCTTCTGCCATTTTCCAGCATATTCTGATTTTCTCTGAATAGAGCAGGTAAAATAAATACCTTTGGAGTCTAGTACCATTTATTCTTGTTTCTAGACTTAGTAGATTTCTATTTAAAATAGTTATTACTTATCTTTTACATGGGGCTTTGCAAGGCATTAACACCTCTCTAGCATTTAAAGTGGAACTACCACCTCTTAAACAATTTAACTTCAATAATTCCCCATCTGGCGACTAGCAGCTTAGTAGCACTAGTCGCCAGAATTACTACCTTATTCAAAAGAAATATGCATTCTTACCGCATACCTCCCAACATTTCAAATTGCCAAAGAGGGACAATTGTGTTTTAGGGGATGTTGCTGGGGGTGTGGCCAGTGGGCAGGGCATTAACAAGAATTTTTAGGCTGTTTCATGACCTACTGACCCCTCCATGTGTTACCTAATAAATGACTTATAACAAGACCAAAGTATTTTATTTAAGCAGACTAATCTATAAACACATATACTGACTTTTAAAGAAACATAATGTGAGTTTTATTGCTGTGGAGCAATGTGATACACTTATATACACACCACATAATCTGATCTCCTAAAAAGAGGGACAGTGTGATTTGGGTCTAAAAGAGGGACACTTGGGAGCTATGTTACCGGGCTGACAGCAGCACGGAGCGCAGACATCTTTCCATAGTGACACCTGCTCTGTCAGTCTCAGCCAAGTCTAGGAGGCGTTGCTAGGAGCTGGCCGGCTCCAAAAGGGACTGGCCGCACAGGCGCGCGTACTTCACTATGGCAAGATGTCTGCGCTGTGTGCTGCTGTCAGCCTGGTAAGAATGCTTATTTCTTTTGACTAAGGTAATAATTCTGGCAGCTAGCGCTACTAAGCTGCTAGTCGCCAGATGGGGAGTTATTGAAGTTAAAGTGTTTGAGGTGGTAGTTCTGCTTTAAGGGATTAAACGGTCTATTTAACCCCTTAAGGACTGGCGTGCACACACGAGGCCGGCACTTAAAGACCACAGAGTATTTTTTTTTTTAAATTCTGATTCAGGGCTCCCTGAATGGTCTGCAGCCGCGCGGGGAGCCCTGCAATCAGGTCCTTTAGGGACATCCACCCATGACGTACATGTGCGTCCTGTGACGTTAAGGTGTTAAATAAAAATGAATATTTATTTATGGTGCAATTGATTTGCTTCTGAATTGTACCATTTTTACATAGTGAGAACATGGTACTCTACAGCATTGCAGTAAAATGTGGTGCTTTATGGCTTGTTTACATGGGCAACATAAGATTAATGTGGTGGTTCTCAATTTTTTTTTTTTTTTGCTCACGGCACTACTAACACAGAGTCTGGCATTTTCAGGGCACACCTTCCATCTTATAGGTTACTTGTCATGGGCATAATCAATAAGCAAAGCAAATTATTCTTAAATCCAACAATTAAAATGACAATAAAGAACATACGGTGCATAACCATTTTCATAAATATATATTTGCAACTGATTATTTGCATTTTTGTTTGTACACATGGTAAACACTGGGGCACCATAAGTGGTTGACTGCTGTGCGACAAATTGTCATGGCACCCAGGTTGAGAACCACTGGATCAGTGTTTATATTGCATGAAAAAAATGAATGAGCGCGCATCGTACACATTTTTAGTATGGGTATCAATGGCATCACAATAGAATTGCACAAATACCACATGCTGTAATATCTGTACAGTCACAAAGGAAAAAGCTTAGGGATTCAGAATAATAAAAAAAAAAAGTTTTATTTTACAGCTGCTAGCATGGAGTACATGATATTAATTGAATATAAACGTATTTAATATTTAGGTGTTAATATTCCTTTAAGGAACTTTGCTCTGCATCACTAGGCAGGTGACCTTTGTTCCCTTAAGATAAGACTGTGGGTAAGCTTGTGTTGCGTGTATGTATATACATAGTCTAAAATGAATACAAACACTAATTCTCCTTTGGGGAATAATAATTTAAGTTAGCCTTTGAGTGCCAGAGGGGTACAAACGCATTTCTTCACAATGCACTGTGTACCTCTCTAGCACTCAAAGGGTTAAGAAGAGGAGTGGCTGGCATACCTCCCAACATTTCAAATTGCCAAAGAGGGACACTTGTGTTTTAGGGATTATTGCTGGGGGAGTGGCTGGTGGGTGGGGCATTACCAAGAATTTTTAGGCTATTTCATGACCTATTGAGACCTTCTTGTGTAACCTAATAAATGACTTATAACAAGACCAAAGTATTTTATTTACACAGATTAATGTATAAACACCTATACTGACATTTAAACAAACAATAATGTGAGTTTTATTGCTGAGGAAATAATGTGATACACTTATATACACACCACACAGTCTGATCTCCTAAAATGAGGGACATCAGGGTGGGAAAGAGGGACAGAGGGATTTGGGTCTAAAAGAGGGACTGTCCCTCCTAAAGAGGGATACTTGGAAGGTATGGGTTGGTTTAGGTTAGGGATAGAAAAATCTTTGTCTCTCTGGATATTAAGGACTACAATTCCCAACTACTCTAGTTGGGGATGATGCAAGTTGTAGTTTCCAGCAGCTGGAGAGCCAGAAGTTGCCTGTTATTAGTCTAGACTCTAGAACAGGGCTGTCCAAGTTCAGTCCTCAAGACCACCAACAGGCCAGGATGTAAGGATTTCCCTGATTAAGCACAGGTGAGTCACAATGAATGATCCACTGATTAACTCACCTGTGCTTAATCAGGGAAATCCTTCAAACCTGGCCTGTTGGTGGCCCTTGAGGACTGAACTTGGACAGTCCTGGTCTGAGCAGGGATAACCAACCCTGGTTCAGAAGAGCTACCAACAGTGTGTGTTTTCCGGATATCCCTGAATGAGCACAGTTGGACTAATCAGTGGTTCAGTTACTTTAATTGTTCCACCTGTGATGCAGCAGGGATATCCTGAAAACATGCATTGTTTGTAGCACTTAAAGGGGGTCTATCACCCCTATACAAGTGTGTGTTAAATGTTAGTTTATATAGCGACTAGGTGGATTTCTTTACAAATATTTTTTTCACCCTATTTGACTGAAAATTAATGTTTAAAGAGTGCACTTCCGTACAGACTGCGGTTACCTGCTCTGTATCCACAGTCTGTCTCTCTTCCTCTGCTCCTCTATCCAGCCTCCTCTGATGATGGAGGCTGTCTGTAAGCTGGAGCGATCTCATTGGCAGAGATCGATATTTAGCCAATGGGATTGCTCCAGCTTACAGACAAACACCTCTGTCATCGGAGGAGGCTGCATAGAGGGAGAGGAGCAGAGGAAGAGTGACGGACTGTGGTACAGATCAGGTAACTGCAGTCTGTCCGGAAGTGCACTCTTTAAACATTCATTTTCAACCAAATAGGGTTAAAAAATAATAATAATAAAGAAATCCAACTAGTCACTATATAACCTAACATTTATCACACACTTGTGAAAAGGGGGTCTATCACCCCTATACATCGCCACTACTTATTCATGACATATGTTTGGAGGGCATCACGGACATATATTTTTGAATTGATTTGGGGCCTCATGGACTTATACATTGGATTTATTTGGGGCATCACGTACATATATTGGATTTACCTAGGGCATCATGGGCTTATATCTTGGAGTTTTGGCGGGGGCATTGATGATTTGAAATTATGTTTTTTTAATTATAGTAGCAGAGGATATATCAGAAGCAAGACTATCAGAAGACAACAATATGAAGAATGAAGATAAGAAGAAGATAGAAGAAGGCTGACAGTGGATGACAAATAAGTGTTACACCTACTGGGTGGGGGTGTTTCCACTCCTGCCCGAACTTCCAGGAAGGAGTGGGAGGCATTGGAGAAAGCCTCCCACTTCAGAGCCGAGATACCGAAATCGAAAAAGAACTACTTGCAAACCAGGCACACTTTGTAGACGGTTCCAATTAAGTATTTCGATATCTTGGCACTGCTGAAGAGCCACCTCAAGTCAGCCGACTCAAATCTTCTGCTGTCAGCTTTCCAGTTGACATCAGGGAGAGGGAACTTTAAAATGTTCTATCTCTCAAACCATAAAGGTTTGAACGATAGGGCTTGCACAGATCTATTTATTTTTAATTTATCTACAATATTACTTTTTAGTCATGTAGGACATTACTAACCCTTTAAGTGAGGCATACAGGGTAAAAAAAACGGTAAAATGCAATAAACAGTGCTCAAGTTTTGATTGGGATACAGGAAAATAAATAAGTAGATTATAAGAGCCTTGGATGTATGATGCCAGCACCTTCTATCTTATTGAAGCCTTGTTGAGAAAGGCAGACTTGAAGACCACAAGAGAAGTGCAGTGGCACAGGCTGGGAGGTAGAGCATTCCAGAGATAAGAAGCAATGAGAGAAAGAGGTTTGACACGAGAGAGAGAGTTGTAGACACAAAAGAAGATTGTTATTGGCTGATCGTAAGTGGCGGGATGGGGTATAGCGGGAGATCAGAATGGTGATGTAGGAAGGAATAGAGTAGAGAAGGGTCTTGGATGAGAGACAGAGATAATCAGAGTCTGATAGGCAGCCACTGGAGTGATTGGAGGTGGTTGGGGGGCAGTGACAAAATAGGTGACAGTAAGGTAACTTGTGCAGATGCATTTTGTATAGACTGAAGTGTATGGAGTTGGGAGGCAGGGAGATCACAGAGAAGGAAGTTACAGTAGTTCATGCGGGAGAAAGCAACATTGATATGAGGAGAGAATGAGAGAGCAGCGTCAATTATCACCCCATGGCACTAGGGCTTAAAAGTTGAAGTCCTTTGCTACTAGCCAGGCCTGAAAAGTTACTCGCCACTGAAAGCCATAACATACCAACCAGGGCTGAATTTCTACTCGCCAGGGCTAAATTTTCACTCGCCATTGGCTAGTGGCGAGTGGAAATTTTGAGCCCTGCCTTGGCACCATACTTTTGATACTGGATTTATGGTAGTGCCATTTACTGTCAACTGGAAGGGCACTACTAGGCCAATTCTAGGTGGGATGAGGTGTAGCTCAGTATCTGACATGTTCAGTTTGAGGTGCCTATGAGCCATCTAGTCTGAGATAGATGAGAGGCAATCTGTGACTTTATATTAAATATCAGGAGTCAGTTGAGGTGAAGATAAATAAAGATCTATGTCAACTGCACAGACCTGATATTTGAATCTGAATGAGTTAATAAGTTCACCAAGTGTTATTCTGTAGAGAGAGAACAGAAGTGGTCCTAGAACAGAGCCTTGAGAAACACCAACAGAGAGGTGGACGGGAGAGGAAGAAGAGATGGCAGTGGACACACTGACTGATCAGTTAGTTAGATAAGAGGATGGCCAGTTCAAAGCTAATTTACAGATAAATAAGGAGTGCAGTATTTGGAGGAGGAGAGAATGATGGTTGATGTCAAAACCAGCTGAGAGTTCAATCAGAATAAGTACTGAATAGTGACTTTGTGATTGTTAATGTGTGGATGAGCCAGAACCCAAAAGACACCAGTGAGTGAGCAGACACTGTGTGCTTTAAAGGAGCAGTAAACTTTTTTTTTAATGAAAACACATATTTTATAGATAATTTCCTGCTGAATAAAACAAGGTCACTCCCACTGCTGTCAGATTTTTTATTCAAAATTTATAGCAGTTCAAATAACCAGGAAGTGAATTTACTGTGTTTTACTTCCTGATAGTTCTAACTGACAGGAAGTGACAGGCAGTTTCTATCACATTATATGGAGAACTGTATGTCTCTGACTTTTCTCTCCATTAGAATCTAACAGGAAATCTAATTAGAATTTGACCACTAGAGGGCACTGCTAATGTAAGAAAAACATGGGTTTAAACTGTAATAACTCTGGAAATATAAATCTCTGGGCAGTGGGAGTACCCTTATTTTACTCAGTAGGAAAATCCCTATGATGTATGTTTTTTTCCATAAAAAAGTTTACTGCTCCTTTAATAGTAAAGTAGGTTATTTGGAAGTATGAGTGTCTCTATCTCTTTAAGGCACAGAGCCGTGCACATATGATAAATGGGAAAAAATCACTTTGCGTGTACTAAGGTTGCCTGCAGCACTAATAAAATATGCTACAGTTTGTGCCTGTAGTTGAGAGACAAAGAAATGGCGTACAGTGCATTAGGAGGAAGATTCAAAGTTTCTCCACTTCTTTGCATCAGTGAGGTAACAGTGATCATGCACAATACGTAACCCCTTAAGGACCGGCACGCACACACGAGCAACTGGCACTTGAGGACCACAGGGCTTTTTTTTTCTCTGATCTGATTCAGGGCTCCCCGAGTGGCGTGCAGCCGTGCAGGGAGCCCTGAATTCCATGACGTGCCAGGACCGTCACTGGTCGGCATGGCTGTTGACGTTAAGGGGTTAAAGGAACAGTAAACTTTTTCATGAAAACAATATTATAGAGCATTTCCAAAAGTTGCCACAACTCAAACTTTTTTTTTTTTTTTAATATCAAATTGTTAGCTGCAGCATAAACTAACATCCAATATAATACACTATATAGGAGGGCTTGAGTCACAGATTATGGTTCTCCATAGTAAGTGATAGAAACAGCGGCACCCAGTGACCACAACAGAAAAATTACAATTTATTAAAAAAAAAAAAAAAAGAAAAGAGAGACGTCTGAGCTCTAATTAATTTGTAATTAAAATATCTACATAGTGGGAGTACCCTTGTTTTACAAACACACGCATTAAAATGCTATTTCATTTTTGCTTTGGGATTTAAAAGCATATTTTATTAAATTTGCCCCAGAATTAAAAGTTTTTAAAAATCTTCATCTTCAAATTAATGATTTTATTCTTTACCCTGCTGCCACAGGCCCTATAGTAATGTCAACAACACCTTCCTTCTGATACAGAATTGAAAACCTGCCTTCTCACTTGCTATAACAAAGCGCACTCACCTATTCCACAATCAGAATCTTGAGTTTGGACACCCACCACAGGACACCATCTCAACACCACCTGCTAGGGAAGAACATACAGAGAGAGTGTTTGGTATCAGTCGTGAGGTAGGAAAATCGAATATTGTGGCAGAAGAGTTAGCCCTTTGAGTGCCAGAGGGGTATGCAACGTAAACCTCTGTCACTCAAAGGGTTAACCCTCTGAGTGCCAGAAGGGTAAGCAATCCATTGCAAAGTAATGCACTGCTAACCCACTGGCACCCAAAGGGGTTAAATAAATGAATAATACACAGTGGTTCTCAACCAGGGTGTCGTGGCACTTTGGTGTGCTCTGGGCACCCTCCCCTTTCACTGATGTCAGCCTCTTGCTGACAGAAGAAGATCCTGGTCCCAGGACCAGCAGGTAGCTCTTCAGCAAAGCCGAAATACCGCAATCTGAAAAGAAATACTTCACTGGAAAGATCTACAAAGTGTGCCTGCAAACCAGGCTTTCTAATGAAGTATTTCTTTATAGATTGCGGTATTTCGGCTCTGCCGAAGAGCCACTTTGAGTCGCATGACTGAAATCTCCTTCTGTCAGCTTTACAGCTGACATCAGTGCACGGAGAGGGAGGAGAGAACTTTATCACCGTATGGCTCTCACACCATAAAGGTCTGAGAGATCGGACTGGCATCACTTGATTTATTTTTTTTGAATATCTACAATATTACTTTTTATTAATACAAAACATTACTAACCCTTTAATAATCCTATATAATAATTCTCTAAAACGTGTGTAACAACGCAGTCATGTGCAGTAGAGACTGCCCGCACCGTGGCTGATACAGAGCTGGACGCTCCTTCGGACCGGCTGGCAGTGGCACTGTGGCCCGTGTAACGGGCACTTCAACTAGTAATTATATATAATGCATATGTACCCCTCATAACACCAATTACAAATGTCCAAATGGTCTATAAAATGTTTGGGGTGCCTGGAAAATTCCAAATTGTGTGTTCGGGGTGCCCTGATGAAAAAAAAGATTGAGAACAACTGACATGGGCTATGTACAAGACTCCAAGAAAAAGGAAATGTATTATTAACAAGAATAAATGACCTTAAGGGCCTTATGCACAAAAGAAAAGAGGAGAAATTCTGAAGCAAACCAACTACACTGTAGAAGATGGTAAATAAAAAGATCCAAGAACTCTCATTAATTTAAATGGCACTATTAACCCTTTGAGTCATTCTGCAGGCAAAGCGGGGCAGTGCTTCATTCACGGCTGCGTTAGCACTCAACCAAAGCAATGTTCGGCCAGTTGTGAAGTACAATCGGACTACCAGGCAAGGTAAGAATGATGGGAGTTCTAGTACGCTGCTCGTTATATGGACTCACATGCTGCTTGGGGCTGCGGCCACTAAATTGAAGCTAGTGACTTTTAAAGAGGGGACATGAGAACCTCATGCTGCTATGCAGGGTGAGATTCTCATGTCGCCATTCTTATTACAGCAACGTGGTTACTCTGTCATTTGAGTAAACCGGCACTCAGAGGGTTAACCGCTTGGATGCCAGAGAGGTCTCAAACACATTGTGAAGCAATGTGTTGGAGACCTTTCTAGCATTCAAGGAGTAAAATCCCTATTAAACCAGTGGGAATTTTGGTTGACCCTTATAGGTCAGATGGTTTGCTCCAGAATTGCACAATTTTACTTTTGTGTATAAGGCCTTTTGAGCTGATTGGATAAACTGGGTTTTGCTAGCTATTTCACTGTAGCAATATATAAGTCATTTCCCTGGGCCCACACAGCTCTCCCCAGTCATTACAGCAGTGGTTCTCAACCTGTGGGTCGGGACCCCTTTGGGGGTCGAATGACGATTTGCCAGGGGTCGCCTAAAACCATCAGATATTTATATTTCGATTCATAACAGTAGCAAAATTACAGCGATAACACTGTTAGGGGTCGCCACAACTTGGGAAATTTTATCAAAGGGTCGCGGCACTAGAAAGGTTGAGAACCGCTCCATTACAGGGACATTTTTCAGTCAGGATGAGAGGAAGTGTCAAGACAAGTAACATTTTTATCCAGAAGTCAAGGGCAATATAGTTACACTGTGGATGTGACTGAAAAAAAGATACAGGTTGAAACATTGCCACATTCCCTTTATTGGTCCGGTGTAAAGCAAACGATACCTCAAGGTAGTTATACAAAATTTTGCATCAAATGAATAAAAATAAACAAACAAAACTTTCATACCCCAAATGACAATATAATTTGCTCCTACATCAATATATTACTTGTGTTATAACAAAGGACTGTAATTAATTAAGCTAGAGGATGAATAAATATGGAGCAAACCAACTGAAGTATGGGGAAGGGCAAGGGGGTAAAAAAATGGCAATTAATGCAAATGAGAGCTTTAACCCTTTGAGTTCCAGAGAGGCATGCAAAGCATTGGTTTGCAATGTGTTGCATACTCCTCTGGCGCTCAAATAGTTATCATCACTGAATTCTGTCTGCAATGCATTGCGCTGGGAATTCTTGGAAGTTGTATTTGTCCTTTATTGTGCAGTTGGTTTGCTCTAGAACTGCACCTCTCTAATCTGAAGAATATGGCCCCCGTTGACATAACCGCTATATTGTTATACTGTTCTTAGATAAAAAAATTAGTCCGTTTTCCCATGCACACAATGCATTGCATAGCCCTCTTGCACTTAAAGGGTTAAAGCCTTAACAATGGTGGAGAGTGTGCATAATAAATTGGTCATATGCTGTAGGACATACCTGGAACTGCTGCCAAATTATTTTAATGCCAAAATATAAACTACAAAAATGCTCTGTGCTGGCAGATTTACAGATTTCCCCTACAGCTTCCCAAGTCAAGGAGTTTCACCTCCTTACTGTCCTTACTTTGAAAAAAAAATCCTTTCCTTTCCTGTAGTAGAAAGCTCCTTTCTACTAATATTAGAACATCTTATTTGCTTATCCTTTTGAGTAAAGAGTTTCCCAGACAGTGTTTTATATTGTCCTTTAATATATTGTATGCAGTAATCATATCCATCTTGTAGAGTCTTCTCTTCTTGCGAATACAACCTCTATTTTGGTGGTGTTTCTATATAAAAGATGTCCAAACTAAGAACCTGGGGCCATCTGAGGCCCTTGGGTATGACCAATCTGGCCCTTTCTACAATTTCATTTAAATGCAGTTTGCATTAAAAAAACAAAATGATCTGGAGATATTTGGCAACAAGGCTGACCTTTAATGTTCAATGTGATAGTTTATGTAGCAAACATAAGGTAAGCTTGTTAGTCTAGCTATGGATTTCCACAAAATAATCCATATAAGATCTCAATTTGTGTCCACAAAAATGATTGTTATTGACATTATTTACATACTTGCCAACAGTTAAAAAAAAAAATAAATAAAAAAAAAATAAGATCCAGGGACACTTTTCCCCTTAACAGTCATGTGACAGAGTGTCACTTATGGTTCATAGTACTGTGTAGCCGATATTAACATAAAACCTTAAAATTATTTGTATTGCAAAATAAACATTAATCAATACCTACAAACTATGTTGAATTATATAAATAAGTAATGTTAAAATGTATAGAGGCTTACACCTAGCAAACTTCTAGTGACAAGCACATATAATATAGAGTTGAGACTCAATTTAAAGGGATAGTAATACTTAATTATTACTAATCCCTATATTAAAGTCATATTAAAAATAAATGTATTGCCCCCAGTGTCATCTCTCAAACCTTTATGGTTTGAGAGATAATCACTCCTAAAGTTGTCGTCTCCCTCCCCCATAGTCAGTGTTGTAGCTGACTGAAGGGAAATCCGGTCTTTCGATCATCAGGTGGCTCTGCAGCAGAGCTGTGATCACGTTAATAAAAAAAAAATATTTCACTAAAACGGTCTTCTACGTGTGCTTGCAAACCAAGTACACGTAGAAGACCATTTCAGTGAAAGATTTCTTTTTTACTAACGTGATCGCGACTCTGCTGCAGAGCCGCCTGAAATTCATATGACTGGCTTCCCTGACACTGACTATGGGGAAGGGGGAGGGAGAGGGCAACTTTAGGAGCGATTATCTCTCAAACCATAAAGGTTTGAGAGATGACAATGGGGGCAATACATTTATTTTTATTATGACTTTAATATAGGGATTAGTAATAATTAAGTATTACTATCCCTTTAAAAAGGAGCTAGAACCAGAGCATGTCCCTGCAAATCAGGGACAGTTGGCAGGTATGTATTTGGTAGCATCTTTCTATCAGTCAGTTTTATTTTCTCAGTCGGCCCTTAACCTGTACACAGCCAAGTCCATACATCGTACGAGCATGCCCAGCTGTAACTGCTGTGCCATGCCCATACATTCCACAGCAAAATGCGGCCACTGCAAAAGCCGGTATAACCAGATTGCAGTTAATGCATTTGAAAAGAAAAAAAGAAACCATTTGGGGGCATTAGGATCCTTCCTGATGTCCCCCAGTTATTGATCTCCCAGCTGATTCACCCAGGAGTTCCACAAACAAGAAGCAGGGAAGCAGCATTCCCCTCCCTACTTCTATCCTACTCACCTTCTGGATTGGCATGGGCAGACTCAGAGAAAAAAAACCTCTGCACATCATGTCATTGGCGAGGAGGAAGGCTTTCCCCTAATCCTACCCAGTACTTCAGGTGGGATGGAAGCAAGGGAACCATACTGTTCCCCTGAGTCTAATTGATTGATAATCTCCCAGAGATCAATAACTGGGGATATATCAGGAGGGGTCTGATTAACCCTCTGAGTGCCAGAAACGTATCCAATGCATTTCATTGCATGTACTGGATACCTATCTGGAATCCACATGGTTAAAAATAAATAAAATAATAAATGGAAAAGAAAATAATATACAAAATAAAATAAATGTGTGCTAGAAGGGTGTTCAGTTCTTTGCTTTGAAACACATCGGACACACCTTTGGAATTCCCTTCCCCTCTGATCCACTGTCACATACACTCTCTGCCCCCCCATCTGTTCCCTCTACAGACTCCATATACACTGTCAGACCCCCCCAAGGCATGGTTTTATTGCACAATGGAAGTCACAGATCCACACATACAATGTCTGATCCCTCCCCAAGCCTGGTTCCACTCACACCCCTATTTACATAGCTTGGAACCCCCCAGCCTTGTTTCACTGGTAGTCATGGAATTGCACTTACACTGCCTGCTCCCCCATTAGCTATTTCCTTGGCACCTACTACATTACATATGCAGTGATAAGTTAGTGCTCAACTAAAATACACTATAGCGAGTCCTTGCTGGTAGATCTGAATAAAAATGATCAGGTTAGGAGGGATCTATCTATATAGATGTAATGGTTAATATAGTACAAATTGTTCAAACACTCGAACATAAACCTGCAATGAATTTATATATATATATATAAATATATATATATATATATATATATCCTATAACATGTCTCTCACTGTGTGCGTAACCACACATGCGCAATTGGGACTCATAGAATGGGCTGATCCAGAGCGAAGAGCTCCGGAAGGCTGACAGCCTGTCTGTACTCCCGACTCTGGGGCAGCAGTGGAGGCAGCTGGGTGACTGTCAGCCTTCCAGAGCTGCCCGCTCCGGATCAGCCCATGTATACGGGCTTTGTAACTAGTGTGTATGTATTATATATATATATATTTAAGCCATGAGATGGAGGCACTCACTCTTATTAAACATTAAATGCCCAGGTGCACAATCCTCAAGAAGAGAATACAAATACAAAAATATGGAGGCAGCACCAGTGGGACTTATCATGAAACAAATTTTAATAAGCAATTATGCATATACAAGGTCAACGTTTCGGTCCATAACAAAGGTCCGTGTTATGGACCGAAACGTTGACCTTGTATATGCATAATTGCTTATTAAAATTTGTTTCATGATAAGTACCACTGGTGCTGCCTCCATATTTTTGTATTATATATATATATATATATATATATATATATATATATATATATATATAAAATACACTAATGACCCAATAGGAAATAATAGCTGAGTAATACAAAATATAATGAAACTAGTTACAAAGCCCGTATATAAGGGCTGATCCGCATAAAGTAAAGTATGCAGATTAAAACACATGAATATGAAAAAAATTATATAAATGGATGAAATACACAATACAAATAACATTCGGATAATAGTGAATGTCCTGATCGAGCAATAATCCAACATATTCCAAATGAGAAGAAACTTAGCACATATAGTCGCTTGCACGTTAGATGGTAATTGATGAGATGGGATAGTCCTCAGATGATGGTGATGGAAAACGGAAATGGTGTAAAAAATGGTTCGTTCTATAAGTGGATGGAGTTAGTGACAAAGGTCACTTCTGAAAGTACGTCCGTATGTAAGCTATACTTCTGTTTGTTTTCTGTGCTGCTGTCTTTGGCCCGGATTCCACTCGGGCAAGTATATGCACAACAGAAAAGATGGAGATAGGGCACAAGAGATCCAAGTGCAGCGTTTATTAAGGTATAACAAATCAAGACACTATACAACAATAGACATTAAGAAAACTATTACTGGTAAAATAATAAAAACTATATACTAAGAATGCTATATTAGGAGCTATATTATAAAAGCTGAACTGGATATAAATAATAAAATAAATACATTTCCCTGCTACATGGGCAAGATACAGATATTCTTAAATCCTGAATATGGCAGGAAAAAGTAACGATCAAAAATAAGAAAAACGCAAGGATAAATATATATCCATTTGTGTCCTATCAAGGACAATAGGTACAGGACTGTGATTAACCCTAAAGGCTAAATAGGGAAGGGGGATTCAGTGGCAGGGCCAGATTTACATCTCAGGAGCCTGTAGGCACAGAAATCAGAAGCCCCCCCCCCCATTGGCCATCTCCACTGGACACCTACACAACGCTCCAAATCTCCACATTACCCCCCACATAACCATATTGCCCTCACATTGCCCCCCATCAGCTCCATATTGCTCATATCAGCTCCAACTTTCCCCATCAGCAGCTCCAACTTGCCTCCACATGCCGTCATCATCTCCAACTTGCTCCCATCAGCTCCAACTTGCCACCACATGCCGTCATCATCTCCAACTTGCTCCCATCAGCTCCAACTTGCCTCCACATGCCGTCATCATCTCCAACTTGCTCCCATCAGCTCCAACTTGCCTCTACATGCCGTCATCATCTCCAACTTGCTCCCATCAGCTCCAACTTGACCCATCAGCTCCAACTTGCCTCCACATTGCCGCCATCCTCTCCACATTGCCTCCATCCTCTCCAACTTGCCCCCGTCCTCTCCAACTTGCCCTCACATTGCCCTCATCAGCTCCAACTTGCCCCCATCAGCTCCAACTTGCCCTCACATTGCCCCCATCAACTTCACATTGCACCCCCCCCCCCCGTATCAGTTTCCTACCTCCCTGGTGGTCCAGCGGCAGGAAAAGTCTGTGCCTCCTTCTGCGCAGACTGTATGCTTTTGCTTCCGCTCGGTCTTCTCTTCAATAATGCAGAGCGCTGGGAGAAGATGTCATCTCCCAGCGCTCTGCAATACTAAAGAGCCGACGAGGGAGCAACAGCATACAGGTCTGTGCCGAAGAAGGCACAGATCTTACTATGCAGCTGGTTACTGCTGCCACTGTGTGCAACGCATAAAAATATTTAAAAAGAAAATTGATTTCAGTGACAGGCGCCCCTCTGTGGGGTGCGCCTGTAGGCAGATGCCTACTCTGCCTTATGGCAAATCCGTCCCTGCTCAGTGGGGATACAGATTTAGTGATGGAATAGCTATAAGCAAGGATATGGTGCCTGTGGAAGTTGAGAAAATGGAGTGATTGAATGGGGTAGAAGTATGCCGACTACCCAGTCCCCCTATTGGCAAGCTATTAACTAGATCAATTCTGGGTCAGAACGTACATACAGCCCATTGCCCAGATGATAATAGATGTTACAGTATCAATCAATCCAATCTGCTCAACAGATATCAACTTGCTCAATAACACATAGAAGAATGTATACAATGTATACAGTGTCGCTCATCCAGTCTGCTCACAAGTATTTTTCTTTTTTCGACACCTCTTGTTATCTATCTTACTGGTTTTTGTATTTACATCCCTTGGAATTTTTTTTAAAATCAGAATATTATTCTTGCTTAACTTATTAAATAGTGTCTTTTTGTGGCATTTTCCACATCACACATTAGGGTCTATTTCCCTTAGCGATGTGATGTAGGCTGGACACGCAATAATATCAAACTGACTCATTTAACTTCTGTATTTTTGTAGTCAGGAAATATGTATTTATTATCCAAAATTGTATTACAGAGATTTTTGTGGTACTTCCTTTTGATATTTTGTATCTTTGAATGATTTAGAGTTCATATTAAAACACGATTATTTTACTTTTGGAGTTTCAATATATTTTTTCTTTCTCTGAGCGCTAAGATTTTGGAATACTTTTGTTTTCTTCTTTGAAAATATGGAGTGTGGAAGATTATAATCTAGGCTGCTGTAGAAAGAGCCTGCTAATTTTTTTTTTACCCTAGGCGACACCTTTTTTCTAGTATATGTTTTTATTATTTTACCAGTAATAGCTTTCTCAATATCTATTGTTGAACAGCGTCTTGATTTTTATTTATACTTTAAAGGGATAGTAATGTTAAGTTTCTTTAATATTGTAGGCATTAAAAACTAATTACATAGATGTAAGTCTTGTTTCTCAAACCTTCATGGTTTGAGAGATATAACTGGCTAAAGATTCCCCCTCCCGGCTGTTTCAGAGAAGACTGCCCTCTAGCTGACAGCAGGAGATTCTGGTCCCGGGACCGGCTGGAGGACATCACGCTATTTCTAAAGAAATACTTCATTGGAACGGTCTATAAAGTTTGCCTAGTTTGCAATCACACTTTGTAGACTATTCCAATCAAGTGTTTCTAAATAGCTCGATTTCAGCTCTGCTGAAAAGCCGCCATCCAGTCAAATGACCGGAATCTGCTGCTGTCAGCTAGAGAGCAGATTTCTCTGAAACAGCCTGGAGGGGGGAACTTTACCCAGTTATATCGCTCAAACCAAAAAGGTCACATGATGTCACATGATGCAAAAAATTAGATTTTGTGAGGAACCATCTGAATTTGTTCTGAAAAAAAATTCATTTTTCAATTATAACTATAAATTTACCAGAGGAAATCATGCCTACACAGATCAATAGCAAAAATACTGAAAATGTATCTGTCCTGCAGGGTTCAAAAATATTCTCCAAGCCTCTGGCACTGACGGGATTTAAGAAGAAACTTTTTTGTTATAACCAGAAGAGTCTGATCAACAATCAAAGTAAGTTTATTCTGAACACATACAAAGAGAAGTATCATTTTTTTTTCACATAGCCACTACATTTTTGTAGCAGCAAGAGATGACATGAGAGTGCTGGTGCATTTTCAGTGCTACAGTGTAGTAACATTTTCCCAGCATTCCATTCTCTCTATATAAATAGTAGTGACAGAAATCACAGAAAAAATGCAGCTATGTGCAATATTCGTGCAATTTAAGTGTAACCCATATTAAAATATTTGAATTAACACACTGTCAGAAGAACCTTGTACAATGCTGCATCTTTCCGCAACATGAGATGCAATTGTTGCCCATGTGAAATGCCCTATAAGACACAATGAACCTTATGTATAAAAGTAAAGTGGGGCGATGATTGAGCAAACTGACTGCCCATTTCTGGTTGTGCTCCAGCATAGATCGTTTTTGCTTTTATACATAAGCCCCAATGACTCACAACTGGTGTTTTCTTTATCGATTGCTGGGCCATAATAATAGCAGTGGTAGTTCAACAACAGAGATTGCCTACCCTCTCAACCTCATTTTTAAAGGGATAGTAACACTTCATTTTATCTTTATTTTATTTTGTAGGCATTTAAAAAAACATGAAGAACGATATAAGTCTTATCTCTCAAACCTTTATGGTTTGAGAGAGATTCACAAGCAAAGTTTCCCCTCCCGCCCCTTTTACCTAGTGTAAGCCATCTCTTCTCAGATGTGGAATCCAGTCCATAGACCAGACAGATAACAGCAGGGAACAATCTTCTTCCTATGAGATCAATGAAAGCCCTGTCCCCCTTGACAATTTTTCAGGTTTTTCCCTTATCTTAATTGAAGATTGTCCCTCTCTGCAATCTACCTGGGCACCTCCCTTCTGCTCTGGCTGAGCAGTGTTACATGAGTAAAAGGGGCGGGAGGAGGATACTTTGTCATTGAATTACTCTTGAACTACAACTCTGACAGAATTGAAATAACACTCTCCAAAGTCCACATACTATGATGATTAATTGGAGCTGCTTTTATTATGAAACATTACTATCCCTTTAAAGCCTTTTTTTTCTTCAAAAGGCAGACTGTTAGAGTCAGTTGACATCATGTGTTGTAAAATTCCAGGTTTCCAAAGAGCTGAACATTTATCACAGCCTCTTTCCTAATGTGAAAATAGTTGTATACTTCACATGATCTGTTCTGCAGGATGCCCTCGCTCCCTGTCACACAGTCCCATGAGTCAGTAAAACACTATGGAATTCTGTTAGAGCAATACGGCTAGATGGCCCAATCTGACAACAGGATGAAATGCTGACACCTCAGAGAATTTGTCTGCCAAGTGACTCAGGTGTTTCCTGAATTGTGAGAAGGAGTAGGGCTTGTGTATCAACTTGTTCTTCCGGCTCCACCTGAATCACCTGGTTGGAACGTATCCCAAATACAAAAGAAATCCAAAAGAGAATGTGCAGGTACATTAGGATTAATGCTGGAAAGGAAGTGGAGGGGGTAGAGGAAGGAGGATAGACATTATTATGATTATGGTTATGATGGGCACAGTAAATATTTTTTGTTAAAAAAAAATGCATTAAGTAATTATTTTCCTAACAAGTAAAACAATGGTGCTCCCCCTACTGAGAGGCGATTCATTTTAAAGTTATCTCAGCTCAACCCTTTTTTTTTTTTTTTTTTTTTAATTAACAATTTTCCAAAGTTGTTACCAGGTGGTGCTATTGCTGTAAAAGAATGGGGGGAGCACAGTTAAAGGAACAGTGACACCTAATCTCCCCTGTTATGTTCTTAAACCACTCATGGCTCTGGGAATTTGTTCAGGTGGCATTATTTCAAAAGTTTTCAACACTCAAAAAGGGAAAATTAACCCTTTATTTTCACTAAAAGTACATAATATGCAAAGTCAAATTGTCTGCACTTTATATTATAACTAGTTGAACAGCCCGTTACACGGGCCACAGTGCCTCTGGCAGCCGGTCGCGGGACAGTCACGAGCAGCAGAGACTGCCCGCGTCACTGCTGATACAGAGCTGGACGCTCCTTCGGAGCGCCCAGCTCTGTATCAGCCGCGGCGCGGGCTGTCTGTACTGTGCATGACTGCCTCACGCGCAGCAGTGTCTTCTGCGCATGTCGGGCGTTACACACAACTTAGCTAATTATTATATAGGATTGTTTTCATCTTCACCTACTTTTTTCTAAGACGTACCTAACTTTGTGCTCCATGGATCAGTTTGCTTTTGGCCAGGAATCATGGAAGCAGATATTAAAAGATACAATATAATAATAATTAAAAAAAAAAAAAAAAAAAAAAAGAAAATGTAAACAAGATAGCCTTCAGAGAAGCACAGAGCATTCAGTGCTTCTAGGAGAGTGCAAATCCCTTTAACCCTGTGAGTGCCAACCTCGGAATTTTCACATGGTTAGCAAATTGGGCCTGCAGGGCAAACTATGTGAAAATAAAGACGTTGCACTTGTGGTGCAGTGAAAAGCTTCAGACTTACCCTGCATGTAAGGAGGGAGTTTCCCTACACTGCAGGGCAAGTTTTTCAAGTTTAAAATATACCTGATAGCTCCCATGAGCATGGGAGTGATCGTGTATATAAAAAATGCACAGTGAGAGATCTCATCTCACACTATATGCAGTTAAAAAGTAAAATCAGACCTCCTGAAAGCCCCCCCCCTCAAGTTCTGATTACCTATACGGCAGGATAAGTGATTGATGCTACAACCAGGAAGGCAATTGCCACCTTCCCTTACAACCTCCTCTGCAATCTGGCTTTCTCTGAATGGGTTGAGTAGGAGGGCCTTCAAGGCCCACACACGGCATGTAGAGGCGATCACCTTCCTGGTCGTGGCACTGAGCATCCATCCAGATAGGTGATAAATGTCAGAAAGAGCTCAGTCCCAATGCCTCACGCCCCCCCCCCCCCCCCCACACACACACACGGAGAACAAACCTAATTTCGCTAAGGACCTGCAGGCACTTCTGGTACTACAGGAGTGAGGCTTCCCCAGAACTTTACACTTATCAGAGAGGGTCCAGAGCATGCTATACTGTATTCCTCCACCCTAAACCCATGGTGTAGTAGCTATTTGGGTGTGGGGCCTCAGGTGTAAAAAAGGGGTGCGTGTGTGTGTTGTGTGTGCTTTTCATTACAAGGCCTGATCAAATAACCAGGAGTGACCCTTTACTATCGGAGGAAAAAAGGTTTCAAATTCAACAGCAGAAGGAATTCTTCAAAATAAGGTCTGTTAAAGGGATAGTAATACTTGAAAATAATTTTATTTTCTATTGTAGCCCTTAAAAAAACATTAAAAATTATAGAAGTCTTATCTCCCAAACGTTTATGGTTTGGGAGATATTCACAAGTAAAATAAAGTTCCCTTTTCCTGGCTGTTTCAGCCAAGTCTGCCATCTAGTGTGCAGATTTGGAATCCGGTCCACAGATCAACCGGCAGCTCTTTAGCAGTGCCGAGATCACGATCTTTATAAATAACTACTTGATTGGAACTGTGTACAAAGTGTGCCTGGCTTGCAAGTACACTTTGTAGACCATTTCAATGAAGAAATTCTTTTTTAAAGATCGTGATCTCGGCACTTCTGGAGAGCTGCGGCTGGTCAAGGGACCGGATGCCAAATCTGAGAGCTAGAACGATGATGTCACTCAGGGGGAAACTTTGCTTGGGAATATCTCCCAAACCATAAAGGTTTGGGAGATAAGACATATATCATTTTTAATGTTTTTTTAAGGGCTACAATATAAAATAAAATTATTTTCAAGTATTACTATCCCTTTAAATTGTGACATTCCTTGCACAAGGACGTGGTAACAGTAGATACAATTGATACATTTAAGAGACTATTACAAGCACTTCTAGAAGAAGGGAACATACAATTACATTGTGTATTAGTAGGCAGTACATGAAGTTTTGGTAAAATAATACACATTTTGGAATCGGGTAGATTATATAATGCTCAGTTTCTGAGCTATACTGTGGCAAAGGTTGAACTTGATAGACTTGTGTATTTTTTCACTCTAATTAACCATGTAAATGTATATGTATGTATATACATACATTTTATTTATATAGGAGTGATACGTATGAATACTATACTAGGGAAGAAAGGAGATATACAATTGGAGAGAAAGAGATACAGAAGAGGAAGGGTGTGGAAAAAGAAGGCATGGAGAAGTGCATAGAGAACTATGGCAAGATCCCCAATTTGATAGCATGAAGGAAGAGAATATGTTTCTATGAACCCCAATTGCATCCCTCAGCTATCAAAGCTCATGTGGAGAATAGCCACGTGTGCAAAAACAAATCCTTAACTTTTTCCTGAAGAAGGGGTTAATGGCCCAGAAAATCGTTGATGAATTCCCTACATATTATGCCAGCTTAATGAATAGAGACTTTTAAAATATATCAGGGACAGAACTACGATCTCCGAATTGGCTGCACCAGGACTTACAGGGATGGTAATACTTAAGATGTAAAAAAATATATGTTGTAGGTTTAATGTCCCTGAATAATAGAATGGTACTCCCACCACTGAGAGATATTTTATTAAAAAAATTATAACAGCTCAAACTTGAATTTTTAGGTGCATGATCACAGTGGCCTGAAAATTTACAGTGGTGCTGTTGCTACATCATCCTATGGAGATTTATGGTCTACAGATCAGAGCAGTCCATAGGATGGTGTAGCAACAGCGCCACTGTAAGTTTTCAGGCCACTGTGATATTGCACCTAAAAAATTCAAGTTTGAGCCGTTATAATTTTTTAATAAAATATTTCTCAGCAGTGGGATTACCCTTGTTTTACAACATATTTTTACAACATATTTTTTTTACATCTTAAATATTACTATCACTTTAACCCCTTACCGCCCGAGGACGTACATGTACGTTCCGAGCGGATATCCCAGGTGGACAGAGGACTTACATGTACATCACGGAAATCATTTTAAGGAATGAAAAAAAAAGTTTGGTGGGCGTTAAGTGCTGGCTGCGTATGCGCGTGGCCGGTCACTAAGGGGTCAAAGAGTCAGACCTCACAAGCAGTACCTGGAGGAGAACGAGAGCTCACCACTCGTGAACACTAGCTTGTAGCGATCTTCTGTTTTCTGATGTGCATGTCTCCAAGGGGCGATCTGGCGTACGGACAAATATAACTTGTGCTTATTACATTGTTATTGGATATTTCTGGTGAAAGCATATACAAGAGTGAAAAGTCTTGTACTTCCATGTCTAACTCACCCTAACGCCAATATTCCCAGCACATTTCCACTCATATACCAGATAATCTAACCCAGTGGTTCTCAACCCGTGCCCTTAGTGGCTACTAACAGGCCAGGATTTGAGAATTTCCTTTTAAGAGCACAGGTGAGTTAATCAATATGACTGAGCCTCTGATCAACACGTGTTCTAGCCGTGAAATTCCTAAGTCCTGGCCTGTTAGTGGCCACTGAGGGCACGGGCTGAGAACCTCTGGTCTAACCCCTTAGCATTTCGCTTTTACAACTACCCATTATTATTATACCTCTTGTAGAGCTGTGCCTCATTTGTATATCATTTTTATTTTATTGCTAATCCTTTTATTATCATTATTATCAGACAGTACCTTATTGTCTATTGATGCTGTAATTGATTATTTTTACACTAGCTGAAGAGCCCGTTACACCAGCCACAGTGCTGGCCGGTCGCGGTGCAGTCATGCTCAGTGGAGACTGCCTGCGCCGCGGCTGAAAAGAAGCAGGGCGTAAGTGCCCCGTTCCTTATCAGCCGTGGCGCGGGCAGTCTCTACTGCGCATGACTGCACTGCACACAGCTGTCTCTACTGAGCATGACTGCACTGCACACAGCTGTCTCTACTGTGCATGACTGCACTGCACACAGCTATCTCTACTGTGCATGACTGCACTGCACACAGCTGTCTCTACTGTGCATGACTGCACTGCACACAGCTATCTCTACTGTGCATGACTGCTTGTGACAAACTTTAGCAAATTATTATATTGGATTTTATTTTTTATTTTCACATTATTATATATTTTTCTTTATTTTTCCAAGTATTTATTCATAATAAATAAATATATAGTTTCTATTACCAAACCAACATTTCCGTTTTTCTCTTTTTTCCTTTATTGGTATGTTACAATGCATCTGAAATATTACTTTTCCAGTCTGCCATATACTACACTTAGATCCTTGGTGTGCTGTCTTCTCTACTCATTTATAATGCTCATTCACACTGCAACAATGCATGGTCAGACTGTACAGAGAAGGACCAAGGGCTTTGTTCAGAGGTGCAAAGAGATTGGGCAAACCAATCACACCATAAGGGACAAAATAAAATAACCAACATTCTCACGGACTTGAATGGGGCTTTTAATCCTTTGAATAATAGAAGTCTCCAGCACAGTGATTCACAATGTGATGGAAACCCCCATAGCATTCCTAGGATTTAAACCCCATTAAAATAAATAGGAATATTTATATCTCCCCTATGATGCAGTTGGTTTGTCCCAGAATTGTTCCTCTTTAGCTTCCCAAATATGAAGGGCCAATTGCACCAAAAGGGCAAATGAAAATTCCCTGAGTACTAAATAATGCTTTTAAAGGGATAGTAATATTTCATAATAAAAGCAGCTCTAATTAATCATCATAATTTTTGGAGTTTGGAGAGTGTTATTTCAATTCTGTCAGAGTTGTAGTTCAAGAGTAATTCAATGACAAAGTATCCCCCTCCCGCCCCTTTTACTGATGTAACACTGCTCAGCCAGAGCAGAAGGGAGGTGGCCAGGTAGACTGCAGAGAGGGACAATCTTCAATTAAGATAAGGGAAAAACCTGAAAAACTTGTCAAGGGGGGAATGGTTTTCATTGTTTTCATAGGAAAAAGATTGTCCCTTGCTGTTATCTGTATAGTCTAGCAACCAGATTCCACATCTGAAAAGAGATGGCTTACACTAGGTAAAAGGGGCGGGAGGGGGAAACTTTATCCTTCAATTACTCTTGAACCACAACTCTGACAGTATTATACCAAACAGGTGGTAATGATCATCAATTTAATAGGTGTGTTGACACAATCATTACCAGAAACAACTGTGTAGAAGGAATAAAACTGTGATGTACAGCCACACTCAGCTAACAAGGTGAAGTTACTGAAGACAGTTTCATGTCAAAAGTCATACACAATGGCAAGACCGAGCACAGCAACAAGATGCAAGGTAGTTATACTGTTATACTGCATCAGTAAGATCTTTCCGGGCAGACATTCCAAGGCAGACAGGGGTTTCCAAGCTCTTTTGAAGAAGCACAAAGAAACAGGTAACGTTGAGGAAAGTAGATGAAGTGGTCAGACAAGAAAACTTAGTGCAGCAGATGTAAGACACATCATGCTTACTTCCATTCACAAATCGGAAGATGTGCAGCAGTGCTATAAGCTCAGAATTGGCAGAAAACAGTGGGATCCTGGTACAACCATCTATTTTGTGGAGAAATGGAAGACTTGCAGCCAAAAAAGTCATACCTCCAATGTGGAAATAAGATCAAGCAACTCAATTATGAACGAAAACACAGAAACTGGGGTGCAGAAAAATGGCAGTAGGTGCTCTGGTCTGAGGAGTCAAAAGGCAAAATATTTGGCTATAGGAGAAGGCAATTTGTTCGCCTAAGGGCTGGAGCATGGGTGTCTGGAGGGGGGGCAAGGAGGGCACTTGCCCCCCCCCCCTAAAATAACCCCCCTCCATATAAATAAAGGGGCTAGATGGGCTGGCCTGGGGGTCATATTATGGCTTTGCCCCCCCCTGGAAAAATGTCTACGGACACCACTGGGCTGGAGAGCGGTACAAGAATAAGTGTCTGCAGGCAACAGTGAAGCATGGTGGAGGTTCCTTGCAAGTTTGGTGCTGTATTTCTGCAAATGGAGTTGGGAATTTGGTCAGAATTAATGGTATCCTCAATACTGAAAAGTACAGGCAGATACTTATCCATCAAGCAATACCATCAGGGAAGCATCTAATTGGTCCCAAATATATTCTGCAGCATGGCAGTGAACCTAAAATACAACCAAAGTCATTAAGAACCATCTTCAGAGTAAAGAAGAAGAAGGAGTACTTGAAGTGATGGTGTGGCCCCCACAGAGCCCCAATTTCAGCATCATTGAGTCTGTCTGTGATTACATGAAAAGAGAGAGAGAAGCAACTGAGGCTGCCTAAATCAGAAGAACTGTGGTTAGTTCTCCAAGGTGTTTGGAACAACCTACCTACTAAGTTCCTTAACAAACTGTGTGCAAGTGTACCTAGAAGAAATGATGCTGTTTTGAAAGCAAAAGTGGTCACACCAAATACTGATTTGATTTAGATTTATTCTGTTCACTCAGTATCATTTTGTTAATTGATGAATATAAACTATTAACCTATTTTAAAGAATTCTTTTCACACCTAAGACTTTTGCACAGTATTGTGTGTGTATATATATATATATATATATATATATATATATATATATATATATACTAGTTGAACAGCCTGTTACACAAGCCACAGTGCCACTGCCACCCCGGTCGCGGAGCAGTCACGCGCAGCAGAGACTGCCCGCGCCACGGCTGAAACAGAGCTGGACGGTCCTTCGGAGCGCCCAGCTCTGTATCAGCTGCGGAGTGGGCAGTCTCTACTGCGCATGACTGCAGCACGCACAGCAGTATGTACTGCGTATGTTGCGGCGTTACACACGATTTAGCGAATTATTATATAGGATATACTGAAAAGGTTATGGTGGGGAAAAAGTGAATGAAAACCCCTTCCACATGAATTTGGTGGGTGGTAGGTACAATGTTAAACAAAAATTTGACACACCAGTCAAATCATAAGAGTTGCTTTTCTATATATACATAATGCTTTCTGATAAATGTATACATATTATAAGTACAAACATGGCAGACTGTGCTGTTCACAGCCATTGTTTATGTCAGCCATTATCAAACTGGTGCTGGAAAAAAAAGCCTCATATAAGAACACCCCCCCACACACACATGGGGTTTGGGAATTACGGCTTTCAATTGTTGATTTTCATCCACCCTGATCACATTCCAGTGTCTACTTCAAGTCATACAAACTGTACTGATGCCGGTGTTCAGTCTGTAGGGATCACTACTAAAGGAGACCAAATGGGTCTACATCTAGTTTATAAAAACCTTCAAATATTTTTCTATCAATATTAACAATTCATAATCTACAGGCACTATACAACCATAACAGAGTTTGTTTGCTTGCGCTTTTCGAAGGATGGCAGTTTGGTAAACATGGGAATGCTATAGGAGGAGTCACATTTTCATGCAATATTTCTGAAAACTGTACCCAATATAATTAATGCCACAGATCAGGAGTTGGCAACCTCTGGCCCTTCAGCACCTGCTGCACTGTAATTCCCATCAGCACCAGCCGTGGGCTGACTAGTGATGATGAAAATTGTAGTGCCACAACAGCTGGATGACCTCAGGTTACCTACCCCTGCTACAGAAGTTTATTATGTACTGAGAAGCAATATGCTGGAAGAGTCTCTCCCATTCAAGGGGTTAAATGAAAAGACTATCACAATTCCATTAGGATCTAAATAGACTTCATTTAATGACAAATTCTCTTTAGGCTATGTTACCAGTGGAGAACATTAGCGGATAATTGAAAACACTGGCTCATGTATAAAAGCAGAGTAAAGAAATTCTGGATTAAATCAACTGCACCATAGGGGAGAAATTTCCCTTCCCATTGATTTAAATAAGGCTTATAACGCCACTGAATTCTAGAGAGATCAACAAAGCATTGCTTTGCAATACACTGGAGGCCTCTATAGCATTCAAGGAGTTAAAATTTAAATCAGTATGATTTTGAATAATGTTATTATGTCACCTATGGTGTAGCTGGTTTGCTCCAGAGGTGCTTCACTTTGTATTTAGATCTAAAATACACTGTGCAATAAAGCACACAGAGGACATTGCCTATTATCAGGTTATTCACACTGGCGAATGTTTGAAGGTTGAATTAAAGTGTAACTATTATTTTCATAATAAGGACCCCCAATCCTTTCCTAATGTAGCGATATGTAATGTCATACTGTTTTTATGAAAAAGTCTGCGTTATTAAAGTAAATAAACTTCTTCTGTAGGCATCCAGGGTGCAGAGCTTACAATAAAAGCTCTGTGCTCCTGCACCTTCAGCAGCTTCCGTTCCTTTAAGGTAACAGAAGTAAGTCACCACCAATCCAGGCTGTGCATGGGACACACAGCACACCTCTAAGATGTCTGCGCTGTTGTCTACTGGATGCATACAGAAGAAGATGCTTCACTTAAAACCACAGACTTTTTTTTTATTATTTATAATAAGAGTATGGCTTTATATATTGCTACATTAGGAAAGGATTGGGGGGGCAATATTACGAAGGTGATATATAACAGTATGGCTTTATATATTGCTACATTAGGAAAGGATTGGGGGGCAATATTATGAAGGTGATAGTTCAGCTTTAACCCATAACATGAAAATGACCCCCTAAAATCATACATTTCCTGATGTTACATGCCTTTCTAACTCTAGCCTGGTATGTACAAATGTTTTCAGAAGTTGTCAATAAAGGAAAAAATAGATTTTTTTACATTTCCTTCCCTTCAAAAGATAGTGAAATCTTTAAATACTACATAATTTGCTACTGTATTCAATAGCTACTGCTCTTCAATAAAAAATGGCACCCCAAAGGTATGAGCTGACATGCTAAAGGAGGTGCACAAGACTACAGTCTCTCCTTTTCATACTTTTTCAAATATGACTTATCTGTATTAATACAACTGTAACAAATAAAGAAATTAAGAAAAAGTTGACAAAGCATATAATTTTGCAAAATAGACAACCCGCTACATCAAATGAGAGGTCGCTTGCCTTTCTATACCTAGGCTGGTGTGCACAAATATTTCTGAAATTTGGAACTATAGGAAAAAATATATCTTATTTTTTTATATTGCCACAACTTCAAAGATACTAAAATGATCAAAAACATGCAGTTTGCTACTTATTCAGTACATATTGCTGGCATTGATATGGATTGATATACAGTAAAGGTTACCAGGAGAACTATACACCTACCTGTTTTCTTTTTCTGAAATTACCTGCCTGCACTAAATGGTCATACCCATTTCATATATGAAGAAAAGCTATGCAAGACATACCATTTTAGAATGAAAGGTCTCTGATCCTCTACCCATAGGGAGGAGTGCACACATATTTACATAGAATTGAGCCATCTGCTTTTTTTTTTTTTTTTTTTTTTTTTTTTTACATTTCCACCTCTTCAAAGACACTAAAATATTTGAAAACCATGGCAAGAAAAATGATACCCCATTGATATGGGCTGACATATCAGAGGATGCCAGCCACATGGTTACTAGTAGAACAGGCCTGGGGAAGCAAACAGTGTATGCGTGGTTCTGTGGCTACTAGTGGACAAGGCTGGGGTGTCAGAATATGTGTGTTTATGTGTCTACCAATGGGACACAGATGGGGAAGCAGATAGTGTATGTGTGGTTCTGTGGCTACCAGTGGACAAGCCTGGGGTGTCAGAGTATGTGTGTTTATGTGGCTACCAATGGGACACAGATGGAGAAGCAGACAGTGTTTGTGTGGATCTATGACTACCAGTGAGACAGTGGAACCAGGTTAGGGAAAAAGAGAATATGCATAGTTCTGTGGCTAGCAGTGTGATGGTGAAATAAGGCTTTGGTGTCAACCAGTGTATGTGTGGCTTAGTGATTACCAGCAGACAGTGGAACAATGCTGGGGTGCCAAAAACTGAATGTGTGGTTCTGCAGTTACCAGTTTGACAAGACTGGGGAAAGTACACAATGTATGTGTGGCTCCAGCTCTCAGTAGAACACATAAACACAGATGGAGAAGCAGCCAGGATATTCTTGGGTCTATGGGTATCAGTAGGACAGTTAAAAAGCCTAGAGAAGCAGTCAGTTTATGTGTGGATCTATGGGCATCAGTAGGCAGTGGAACTATCAGATAGTGTATGGTTTGGTGTATGTGGGGTATGTGACTATCAGTGGACAATGGAACACAAGGCTGGTGAACCAAAATACATGCACTTTCCAGAGGGGTGTCAACACATTGCAATGCATTTGAAACCTCTCTGACACACATGTTAAAGATGTTTTGATATTCAGTCCTCACTGGAGGGGAATCTAGAACATACTGATGCCCTCATCTATTGACCGCCCAGCCAATAGCACTGGAAGATCAATAAAGGTGACCTATCATGGGAGCATGCCCCCTTCCCCCAAGTTACCCAAACTTCCAGGCAGTATAAGCAGGATCAGGAAAAGCTTTCCATGTCACCAACCATATAACTGATGTCGCCATTGACGTGAAAGGCTTTTACCAATCCCACCTGCCTGGAATGTCAGGTCGTGTGGAAGTAGGAGAGCCATGCTGTCCTGCATGGTCATCTTTATTGATCACTGTAACGGATCTTATCCTTTACTTGGGCCCTTGTCTGGACCTTGAACGTTTTACCTAAAGACTATGGCCCCGCGCTTATCTGGCGTTGAGAAGGAGAGACCCAGGAACGACGGCGGAAGGCGACGCGGTCCCTTCCCAGCTTCCGTTACAATCACCCATTAGCTGGACGAATAATATCGGGGGTAGGGTGCATAAGGAGGGTCCTCATGCTCCCCAACAGTTTATTTTAAAAGAAAAGTTGGGGAAGAAAGGGTAAGAAAGCATACCCATCAGATGTAAAGGATATGGTCACAGCATTGTGTTAACATTTCCGTGCATATGTTTTCTGTATGCCCATGGCAATCAAAGTGTCACGGTTCCCAGGAATAAACCAGGAGTCAGTACGGTAAAGTAAAACAATCTTTTATTAGAAAAATCACAGTAATGTACGTAAACAGATAACAAACTGAGGGTGATCAAAGAGGCAAGCACTGTATCAGAAATAGCAGTCAGCCAATAGATCCACCA
This sequence comes from Rhinophrynus dorsalis, assembly GCA_037306005.1. NCBI lineage: Eukaryota > Metazoa > Chordata > Amphibia > Anura > Rhinophrynidae > Rhinophrynus > Rhinophrynus dorsalis. The sequence continues at coordinate 27,161,937 of CM074728.1, forward strand.
CACTGTCCGAGACTAGGGCTCAGCCCACTGGAGCCTCGAGTTAATTCGGAACACCCAAAGGACTAGCACTGACTCAGTCTGCAGTCAGGAAGCTAGGAGACTGATAGAGCCCCAGGTCCAAAGGATAGGTGTCTGTGGAGCGGGGACCACCGCACGGGGGAAACAGACAGAAAGGATAGTCAGACAAGCCGGGTCATACATGGAGCAGGTAGTCAGCCAGAGCCACAGGTTTGCACCAGATAGGATATCCACTGAAGCGCTGGTATGCTGGATGCGCAGTGGACAGAGTCCCAAGTCAACACCAGAGTGGGTAGTCAGACAAGCCAGGTCATACAGTTAGTCAGGCAGAGCCACAGGTTTGCACCAGAAAGGATGTCTAAGCCAAATCGGAATGCACAAGGAGAATGGTCAGACAGAGCCACAAGTCAACACCAGAATGGATGGTCAAACTAGCTAGGTCATACACAGAGCCCAAGGGAAACATAACTGTATTGTACAACAATGCAAGGGCAGCTGAGTCAGGACTCAGTCTGCCCTTTAAACCCCTCCTCAGGAAGTATGTAGGAGGAGCAGCTCAGAGGGAGGAAGTCGGTAGGAGGCAACTACAGGAAGCAAACACATAAAACAGAGGCCTGCTGCATGCTTGAAGCCTCGCGCCTGCAGAGGACACATCTAGCTTTGATGCGTCCACCACGAGTCATTCCGGCGACATCCGTGCGGCATGGATGGCCGCTGACGCTGAAGCGTCATTTCAAGTGTCTCCTGAAGCTGCGGCGCTGGAACCAAGGTAATCTGTAACACAAAGAGACAGTGCCTCCTTGGACAAAATGGAGATAAGTACAGAGTAGTTTGTTAAGAGGAGGAAATAAAAAAAAGATGCGTTTTTTTTTTTCCATTCCAGGACGCACTTCCTCTGCACTAGATGATGCACACACACAGGCATCAGTGACTTTACACCGGGCTGCCAAGTCCCCAATCAGAGAATGCAATGGCCATCAATGCCAATAAATGGCTGAACCCACATGGGCGTCAGCCAATAATATTCACCTCTAGCTGTCGTCAACAGCCCTCCCTATGACAGGATCGTAGGGAGAACGTGGTATATAGCAAGAAAGAAGTGTTCAGAATACAGGAAACAAAAATTTAGCAATGAGCTGCTACATTTCTAGCTCAGTGTGAAAGAGCCCTTAGTGGATCAGATTTGTTGTGTTTAGATAAACAAACTGTCCTCAGCTTCCCTGGGTCTGTGGCCTTACAGATAGCAAAGAAATGTTCTTGTATATTTCCAAATAAATGTAAGTAGAGCTTGTCTTATCATTACTGAAACAGTGCAGGCGAGTTAATAGGATTTATTTACATTTATATAAAACCTTTCCATCACAGAAAAGTGATAGTGTATTGTACACATGAAAAATATGCACAAAATGTAGCAATTCTGAGGAAACCAACTGCACCACAGAGGACAAATAAAAAGGACAAATAACAGTTGCCATTTATTTATATTGGGATTTTAACCCCTTGAATTCTAAAGAGGTCTCCAACATTGTGAATAAATGTCTTGTAGGCCTCTCTAGCATTCAAGACATTAAAGGTACAGTGTAAGGTCAATAAAATACCCAGCTGAACCCTTGTGCTCTTAGTATTATGGGAACAGAGCTTCGACAGTTCATAACTCATTGTTCCCTCATAATTTATTGTGCAGATCACAGAGATCTGCACAGCTGGATGACATCAGCACCTCACTCAGAACACATGGGAGCTTCTCACCTCCCTATAGAAGCCCACTGAGGGTGGATTCCCCAAAACAGGCTTCTATGGAGAGGAAAGAGAGCTCCCATGAGCAAGGTGTTGTCATGACAGCTAGGGGTTTAAAAGGGGTCTTTCATTGACCCTATACTGCCCCTTTAAAGATGCCATGTAGCTCAATCAATTCATTTGTAGTAGCCATAATAGTTCAGTGGTAGTAATACAAATTTATGAATACCATGGTATTTGGTGATACCTTTTTTTATCTGATCTATCAAGACAAGCTTTTGAGCGAGCCTCTTTCTTCTTCAGGTCAAGTGGTCTAATCACAAAGTTTGTTTTAAATAATGCAGAATTATAAGCTAAAATGACGTCTGGTGTAGAGATGGGAAAAATACTTTATAGGAAAAGTCTTGCATTTTACTAAGTCTGTTACTATTGGAGCAAATGGAGTATATAGACCGAGGCTACACTGTTTCTATAAGCTATTTGTTGGGTCAAAAAATTGACCTCTTTGGTTGGAATGCAACGTGGAAGCCTGCGGCTCCCAGCTTCAAAACATTGCAGGTTGTATGTGAAGCCGCCACAGACCCTGTGTGTCAGGCTTTCAAGGCTGATAAAGAGGGTCTATAAGGAATGCCACACACAGAGCAATGAGACTGTACAGCAAGATCTCAATCTAACAGTTCAGTTGCTTCCAGAGGGACCAAGGGGTTTCCTATCAGACCCCCGTTTTACTCCTCTTTTGGTCTTCTGGGATGCACAATGCAGCCCCAACCTCATTAGTAGGTCTACTTACAGAGAAGCAGACCTGCCAATATGGCACAATGCTGATGATGGTTGACCTTTAACCTGGCCATTGAGCCTGGCTAGCAGTACACAAAATAGCTGCTTGACCAGGGATGTCCAATCGTTTTCCCTCAAGACCACACAGAGAAATGTATGATTAATTGAGGGTCACATACTACTAATTAATAATGAAAATAAAGAGAAACATTAACATAAGCTATTATAAGGAATATTGAATGTATTCCATAGCCAGGCTAGTAAACTATCCTATATTTTCCTAGATAAGCTTAAAAAGTAAAGGTTGAATGTCTGTCTGGTTGCTAACAATCAGTTAAAGATTACTATGTTTTGCTGCAGCAGGTGACATTTTTGTTTTTTACTGGAATTTGAATGCAGGGTCAGAGTTTCAATGTCCAAGGGATACAGATAGCCCAGAGGCTTTTATTTGGACATCCCTGGGCTAGACTGAGAAAACATAAATTGACAGTAATGTCCCATAATTTTTTTTTTTTATAAATAAAGATTTGAAGAGGGTAAAAAAAAGAATCTCATTGCCACAAATCCCATCTCTCAAACCGCTATGGTTTGAGAGATATTCACAATAAAAGTTCCTCCCTCCCCTTCTCCTGACAACAGGGACTAGCTGACAGCAGGAGATCCCAGTCCGGGGACCAGCCGGCGGCTCTGAAGCAGACCCAAAATCCTGTTATTAGAAAAGGATTACTTCATTGGAAATGTCTACAAAGTGTGCCTGGTTTGCAAGCATACTTTGTAGACCATTTCCATGAAGTAGTTCTTTTCTAATAACGGGATTTCGGCTCTGCTGAGAGCCTCATCTTGTCGTCTGACGCGGATCTCCTTCTGTCAGCTTTACAGCTGACATCAAGAGAAAGGGAGGGAAGGGGGACCTTTGATTGCCAATTTCTCTCAAACCATAGCGGATTGAGATATGGGGTTTGTGGCAATGAGATTCTTTTTTTTACCCTCTACAAATCTATAAAAAAAATTATGGGACATTACTGTCCCTTTAACTTCTGGTTTTCTCTACAAAAAGAGAATGAAATGTCTTATAACAAAGCAGAAGGTTAATACAGTGTGTGTGTGCGTGCTGTCTGTCTCCCCAGCTACAGAGGGCAACACACTTAAAACAAGGCAGGGCCTTTGAGGTGGACACTTTAAATTTAAAAAAGGAAGGGCCTTTGAGGTGGACACTTTAAATTTAAAAAAGGAAGGGCCTTTGAGGTGGACACTTTAAATTTAAAAAAGGAAGGGCCTTTGAGGTGGACACTTTAAATATAAATTGTTAATCCAAATAAAATGGTATCACCAAATACGAGGGTACTCATATACCTAAATCAGTCTTAATTTTTAGATTATCCCCTATGGTACAGTCATGCTAATCCACTTTCCTTTATACATCTGGCCCATGGAATGTCTCAGTTTACAGGCACCATGTCCCTCATCCAGTCAGATATGGAGGTAGTGGCAGAAGATTTTAAAAAAATAAGAATATGATGAGTAGATATGTTTTAATACTTGGATGCTAGAGGTGTCTCTAAAGCATGGTGAAACATTGCACTGCAGACAGAATGCCTGGAGTTAAAGGGGAAGCGAGAGACAGAACGAGCACGTATTCATATTACAGGAACATTAAATCTTAGGGTTGGAACCTAGCCAGAATTTTGTAGGTAGACAGATAAACATTGGACTTTCTGCCAAACCAATGATACGACTCTGACAGCAATTTGAAGGCCATTTTTTGGTAAACCTAAAAAGACATAAAAGGGATAGTAATATTTCATAATAAAAGCAGCTCCAATTAATCATCATAGTATTTGGACTTTGGAGAGTGTTATTTCAATTCTGTCAGAGTTGTAGTTCAAGAGTAATTCAATGACAAAGTGTCCCCCTCCCGCCCCATTTACTGATGTAACACTGCTCAGCCAGATCAGAAGGGAGGTGCCCAGGTAGACTGCAGAGAGGGACAATCTTCAATTAAGATAAGGGAAAAACCTGAAAAAATTGTTAAGGGGGGGGGGGGGCAGGGCTTTCATTGTTCTCATAGGAAGAAGATTGTCCCCTGCTGTTATCTGTCTGGTCTATGGATTGCATTCCACATCTGAGAAGAAATGGCTTACACTAGGTAAAAGGGACGGGAGGGGAAACTTTGCTTGTGAATATCTCTCAAACCGTAAAGGTTTGAGAGATAAGACTTATATCGTTCATGTTTTTTTAATGCCTACAAAATAAAATAAAGATAAAATGAAGTATTACTATCCCTTTAACCCCTTGAGTGCACCCCTATCTGCCATTCACAGGGTTACATAGTCTGTATACTCAACTGGTATCAGTAAAATCTCTCTGTTTGGTAGTTTTTTGTGTTGCATCAGTTAGTGCCATTGAAAGTAATTGTAGCAGTAAGTCTCCCATATGAAAACAATATATATATCTATTCTGTGAAACTTGATACAACAACCTTGCCCATGTTAACTGGGATTTAAATAAACTGTGTGCAGGTATCCATTAATTCTTTGTGCGGTGTTCCCTGGCTGAAACTGTCTTTTTTCTCCAAATTCCCCCATATATTTCAAAAGACATTTTTGAGCTAAAACCACTGATAATATTTATCATTTTAAGGTTATCCATACCTTAAGTAACACAATCAGCCTTGGGAATCTCACAACTACTAACAAACACATCATTGTCTGTTATAAAATAACAGCCTTTCTGAACAGACAGCAGTAAATAGTAATCTTATTAAATATACGGTCTTAGATAGTCACTCATTACAAGCTGCATGGATAAAAGTAAACAGATATACAGTACGTATGAGAAAAAAGTTTAAGATCAGTCAGGTGTAACTCTATATTGTTTAGTCTTTGCATAAAATCTGCAGTTTCCTCCATATAGTGTCCTGTTTTTAAGTTTGCCTCTAGGTCACCGCTCCTCACAGCAAACAATGAGCTTTAATAAACTCGAATATACAGCCTTCATCAGACTGCAAACTGAAACTAACTTACCAGCAGACTACAACAGAGATCGAATGAAAACAAGTATATAGATATACCAGGATGTTGTATAAATGAAACCTACCTAGGTATGTCCCTCTGTCAAATGAAAAGACACTTACCCTTAGGGTATTATTCCCCTTTACAAATAAGAGTTAAAGGGATAGTAATATTTCAAAATAAAAGCAGCTCCAATTAATCTTCATAGTATTTGGGCCATGGAGAGTGTTATTTCTATACTGTCAGAGTTGTAGTTCAAGAGTAATTGAATGATAAAGTATCCCCCCTCCCGCCCCTTTTACCTAGTGTAAGCCACCTCCCCTCAGATGTGGAATCTGTTCTTAAGACCAGACAGATCACAGCAAGGGATAATCTTCTTACTGTGAGAATAAGGAAAACCCTGCTCCCCATAACAGGTTTTTAAGGTTTTCCCCTTATGCTAATTGAAGATTGTCCCTCTCTGCAATCCACTTGGACACCACCTTTCTGTTCTGAGGTGAGTAGTGTTACATCAATAAAAGGGGAGGGAGAGAGGGGTATACTTTATCATTCAATTACTCTGGAACGACAACTCTGACAGTACTGAAATAACACTCTTCATGACCCAAATACTATGAAGATTAATTGGATCTATTTTTATTTTGAAACAGTACTATCTCTTTAATCACTTTATTTAACCTCTTGTGTGTAAAGCATATCTCCAAGACATTGTAAAGCAATGCACTTTAAACTTCTCAACATTCGAAGGGTTACATTTTCCCCATATTTAGGTCAGCTTGATGTCTGTCCCAGATAAGTTTATATTTTTTATTGTATTAGTCCCGGTTACAGTGGTGGGCAACCTGCAGTCCACAAGTTGTTATTGTGCTACAATTCGTAGTTTTTATGGCTGGCTTGTGGAGGATAAAGGCTGTAGTGTAACAACAGCTGAAGGTCCACAGGTTGCCTACAATATCTATGATCCCACCATCAGGTCAGTAAAAAACAATGCAAGAACAGACCCTGTGAGGCTGCACCATGTGGGACAAATAAAAATCACAGTGTGTTTTACACAGAGCTGTTAACCCCTTGAATACTAAAGGGGTTTCCAAGGCAATGGACTGCAAAGCTCTGAAGACCACTTTAGCAACATAAGGAGATAACAACACTTAAAGGGATAGTAACACTTCGTTTTAACTTTATTTTATTTTGTAGGCATTAAAAAAACATGAAGAATGATATAAGTCTTATCTCTCAAACCTTTATGGTTTATGAGATATTCACAAGCAAAGTTCCCCTCCCCGCCCCTTTTTCCTAGTGTAAGCCATCTCTTCTCAGATGTGGATCAGGTTGTATGACAGTACAGATAACAGAAGGGGACAATTTTCTTTGTATGAAAACAATGAAAGCCCTTCCCCCCTTGAAAAGTTTTTCAGCTTTTTCCATTATCTTAATTGAAGATTGTCCCTCTCTGCAGTCTACCTGGGCATCTCCCTTCTTATCTGGTTGAACAGGGGGGGGATACTTTGTTTGTGAATATCTCTTAAACCATAAAGGTTTCAGAGATAAGACTTATATCATTCTTCATGTTTTTTTAATGCCTACAAAATAAAATAAAGTAAAAATGAAGTATTACTATCCCTTTAAAAGGTAAAGATATATATTGTAGGGTTTATCTCCTGAGTAAGACAAGGATTTCCCACTGCCGAGAGGTTTTTATTCAAAACTTTTTTGCAGGGCAAACTTGAATTTTTTAGGTGTAATATCTCAATGGCCTTAAAACTTCCAGTGGCACTGTTGCTACACCGTCCTATGGAGATTTCTGGTCAGGTGACCATAAAATTCCATTGGATGATGTAGCAACAGCGCCACTGTAAAATGTCAGGCCATTCAGGTACTGCACCTAAAAAAAAAAAAAATCAAGCGTGCACTGCAAAAACATTTCAATAAAACACCTCTCGGCAGTGTGCGTTGGATACCCCTCTGGCACTGAAAAGGTTATCTTAGAAGGATTAACCATACAATATGATTTTATCTACATATTAAATGTTACTGTCCCTTTAAGCACTGAAGTGTGTAAATGCCCAGTTTAAATCAATGTGAATCTTAGGTATTGTTATTTAGCCCCTAAGCTAGAACAGTTCTGGGGAACCAGCTACACCAGGAGAAGTACATTTTTTACAACTCCCATGATCATCAGCTATCATCCAATAACGGATTTAAATTGGGATTTTAACCCTTTAAAGCAGAACTAGCACCCTTTACAAACATGGCCCCAAATAATAAGTAGCGCTAGTCGCCAGAATTATTATCTGGTTAATGAGAATTATACCCTGCTCCAGGACTGACAGGCAGGAAACTGCGCAGACATCTTTCCATAGTGACGTCTGTGCTGTCAGTCCCTTTTGGTGCCGAATGGCTCCTGGCAAATCCTCCTTGAGCAGGCTGGGACTGACAGCACAGGCGCACAGACGTCAATATGGAAAGACGTCTGCGCTGTTTCCTGCCTGTCAGTCCGGGAGCAGTGTGAAATTCTCATTAACGCAGTAATAATTCTGGTGACTAGTGCTACAGAGCAGCTAGTCACCAGATGGGTAATTATTTGGGGTGGCAGTTCCGCTTTAAATGCTAGAGCTGGAGACCTCCCTTGCATTCATGAGGTTCAAAATCCCATTTCATCCAGTGGAATTTGTATTTGCCCCAGTGGTACAATTTACTCTAGTATTGACCCAATTCTACTTAGCACATCAGTCTCCCAGACTTTTAAGCTCCAGCCTTGCTGTCATTTGCTTGTCACTGGTGCACAGGCTGAGCAGGACGTGCAAGACAGGTGAGGCTTTCCCGTTCTACAGCCTGCTTCTCTGCTTGTAAAGAATACAACTAGGATCTGTCCCCTGCATGCAGGTACCCTTCACATTGTCCCTTTTCTTACCTGTAGGACGAGGTCTCGGTATGTTGTGATATCGGAGTCGTGGCAGATTCTAAACTGTGATGCTTCTCTGAACTTGACTGCAAGCTGCTGCTTGTCTGTTGTGCGAGAGAGAGAATGAAAGATGTGACATAACTTTGTGCCCTCTGGCAAAAACCTTCTACACTGATTTCCTTAACCCTTTTGCTGCTAGTTACCCAGCATGCATTGTTGGAAGCTCTGCATTGTCCTTAACACCAGTGCTCCCTGGCGTGCCTACAATGCTCTGTAAACAACCTCTGGTGGCTAAGGGAATAAAGGTGAAATTATCCCCTAAATAATGATTTAACAATTTCAGTGACAGAAGGACAGGCAACACATCCTATATAATAATTCGCTAGGATGTTTGTCACGATGCAGTCATGCTAAGTAGAGACTGCCTGCGTTCTGGCAGTCTGTACTGCGCATGATTGCATTGCGTGAGCGAGGTGACGCAAGACTGCATCACATGGAGCAGTGAAGTAGCGGCCTATTAACCCTTTGAGTGCCAGAGTGGTACACACCGCATTGCAAAGCAAAGCACTGCATACCCCTCTGGCACTCAAAGGGTTAACATTACCCTGACCTTGGCCCGTGTACACAGGGTTTTACACTAGTACACAATAGTACACCAAGGGCTAACCTTGAAAAATGTACCATTGATTTAAATTAATCAGCGCTGATTTTAGCTCCTTGATTCATATAATGCAATTAGGGCATTATGCAAAAAAGAAAAAGTGGATCAATTTTGGAGTAAACCAACTGCAATACAGGGGACAAATGAGACGTCCCACCGATTCAAGCAATGCTTTTAACCCACTGAAAGGTAGAGAGGTCTCACTCGCACTGGAAATGTCTGTAGTATTCGAAGGGTTAAAAGACCCGTTTAAATAATAGGAAACTTTTATCACCCCACAATGCAGTTGGTTTGCTCCAATATTGTACCTTACTGAATAAGGGCCATTGCATATTCAGGATTTACCAAACTTGTGGCTTGGTGTGTGCCAGTGACTTAAAGGGATAGTAATACTTCGTTTTCAACTTTATTTTATTTTGTAGGCATTAAAAAAACATGAAGAATGATATAAGTCTTATCTCTTCATCCTTTATGGTTTATGAGATATTCACAAGCAAAGTTTCCCCTCCCCGCCCCTTTTTCCTAGTGTAAGCCATCTCTTCTCAGATGTGAGTCTGGTTGTATGACCAGACAGATAACAGAAGGGGACAATTTTCTTTATATGAAAACAATGAAAGCCCTTCCCCCATTGACAAGTTTTTCAGCTTTTTCCCTTATCTTAATTGAAGATTGTCCCTCTCTGCAGTCTACCTGGGCATCTCCCTTTTGATCTGGTTGAACGGGGGGGGGGATACTTTGTTTGTGAATATCTCTTAAATGATAAAGGATTGAGAGATAAGACATATCATTCTTCATGTTTTTTTAATGCCTACAAAATAAAATAAAGTTTAAACAAAGTATTACTATCCCTTTAACACTAGTAGTCGCAGGGGTCACAACTGTGACCGGGACCGTCACTCCAGGGGCCTGGCCACCCTCTGCTACCACTGCCGCTACCAGTATTAAAAAAGCTTTGCTAGTGGGAAGATCACGCTGATTTCCCCACCGGCAAGCTGTGAGCAGCTTCCTCGTGGTCCCTGGCCATCTATCTAGTAATGCAGAGCACTCTGCATTACTAGAGGACCACAAGGGAGCAGCATATAGAGGTCTGTGCAGAAGACGGCACAGACCTCTCCTGTCACGCCGCCGGACCACCAGGGATGATGAGGCGCTCTCCTCCTGAGCCAGGTAGGAGGTGAGCAGTGGGGTCACATTTATGGAGGTGGACAAAGGGGGTCAACATGGTGGGGGGCCCCAGTGGCAAATTTTGCACTAGGGCCTGACAGCCTCTAGTTACGCCTCTGATGTGCACACTAAGCATTATGCATTAATAGGGATAATTAACCCCCACAACATTTATAAACATGAAGTAAAAAACTATAATAATAACTATTTGTGTACCTGGGGACAGTACAAAGCATTAAAGGGATAGTAATACTTAAAAATTACTATACCCCATCTTGTAGCCCTTCAAAAACGGAATAAAATGAGCCCAGCGGCATCTCTCAAGCCTTTATGGTTTGAGAGATATCTGCTTTCAAAGTTCCCTCTCCCCGACGTCCGCATTGTAGCTGACAGCAGGGAAATCAGGTCCCGGGACCGGCAGAGGCTCTGCAGCAGAGCCGAGATCGCGGTAATAAAAAAGAAATCCTTAACTTAAAAGGTCTTCTACGTGTGCTTGCAAACCAAGCACACATAGAAGACCTTTTTAGTGAAGGATTTCTTTTTTTATTACCGCGATCTCGGCTCTGCTGCAGAGCCACTGGCTGATCCCAGGAGAGGATTCCCCTGCTCTCAGCTAGAATGCTGACATCAGGGGAAAGGCAAAAAGAGGGAACTTTGAAAGTGGATATCTCTCAAACCATAATGGTTTGAGAGGTACTGCTGGGCTTATTTTACTCAGTTTTTGAAGGGCTACAAGATGGGGGATAGTAACATTTAAGTATTACTATCCCTTTAACTGACAATCAAAAGGGGGATATGCATCACTGCAAAAGTTTAGTAAATCTGATGCAAAACAATTGTACCTTAGGGGAGATTCACTAAGCAGTGATAAAGCGGAGATGACTTTTCCAGTGATATCACTTCTCCAATTCCTATGTTATTCTATGGAGCCTATGTACTAAGATTTCTTCAACTTGTGGAGATCTTAGTGTATAGCCTCTGTAGAATGACACAGAAACTGGAGAAGTGATATCACTGGAGAAGTCATCACCACTTTATCACCTCTTTATCCCACCTTAGTGAATCTCCTCGCATACGTATAGAAAAGAAATACCATTTCATTAAAGGGCAAGTTTTTTGATACAAAGCAAGAAAGAAAACTCACAGCGCCAACTCACCATAACATATCCATATAGTGATATCATTTTAATGTGAATATGAGGAGTGCATAGACAGCAGCAGAGAATGAGAGGGTTCTCCAGTCCCCCAAACCTCAGGCACAAACCCACAGTGAAAACAGACAGACAAAAAGACAAACCTGTGCTTGTCTATTTAAACTTAAACATGTGCCCTGTAATGTGTTTATATAATATTTCTTAGTAAATATGTGCCCTGTAATGTGCATACATAATATTTCTTAGAAATAGAGTGAGAATTTGGTATTCACAAATTGGCCAAGTCGTGGGTAAGCTTGCCGGAAGTGAGATACCAAGGCGTTATGGCAAGCTTAACCACGACTTGGCCAATTTGTGAATACCAAATTCTCACTCTATTTCTAAGAAATATTATGTATGCACATTACAGGGCGCATATTTACTAAGAAATGTTATTTATACATTATAGGGCACATATTTAAAGGGACAGTAATACTTAAAATGTAAAAAAAAAAATATGTTGTAGGGTTTATCCCCCTGAGTAAAACAAGGGTATTCCCACAGCTGAAATGTGTTCTATTCAAAAGTTATTACAGCTCAAAGTTGAATTTTTTAGGTGCAATATCTCAGTGGCCTGAAATTGTACAGTGGTGCTGTTGCTACACCATCCTATGGAGATTTATGGTCCCAGGACCAGAGCTGTCCATAGGATCGTGTAGCAACAGCACCACTGTACAATTTCAGGCCACTGTGATATTGCACCTAAAAAATTCAACTTTGAGCTGTAATAACTTTTGAATAAAACACCTTTCAGCAGTGGGAGTACCCTTGTTTTACTCAGGGGGATAAACACTTCAACATATTTTTTTTATATTTTAAGTATTACTGTCCCTTTAAGTTTATATAGACAATCGCGGGTTTGTCTTTTTGTCTGCATGTTTACTGATACATTTTTAACCCTTTGTGTGCCAGTAGGGTTATGCAAAGTCATGCGTTGCACACCCTTCTGGCACTCAAAAGGTTAATACAGGTGTCCAAAAATGCAAAACAATACAACACATAACACTCAGGCTGTACCACACTGATTAATATTCCCTTGAGTGAAAGCAGCTTGTTGCCACCTGCTGCAGCTTCCCTTCATTCAATACAGAATGCACGGAAGACAATCTGAAAAGAGGCACATGTGACCGACGTACATCATTCACATAAGCGACATAAGAGGTTGTGTTCATCTGAACCTCCAATTAGTGGACACCCATTTGCTTGTCAGATAATTAAGTATGGCTGACAAATACAGGGACCCCTTCCATCAGTCATCCCCCTCCCTCTTGTCAAGATCACCAGGAGCTACATTTAAAATTTGGTTAAAGCAGAACTACCACCCCTTACAAACATGGCCCCAAATAATTCCCCATCTGGTGACTAGCTGCTCCGTAGCGCTAGTCACCAGTATTATTACTGCATTAATGAGAATTATATACTGCTCCCGGACTCACAGGCAGGAAACAGCGCAGACATCTTTCCATAGTGACGTCTGCGCACCTGCGCTGTCGTCCCTTCCGTACCTTAAGGTCCCAAGCAATGCCTCTTATAGCGGACTGGGACTGACATCACAAACGTCACTACGGAAAGATGTCTGCGCTGTTTCCTGCCTGTCAGTCCGGGAGCAGTGTATAATTCTCATTAACGCGGTAATCATTCTGGCAACTAGCGCTACCGAGCAGCTATTTGCCAGATGTGTAATTATTTGGGGACATGTTTGTAAGGGGTGGTAGTTCCGCTTTAAGATTCCCAAGTGAAGATAGCCAAAGAGATAAATATAATATGATCAGTCCTCATTTCAAATGCAGGATGCTTATGAGAAATCATTCTTACTGAGCTGCAGTGCAACTAGTATTTTTCATAAGCATTATCCATTCATGTGGAGGACTGGTAACCTTGGTAAAGGTCATTACTACCCTGTAGATGCTCAAATTATATTCACATGCAAAAGGGGGAGGAGGGGGAAGGCTTTACTGATTTCCTTAACTCCTTTGTTGCCAGTAACGCCTGATACCTTTGTTTAAAGGGATAGTAATACTTTATTGTTACTATCCCCCATATTGTACATATTTGCAAAATAATTTAATAGCCCCCAGGTTCATCTCTCAAACCTTTATGGTTTGAGAGAGAACCGAAGGCAAAGGTTCTCCCCTCCCTCCCCCTTCCCTGAAGTCAGCGTTGTACTGACTGCAGGGATATCCGGTCTGACTTTCATTATGCGGCTCTGCAGCAGAGCCGCGATCGGGTTAGTGACAAAGAATTATTTCACTGAAATGGTGCATGTGCACCGTTGCACATGTGCGTGTGCAAACCAAGCACATGTAGAAGACCATTTCAGTGAAAGAATTATTTGTCACTAATATGATCTCGGCTCAGCTGCAGAGCTGCAAGCCTGTCGTATGACAGACTTCCCCTGCAGTCAGTACAAGGCTGACTTCAGGGGAGGGGGAGGGAGGGGGGAACTTTACCTTTGGTTATCTCTCAAACCATAAAGGTTTGAGAGATGAACCTGGGGGCTATTACATTATTTTACAAATATCTACAATATGGGGGATAGTAATAATAAAGTATTACTATCCCTTTAAGTTAATTTACCCTAAAGCTGTTATTCTATGTGTGTACACAGCACCTTGTTGAGCGCAAGCTCACCGTAGTAGAGCAGGAAAAGGACTGCTGGTTGAAACAAATGCATACAAATCTAACTGGAATATTGTACCTGGGAATAATAACCTTTACATCACACCTTACAAAAAAGGGCAGTGGACTGCTGTTAGAGCTTCCTACACATAGGCTGGTAGGGGATAATAGAAGTTGTAGTCTCCTGCAGCTGGAGAACACAAGGTTTCCTACCTCTATGTATGTATGAATATCTTTATTTATATGGCTCCACACATTGTACGCAGCGCGTTACAACAGATGTAACAAAATAAGTGCCACATTCAGGAGCTCATAGGAGAGAGGTCCCTGCCTCAAAGAGCTTACAGTCTAGCTGGCTAACAGGAGACAGACAACCGAGTTACAGGGTGTCAAATGATGAGATTTCAAGTGCTGAATTTGCCCAAAAGTAGTGTGTGGTCCTAGTACTCCAGAAAATACGATTTCTGACCTAGAACAAGTGGTGAAGGAGAATACAGAAGGCCTGGAAGATTTGTTCCTTCCCTTTCCAACTGCAACAATAATACAAATTCTTTAGCCCTTTGTGTGCCAGCGCAATGCATTGCGTACCCCTCTGGCACTCAAAGGGTTAAAGGGGTAGTAATACTTCGTTTTATCTTTATTTTATTTTGTAGGCATTAAAAAAACATGAAGAACGATATAAGTCTTATCTCTCAAACCTTTATGGTTTGAATGATATTCACAAGCAAAGTTTCCCCTCCCTCCCCTTTTACCTAGTGTAAGCCATCTCTTCTCAGATGTGGAATGCAGTCCATAGACCAGACAGATAACAGCAGGGGACAATCTTCTTCCTATGAGAACAATGAAAGCCCTGCCCCCCTTGACAAGTTTTTCAGGTTTTTCCCTTATCTTAATTGAAGATTGTCCCTCTCTGCAGTCTACCTGGGCACCTCCCTTCTGATCTGGCTGAGCAGTGTTACATCAGTAAAAGGGGCGGGAGGGGGATACTTTGTCATTGAATTACTCTTGAACTACAACTCTGACTGAATTGAAATAACACTCTCCAGAGTACAAATACTGTGATGATTAATTAGAGCTGCTTTTAATATGAAACATTACTATCCCTTTTAAAAAAAAGGATGTTTTTCATAAGAATGGTTTTGATTATTTTCAAATTATCAACAAAATAACAGTTACAACTGTGTAGTTGTTGGACTACAAAAACAATCATCATCAACTGGATGTTAGCCTGTTCAGGAACTGTAATCCAACTACAGCTGGAGATTCACATGTTGCCCTCTGCCGGTGTAGATATCCTGAGGCAGATGTGCTAAGACGAAGTGAAACAATTCCAGGCACACCAACTGAACCATAGGGGACAAAAGCCCCATTAATGTAAATAGGGCTTTCAATCCGTTAAATGACAGAGAGGTCTGCAGTGAGTGGAATGTTTATCGATCATCTGTGCAAGGCGGATTTCCCCATAGGCAGAGTAGGTAACTACCTGGAGCTCCAAATTCTGCTGGCCACATCCATATTCTAAATTGTGGGTGCGGCCAGAACAATCTCAATGTCCCTTTACCACTTTGCAGGCTAATATTTGACACATTGGATGCTAGAGAGATCCGAAAGCATTGAAGAGTAATGCATTAGAGATCTCTCTAGCAACCAAGGGGTTAAAAGCTTTTTTCTTCCTTGTTGCCTTCTTAAAGGCAAATGTTATTTTCTGTCCCAGGAAACAGTGGATGGGACTGAGGGCAGGGCCAGATTTACATCTCAGGAGCCTGTAGGCACAGAAATCTGAAGCGCCCCCACCCCTATTGGCCATCTCCACTGGACACCTCCAAAATGCTCCTAATCTCCACACTGCCCCCCTATCATCTCCATATTGCCCTCACATTGCCCCCCATCAGTTATATATTGCCCCCATCAGCTCCATCATTAACCCCCATCAGATCCATATTACACTCCCATTGCCCCCATCAGCTCCATATTGCCCCATCATCTCCACTTTGCCCTCACACTGCCCCCCATCAGCTCCAACTTGCCCCCCTCATCAGCTCCATATTACCCTGACATTGCACCCACCCCCATTTCCTACCTTCTCCCTGGTGGTCCAGCCGAGTGGCAGGGCAAGTCTGTGCCTCCTTCTGCACAGACCTGTAGCTGCTGGAGCTTCCGCACAGTCTTCTGTTCAGTAATGCAGAGCGCTGGGAGATGATGTCATCTCCCAGCGCTCTGCATTACTAAAGAGCTCACGAGGGAGCTCAGTAGCTACAGGTCTGTGCCACAGGAGGCACAGACCTGACCGGGTGGGGGTGGGGGGTTAGTGCCTGCGGCAAGGATAAGTAAAAAAAACGGGTCCCAATGACAGGCGCCCCTCTGTGGTGTGCGCCTGTAGACAGATGCCTACTCTGCCTTATGATAAATCCAGCCCTGACTGAGGGTAGAGTACACTTGAAGTTTGTTTTTTTGTGTGTGTGTGTGTGTGTGTGTGTGTGTGTGTGTGTGTGTGTGTGTGAAGAAGGGGCCATGGGCATTGTCTTGCTTAGGGGCACCTGGGATACAAATCGGGGTCTGTATCTAGGGTACATTTGTTTTGCTTCAGAAATGCTCCAGTTATGAGTAACATCAGCCTCACTCAGTTTTATGTAGAACACACACACAGGTCTCATGTGATACATTTTATTTATTTGCACAGATTGTTTTTGTAACACTCCTCATATGCACACATACCAACCCTGAATTATATTTACCATTTG
Source organism: Rhinophrynus dorsalis (assembly GCA_037306005.1). Lineage (NCBI taxonomy): Eukaryota > Metazoa > Chordata > Amphibia > Anura > Rhinophrynidae > Rhinophrynus > Rhinophrynus dorsalis. The sequence continues at coordinate 27,178,760 of CM074728.1, forward strand.
TGTGTCATTAATCCTACTTTTATCTCATTCCGACCACACACCATATGCTGGTTTGTCCCACACAGAGTCACACACATGACAAGGCAGCATACGCTTTGCTTTATCCCTGTACTGTAGTTACATCCGATAGGTACCCACATACCCCAATTGTGGAATGTGTGACAGATTCACAGACAAACCACACATACCACTGACAACCACAACTAGATGCATGTGCACAAAAACAGTCTACAAGTAGAGATGGGCAACATAAAGCCCTCCAGCTGCTGTCAGACTAAAGCCCCCATCATTTCCCACCAGCCAATGGTTGTCAGGAAATGATGGGGGTTGCAGTCTGGCAGCATCTAGAGGTACTCATGTTGCCCATACTTGGTGTACAGAACTACTCACACAGATAAAATCAGGTGTGTGCACCACAGTTACAGAGGCACAGAACATGGCTGCACACAAAATATTAAGAGAGGCATGAGATAAGATTACAAAAATAAACATCATTCCACTTAAAGGAACACTATCATGTTAAAATGAAAAATGGTAGGTTGCAGTGCATAATTTGGGGATTCTGTCAATGCTAAAAAAACAAGTGTTTGCTAGTGTTTCTTATGTACCATTTACTTACTGTCTATTGTTTAATATTATTAATTTATAAAGCACCAGCATATTCTGCAGTGCTGTACAAATATTAGTATTATTAATTAATGCATTTTACCAAGAAGGATACATTGAGATTGTCTCTCATTTTCAAGTATTGTCCTGGGAACTCATTTTATCTACCTCACAAAAATAAAAGGTTAAGTTGACCTGTGGCTCTGAGGATTGACTCTACAGCTGGTGCATTAACCAACTGAGCTATCTCAATGGGCGCAATGACAGAACTCATTAGATGTCTGACACACTTAAAGTGGATCTATCACATATAAAATAGCTAATGCTCACTAGATATAGCATTTAGCCAAAAAGTTTAATATGTTAGTCATTTTTTAAAAAAACCTGTTATCTGCGCAAAGATTCAAGTTTAAAACGTGCCCAGCAGCCTACTTCCTGCTTGCAGGAAGACGGTCTTGAGAGAGGCCCCAATTGATGTCGAAACGTTGACGAGAGCTAATTGTTTAATAAAGGATTTTTTATTTTCTGAAGAAAGACCTTAGTGTGCACTTGATGCTTGATGTTCATTCATCTGCAGATTGTTGTATATTTTGTTTTCGCCAGCATTACTTCAATTTTTCCTATGTTTTGGAGTGCCCACCCTAAGCAAGTATATATATATATATATATATATATATATATATATATATATATGTTTGTTTGACAAGTTGTGTGTGCTAAGGATTATATACTTAATGCCTCAACTATGTCTCTTTAAGGAGGTGGTTATGAAGTGTTCCCTTAATTCTAGACTTTTTGCCCCTGTATTTTTCTGTTTTGTTTTTACTGCTGTTTTACTTCTCCTTAGGGTTAGCCTGAGCAAAGCATCAGGTTAGCAATACAGGCGTATTTTAGAATAGCTGCCAGGCTACAGTTCACCATCATTATCAATAAAAAATTAATGTGTCCCTCACACTTACGGCTTTCTGGCCATGTGGTCCACAACTGAAAAAACTTGCACACCCCTGACATAGAGGGTCAGAATGACTGACCCACTGACTGAAGCACCTGTTACCATGAGAGAAGCGGTTATGAACATGCACTGGTGATGGTGGTAGGGAGGTGACAGAGGACAGGTTTGGGGGCCTCTGCTTTACATACAATCAATACGATTACTCAGAGATGGACCTAGCAATGACATTGAGTAAAACACAATGAGTGTGATATATGAAAAGGAACTGGAGCAATTCTACAGCAAACAAACTGTACCATATTGGACAAATAAACATTCCTTTTATATTTAAAAGGATAGTAAATTTGCATGAGAAGTATTAGCTGTATCACAGATATTAAAAAAAGAGATTACATATCTCAAACCTTTATTGCAAACCAGGCACACTTTCTAGAGCGTTCTAATGAAGTATTTATTTTTAGGTATTGCTATTTCGGCTCTCCTGGAGAGCCCCCGTCTGGTCGCGCAATCAGAATCTAGCTCTGACGGCTTTACAGCTCATGTCAAGAAAAGTAGAGGGAAGGGGTAAGTTTAACCCCTTAAGGACCACCGGTCCAGGGGTGTGTGTGGTCCTTTAAGGACCAGATAGGGAAGTTCGACGTGCCGCCCCACGTGACTGATCACATGTGCCGGCAAGTCGAACGAGGGACTGAAAGAGATCGCTCTGGTCTTGGAGTGCGGTGAGTAAAAGTACATGATTTGCTAGGACCGTCATTGGTCCTTAAGTGCCAGACCAGCATGACGGTCTGGGTACGTCACCGGACGTGAAGGGGTTAACATCGTATTTCTCTCAAACCATAATGGTTTGAGAGATATAACTAACCTCAAGTAATCTCTTTCTTTTATATCTACAATACAGCTAATACTTCTCAGGCAACTTTACTTTAAATGGGACGTTTAACCCTTGAATGCTAGAGAAGTCTCCAAAGCACCACAAATCAATAAGAAATGTTATTTGTCCCCAAAGAAGCAGTTAGTTTGCCCCATAAATGCTCCAGTTCGTTGTTGTTTATGAGCTTCTGTGAGGTCATACTCATATCACCAAGGGCTGCAGTTAAGCCAGGATTTTTAAAACAAATATTGCAATCTAAATAAAATAAGAACTATGCTGAACTATGCTTGATAGCAGGACAAAATGTAAAATTCAGGTCACTCTAGGCCATGCACCTTAGTGGCCCCAACCACCAATGGCCACACCCCCATGGCTCATATGACCCCTCCCACAAGCCCACTGACTTTTCTGGCACAGAACTCCTATCTTATAAACTCCCAAAAGATCTTAAATAAGCTGGGCAGAACAGGAGCATATAGAATGCTAAATATCAAGTGGACAAAACAGCAATATATAAACTACAAAATTTGGCTGCCTGTTTTGCTTATGAAAAAAACTTTACCTGCCTGCACGGGGGATCCTAAAATAATGGCCTATCAGCAGCACTAAGCTGTGTATCCTCTGCCAGAGAAGTACACAAAGCAGGGCTGAGACCTCATCCACAAGCACTCACACAAACTCCTCAACCGGCATGCACAGCAAACTCACCAAATCAGCATGCACAGTAAGTTCACCCACAGGAACACACATCCCCAGGAACACATCAGTACTCACAGCAAGCTCACCCACTGACACAAACAGCAAGTTCCCCACAGGCACACACAGCAAACTAACCCCAGGCATGCTCAACAAGCTCACACCATGGTGAACACAAAAAGCACACCCCATGATTCTCACAGCAAACATACCCAAAGGGGTTTATAGCAAGCTCACCCACAGGTGTGCACAATAATGTCATTCTAAGATACAGTAACTTTCAATGTCAATCGTGTTGCTGCAACACATGTGCTGCAGAAAAGCCAACAGTATGATCTAGAGCAGGCCATGCAAACAAGCACAGCAAGCTAACACACAGATACAGGCATGCACAGCAAGCTAACACACAGATACAGACAAACACAGCAGCTGACACACAAATACAGACATAAACAGCAGACTAACACCATATCTTATTTATTCTGAAACTACATATGTAAAGTCAAATTGCCTATACTTCTGGTTTCCATGGAGCCTTTGGTCAGGGACTATGAAAGCAGACATAGTGAAGCAATGCTGCGCCAGCCCTCCAGCACTGAGTGGTCTGTATGGAAGCATGCTTTTCTGTTGCAGGGATAGTGCAACACTGTTGCATTATCTCTGCTTTCACGGTCCCTGACAGACAACAAACAGAAATTCAGTGAGGGAGCTATAAGTAATTTATAGGTGATTTGAATAGGTGTCTTGTAGGTAACTTGACTTTATGTGTTGTGCACTTTCAGTATATGTAATTTCAAAGAGGAGGTTGATTATCACTTTAACCCATCTTGGGGCGCTTTATACAGACAGGGACTAGTTGAGAAACCTGCAAATGGTTTAACCCCTTAAAGAGTTAGCAATGCTTAACCCTGATTGCAGGGTTTATCCTGTGGAGTAAAACAAGGGTACTCCATCTACTAAGAAATTAACCTTATTTTTTTTAGGCAGTAATATAGCTTTAATAAACTACAGTAGGGTGGCCATACGTCCTGGAATGCCCAGGACTGTTCCTTATTGGAGGTCTGTGTCCCGCGTCCCAGGTCACCCCCCCCCCCCCCACCGGGACAACAAAGAGTCCCAGAATTGAGCAACAAGTGCCAGTCCAGTCATCCAATGAAATGTATTTGCTATATGGTCCTCATTGACTGGCTGAGCCAGCCAATGAAGACCATATAGCAAATACATTTCATTGGCTGGCTAGACTGGTGCATATGAGACACCTGGGGTGGAGCAAGTACGCTGGCGCTGTAAGTGAGACCCGTGGCTGAGGCTCCCGCTGGCGCTGACCATCTTTCTGAGGCCGACACAGAGTACGAACTCTTACTATGTCAGCCTCAGAAAAATGGTCAGGGCTGGCGGGAGCCTCAGCCACGGGACAGGGGTGACCACATGTCCCGGAATGGCAGAATTGAAATGTCGTCACCCAAAACTACAGCCATGTTCTATGTAATATTCTCTTCTGTGTGCCTGGCCGATGTCTCATATTCAGCCCTTACTCCTTTATATTTAAAAAAAATTGTGGTGATGTGAGGCTCTCAAAAAGCCACGTCAAGTCGAGTTTTCTAAGAGCTAACATAGATAAGAGCATACTGATTATAAATGGCAGAAATGCAGGCTAGCACCCTCATATTGTCCTGTGTGTTGGTACTTGTATATTTATCAGTAGATGTGTACCAGGAGAAACCAGAGGCACAGTCTGTTTCTCAACAAGCGTTCAATTTGATCCTGTGTTTCGATGGTCACAAAAGATTGAGTTTGTTCTGGATACACCATACACCATTATGGATGATTTATTCACAAAAATTAGCAGGCTTACAGAAGGCAGACACTAAACTCAAGGGTGATTCTAAATGTAGTTCTGAGGGGGCCTCCATCCACATTTTTGCAGGGGTTTCTGAGGTTCCTAAAACAGCCCTGAATTTTGTATGCCAGTTCCTGCCTTGTGTATGGTGGATTAAATTAGAAGTAACACCTAGAAATAGGCACTTTTTGTAGCCAGAAAATCCTAAAGATCCCTACGAATTTTGCCCTTGTGCAGTCGTTCAAGAGATAACATCTTCAACCAGCCCTGAATGGCATTTCCATAGATTCAAGCATGCAGAACAAAACAGAACACCTCACAAAGTTAGTGATATTTTGAACAAAGTTCAAAAACATTGTCGTAATCACATGTTATATGGCTGTGGGTTATCTTTTGCTACACAGCCGAGTCACTTATTAGGTGTTGGGACATCTGCTACTTGGCAAGGGCCCTTGCACCACGATTGTTTTACATTATTAAGCCGTAACTATTAACTTGTGATGAAATGACCTCAGTGGTCATGAAACGCGTTAAGCAGGTTCTTTTTTAAATAAACACACAATATGTTTTATGTATTCCGGGTCCGAGAATCTGCCTGCCCCTGCTTTAGAGCTTCACTGGCCGCTAACCTGCCGTCTCCAGGAATCCCTAAAATAAGGAAGTCAAATTTTAACCCTTCACTGCAAGAAATGCCCTTAGCCTCACACATGACCATTCTTTCAATTCTCACATGGACCGCCTCTATCCTCATCCACTGTTGCCTGGCATAAACATACACAAAACTTAACCCTGTGAGTGCCAGAGGGGTACGTAACACATTGCTTTGTAATGTGTTGCGTACCCCTCTTGCATTCAAAAGGTTAATGTCTTAGTTTCTAGATAGATCTCTAGTGCAATTATTTGCAATGGACTGGAAGGATCTATAGCATCCGAGGGGTTAAATCATGCTGGTAAAGGTGTATGTAAGCTGATAAATAAATTGGCCATTAAACGCAGAGTCATTAGGATCACTCTGGCCACACCCACAACTTAGTATAGTGGATGCGGCCAAAACAGCTTATGCACCACTGATAATGGTGGTCTCATACGCTGCCGCATTAAAAATTCACCCCTGAAAGCAATGCAGTATGCACTGCTCATCCTTCCGATCCCCAATGAGTTAACATCTCAGATGCTAAAGATGTCTCCAGTGTTTAGCATCAGAGGAGTTAAAAGACTTCACTAACATAAGATTTTATCAAAACTTTTTCTAAGTCCATGGACTGTGCAGCTGGAAGATTATGAGCAGTTTATTCAGGGAATAGAACAGACAATGACTAAAACAACTTGGACACAGCTACTTATGCTCTGAACATTTCTTTCTTATGAATCAGTACTCGGCTGAAACTACATCCATTACATATCTTTTGCATGAATATAATACATTCAGTAAAGTCAAATATTTTATTTGTGGTCCTCTTTAAAAGGATAGTAATACTTGCAAAGTACTAATCCCCATATTGTAGCTTTGTTAAAAAGAAACTTATTGCCCCCAGTGTCATCTCTCAGACCCTTATGGTTTGAGAGATGATACCGCTCAAAGTTCCCCCTTCCCTGACTGAACACTGAATGCAGGGATATCCGGTATTACATGCATCAGGTGGCTCTGCAGCTGAGCCGAGATCGCATTTATAAAAAAGAATTCTTTCACTGAAATGGTCTTGTACGTGTGCTTGGTTTGCAAGCACACGTAGAAGACAGTTTTAGTGAAAGATTTCTTTTTTATAAACGCGATCTCGGCAATGCTGCAGAGCCGCCTGATGCAAGTAATACCGGATATCCCTGCAGTCAGCATTCAGTCAGGGGAGGGAAGGGGGAACTTTGAGCGCCATCATCTCTCACACCATAAGGGTCTGAGAGATGACACTGGGGGCAATAAGTTTCTTTTTAACAAAGCTACAATATGGGGATTAGTAATTTGCAAGTATTACTATCCCTTTAAATTAGGCTCTTTAAGAGGAATGAGAAAAATTATCTTCAATGAAAATAAAAATTATATTTTTGTAACCACATATGACCCCAGAGCATTCCTTTACAACACTTTCTTTACTATCCAAGTAGTTGAACCATACACTACAGGTATTTTGGGATGTCCCAGATTTCTACACTGACACAATCATTGGATCTGTGCAAAACCAGGGATACCCCTCAGACCTAGTTCACCTGGGTGATTAACTCAGTTATTCGTACTGTGCAAATACATTATCCCCAATGATGCTGTTGAATTTGGCTCTTGTAACAACGAATGCTGCAATTTGGATGTGCTCATGCGTTGGACACATCCAGGTTACAGCACTCTTGATCTGCACTTTGACCTACTGGCCATCAAGCAGAATGTTCACACAAGTAACAGGAAAAGTTGTGATGCTATCTGCATCCCACAGTGACTGGTCAACTTGCCTGAGCATCAGCCAACAATAATGGAAACCACCAATGTGGACTGCCTTGACAAACTTCCACCATGCTAGGGGATTACAATGGGACACAGGAAATTGGAGATAAGTAAACACTTGCTTGGCATGCACTAATTAATAACTTCCTTACGGGGGTTTTCCTGCTGAGTAAAACAAGGGTATTTCCACTGCTGGAAGATGGTTCATTCAAATGTTTTTACATCTTAAATGTAATTTGTAATGAGGGAATAAAGGTCAGCATAAATAGCTTTGTAACCATATGTTGTTATCTGACTGCTACGGCAGTAGTTTTTAAACCTATGCTATTGAACATGCAGGGCTGGGTGATGTCAGCACTTCACTAGGCACTAATGAGAGACAAAATAATATCGTTGGGCTTGAATGAGGAGGATAAAGCTCTCCCATAAGTGCCAAGCAAAGTACTGACATCTCCCAGCCCTGCAGATCATGGAGATATACAGGACACGACAAAAAGGGAATGGGCAAGTTTTAAGCTATGGGAACTTGGATAGGTGATAAATACTACTACCGTGAAGGGGAGCTCCATCTTCCCGTCCTGCTTTTTAACCCTTTGTTCTGTGAACGTCTGGGTTGAGTAGGAGGACCTTCAAGACCCACTCACATCTCATGGGTTTTGAAGGTCCTTCTACTCAACCTGGGCATTCACTGAACACCGGGTTGAAGAGGAGCACTTAGAGGGAAGGCGGTGATCGCCTAGCCTACTGGGTAGGTGATCAGTGCTGGGGGGCATCAGGACCCCTTTACGAAGTCTGATTTTTTTTTTTTTTTGCTAATTGCACATAGTGCGGGATCAAGAGATCCTGCATCATGTGCACCATTTTATATACACTATCACTGTCATGCCCATGGGAGCGACCATGTATAATCTAAAGTGTTACACCTTACCCTGCAGTGTAGTGAAGCTGCTTCCCTAAATACAGGGCAAGACTGCTGGGCCCCAGGTCCCAATTTCTACGTACCATGGTGACCAGTATTTGTTGCGCCCTGTTCTAAACAATTGTTTTTAATAACCACTTTATCCAGATGGATCTTGAGAAAAGGGCTACAGCAAGAAAGGCCTTCTTGCCGAAGTTATAACGGTGTGAAAAACCACTTTTAGTGTAAGACTCTTCAAGGAGATCCCTTGAATCTGTTCAAATTCTGCATGCACAATAGCTGATTGAGAATAAGTTTAGATCACAGGGAGGCACAGTTTCTCTTATTGTTGGCTTATCCTTAGATATAGCAATTACGTATCTTTTGTTCAAGTCATTTTCTGCAAAACGATTGTCCAGAATTGTTGATGGGGCTGAAAGCTGTACTTTAGTGGAGGATGGCTTAAACCATCCAGAACAGATCAAATGGAAATGTTTTCCCTGGGTAAATTCCTTTGACAGCACTACTGTTGAAAAGTAGTCTGTACTCTGTAGTAATCTTTAGAAGAGGATGCCTTTCTTTTTTTTAAGGGGAACTACCACCCCAACACAATGTAATCTCTAAGTCTTTGTCTTCTTAGCATTATTAGCAATCCATAGGTAGTTTTCTCCAAAAAAGTGTTGTAAGAGCACAATCTTTATACTAAATTTCTACCTGATGACGTCATGCCCCTTGAATCCGTTCTGCGCACGACCACTACGGAGCCACTTGACTCCATTGTACCTCCCTCCGTCTTGCCCATCACTCGTACGTAATTGTCCTCAGCACCACGTGACCTGCCGAGCTCCTGGCATCAAGAGTGGTCAGGTCATTTCAGCCTAGTGGGAGCGGTACAATCACTCGTACGTAATTGTCCTCAGCACCACGTGACCTGCTGCGCTCCTGGCATCAAGCACGGTCAGGTCATTTCAGCCTAGTGGAAACAGACCGGTGATTTATATATAGCGGGTGCATGTGAAGCACTCGCTATATATAAACCATCGGTCTGTTTCCACTAGGCTGAAATGACCTTACCACACTTGATGCCCGGAGCGCAGCAGGTCACGTGGTGCTGAGGACAGTGACGTACGTGTGATGGGCAAGACAGAGGGAGGTACAATGCAGATGAATGGCTCTATAGCGGTCATGTGCAGAACGGATTAAAGGGGCAAGACATCATCAGGTAGAAATTTAGTATAAAGATAGTTTTCTCAAAAAAAGTGTTGTAAGAGCACTAACTATGAATTGCTAATAACAATAGGAAGAGAAAGACTTAGAGATAACATTGTGTTGGGGTGGTAGTTCCTCTTTAATGATTATTTCACAAACTGGGTCTGACAGGCCTTTTCTTTATAAATGTTATTTTTTAAAACATTTTAATACAAACAAGGCATCAATGTAAACAGAGAAGCCTGGGTAGAAAACATAGTTGTGAAACTTAATACAAAGCAATATGGAAAGCATACAGGGTGGTCACATGGTGACAGCCTGTTTGTAACTTTTATGTGGTAGTACAGTCTTGTAGGATTACAAGGTCAAATTCAGCAACGGAAACACACAACAAGCATCATCAGGGGAATGGGGGGTGAGTTGGAAAAGGAGGGAGGAGAATGGGAGGGAGGAGATTGAGGTAAACACACGGGAAACGGGGAAATAGTAGGAGCGCCAGGGATAGAATGAAGGATGATGGTGATGTCACTTAAGGACAGGCTGCGGGTCAACTCTGCCCCAAAGCCTGTCAATCTTCGTCTGTTCCCCTCCCCAAGTAGTGCCTCGTTCCCACATCCTCCGATGACAAAGGACTTCTCCATGTGAACTGGGGTGTCTCTTCCTAGCAACATCACATTATGGTAACAGATACTGTGGCGTGAAACCATTAGGATCCCAGTGCCCCCATACAGTACAGCCCCAAAACAGTGGCCTGGGTCCTATTTGAGTGCAACACATTACTGCAAACATCAGCAAAACTCAGATACTAAAAGGAATGATTTCTCAAGTTGTCACCTGCATAAAAGAGAAGGTTTTCTCAGGTATCTGTGTTTTGGGACTGGTAAAAGAGAGGGAGGGGGATGGATAGAAGCTGCTATTAAGCAACCCCCTCCACCCCATTTAGGTGGCCAACTTAGATTATGATGGTATTGCCGGGTGATCATAAAGTTCCACAGCAAAGATAATATCATGAGCATACCTGGGAACTTCATCCCATTAAGCCCCAAGAGAGGGCTCATGTCCTGCAAATGGGGGTATGTAAATTACATGATTAGCATAATAAAGCGATAGGGCTTGAGTGGGTGGGGCTTACCAGCATTGCAATTGTGAAGTGAGCAGAATAGGGTGGGAAGGAAATGGGAGGAACAGGGTGAGAAGGAGAGGAACTGGGCAGAGTTTCATAGGAAACCCACCACCGTTGGAGAAACATACTCTGTCACTAGAGACCAGGTAATTAACTCTAAAAACGGAGCCTCTGGTGCAGATCTGGACAGTTCCGAGGTATGACCAAGAGTACCCTTGCCTGAAAGAGGTAAGCACCTGAAAGGTAAGAACAATAGCCCCCAAAATTTACAAGTTTCTACATTTAGTGGCTCTGAGTTTGCATGACATCTCCCAAGATGTCAGTAGCACTCAAGGGGTTAAAGAGCTAAGAAGGTTCATCTACTCTGCCTGTTTACATTTGAATAAACTGCCAGCAACTGTAATGTTCCATGGACTGGACATCCAGGATTGACTGATATTGCTCTTGAACAAAGGCATAAAGGCAATTCTTGAGGTACACAGAGACAGATTAGGGCTCAGTTGGGCCTAGGCAAGGCATGAATTTGGGGCCCCACATCTCTTGATCTGGTGCTTCTGACACACAGTGCTGCTAGCAGGTACTGGTGTTGCGGCTCTAATGGAAGTGTGAGCAACTGGATGATGCTGGTCTCTTTAAAAAAAAAAAAAAATGGCGTCTGACACAAGATGAAAGCAGCAGCAACAGCAGAGCCTCTGTCTGTGGCCCATCACTTGCAGCCAGGGCCCCTCATATTGCCTTGGGCCCTAGGCAGTATCTTAGGTTGCCATAATGGGTGATCTGGCTCTGCGGGTCCATTAGCATTTCTGGTCATAGTACGATACGTGAGGAGTCATTATAAGGAGTTGTTAGTCTCAGCATATAAAGGCTGATGTACTAATATGTATTGAAGCAATGAAAGGCAGAATGACTACACCACATGGGTTGGGTGACCAGACCTCCCCTTTAACCGGGGACACATATGAAAAATACATACTGCAGGGCTGCATTGATTTCAATGCAGTTCTGAAATATGCTTATTTCCTATGTGTCCCCGGTTAAAAGGAAGGTCTGGTAAGCCTACACATGGGGAAAATAAAAATCCCTCTTGATTTAAATGGGGATTTTTAACTCTTGAATGCTAGATTCAATGGGTTAAAACTCCCATTTGATTAATGGGTTAGTTCTCCTTTAACTAAGATTAGAAAAACCTTAAAGTTTGCCTACTACTGGGGTGGGGGGCATTGTGACCAGACCTCTCCTTTAATGCAGCGTACTTATAGACAAAACATGCCACAGGGCTATGACTGATTCATACTCAACCCTACAGAACAAGCATTTCATAAGTGTCCTGCAATAAAGGGGACGTCTGGGATCCTTACTGTTAAATAATTTGTCACAGTGCATGCTGATGATCATATTGCCACTTCTGACACATTACAAGAGGCTTACACAAACAACTGTCCCTGCAGCAATACTTACGCAAGGCAACCTAAGGACTAGAATTTATGGCTTCTTCACCACACGATTTTTACAAGCACTTTCTGAGAGTACATGATCTGGAAAAGTAAACACTGCTTTTCATTTGTAGGTGTTAGTTTCCCTTTAAATGCTCCCACCCTGTACAATTCTGCGCATGACAACTGCCATCCAGCATGACCCACTTTTATGGAGCCCTAGGGAGTGCGATGCACCAAGGTTGTTCTGTAATGGAATTAACTCACAGAGAAGACTCTGTCTTCTCTGTCAGTCAATATATTGAATTGAACAGCTCCATAAATGTATTCATGGATAAGTAGAAAGAGTAACAGCCAAATTACCAGTAAATGTATAATTCTCTAAATCTGGAATTCTCAGTTCCAGTCCTCAGGACATGCCAGCAGGTCAGGTTTTGCATGATATCCCTCATTAAACACTGACAGATCAATCACAATGAATGAGACATGCATTACCCACCTTTAATCAAGCAGGGATAGTATGAAAGCCTGGCCTGTTGGCGGAGTATCATTGTTCTAAATGAATACATATTTATTTTATCCTTCCCATCATCCAGAGTATTAGGGCATATTTAGGTGTAAGCTAATGTATTAAGAGGATGTGTTGATAAGAACTGGAACCATTGCGGAGCGAGCCAGCTGCACCGTAGTGGACAAGTAAACATTACCATTGATTTAAAAGGTGAGTTTAACACCTTGAATACTAGAAAGGTCTTCAAAGCATTGATTTGCAATGCATTGGAGATTTCCCTAGCATTAAAAGGGTTAAAACCCCCATTTAGATCAATACAATGTTTTAGAATTTTTGTATACCTCTGCAGTAAGTAGATTATGTCCATTCAGGACCAACTAGCAGGCTCTGACAGGGGTAGGCAACACACAGGTGGATCACACAATAGTTTACTCAATTTAACCCTATGAGTGCTACTGACATCCAGGGCTGGTGCAAGGATTTTTGCCACCCTAGGCAAAACCTAATTTTGCCGCCCCTTGGCTCCACCCCTTGTGCCCTACCCATTAATGCCCCGCCTCTGTATGTGTTTAAGTGTCAGTGTGTTCCCTATATGTGTCAGTTTGTGTATGTGTTCTCTATATGTGTATGTGTTCCCTATCCTATATAATAATTCTCTAAGTTGTGTGTAACGCCGGACATGCGCAGTAGACACTGCTGCGAGTGCGGCAGTCATGCGCAGTACAGACTGCCCGCGGTGCGCTGATACAGAGCTGGGCGCTCCGAAGGAGAGACCAGCTCTGTATCAGCAGAGGCGCGGGCAGTCTCTACCGCACGTGACTGCCCCGCGACCGGATGCCAGAGGCACTGTGGCCCGTGTAACGGGCTGTTCAACTAGTATGGATATAAGTGTGTCAGTGTGTGTGAGTCTCTGTAAGGATATCAGTGTGTAAGTATGTGTGTGTGTGCTTCTCTATATGTGTATCAGTGTGACAGAGTGTATGTTCTCTATATGTGACTCTCCCCCACTTTGACTCTCTTCCCCTCTTGACTGTTGATCCCCCCTTTGACTCTCTCTCTCTCTCCCCGTCTGACTCTTGATACCCTCTTGACTGCTGATCCCCCCTTTGACTCTCTCTCTCCCCATCTGACTCTTGATCCCCCTCTTGACTGCTGATCCCCCCCTTCGACTCTCTCTCTCCCCGTCTGACTGTTTATCCCCTCTTGACCCCTGTTCCACTTACTGTTCCCGGTGCTCGTCTCTCTCTCCCCCATTGAGACTGAGTAGTTACGGTGCTCTCCCTTGGCTGGCTATTTTTTTAACCTTTTCAGTGCCAGAGGGGTATACAACGCATTGAAAAGCTATGTGTTGCATACTCCTCTGGCGCTGAAAGGGTTAATGCAGCACAGCGATGCCCATTTCTCTCTCCACCCCCGGTTCTTCAATCCTGGTCCAGGATTGAAGGAGCAGACGGGGAGAGAGAAACAGGTATCGCTGTGCTACATTAAAAAAAATAGCCAGCTGAGGGAGGGCACCGAAACGTACATTTTTTTTTTTTTTTTGCTTCCGCAGTGGTGAGAGGCAGCGGGGGCTGATGCGCCCTCAGAGAATGTGCGCCCTAGGCCGGCGCCTACCTCGCCTATAGGTGGCGCCAGCCCTGCTGACATCTCCAGCACATTGCTTTGCAATGCTTTGGAAGTGTCTAGCACAGAGGTTCTCAACCCGTGCCCTCAGTGGCCATGAACAGGCCAGGACTTAGGAATTTCCCTGCTAGAACACAAGTGTGTTGAGCAGAGGCTCAGTCATACTGTGCTCTTAAAGGGAAATTTTCAAATCCTGGCCTATTAGCAGCCACTGAGGGCACAGGTTGAGAACCACTGGTCTAGCATCCAAGGGGGTTATTTGTTCTGACTGTATGATCAAGCATTGCCAGCCTAAAATCTGTATTGTTAATTGTTCAAGGACTGAAGTCTCCTACCCTTAGACTAATATTAAATCATTTAACTTATGACAGTCAGCAAATATTTGCGGAATGGCTATTTTTGTATTTGGCAGATATTTCCAGCTGGTCAGATCTACAATCACATAAAATTCCTTTGGGGAACTGAAAAAGGCTTCAAAATGACCCAAAGCATGGTTAGAAAGCCCAGTCCATACCAATCACCCCTTATTATTTTTCAGTGCAATCATGTGAAAAATATTTTTATATGGGGACTGGAGCCCCAATATTAGTTAAAAGAATTGAAGGGGTCCCTGGGATCCCATCCCCCAAGAAATTGTGTGTGTATGTATATAAAAATATACTTACCTTGATGGTGGAGGTCCGGCAATGTCTGTGACAGCAGATTTTTTTTTTTTTTTTACACAAACTGGGCATTCAGGACCTCCCCAGATTTTTCCATTCAGGTTTTATGGAGGGTCCAAAACCCATATAATTATATATATATATATATATATATATATATATATATATATATATATATATAAAACATCCTCACCCCAAGACCCATACTGATTTAATTAATTGGCTTTCACTATTTTTCAGATAAGAGGGGTTAATATCAGGAGGTATTAGTGCTTCTTTAACTCCAGAGGAATGAGCAACACATTGTTCACTTCTCTGCTACTAAAAAGGGTTAAATCCTGGCCTGTTCTTACTGTGTGAGCACTACTAAACTGATCTATTATGAGTGGGTTCAAGAGCCAAACTCATCACCATGCAACCTGAGCCAGCCATCTCACTTAGTACAGTAATACATATCTTACTGCATAACATCTTGATTCCACAGAAAGCAGAGGGGTTTTTTAACCTTTAAGGGACCAGAGGGACAAGCAATGCATTGCACCCCCCCCCCCTTTGGTCCTTAACCCTCTGTGTGCCAGAGGGACGTCCAAAGCATTGTGTAACACTGAACTGAACATTTACCCTGGTGCTCAGAGATAAAGGATTTAGTTATTTATCTGCAGAGCTAAACCATTGTATCCGAAATTCGGTTAACTTGAGTATATGTGTTTGTTTCCAACAGCCACAAATATTTGGGTGACAACAAACGAAGCATGGGTTTACAATACAATGACAGTGCACACACACCCTGGCTCCTAAAGGGTTAAATGAGTTACCCATTATATGTAATACGAGAAGTCTTGCATGACATTAGAGATAAGTGACCCATGTCCTATTTCCTGTCAAAAGGACAAATAATGAATGCTTTGCAGTGTTAATCCCCTTTGCAGCAAACGAGTTAAAACATTAAATTAAATAAATCAATAGTAACAGAAGACTGTTTGCCCCACCCACACTGTTTATTTCCACATCTATAAATAAAACCTTATACCCTTTTTAACACTGGATATTTGACTTCGTTTAAATGCAAGATAAGCCAGATCAGTATGTTGTATTAACCCCTTAAGTGCCAGATGTGTCTCCAAAGCCCGTCCTTGCAAGTAGTTGGACTTAAGTAGATAACCCACTACTGTATCTAGCGCATCACCTGCGAAACATTTCCATAAAACAACAATCACCCTATCTACAATATTGTCACTTTCCTCTGAGCCACCCATCCTCCAGTTCCAGGTCATGACCTCAGGTTCAGCCATTTTCTTCGATCAGGTACTTTGTGGACCCTTTTAGCGCTAATGGGCGATCAAAGTTTGACACCACTATGACACTAAAAAGGGGTTAATCTAATAATGCATGTGAAACTTTAAAACATAACCACTTATTTACATGGATATATATAGATATGCATAGATATATTCTAAACATATAGGGATTCAACTGAATCCAGCACCGTATTTAATAACAATGATAAAAGGTATCATGAAAGAGCATGACTGGGCAAGCTATATCTCTACAGCTGTTGTTGGACTACAATTTCCATCCTCGTCACCCAGCAAAGCATGATGGGAGTTTTAGTCCAACAGAAGCAGGAGAGCTGCGGGTTATCTGGACCAGTGATAGTGGATGTGTACATTACCTGTGCCACAGGAGCTTGAAGTCTATTCAGTGTGGACCCCTGTACTTTGGCTGGAGAGCCACCTTCCAAGCCCGGGGCGAAAAAGGTGCTTTCACCTCACTCCGGACACCTGCTGACTTTCTTCTTTCCAGACAATGGAGAAGCGAGAGGGGGGTCAAGTCGTTCTCTCTTTCTTCACTGATAAAATTAAAAGAATCGTCTATACACACGCGTGACTCTCAATGGTAAATAAAATATACAATAAAAGTCCCACTTATTCCGTCTCTCTGATCCAACCTGTTCTTTTTTGGCACCGTCTGACTCAAACGTTGCCTGGGAATTTTACTACGGCCTCCAGTTGCCATGGGGAGGCAGCTGATGTCATTGGCATGAATGAGACCCTGCGAATATTCACAACTCAGACAGGAATAGCAGCCTCCACTCTTAACCCCCTCACTGCCGGGACGGGTTAGAGGGACTGCCTAGAAAGTACTGTGATCACACTGACACCCCTCCCCCCCGCCAGGAATCATTGTATGGGGGTTTTGCTAGATTGTGACGTTTTGGTAATGTCTGCTACGTTGAGTATTCACTTTCAGATGTATTTCAGAGTGCAATGGGTTATCCTCTCAGCAATAAGAGTGACAGTGTACTTGTCTCAATTTATTTGTTATTACAGTTTCACAATTAGTATATGACATGCTTTAGATTTCTACAATAGAACAGGGTTAGTCAATTATCGGACCTCCAGCTGTTGGGGACTACAACTACCACTCCCCCAGGGCCGGATTTACATCTCAGGAGCCTGTAGGCACAGAAATCTGAAGCCCCCCCATTTGCCATCTCCACTGGACACCTCCACAATGTTCCAAATCTCATTTTCATCTCCAACTTGCCCCCATCATCTCCAACTTGCCCCCATCAGCTCCAGCTTGCCCTCACATTACCTCCATCATCTCCAAATTGCCACTACATCAGCTCCAACTTGCCCTCACATTGCCATCAGCACCACATTGCCCACATCATCTTCACATTGCCCCCACTTTGCCTCTCGCATACGTTTCCTACCTCCCTGGTGGTCCAGCGGCAGATGTCTGTGCCTCTTTCTGTAGGTGCTGTTGTTCTTTAGGAATGCAGAGCACTGGGAGATGACGTCATCTCCCAGCGCTCTGCATTAGAGCCAACAAGGGAGCAACAGTAGCTACAGGTCTGTGCCTTCTGTCTGAGCCGAAGAAGGCACGGACCATACCATGCGGTGGGAGGGTTGTTACTGTGCACAGCGCACAGCGCTGTGAACAAAAACATATAATTTTTTTTTTATTATTATTTCAATGACAGGCACCCCTCTGTGGGGTGCACCTGTAGGCAGATGCCTACTCTGTGTTATGGCAAATCCGGCCATGCACTCCCCTCATACCAAACCATCCGTTGGGTATGATGGGAGTTGTAGTACTCAACAGCCAGAGGTCCGACACTTGATTAGCCCTGCAATAGTCTATATAGCATGTAATGTGCTTATGTATTCAGTATGCGCCTCCGTTTATCCATATATAAAATTGTCCTCTTGTACAATAAGGTGTCCATATATCACTATAAGAATGTCATCCTTCAGGACTATCCTGGAATCAGGATACCTCTGCAGTATGTGGTTTTTCATAAGCGCCCTGCAGTTAGAGGCATACTTGGTCATAGGTTAATAGGAAATAGTCATACAGAAAACTATTACATGCCAGAGGTGGGAGCAACTGTACTCTGTAATGCCTTGGTAACTCAGTTGTATTTGGATAATTAAAATATCTTTGGTTCATAAACCCTAAAATCCGTAATGCACCTGCCCTTCATTTGAATGTGTAAACACGTATACAAGACCAATTGATCTGTCTGTCAATCCTTCAAATGAGTGGTAAAGTAAAGTACATTTTAACAAAGGTAAACTGACAAATAGGAAATCATATCAATGGCTCCTAAACTCAGTGCCAAGGGCATAGCTACAGGGGTTGCAGAGGGTGTACTTGTGCCAGGGCATAGGTTCCATAGGGGTCCCATCTCTCTTAGGGTCCGATAGATTTTGCTGTAAAAGAAGATAAAAATACACACACATTCCCTCTCTCTCACTCACTCACTCTCTAAACTGAAAAGAAAATCCGTTCTTTAAAGGGGTATCCATTCTGCTGGAAAGGACAGTAATGCATTGTAATAGTTTTTATGGTAACTGCCATAGATAGGTCTCTTTCACATGGGTGACAGAACTGTTGCACCTAACTAGGACTGCCAGATTCAGGGCCAGCGCCACCTATAGGCGAGGTAGGCGCCAGCCTAGGGCTCACATGTACTGGGGGCTCGGGCATGCAGCAGAGAAGAGCTGTGTCAGCATGTACCAAGCCGGGAACCGCAACACAGTCAAGTCTGTGTCGCTACTGAGCTCCCTCATCTCGGTTGGCTCTTTAGAAATGCAGAGCGCTCTGGGAGTCATGATCTCCCGGCGCGCTCTGCATTATTGAAGAGAAGGCTTCGAGGGAGCTCCAGCAGCTACAGGCATGTGATGGGGGGCAAGTTGGAGCTGATGGGGGGCAAAGTGGAACTGAGGGGGGCAAGTTGGAGCTGATAGGGGAAAGTTGGAGCTGAGGGGGGCAAGATGGAGCTGAGGGGGGCATGGTGGAGCTGGTGGGGGCAAAGTGGAGCTGGTGGGGGGCACGTTGGAACTGAAGGGGGCAAGTTGGCTCTGAGGGGAGTGTGGTAGAGCTGGTGTTGGCAAAGTGGAGCTGGTGGGGCAAGGTGGAGCTGATAGGGGGCAAAGTGAAGCTGGTGGGGCAAAGTGGAGTGGTGGGGGCAAAGTGGAGCTGGTGGGGCAAAGTGGAGCTGATAGGGGGCAAGCTGGAGCTGATAGGGGGCAAGTTGGAGATGGTGTGGCAAAATGGAGCTGTTGGAGGCAAGTTGGAGCTGGTGGGGGGCATCTCTTACAGGCATCTCCAGTCCAGGTGCAGACTGGCACAGGGGGCAGAGAGAGAACAATCATGAAAAGAATCGGTACTCCCCTTGAGCTGAACACCGATGTCTAGATGCTGTCGGCGTCGGCAGTGGGAGGTATGGGATTGCATCACGGTACCGCAGGCGTTAATAACGGATGCGGTTCACGTTGATGCGTTCCAGCGCCCGTGGTGTCGCTGCCGCACTGACCTCGTGGTGTTTTGAGCGCGAGGGGACTACTGTATTTAAGATCAGTATTTTTGTTTGGTATTTGTCTTGATAAAGGCCCCTGTAGGGGTCGAAACGTCGATCTTTATGTTTAATAAAATTTGTTTTAATTTAAAAGCCCTAGGAGTGCGCTTGTAATTGAATGGGACTACCTCATTCTATATATTCTTTATGCAAAAATTTTTTCAAGCAGCACCAGGCATTTAATTATTTATAACTACATTTTGGTGTGCCCACCTCTCACAGATTATATATATATATATATATATATATATATATATATATATATATATATATATATATATAATATATATAGTTTTCAGTGAAAGTGGAACAATACTGACCAGTACCTTTGTGAGTACATATACGTGTTACTCTTTACAATATTTTAGATACTGAGTTAAACTATTTGGGAACCCACTCTTCTTTCTTTTGCACATGGTTGTGCAGTTGGGAGAGTGAGGTGTGGAGGTGGTGCCCATCTTGAAGTTGTAATTCCATCCTTTACTACCTGCTCAGTTGGGACAGCGTTATATTCCCAGAAGTCTTATTAGCTGTTTTCCACACAAGTGGTCCACAACCATGAATTTTGTGAGTATAACTCACTGTGGTTAAGTGGTGAATTGTCTTCTGGATTTAGCACAAGGGTGCCCCTGGTTTCTCCCCTTTTTATCTTCTTACAGTTTTAACCCTTTGAGTGCCAGGGGGTATGCGTCACCTTGCAAAGCAATGCGTTACATAGTCATCTGGCATTCAAGGGGTTAGAGAGATGTTCTGGCAACCTTACCTCTCTCCTGCATGCCACTGACAATTAGAATGCAGGGGAGGCACCTTATGACACATATATGTGAGTGCCAGCCAATATTATTGGTGCCATGTGGTTCAGCCATTAATCCCTGTTGATCCAGAAGAAGTAAAAAAACAAACAGACATTGAAGTCCTGTCCAATATAGACCCAAGTGGATGCAAAAATAATTCCTTCCTGACTCCAAATGGCAGTCAGATAGTTCCCTGGATCAACATCCTATCTCCATTGAAGCCATCTGTCATAATTCTCAATATTGTTCTGTGCCAGAACCCTTTGAGCACCAGGAGTATCCAACACAATGCAACAATATGCTTTGGATACCTGTAACTCAAAGGGTTAAGGCGAATGGAAAATTTAGTTCAAATGCCATTTTCAAATGCTTACAGCTTGCAACATTTGATAGAATGGCAAATTTGCTTGAAATGTTGAATTCCAGGTCTCATTCCCAGTCTTTATAAACCCTGCAAATGCGTTCAAGGGATAGTAATGTTTCACAAAAACAGCAGCTCCATTTAACCCCTTAAGGACCATTGACCTGGCAGGACCGTCACGCTGGTCCGGCACTTAAGGACCAGTGACGGTCCTGGCACGTCACATACTTTTACTTAATGAGCTCCTGTAGGAGCGCTGTAATACCGGGGACTGAAGTTGATCGCTCCAAGAATGGAGTGGTCTCTTTCAGTCCCCTGTTCGGCATGCTGCCCCACATGATCAGTCATGTGGGACTGCACGTCAGAGTTTCCTATCTGGTCCTTAAAGGATCGCACACGCTGGGACCGCTGGTCCTTAAGGAGTTAATCTTCATAGTATTTGAGCCATAGAGAGTGTTATTTCAATACTGACAGAGTTGTGGTTCAAGAGTAATTAAATGATAAAGTATCCTCCTCCCGCCCCTTTTACTTAGTGTAACACTGTTCTCCTCAGATGTGGAATCTGGTTGTAAGACCAGACAGATAACAGCAAGGGACAATCTTCTTCCTATGAGAACAATGAAAACCCTGCCAACCTTGACAAGTTTTTCAGGTTTTTCCCTTATCTTAATTGAAGATTGTCCCTCTCTGCAATCTACCTGGGCACCTCCCTTCTGCTCTGGCTGAGCAGTGTTACATCAGTAAAAGGGGTGGGAGTACTTTATCATTCAATTACTCTTTAACTACAACTCTGACAGAAATTAAACAACACTCTCCAAAGTCCAAATACTATGATGATTAATTAGAGCTGCTTTTATTATGAAACATTACTATCCCTTTCAGTATTCAAGAACGAAGGCCAACAAAACGGAAGAGGTTATGTGTATTATCCACGTACTAATAAAAAAATCAACAAACCAGAAAAAATGGTAAAGACGGTGCAAAAAGAAAAAAGCAGCAGATCTAAACATAGAGATTTATTAATAAGACAAAAGGTAAATGTGGCTTATATAGAACTCACATGAGCAAAAATGTGTTACGACTTGCACGTTGTATCCCACTCAGAGACTGGTACTTTTCACTCTCCCTGTGGGTTTGCACCTCCCTGCCCCTTTGCATCCTGTCTTTTCCAATACGACATCTCCTGCACATCAACTGACCCTACCTGTGTCTTTAACACTATTGGCAGAGATGTCTGTAGAAATGTTTCTGGGGGGGCAAAGCCATAATATGACCTCCAGGCAAGCCCATCCAGCCTCTTTGTTTATATGGAGGGGATAATTGTAGGTGGGGAGGCAAGTGCCCCCCACTTCGGACGCCAATGACTATTTGACATTGTGAGAGCCATCACCAGTTTTCTGTATATTATATACAGATTCCTAGGGCTGGTATCTGTACTGTTCTACATGTAACATCTTGGGCCAACTAGACTGTGGATGCTCAAGGAAGTGCACTGATAACTAAGTGACCAGAAAGGATTTCCAGGTGTATTGAATGGTTTCCAGAAGCCACAGTTCATCTGGCTAACAAGGAAGGGTTTGTTTTTTTTTATTAGACTTAAGCACGGGAAAACAATTCGGTAAAATTCGATTTCGGACAAATTTTTTTTTTCTTATTCGGTCAATCTGAAAATCGGACCTGACCTGTTCGACTGGGACAAAATTCAGAAGGAATCCAAATTATTCGGCTAAATTCACCATGCTTTTAAAAATACAATAAAATCAAAATTAGTTAAATAAAAATAAGTGGAACGTTTTCCAAGGTCTAAATGAAGATGGTGGAACAGGGTAAGGTGGAGCTTTAGCCTTATGGTACTGTAGATGAAGCATGGATGTAGCTATTTGAAGGAAGATTGAGGATGACTGGAGCAGGCCGGACTCAGTAGATATTAGACATCCAACTTTTCTTAGATTAGCTTTAGACTACAAAACCTAGGAAGCCTGGAGCAGGCAGGACTCATAGACATACGACTTTACTTAGATTAGTGTTAGACTACAAAACTGAGGAAGCCTGGAGCAGGCAGGACTCAGTAGATAAATATATACGACTTTACTTAGATTAGTGTTAGACTACAAAACCGAGGAAGCCTGGAGCAGGCAGGACTCAGTAGATAAATATATACAACTTTTCTTAGATTAGAGTTAGACTACAAAACTGAGGAAACCTGGAGCAGGAAGGACTCAGGAGATAAATATATACGACTTTTCTTAGATTATAGTTAGACTACAAAACTGAGGAAGCCTGGAGCAGGAAGGAGTTTACTGACACCACCACTTGTTTGCTAGAGTGTGAGTTTAGTAGTCACCATGTGGCAAATGTCTTTGGGATCCGGTGTTGGGATGATATAGTCTTTGACTTCATCCCATTTCCACTTAAAAGAGGTACCGTCAGATAACAATACGAAAATCATACAGGAAGCCTTGAGCAGGCAGGACTCATAGACATACAACTTTTATTAGAATAGTTAGACTACAAAACTGAGGATGATAGCAACACTGGAGTTGAAGGCAGCAGCAAACCGCAGAACACGGGAGCAGGCAGGACTCAGTCAGTAGATAGATACAGCAACTGAGGATGACTGTTGTGAGGCAGACTCAGGATGACAGCAACACTGGAGTTGTAGCCAGCAGAAAACCCCAGAGCACTGGAACAGGCAGGACTCAGTCATTAGATGGATACAGTGACTGAGGATGACTGGTGCGAGGCAGACTCAGGATGATAGCAACACTGGAGATGTAGCCAGGACTGCAGAACACTGGAGCAGGCAGGACTCAGTAAATACATGGATACAGCAGCAATTGAGGATACATACATAGTAACATAGTAGATAAGGCTGAAAAAAGACATGTGTCCATCAAGTCCAGCCCATGCCAAAAACACCCCTGTTGATCCAGAGGAAGGCAAAAAAGTCCTCTGGAGCCATTTCCAGTCTAGTCCCAAGTGTGTGTGTGTGTGTGTCTTAATGGATGACCTCTTGTTCTTAGCTCCGCTCTTTGCATAAATAATTCATTGGATAGGTCTTTGTATTGACCTTGAATATATTTGTAAATGGTAATCATATCTCCCCTTAGACATCTCTTCTCTAATGTAAATAAACCCAGTTTGGCTAGTCTCTCTTTGTAACTCAGATCCTCCAATCCCTTTATCAGTTTTGTTGCATGTCTCTGCACCTTTTCCAGTTCAGTAATGTCTTTTTTTAGAACAGGCGCCCAAAATTGTACTCCATATTCTAGATGAGGCCTAACCAAGGATTTATACAGAGGTAGGATAATATTAGCATCCCTTGCTTCTACACCTCTTTTTATGCAGGCTAGTAATCTATTTGCTCTTGCAGCAGCTGAGTGACTCTGCACTGGTGCCAGGCAGACTCAGGATGACAGCAACACTGGAGTTGTAGCCAGCAGAAAACCACAGAACACTGGAGCAGGCAGGACCCAGTAAATAGATACCGCAGAGCCAGACTGAACAACCTGTATAGAGGGGTATCCTCTGCCAAATCAACCACTCTCCTAGAGCTGGGTAAGCTGGAGCTCTCAGCATATTATGTTACTATGATACTTATTTTCTTCTAATCTGCATCGAACCTGAGAGCAGGGTAACCCAGCTTTGGCAGGTTGACTTTTAAAAAAGTAATTTGCTCCATGAGCTGGGGGGCCAATTGAGAGCGCTGGGGCTAAGTATATTTCCAGTAATAAAAAATAACCGCTCACTCTGGAAAGTGGTTGGGGGACAAAAAAGCAACTCCAGGGACAAAGTAGGCCACACAGCCCTCTTGTTATCCCAGAAAGTCAAGGGATCTGTACCTGGAGGCAAAGAAGGTTCCACAAGGTAAGCCTTAACTTCAAACTCAGCACTTTTTCTACTGATTGGGAGCCGTTTGCTTTGCCCAAAGCATAATTTGTCCATTGCTTCAGCATAAAAAGCAGCAGCTGCTCCACTGGAAGATGATGACGTGCTGTTGGCACTGCTACTGATAGGTCCAGGAAGACCACCACACTCCTCCAGCTCATCTGCGGAATCTTCTCCTGCCTCGTGTGACTGCATCCCGTTTTTCCTTTGCCTCTCACACACCCTCGCTATCAATTGTTCCCTCCAGGCAGTGAGTGAATTGGAAGTAATTGCCATCTTGCCTTTGACTCTTGGATCGCACATTGTGGCTAGCATTAACTTGGGACAATTGTCCATGCGCTCTTCCATGCACCGAGTCAGTTCCTTCTTCAGCCTCGTTAGAAGGGCAGCAACATCAGAAGTATAGTATCATCAGCACCAGGCAAGCATTCCCTATGGGCAAGGAAATCATCCAATTTTAAGGAGAGGTGCGTGAAGAGGGGAATAACTTCTGCCAGGCTAGCGTTCTCTTTGCTCAAATTTCCGTCAAAGCACAGAAAGGCTTAAGGACTGTCACTACCTGTTCCATCAGGGCCCAGTCAGCCCTGCCCAGTGTTCTGTTAGTGCCAATGAAATGGTGACATGACATTGCATGAACTGCCTTTTTCTACTCCAGGATACGCTCTAGCATATCTAAGGTGGGGTTCCACCTGGTCTCAACATCTTGTTTTAGGCGGTGCTCTGGGAGGCCTGCCTTTTCCTGTTCCTCCCTGAGGAGCTGGCTATCTTTGATGCTCCAATGTAAGTGGCCAGAAATTTGTCGGCACAACTCCAGAAATGCTGGCAACCTTCCAGTGTTACTGCTATCCTCAAGAGCAGTCTTCACTGTTAGATGCAGGACATGCGCTGAGCAGTGCACACCCACAAATCTGTCATCCCGGAGAGCCTTGATCATGTTAGCTGCACCATCAGTAACCACAAACCCCATCTGCGCCTGTGTGCCTGCCTGCTCCCCTAGCCACTGCGCCACCATGTTCTGCAGTGCTTTGCGAATGTTATCTGTGGTGTGCTGCTGATCCATTACCTCAGCATGGAGGAGGAAAGAGCGGTGCCCTGCCTGCTTGGCTACTGCACCCAAACTTGTTGTTGCTGTCAGTGTGTCTTGCAACACATTAGGCTGCCACCAATGCGCTGTCAATGACAGGAAGCCATGCTGGCCACTCTGAGCACTCCATAAGTCAGTGGTAAAGTGCACTGACTGGCCAGCAGCCTTTTCTAGTAGGTCCTTCAAAAGCCCAAAGCATGACCGGTAGAGTGAGGGCACTATATTTCTACTAAATGTGGTGCAGGATGAAATTTTATTTCAGGGTGTGACAGCCTCCATAAGTTGATGGAAGGGCTCCTCATCCACCAAATTAAAAGTAGCACCCCCAACGACTATGACCTGTGCAGTGAGGCGTGTGATTTTCCTGGCCTGCTGTCTGTACATCCACTTGGAATGAAACCCACCAAAATCTTCAAGTGTGGCCTGTATTGATTTTGGGATGGGCTGTGACTGTTTGCTACTCTTATTGGGACCAGATGTGGCATGATCCCCCTGCCCTTTCTCCTGCTGCCTACTGGTCGTGGGTGTGACACTGGTATATGCAGTACTAGTACTGCCAGCTTCTGCACTTATCAGCATAGACTTATGGTAGTTGTTCAGGTGCTGGTTCATCCCGGAGGCGGTCAGATGACCCAACACCCGCCCACGGCTGACTTCCCTGCCACACAACTTACATTTTGCTATCCAGCCATCGCTAACTGCCACAAAATGGTCCCACGCTTTGGAGCGACAGATGACTCTGGAAGGTGGTGGAGAAGAAGAAACTGAGGTGACACTTTCTTCATCTTCACATGCTGGAGCAACCTCACTTTGCTTATTCTTTCTACGTACAGTTACAGGGATACCAGTAGACCTAAAGATGGCAGCAGGGATGTTGGGACTGGGAATGGAGGAGGATTGTGGAGTAACAGTGGTACTGGTGGCGGAGACACTAGCAGCTACTACGGAAATGGGGAGGCAGGTGTTCAGTTGTCAATAGAAGACACAAGTGTAACTGGAGAAACAGGAGGAGTACTATGGGAAGCAGAAGAAAAATTAAGCTCAGGGGAATAATCAAGGTTACTGGAAAAATCAAGCTTAGGAGACTTTGATCCCTCAGATTCTTCTTCTACCTCTTGTATATTTTGCAAGGAGGAAACATCATCAGCAGCAGCAGATTTAGTATGCGAGCTTTCAAGATCTGTTATGTTTCTTCATCAGGCATGCCTGAGGAAGAAACCTGAGGTCTTGAAAGCTTGCATCCTAAATCTGCTTAGCTAGCCAATAAAGGTATCAACTTGACCATATTTGCCTCCTGGATTTCTATGGCTAACACGGTATCAACTTTAATTTGTTATATAAGACTGTTGACACTGCTGAAAAACATAGTGCATGTCGCAAAGTAAAGTTCAACACTGTGTTCTGCATTGATTTCAAAGGTATTGCACTAAATGTCACAGGTTAAAGTGATTACTGGGCAGTGCTGAATCTGAAGCATGATGGGTAGAAAAGTATAGAATCATGCGATTCAAATTGCATTGAAAAACTGATAATTGAAAACACGTGCAGTTTCATATGTGATTTCAGCACATCAAACAAATCGCTAGTGTGAACTTAGCTTCACAATTGTCCATATGGCTGCCTATTAAAGTCACAGCATATCACTTTGATTCAAAGATGCTCATGAAAATTTCATTCAGCAGGACTGCAAGATAATCAATGCAACCCTGAAGTGTGTATTTTTGTGGGTCTTAGATTTATATGGACATGTGATCAACTTACCCTCTAAAGTCTTGATGTTGTAGAGGTCTTCAGCAGACTGTAAAGCAATCTGTTGGAGATTCCTCTAGCAATCAAGGGGTTAGAAACTCAATTTAAATCAATGGACATTAGCAGAATTGTCATTTCAAACCAATGGTTCAGTTGGTTTGCTCCAGAATTGCACCTGTTTCGCCTAATGTATAAGGATCTAGGACAGGGTTGTCTAAGTCCAGTCCTCAAGGGCCACCAACAGGCCAGGATATAAGGATTTCCCTGATTAAGCACAGGTGAGGTAATCAGTGGCTCATTCATTTTGACTGACTCACCTGTGCTTAATCAGGGAAATCCTTACATCCTGGCCTGTTGGTGGCGCATGTGGACTGAACTTCGACAGCCCTGCCCTAGGATAGTGTTTTGCATCTCCAGTCCTTGGATCAAGCCAACAAGTCAGGTTTTCAATATATCCCTAATTAACCCCTTCGCGTCCTGTGACGTACCTGGAACGTCACGCTGGTCCGGCACTTAAGGACCAGTGACGGTCCTGGTACGTCACGTACTTTTACTTACCACGCTCCTGCAGGAGCGCGGTGAATAATAACGGGGACTGAAATTGATCGCTCCAAGACCGGAGCGATCTCTCTCAGTCCTTTGTTCGACGTGCCGCCCCACGTGATCAGTCACGTGGGGCGGCATGTCAAACTCGCCTATCTGGTCCAGACACCCCGGGACCGCTGGTCCTTAAGGGGTTAAGCACAAGCAGCTCAATCACAGTAACTGGGCCACTGATTACTCATTAGTGATTTAGCAGGGATATGCTGAACAAGCACCCGTTAATGTGCCCTGTAAACTAATGTCATCTGGAAGAAAAAAAAAAAAAAAAAAAAAAAAAAAAAAAAAAAAAAAAGGATTGTTGGCTAAGGGTACATCACATTTACCGGTATATGAACTAAGGTGACCACATATCCCATTAATTCAGGGACGCTTACGAACATTTGATTATGCAGGACTCTGCAGGAATAAGCACAGCCCTGGAGTGTGTGGTTTTTTGGGTGTTTTTATACGCATCCCTGGTTTAAAGGGATATGTGGCCATCCTAAAATGAATCCTATATATTTTTTTTTGGTGATTCTGTTACTTTAAGACTTGATTTGTTCAGCTGATGCTTAGAAGCATTTTGGAGTTGTTTCCATGGAAACTCTCTTAGCTGCTTTAAATATCAAGGGAAAAAGAGGGAATAGGAGATGCTGCTGAGCTCTCTCTGTAGCAGTAACAAAGTGTTGGCATCGTTTCCCACCCCTAACAATAGCTTTTCTCCCACTGCTGTGTTTAATACAGATATATGACATATCACTCAAAAGGTACAACTCGTCTTATCAGAGGGGGACCTGCAACAGTTATCACACACTGGGACGTGTGTATAAATACAAAAGTGGAGCAATTCTGGTACAAAACAACTGCATTTTAGGGAACAAATACAGGCAAACACTTGCATTTCATCTGATGTTGAATATATTTACTTATATCCATTGAAGTCTGAATTTAGTTCATATCTTCTCAGAATACTCCTTAAAGTGGAACTACCACCCGACACAGTCTTTAGCTTCACTAAGTCCCCATCTGGCGACTAGCTGCTTAGTAGCGCTAGTCGCCAGAATAATTACCTTATTTAATAGATTTCTGCTCTCTTCCATGGGTGACGCCTAGCAACGCCTCCTAGACCTAGCTGGGACTGAGAGCGCAGGCGCGCGGACGTCACAATGGCAAGATGTCCGCGCTCCGTCCTGCCTGTCACCCATGGAAGAGAGCAGAAATCTATTAAATAAGGTAATTATTCTGACGTCTAGCGCTACTAAGCAGCTAGTCACCAGATGGGGACTTAGCGAAGCTAAAGATTGTGTCGGGTGGTAGTTCTCCTTTAACCCCCTGACCAGAGGGGTTAATAGTATGAGAAAATCTGGAGTATACAATGTCGGTCACATCTTCCAATGACCTACAAATAATATATAGCCAAAGGCCATGTGGGACGGCCTTGTAACATGCCTCCTTCATGCAAGTGAATCGCCAGGCATAGCAGGAAATCAGAGGTAAGTATGCGTGAGTCACCTGATATGCACTAAAATGGAGTGCAGCCAAGTCACCTATGTGGACATAGCATTACAGTGAATGTTTTTAGGATCTCTTCTTGAGCACACGTGAATAAATCAGTACATCTAGTTGGTACTCAAAGGGTTAAGGTAAGTGGGGGTTAGTTATTAGATGTTTGTGTTCCTTTAATTGCTACACTGTTACTGAAGTAGGGATCTTCTGTACACCTACACTGGTAGTAACCATTTAATTGTACTGTTATCAAGCACACACACTGCTTGATACACTATGTCCAGCTCCAGGAGCCTGGATACGTTTTTACTCTTATCCAGCACTTAACACCTACATGAAAGTTTTATTTTAAGAGCTAAAGACATGTCCGCCCTCGCAAGGTTGTGATAATAGTCTGCTTTTGTGCAAAATGAATGCCTAGGTGTTTGTCTGTCAGCAGTTTGCTTAAGATTAAGAACGCAACAACGGATTGCAGAGAAAACACTTCTGGACCACCCAGTCGGTTCTGTTCCTACCTGTTATATAATATTAGTTTCTGCTTGATCTGTGGACCTTGTATATTAACCCCTCCAATGCATTACAACGCAATATGTTGTAGACCTTTCTAGCATCCAGTGGGTTAAAGGAGAATTTTACCAATAGGAATGAAGTCTCATAATTTAATAAAACGATTACCTGGGTATGTATCCTTCACAGACCAATCATGAATGTCTTTTTATCCATTTTTCTCTGTCTGCAATTGCCTGTATTTACTGAGTTCCATTATAGTCTGCCGTAAGTTCTATTTTCATCACAATAGATAAGTATAGCATTGTAACGTTATGTATAGAGCATAATAAGCTCATGTTTTTATAAAAATGTTTTCTCATGCAAGCATACAAAATGTCAGACACTAATAATTCAAAGGCATAAAGATGACCATTTACAGAGAAACATTTATCCAATTTGTTTTGTAAATTGCATTAGGTAATAGAAGACAATCACTGAAAAAAAGAATTAAAGAGATAGAAATTTTTCACAATAAAACAGCTCCAATTAATCTTCATAGTATTAATCTTTAGTATGGAGAGTGATATTTCAGTAATGTCAGAGTTGTAGTTCAAGAGTAATAGAATGATAAAGTATCCCCCTTCTGCCCATTTTACTGATGTAACACTGCTCACCTCAGAGCAGCAAGACTGTCCGGATGGATCTCAGAGAAGGACAATATTCAGTGAGCATAAGGAAAAACCTGTCAAGGGGGGCAGGGTTTTCCTTATGCTGACAATAAGTAGATTGTCCTTTGCTATGACCTGTCCGGTCAAGAGACCAGATTCCACATCTGAGGAGAGGCGGCTTACACTCAGTAAAAAAAGGGGGGGAAGCGGATACTTTATTATTCAATTACTCTTGAACTACAACTCTGACAGTATTGAAAAAACACTTTCCATGGCCCAAACACTATGAAGATTAATTGGAGCTGCTGTTTTTATGTAACATTACTATAGTTTTAACTACAAAACATTACCCGAAGCCAAATGGATTACTTTTTAACTCTAATTGTTAGAGAGAAATGAGAATAATTTGTAACTAGTTAACCAAAGAAATTGAACTATAACACTAAAAGTCCAGCTGAGTGTTCCAAGTTACATGGAAGGAGATTGTCAGGCTTGTTATGGTTGGAGCGTAGGAGCAGGGAATGCTATCTCTTGCCAGACACCCTTACCAGGTGATCCACAGAGGGATACAGGCAGAACACCTAGGTAAGAATGACAGCACAGGAGTGCAAGGGTTAAGCAAAGCGCAGTCAGGAACAGTTCAGAAGATCAGGGCAGGCGGCAATCAAGCAGAATCGGTAAAACTAGCCAAGGTCAGGAAACAGTCAAGCAGGGAAGTCCAGAAGGCAAGCAGAAGGTCAGGCAATGGGAAATCCAGCAGAGGGTCTGTAGCAAAGCAAGGAAGGAGGCACTGAGCACTGGAAACTTAGAGCACACAGGAACCAAAGTTCTGGAACACTGAAGCAAAGTGGACACACCCTGAGGGGTTTTTATAGTGTCATGGGTTTCTACCCCTCCCCAATACTGAACAAACCTCTCACTGGATTGGCCAACAGAGGGGTGTGCAACCACAGCACCTGCCTCACTGTTTACCTGGAGGCACACTATTGGTGGTCAGTTGATGAGAGAGGCAGGCTTCACCTCCCCCCTACAGGTGTACAACACCATGGTTTGATCTGGGCACCCTGTGGATACCTTCCCTGGAGACTCCTTCAACTTTAGGCCATGGCTTAGACCTACCACGCCATCGCGATTGCGAGTAGACACCGCTACTCGAGGCAGCGGCTTCGGCCCACTCTGCGATCGCGGAGCATCCGGGAAGCTCCCAGCAGCAGTGGATGGCTGGGACATGGAGGTAGGAGCTAGAGGGGCATGACAGAGATTCAGATAGTCCCAAGGAAAAGGGTGGGAAGAAGAGAAAGAAACAAAAAGAGGGAATTGTGCAGGGGAAATCGATCAAGATCAGCCCTATCCGTCAGTAGTACAGGGACAGTGCCGCATAGTTGGATGTATATTGAAAGTTGGCAACAAGGAATTGTTTAATAAATATTATGTTTGTATGTAAGGGAGCCATGTTCATAAAAAGTTTGTGTTCTTTCCCTGCTTAAGGGAGGTGTCCACCCAATCTATATTGAACAAGTGAAAGATCCTGTCACTAGACATATTGGGCGAGATGTTCAAAAACTCGTCATAATGAAAAACTTGTCGGATCATGAGTTAGTGGTAAAAGAAGGACAATATTTTCAGAAGTAAATCCGTCACATTTGAAAATTCATCTAAAGAATTAAAAATGACGGTAAGAAGATCTCATTGGATATTGCAGTTAAAAATTGTGATCTTAAAAATTGTCTTTGATTTTGTCTTTCAAACGAAAATTTTCAAAGAAACAAAGACTTTTTTTGTCTTTAAAACGAAAAAAGTACTTTAATTTTTCTTCTCCAAGTTTAGCCCATTTTTATTATGTCGAGAGCAAATGACGTTAATCAGACAAAAAAAAAATGACGTTCAAACAAATATTTTTTCTGAAAATACCTTACATTATGATGGAAGATTAAACCCCACCCACTTTTAAGATGGCTTTTTCCCTTTGACGGAGATGGCGGAATTGGATACAAAAAATGACGGAAACATGTCTGAGAATTGACGGATCATGGTGTAAGAACTTTTTTATTCTGATTACAGACAATTTCAGTTACCACCACTTTCTGAACATCTCGCCCATTGAGTGATGGAGGCACATTGTGGACCCACTGGGACAAGATGTTTTTTTTTTCAGAAGCATACCTATCAGGCATTTGCTCCTTCCTCAGGTGTTTTTGCTCTTATACTGGAAACATGAAGTTCTGTGTTAAGAATGAGTGATAGCGGGGGATTAAACTTGCCGGATATAAGAATGTACACCGTAGCTTGTCTTCTCAGGTATGCCAAAGATTCAGTGAATCACACTGCATATTACACAGACTGGTACCGGAAATTCCATGTTTTTTAACTATTTCAATACATTTGAAGGGGCAGAAATGTAAGAAAATGAAATTTCTTTCCTTTAGCACTATTTCTGGAAACATTTGAGCACACCAGGATTGGGGTAAGAAGGCAAGTGACACCTCATTTGATGAGGCAGGTTATCTTCTGTCCAAAGTGGTATGGTTTGTCTACCCCAGCGGTTCTCAATCTTTTTTTGCTCGGGGCACCCCAAACCCCTAATCTTGAACATTCGGGGCACCCTTAACATATTTAATGTACTTTATCAAGGGCATAATGAAGGGTACAACACATAAATATACAGTATTATTAGGTCTTATAATTAGAATACCATAACTAAACATAATGTGCATAACAATTTCTATAATTCTTTATTTAAAAGTCCATTTTTGTTAGTCTTTATAGAAAACACAGGGCACCCTAAGCTGATGCCTGTGGCACACCAAAGTGCCACGGCACCCTGGTTGAGAATCACTGGTCTACCCTTTCTTCACTTCTTTAGCTGTTATAACCATTTTTGTACAGGCAAGTCATGTTTGAGAAAATGTTAGAAAAGACAAATGTTGTAGTAGGTGTAGTTTTGTACTTCTACAATACCCAAGGTACATCGGCTCATACCCATGGGGCATCGTTTTTCTCCAAAGAGCATTAGATAATGAATACAGTTGGAAATTCCATGGTTTTCACAGATTTCAGTTCATGTACATGTTCAGTACATGGAAATATAAAAAAATATATATTTTTTTTCCTCTAGCTTCACCTACAAACATTTGTGCACATTAGGCTTGGGATAAGAAGGCAAGTGATGCGGTAGGATATCTACTTTCCAGAAATATATACATTTATATAGTTATTCCGCTGTTTTAGAGTAGTCTTACCACACACAAGAATGTGCATATTAGTTAACAAAGTTAAACATTTTGCAATCATGTTAATTACAGTAAAATCTCAGGTATAATACACACCTGTGTATAATACGCAGGTGTATAATATTCCCAAGATTTTAGGGGAAAACAAGAGTGCCTATGTATAATACGCACCCTTGTTTTCCCCCTTATTAAAAAAAGTTAGAGCTTCCAGCTCCCTCCCTCTCCCAGCGCGATCAGGTGACAAAGTAAAACTTACTTCTTGAGGCTACACTTCAATATTGTTATGGTGTATCTGAAAAAGATCCCTCTCTCCCATCTTCCCTGCGGGTGGCACGCTTGCATCTGCCGCCCGCTTCCTTCAATCGGTTTTTAGGACCTTACGCGTACGGTACTGCCCTCACAGGGAGAGAGGGATCTTTTTCAGATACACCATATCAATATTGAAGTGCAGCCTCAAGAAGTAAGTTTTACTTTGTCACCGGATCTCGCTGGGAGAGGAAAGGAGCTGGAAGCTCTAGCATTTTTTTTAAACTCTGAAAAAAACTCTCGGGTAGAACATCAAGATTTCTTGCTCTTTCAAAAGCACTATCTATCAGACTGTTCTTATATCCTTTTTCTAAGAATTGTATTTTCAAATCTACACCCTTTACCTCAAAATCCAAAGGATTACTACAATTCCGCTTTAGACGATGATATTGTCCGTAAGGGATATTGGAAACCCATCTCGGATAGTGGCAACTGTTTGCTTGTAAGTATTGGTTGGATACTACTTTCTTTTTAACCTCTTAACGACCCTTGACAGTCATAGTACATCATAGGTCGATCTGAGTTAATGACCCATGACGTACTATGACCGTCATGGAATTCCCGGCTCCCCCCGCGGCTGCACGCCGTTCAGGGAGTCAGGAACCGGAAACAGCAAAAAAAAAAAAAAAAAAAAAAAAAAAAAAAAAAAAAAAAAAAAAAGCTCTGTGGTCCTTAAGTGACTGTGACGCACCGATCAGCCAGTCATTAAGGGGGTAAAGATGGTACTATTCATTTTCCCATCCTCTCCATAGAGAACCACATCCAAAAATTCTATTTGTTTTTCTTGTATATTGCTCGTAAATGCTATACCCCTGGTGTTATTATTTAGTTCTATAATGGATTGTTCTAACAAATCTTTTCCACCTCGCCAGATCAATAACACATAGTCTATAAAACAACCATAGAACACCAGATTCGCTCCCCACACCTCGCTGGACCAAATATAAGATCTTTCAAAATGTCCCATAAACAAATTAGCGTAGGTGGGTGCGAATCTGGTGCCCATTTTCGTCCCCATAATTTGCAAGTAAAAATGATTTTGGAATTCAAAAAAATATACGTTTTAGATTACATAAGCAAAGTAATGCACAAAATTCTATTAATATGTACATGAGGTATGTGTAAAAGGGTGTATACTTATAGATATATTTATAATAATTTAATGTTTTGTATTTGACTTGGTCAGTACGGAGGAGTAAAGGATCGTGATAACTGCCATGTTACATTCAGAAATCTGTAAAATTTCCTGCCATAAAAAGAAGCATTTATGTAGTTTATTAATATGGAGAACTTTATTTGATGCCTGGTTTGTAAATGAGGAGGCATTAATATAGAGTAATAATATAGAGAGAAAACATAGATACCTATTCGGAGATATGTTTTTTTTTTTAAATTATTAGTATGCTTATGGCTTAAGTTTTTAATATATAAGCAATGCGTTCCATTCATGGTTATGACATCGGAAGGATTATCAACTTTGAGTATATTTTTTTAAGTCATTGTAAAATAACGTTGTAGTAAGGAAAGAAACTTGAGCTATAGTCAATCTCGCGGGATGTGAATCATGTGATAGATAACATGGTTAGATGTTTCTCACGCAAGATGTGAAGAAGGGTAATCTCGTGTTGTTTGCCAGGTATAGTTTTGAGGTTGTGGGTAATCTCGCGAGATGTAACAAGGAGGAAGAGAGGAAAAATATTGCGAGATTTTGGAAACATTTAGGTCTCCATTGAGAATTATGGAGTGACAATGGATACCAATGGCAATCTCACGAGATATAATGAAGGGAAAGTGGGGAGAAATATCGCGAGAATCCAATTATAGATTACCAGCGGATAGAAAGGTATAACATGTGATTGAAGGAGAAGAAAGTTATAGGTTGTACAAGTGAAATCATAGAGTGGGTGAAAAAATGTGGAAAGTTGTGGCGGAAATTTGATTTAAGTGGAGAGCAATATTGGTTAGTGGTTAAGGTATTTATTGTGTGATAATAGTGGCGTTCGCTATCTTTTTTTTCTGCGCCTGAGGAAGTGGCCTATTGCCACGAAATGCGTAGATCTGCTGTGAGCTGTTGTACAGTATGTGATGAGATTTTAATTTGTTTTTATTACTATTTGCAAATAGAAAAATCTTTTATTGTTTTCTACCATTTATATTGGATGGCAAAAAATGTTGTTGAATAAATTAGATTGCCTCCTTATATTCACCTTTTTCAAGTGTTACTCTTATTATATGCCCCCAGTACCCATAGCCTTATATATTTTTCGGTGTAGGTTCACAAGGGATCTACTTAGTGGGGTATTAGTCCCTACGGAGTGACCCCAATAGTGGCCCCAAATTATCCTGAATCAGGACGGCATTGGGGATACAGTTGGTGGAGTTAAAAGAATACCTGTCCCGGGGTATATACACCGGGAAGAGTTTATAAATCTTGGAGGCAGATTAAAAACCTCCCCAGGAATTGAGTACAACTACAAGAGAGCACAGTGGTGAAGGTGGAGGAGAAATCTAAGGCTTAAAATATTACACTCAGAAGAGTCTTGTGCACTGGCTTTTCCTTTTATTTTTGTAATATTTTACATGCCTTACTCATTATACTCTATTTTAATTATTTCTTAATAAATAGGTTATAAAAAGAATGAGTGATAGTTTAAGCATATCTTCACAGTATTTCTGAACTTTTTCCTAGTGTGATTTAATATAAATGCAGGACCATAGGCAGTGCAAGTTACCTGCTACAGGCTTGATACATTTGTTACAAATGCTATTAGGCATACGCTATATTAGGAAGTGAGGTTTGGGGCAGTAGTATTTTCTATGAAGGAATTTAAAGTTAATCTAGAAATATCTACTAGCAAAAGTGATTTTTCTTTTTTCCTTTCTGTTATGGTCCATGTGTCCACCTCGTCAGGCCAGTAGAAGTTTTATGGCATTTCTACAGGTCTGATGAGATAGAGTAAAAGAATTTTCAGATGTCCTAGATTTATCTATGGAACAAACCATGGCACTCAATTGCAATAAATGCTTTTAACGAAGAATCAATTTTTCAGCTTGCTGTATGAATTCATCAGGATTTAAAGGCCAAAGACCCGCTGATACCATTCTTGTATACCATCAAAACTGCCACCTATAAAAGAACAATCTCCCCTCACCCAGTACCTGTTGAATGCACTGGAAGTGTCATACAGCATCATTATGATCCAATATGATTTACTAACTTAGCTGTTGGGGAGAAAGCAGGTGACTGATTGGCTTTCATCCAAATCAAATAATTGCAAAATTCAATCTGCACTAACACCTGAAGCTGATCTCTGTTAAAATCAATTCAATTTATTTCATACATATAAGAACGCAATGTACTTATCCATGTCACTGGAACACAATAGGTCAATAGCAGATATTCAGAGGTGTATGGTGACCATACGCCTCTGAATATCTGCTATTGACCTATTGTGTTCCAGTGACATGGATAAGTACATTGCGTTCTTATATGTATGAAATAAATTGAATTGATTTTAACAGAGATCAGCTTCAGGTGTTAGTGCAGATTGAATTTTGCAATTATTTGTATCGTATGAAAGCCAATCAGTCACCTGCGCTCTGCTTTCCGGAATAGGAGACCACGCAGGAGCTCCATCAGGTACAAGACTGTGTCAAAGGAGGCACATACAGATTTCCTACCAGGGAGGTAAGAAACGGACAACGGGGGGAGGCAATGTGGAGCTAATGGGGAGCAAGTTGGAGCCGATGGAGAGTAATGTGGAGATGGTAGGGGCAAGTTGGAGCTGATGGGGTGGGGGGCAATGTGGAGCTGATGGGGGTATTATGAGGGCAATGTGGAGCTGATGGGGGCAATATGGAGCTGATGGGGGGCATTGTGAGGGCAATGTGGAGCTGATGGGGCAATATGGAGCTGATGGGGGGGCATTATGAGGGCAATATGGAGCTGATGGGGGGCATTGTGAGGGCAATGAGGAGCTGATGGGGCAATATGGAGCTGATGGGGTGCATTATGAGTGCAATGTGGAGCTGATGGGGGGCATTGTGAGGGCAATGTGGAGCTGATGGGGCAATATGGAGCTGATGGGGGGCAATGTGAGGGCAATGTGGAGCTGATGGGGGCTATGTGAAGGCAGTATGGTATATGGAGATGATGGGGGCAGTATGGAGCTGATGGGGGCAATGTGAGGGCAATATATGAGATGATGGGGGCAAGCTGGAGCTAATGGGGGGCAATGTGGCGATGATGGGGGCAATGTGAGGGCAATATGGAGATGATGGGGGGGCAACGTGGAGATTAGGAGCATTGTGGAGGTATCCAGTGCAGATCGCCCACGGGGGGACACTTCAAATTTCTGTGCCTACAGGCTCCTGAGATGTAAATCCAGCCCTGTATATATACTAGTTGAAGAGCCCGTTACACAGGCCACAGTGCCACTGGCAGCCGGTCGCGGGGCAGTCATGCACAGTAGAGACTGCCCAAGTCGCGGCTGATACAGAGCTGGACGCTCCAGAGGAGCAAAAGACAACGGCACACACATTAAGTATAGATAATCAAACACAATCTATTTTAACTAGTGGAGGTGCATGTCCCATAACTATAAATATACAAAATGTACTCAGCCTAGGATTCCCTGGTTGTAGAAAGAGACAGCACACATCAGTATGGAATACTGTTGATGCATGACACATTGTTCTGATCAGAGCATAGAGGGCTGGATTCTATTGCAGGTGCTAAATGTTAACTCCTGTTTTATCAAACATTTTCATATTGAAGTCTATGGAGAAAACTGGAGATAAAATCAGAGATAAAAATAGCACCTATAATAGATTCTAGCCCCTAGTTATTTGTTTATTCTATTTTATAAATTAGAGTTTAAGTGCCAATGTTATTTATATTCTTGTTTTTTAGTATACTGTTGGCATGTATCTAGCTACCTGCCAATGTTCTAAACAATATATAGGTCATATGTCATATTCACTGACAGACAGAGAGAGCATTTTGCAACCATTAGAGACAGGATATATAAACTGATGCTTCCTTGCAGGGCACTAAACATGTCAGATGATATTTAGTGAATGGCAGGAAAATTGAACACTATAAGTATCATAAAAAATATTGGATGTTCCATTTAGTGGCAACAGTCCCTAATGGTCTTAATAAATCTACCGAGAAGTCTTGTTTCATTCCAAAATTATATACAGTTTTGCATTGCTGGTCCCTTAGGATGAGTCTGATCTAGGTATAATCTATTTTAATATATATTTTAAACCTAGGGTTTGTTGTTTACAGTGTCAGATACTGTCTCTTTAGTAATGTTTAGAAATGTATGTTTTTGAACATAAATTAAGCGATTCATGTAGGGATATGTCTTTCTGCATAATAATCAGGTCACAGATAGTTTGTATAGGCCAACACATCATATGTATAATGAAGATAAAGCCATGTGTTGCGTACCCCTCTGGCACTCAAAGACTTAAAAAAAGAAATGGTAGGAAAAAGTATAAAAATGGAAACATTGCCATGAGAGGAATATTGGCACCCTCTTAGAAAATTCAAATCCGTTTTAAAAATAAGAATTAGAATGTCGCTGCTGTGAAATTGGACTCTCCTGTGATAAACTGTCAGTCCTCACATGGCTTGAATTAACCAATCAATAATGGCTTTAGGGCTTGATACTGTTAGCCCCGCTAAAAAAACAAACAGGTGTTTTGGTTTTTTAAGTCAGGTTTTGTTTTCCTATTCCCCAAGTTGTTAAAAAAAAAAAAAAATCCAGCAGTAATTATACACACCGTCAGTAAAAAAAAAAAAAAAAAGCCCATAAGAAACAAAAAAAAAACAAACGCGCAAGCAGCATACTATTAAAGGGATAGTAATGTTTCATAATAAAAACAGCTCTAATTAATCATCATAGTATTTGGACTTTGGAGAGTGTTATTTCAGTTCTGTCAGAGTTGTAGTTCAAGAGTAATTCAGTGACAAAGTGTCCCCCTCCTGCCCCTTTTACTGATGTAACACTGCTCAGCCAGAGCAGAAGGGAGGT
Source organism: Rhinophrynus dorsalis (assembly GCA_037306005.1). NCBI lineage: Eukaryota > Metazoa > Chordata > Amphibia > Anura > Rhinophrynidae > Rhinophrynus > Rhinophrynus dorsalis. Next base: position 27,219,186 of record CM074728.1, read on the forward strand.
GCCCAGGTAGATTGCACAGAGGGACAATCTTCAATTAAGATAAGGGAAAAACCAGAAAAGCTTGTCAAGTGGGGCAGGGCTTTCATTGTTTTCATATAAAGAAGATTGTCCCCTGCTGTTATCTGTCTTGTCTTACAACCAGATTCACATCTGAGAAAAGATGGCTTACACTAGGTAAAAGGGGCGGGGAGGGGAAACTTTGCTTGTGAATATCTCTTAAACCGTTAAGGTTTGAGAGATAAGACTTATATCATTCTTCATGTTTTTTTAATGCCTACAAAATAAAATAAAGTTAAAATGAAGTATTACTATCCCTTTAACTACAATCAGTATTACCGTGTGTTTTATGGTTAAATTTTCTGCCAGGAATCCTGCTCCTCAGAGTTGAGGTGTAGAAGCCAAAATGATGGTTTTAAACCATCGTTGTTTCGATAAAAGCAGCGCAAAATATATTCATTCATGCTTTCTAAGGACAAAACAAATGGAGAAGTGTCAAGTTAACCCCAGAAAACACCCAAACCAATGGAGAAGTGTCAAGTTAAGCCTTAGATGGCCTAGATTAACTAAAGGTCGATGCTGTGGCAATATGATTTTGTTGAGATATTTGAAACACTTCCAAAGAAGAATGTTGGATGGGAGCACTATATGTTGAAATGCAAATGGAGAAAGTTAGATGGCCTAGATTCACTAAAGGTTGATGCTGTGGCAATATGATTTTGTCGAGATATTTGAAACACTTCCAAAGAAGAATGTCGAATGGTAGCAATATATGTCGAATTACTAAGGGGGAGGTTAATATGCCAAAGGGGGCACTGTATGTCTGATTTCTAACATGTTGTACAGCATGGGTAACACCACCATTGTGTTTTAGCCCCATATACATTGCCTGACACCCCCAGCCTTCTTCCCTAACCCACTGGAAACCACAGATCCCCATGTACACTTTCTGATCTTCTCCAGCCTTTTCCACTTGTCCATAACCACTGCCTGGGCAAGGAAAGAAGACTGAGGGTGTCAGGCATTGTATATGGGTCTTACACACAAAGCTTTGACCTTTAGTGAATCTAGGTCATCTAATGCCTAACTTGACCTTTCTGTCATCAAACATACGCCTATTTCCTTGAACTTTGACATTTAGCACACTTTTTAGGTGACAATTTAAGGTGTAGTTGGATAAAAGCAGACAGCATCATTTTTGTTGGTACGGCAATATGTACGGCCTACACCGGATTTGTTTTACCGTGGTTCTGCAATGTTTGCAAAATGCACGTTGCTGGTTTTTACTGTAATGCCGGTTCTGGCATAGCTAATAGTATCGAGCCACATATGCTTAAAAAGGCCACTTTTATTCCCTGTCTCTTTTTCACAATGATGAGGACAATTATTATCTGTGAGCATCATAAACTCTAGTATCACCAAACACAAGTATTGTAAAAGATACAAGGCTATCTCCAAAGACCTTAGCATCCCTATTTCAACAGTTCACAATGTTATTAAAAAGATTGTTGCTCACTGAGCTGTCAAGAACCTCCTGGGATGTAGTGGCAAGAGGAAAGCTGATCAGAGAAGTGTGGAAAAAACACCACATAAGACATCTACACAGCTTAAAGCAGTGATGGTTTCAACCCATACCGTATGCTGCACACTAAACCAGGAAGGGCTTTATGGGTGAAGGCCAAGGAGAACCCCACCGCTGAAAGAAAAAAAAAGGCCCCACTGATCTTTGCCAAAGCCTACCTAGTGAAACCACTATGATTCTGGAACATTTTCTATGGACAGATGAAAACAAAGTATAGCTCGTTGGCAATGCAGACCAGATATATGTTTATAGGTGACAAAATAAAGCTTATAAGGAAAAGAACACCTTACCTTATTTACCTTAACCTTGTAAAAAAACAACGTAGAGAATAAAGCCTATTATAGCATAGTCTGAAAGGGGTTGTTTTAGCTTTCTAACCTGTGGACTTTGACCTTTTATCTCTACATTGTGGCCAACAACAAAGTTATCATACCTTGTGTTGATTGTTGATCTTTCCTATTGTTTGGTGACATACCATTTGTTTTTTTGTTTCGTCAGGAATGAAATAACAGTTCCTATATGTTTTGAGGTCTGTTTTGGAAGGAGATAAAATCAACTCAAGCTTGCATGTGTCAACATCTATTAGTTACTAGAAACCACAAGTTTCCTTTTTCATTGGCATGTAATGACTAAAAGTCGAATGCAACTGTTTTCTGCATTTGAGCCATAACACTAAAACGTGCATGGAGTCATTCATACTCATTTTACACTCCTTTTCACTGGTTGAATGCAATAATTTAACCTCTGTATACACAGAAAAGAAGGCATGTAAGAACTTGAAAATGTGTATAAAATGAAAGGAAGAAAAGAGCAACCATACTCAATGAAATAGATCTTTACATGAATACATGATTTACACTGAATTTACATGCTTAGCTGAAGCCCCTGATTTTAATAATGTTTCATTCCTTCTATATCAGAGAGTTCTCTAGCTCAAAGCTTTGCAGTGTGCTTTAGACATCCCTAGCACTTTGGCAGTTAAAGTGTAAATAATGTCCACAAAAAAGTTTTTTGCATTTAGAAGATCTTAAAAAGCTGAGCTAAATGCAAAAAGCCGTATATATCTCACACCGCTATGGTTTAAGAGATACAGGTGTTTAAAGTTTGATCTCTCCTACTGACAGCTGTAAAGCTGTCAGAAGGAGATCTGTGTCAGCCGACACGGAGCCGCTTGAGCAGAACCGCAATCTCGTTATTTACCACGAATCCCTTCATTGGAATGGTCTAAAAAAAGTGCTTGAAAACCAGGCACACGTTTTAGACCATTCCAATGAAGGGATTCGTGGTAAATAACGAGATCGCGGTTCTGCTCAAGCGCCTCCATGTCGGCCAACACGGATCTCCTGCTGACAGCTTTACAGCTGTAAGTAGGAGACATCGAACTTTAAACACCTGTATCTCTTAAACCATAGTGGTTTGAGATATATGTTTTTTTGCATTTAGCTCAGCTTTTTAAGCTCTTCTAAATGCAAAAAACTTTTTTTGTGAACATTATTAACACTTTAAACAATATGTAAACCCCTCTATAATAAATACATTAGCATTATCATAGGAATGGAACATTTCTCATTGGTTTAACTCTGAGCTCATGCACAGAGGGAGGGAAGTTAGGAGCAGGATTCATCCCTTTGAATGTTGGATGGGTAAGCAATGCATTTTTCTATAAAGTGTTCATTTAAGACACTGGACGTTTCTGTATGTTTATTCCTGTTTGGTCTTACCAAACCAATAGCATGGATTCGAGTCAACGGCAGTAAGAAAAGTTTTAACATTACTATTAGTGGTAGTCAGTGACTTACCGGCATTAGTCTGTGGGCACAGTAAAGCAGGGAGACACGGAACTCCGGATAGGCAGCTCTCTGATATGCTCAAATCTATGGTCCTTCAAGAGATAAACAGGCTTATACACTCTGCCTGCTCTAGTTTGAAAAACAAAGAAAACTGCCAGAAACTGTCATGTCCGCCTCCATGGACATGAAGTCCAGGATAAATTGTAGATGTTATGTACTGAACAAAGGAACAAGGACAAAATCAACAGGGACATTAGGATTTTCTGACTGTAGAAAGGTAAGTGGTTTGATTATTATTATAAAGTAGATTCACTCTCTCTAGGCTCTCTCCTTTATTGGTTTCTTCTTGATTTGATATGCTGCAGGATGGGTGCTCTACCTAAACGTCTATAACATGCCCAGAGCCTTATATCTAGATTTTTATTGCCTTGTTTCTATTTACGTGCAATTACTTGACTATTAGAACATGCTTGTTTATAAAATATCAGTTTCCCTTTAAAGCTGACTGTCATTATCCCTATGAAATTGTATCCCACTGATAGCAAATTGTGGCGACCTGCAAACTACTTATCAGTGTAAGTAATGAATCCCTATACTTGAAGAGATAGCAGAGCTTAAGGGGATAGTAATACTTCGTTTTATCTTTATTTTATTTTGTAGGCATTAAAAAATCACGAAGAACGATATAAGTCTTATCTCTCAAACCTTTATGGTTTAAGAGATATTCACAAGCAAAGTACCCCCCCCCCCCCCCGTTCAGCCAGGTCATAAGGGAGGTGCCCAGGTAGACTGCAGAGAGGGACAAATCTTCAATTAAGATAAGGGAAAAAGCTGAAAAACTTGTCAAGGGGGGAAAGGCTCTCATTGTTTTCATACAAAGAAGACTGTCCCCTGCTGTTATCTGTCTGGTCTTACAACCAGATTCACAACCGAGAAGAGATGGCTTACGCTGTTGCTACACCATCCTATGATCAGGTCTGGTGCTCGATACTGTTAGCCCCGCTAAAAAGTAGCCGTTGTTTTTTTTTAAGTTAAGTTTTGTTTTCCTGTTACCCAGGTTGTAAAACAAAACCAGTGGTAAGTATACGCACTGCCAGTTTAAAAAAATCCCATTCGAAATAACTAAAAACAATGTGCAAGTAGCTTACTATTAACTACGGTCTGTATTACCGTGTGTTTTGTGGTTACATTTCCTGACGGGAATCCTGGTCCTCAGAGTTGCCATCGCTGTTCGAACAAAAGCAGAACAGAATACAGTATACATTATAGAAATCTGACATAAAGTGCCCCCTTCAATATATTAACCCCCCTTTGAAATTCGACATATAGTGCTCCCACCCGACCTTCTTTCTCCATTTAAATTCAACAAATATTGCTCCCATTCGACATGATTTATGTTCCAATTCTTTGCGACATGCCCTCATTGTATATGTATTGCATAATTAACCCTTTGCTTTGCAATGCATTTGCTACCCCTCTGGTACTCAAAGAGCTAATAGGCAAGGTATGCAGTTGCATACCTTGCCGTATATGTGTACTTCATGTGATTTAACTTATTAAAAAAAAAATAGTTCAGAACTCAAGGGGGGGCATCCATACCCCCCCCCCCCCCCCAGCATGGATGACCTATCCAGTAGGATAGATGATCCATGCAGGCGTCAATGCCAGCATTTGTAATAAAGCATAGGTTATATGTGCTTTATTATTAATATATAAATATTTCACACTTTGAGGACTCCTCCTGATATTCCCCCTAGCATGGATCACCATGCCTTCCTTTGCTATCTACTGGAGCAGCTGTATAAGCCAGCTCCAGTAGAAGTGTTTGTAGTGAACCCTGTCACCGGGGTCATTCCTGAGAAGCACAGCACTGCACTTTTATGAATGAATGAATCAATCACCTGGTCATTCAAAAACTCTCTCTGGTACCCAAAGGGTTAATTATGCAATACATATATAATGAGGGCATGTCGAAAAAAAAACTGGAGAATAAACAGTGTCGAATGGTAGCAATATTTGTTGAATTTAAATGAGAAGAAAGTTGGATGGGAGCATTATATTTCGAATTTCAAAGTGGGGGGTTAATATATCGAAGGAGGCACTCTATATCAGATTTCTATAATGTGGGGAACACATCTAACGCTTAAAGGGATAGTAATGTTTCACAAAAACAGCAGCTCCATTGAATCTTCATAGTATTTGAGCCATATATAGTGTTATTTCAATACTGTCAGAGTTGTAATTCAAGAGTAATTGAAGGATAAAGTGTCCCCCTCCCGCCCCTTTTACCTAGTGTAAGCCATCTCTTCTCAGATGTGGAAACTGGTTGCTAGACCAGACAGATAACAGCAGGGGACAATCTTCTTCCTATGAGAACAATGGAAGCCCTGCCCCCCTTTACAAGTTTCTCAGGTTTTTCCCCTTATCTTAATTGGAGATTGTCCCTCTCTGCAATCTACCTGGGTACCTCCCTTCTGCTCTGGCTGAGCAGTGTTACATCAGTAAAAAGGGGAGGAAGGGGGATACTTTGCCATTGAATTACTCTTTAACTACAACTCTGACAGAATTGAAATAACACTCTCCAAGGTCCAAATACTATGATGATTAATTAGAGCTGCTATTATTATTAAATATTATTATCCCTTTAACTTTACCTTTCTGTTGTCAAACGTATGCCTATTTCCTTGGACTTTGAGGTTTAGCTTGTTTTTTAGTGGTAGTTTAAGGCGTAGTTGGATAAAAGTAGACAGCACCCTTTTTTTTAGTATGGCAACGTGTGGCCTACGCTGGTTTTGTTTTACTGTGATTCTACAATAGAAAAACGGTAAAACATATTCGCAAAATACACATTGCTTGTTTTTACTGTAATGCCGGTTTTGGTGAGGCAAATAGTATCAAGCCCGTGGTCAGTAAACCATAAATGTCCATAGGAAGATGTTGCAACAGTGCCACTGTACAATTTCAGGCCACTGAAATACTGCACCTAAAAAAATCAAGTCTTAGCTGTAATGACTTTTGAATAAAATACTTTTCAGCAGTGGGAGTTGCCTTGTTTTACTCAGGGGGATAAACCCTCCAACATTTTTTTTTAATTATCCCTAACCTATTTCAGCCAATAGGAACACCTGAACATGATCTGTAAGCATTCTTCATTTGATTTCTGCAGCCTAAAATCTAGTCCTACAGATGTTCCATGGAAGAATCCAGTGTTACAGGGCTCCTTAATTCCCTCTAACTTAGCAATATTTATTTTATTTTGATTTAGATATTACTTTATCAGGGAGAATAGCTCAAGACTGAAAGTATTCTGATATTATGAAATGTAACGGTTAGATTTATTTATTTATTTTTTACCCATTTTCACCTTATTTGAATTGGGAAGGTGTGTATTATACAAAAGGAATAAAATGAAAATGCTGGTCTCTGTTTTCCTTAATCTCTCTCCCCCCTTCCTTGTTCCCCCCCACCTCAGTACTATATCTGCATCCACCCTGATTCCTCTTTCCTCTCCCTCTACCTCTGCCCACCTCCGTATCTCCCCTGACGCAGCCGAGACATCTGTCCAGCAGATGGCATGCTTGTATTTGTCAGATGGACAGATCTTTCTGCTGCCTCCAGAGGGGCTCATAGTGATGAAGGGGGGGGGGGGGAGAGGGACAGGTGGATGCAGATACAGTATTGAGATGGGGAGAGGAATTGAGGGGAGCAGTGACCAGCATTTAATATTTGTGAGTATTGGGAGGGAAAGGGGGGAGAAATCATGGGTGTGTATTATACACATACTTTATTTCTTCCTTAATAACTGGCGTATAATTTAGACCTACATGTTATACACAGGTGTGCATAAAAGGAGCAGTAAACTTATTTATGAAAACACATGTTTTATAGATCTTTTCCTGCTGAATAAAACAAGGTCACTCCCAACACTGTCAGATGTTTTATTCAAAAATTATAGCAGTTCAAATAACCAGGAAGTGAATTTACTGTGTTTACTTCCTGGAAGTTCTAACTGACAGGAAGTGACAGGCAGTTTCTATCTCATTCTGTGGAGAACTGTATGTCTCTGACTTTTCTGACTTTCTTCTCCCTTAGAATATAAAAAAAACCCCATGGGTTTAAACTGTAATAAGTCTGGAAATATGAATCTCTCAGCAGTGGGAGTACCCTTATTTTACTCAATAGGAAAATCCCTACAATATATATTTTTTTCATAAAAAAAAGTTCACTGCTCCTTTAAACCCAAGAGTTTACAGTATTTCTGGTGATTTTTTTATAGGTTTCTGAGAAGTAATGTTATATTGTCTGTAAATGGTACCAGACTTTTTAAATGCAAGAGCAGTGGATATTCATCTCACTAAATTAAACAACCTACATTCTCTCTCTCATTACAAACAGCATAAACAAAATTAACCAAATGGTGTGTGAATACAACAGTATGCACATGCATTAAAAAGCAAGATTGGGATTATATTTTAGGGATGATAAAATAATTTCCAGATGCTGGCTGTAAATCCATGACATTTTCTAAGGTGCAGTATATCAAATATTTTTTCATTTTGTTTTAACTTCTAAGGAGATTTTCTTTCACTCCACTTTTTATTTTCTTTGAAAATCATATCCTGCAGCTGTTGTTGCATTAAAATTATCATCAATCTCAGGAGGATGACGATAATTGTAACTGTGGTACAATAACAGAAGGAAGCTGTAGATTTCACTTTCCTGGTTTAACCCCTTAAGGACCGGCGGACCTGGGACATTTCCGTCCCATAATGACCGCATAGGAGCACTTGGACGCGCCGGTACACGTGACCTGTCGCGTGTATCGGCGCGTCATTATGGGCCCTGATAGCGATCGCTCCGATGTTGGAGCGGTCAATTTCAGGCCCTATTTTTACTTACAGCGCTCCCGGTAGAGCGCTGTAAGTAAAAAGTACGTGACGTACTATGACCGTCATCGGTCCTTGAGTATTTCAAGGACCGTGACGGTCCTGGTACGTCAAGGGTCCTTAAGGGGTTAAAAGAGCAGCAAACTTTCTTTCATAAAAATCTGTGTGTTTATAGAGCATTTCCTGCTGAGTGAAACAAAGACACGTCCACTGCTGTCAGTTGTTTTATTCAAAATTCATAACAGTTCAAATTGTCAGGAAGCAAATTTGCTGGGTGTTTACTTCCTGATAGTTCTGATAGAATGACTCAGCAGTTTCTATCACATTTTATGGAGAGCTGTTTGTCATCGACTTTCCTCTCAAATATCAAAATAATTGGAATTTTACCTCTAGAGGGCACTGTTAATTTAAAAAACAAACAAACATGGGTTTAAACTGTAATAACTCTGGAAATATGCATCTTTCAGCAGTGAGAGTACCTTTATTTTACTCAAAAGTAAATGCCCTACAATATATATTTTTTACAAAACAAAATCTTGAGCGTCAGATTTACCGGCTGTACCTTGGTGGATATGCCTTCAAGTCAGACAATGTGCTTCTAACTTCTCTTCTTCTATGTCGGCTGACAGTGCTCTCAGTTCATTTGAAAACCTTATTACAAACTCCATCCCTAACACAAAACCCCTCTCATTCTGTTAGAAGATTCTTTCTCATTCTTCGCAAACTGTTAAATCCTATGTCCTTAGATGATGAGAATTAGAGTTCTCTACCTCTCTATCAAATATACATTGGTCTCTGATCTTCAAGTATAATGTAGAGTCTCTCTCAAAGATTCCTAGACCAAAGAACTGAACTACAAACTCCTATCCAGATGTTATATGACACCAGATTGTCTAATGAAAATTACTTCTACAGCTTCCCCTCTGTGCTGGAGATACTTCCTCCACAAAGGTACAGTCTTACATTTCTGGTGGGCAGTGGTGTCCGTAGAAATTTTTCTGGGGGGGGGGGGGGGGTCAAAGCCATAATATAACCCCCAGGCCAGCCCATCTAGCCCCTTTATTTATATGGAGGGGGGCAATTGTAGGGGGGGGGCAAGTGCCCCCACTCCGGATGCCCATGCTGGTGGGTATGCCCCATGACGACTTCTTTCTAGGATAACATACTATCATATTTATACACAATTTTTCAAGTTCGCATCCCGAAACGTCCCCCCCGTACAGATTCTCATACAACCACCAGATCTCTACAACACCACGTATTATGCGGTCCTCCATTATGTTAACATTAGCTAAATCTCTCATCCCACGTATGAGGAAAACTCAGCAAGCACCCTTCCTAACTTCCTGGTATGCGAAAATTCATACAAGTTTCTATTGACAGAGTCATGCTATCACTACTCAAGACTTGTTGTCCTTTCAATAGAAATGGGGAAAATGGCTCCAACATCCTGCCAGTACACCTTCTTGAGGGAAGTCCCAGCTTTCCTAAGATCACCCCTGAACTACACCTGAAGTTGATTATTTGTTATTACATTTAAGAAATTAAATATGAATGGTGTGATCAGCTGCCATTTTTTCCCTTCCTGCTTCCCCTACCCTTCCCTACATTGCGTGATTCTTTCTACTTTATATACATCCCACACATACATACATTTGCATCATTGAGTTAACGTTTCATCCATTTCTTACTACTGAAAGATTTCTCTAGGACCCCTATACGAATCTGCACCAGCTACTCAGAATAATCATATACCCCCATATGTTTTCTTTTGATGCTTACTATCTTGTTTTCCTTTTTTCATTGGGTATGATGTTACTATTCACTGGGAATCAGCGGAGATTTTATGCTTCGTTCTTTGTGGATTATTATCAGAGGTTCATTTATAAGTGTATATAGCGGATATTTCTGTACAATGTTGTAGAAATTACTTTTTACTTCTTTGCAAATTATTTTATCTAATAAAGCTTTTTAAAATTAAAGCGGAACTTTCACCCAAATAAAAATAGATTTAATCCGATGGCTCTCAGTCTACTATTTTAACGGCTATATTTATTTTAACAAAATCGGCATATTTAGAAAGTTATTTAATGTAAAAGAAATACCTGGTGACGTCCTTCCGCTGCACACTATGGTACACTTTGCACCGCTCTTCTCTCCAGCCCATCCCCTTGACGGCCAGAGCCCATATGTGCATGTCCTACACATGCAATGCAGGCTTATTACTGGGTATTTCTTTTACATTAAATAACTTTCTAAATATGCCGATTTTGTTAAAATAAACATAGCCGTTAAAAATAGTAGACTGAGAGCCATCGGATTAAATCTATTTTTATTTGGGTGAAAGTTCCGCTTAAAAAAAATAAATAAATAAAAAAAAAAAAAAAAAAAAAAAAAGATAAAATCTGAAGTTCAGCTACCCTCCTTAATAGCCAGACGAAAGCAGTTTTGAGCATGAAGAATCACAGAGAAACTGGAGACTGATGTTTAACGAGGCTTCTGAAGCTCTCCTAATATCAGGTTCAAATCCCATGGAGGAGTTGGATTCCAAAAGAAAAGTTTGCATATCTGGGAGCAAGGTGATACGCCCCTGGAAAAGAACAAAATGAACTGAAATCTGAACTTTGATGGAACTAAAGACAAAGCCTTTTCTGAATGCCATACTGCAGAAAGGCCAAAACTACTGGAAGCTGAAAAGGTCACAGCCTCGAACCTGGTCAGCACACCACTTGTAGAAGAGGGACCAAACCTTATGATAGGTCTTTCTGGCTTTCTAGCCTGTAGCACAGTAGAAATAACAGTTTCAAAACTCTTTTTTTATTTAGAATGCTGGCCTCAAGAGCCAAGTCATCAAACTAGCTTCTCTCCTTGAGGGTGGCACAATGGGCCGTAAGTCAGAAGGTCCAGACGCAAGGGAAGACAAAAAGGCCCCACCACGGTCAGATTGAGAGGATCCAAAGATTAAGCCTGATGGGGCCAGAAATGGAGCAATCAGAATGACAGGAGTCAGCACCATCTTGATATTCCCCAGCACACTGGAAATCAGGGGAATTGGAGGAAACACACAAACCAGTAAAAAGGTCCAGGGAATGGCCATTGCATTAATTGAGATACCCAAATAATTCCAGAATCTGTAGCAGAACTGAGGAATCTTGTGATTCAGGTGAAAGGCCATGAGGGCCACCATAGGGAGCCTCCAACAACAGACAATCATATCAAATACACTCCCAACTGAGCTCCCAATTTCTGGGATCTAGGTTCAGGTGACTGAGAAAGTCTGCCACAATCTTTTCTACCCCTGGAATGTGACCTACAGAGAGGGCAGGCAGAATCCATTGGTCTTTATTCCTAGCTCTCACACTTCAGGTCCCTCCCTGGCTGTTGATGCAAGTTACCGCCATTATATTGTCAGACTTAATCTGTTCTGGTGACCCAGAAGGGTCAGGACCAATGTCACAGCACAAGGCAAATCACCCACAGCTCCAGTTTGTTGATGGCCAGAGGGCTATCCTCCATCAGCCGAGGCCCTAGACCATCTGGGTGGCCCAGAGTAGCACCCCAGCCCAGCAGGTTGGCATCCGTGATGAATATGACCCAGTCGGGAATAACAAAGAACAAGAAAAACAATGTAGAATACAGCGCCAATACACACAGGAAAATACCGTAAATGGGATGGAGCGAGAGGTAGAGATGAACACCAGGCAAAAAAGAAACACACCTCTAAAAGTGAGGGAAAATGAATCAAGAGAACCTGGTGATCAAAGGACACTATGTGATAAAGGAGTGTCAAAAATAGTGTGGGGGAAAAAGTGGGAAACTTTCCCTAAAATTATTCCAGTCTCAAATTTGGAACCCCTCTCTCATGCAGCTTGTCCTCCAAAGAAGTACGTACATCAGTGTATATACATGCAAAAGAAGGAGGGAATGGGGGAGGACAGCGCAAAAATCTCTCTAAGTGTAGTATAATTGTTGTGTTAGACAGAGCAAATGTTGATATTAAAAATATTTATTCCAAAATGGTAAAGCAATGTAGAAAATATAGTAAAACAATATCTCCTATAGACAAGAGAAATGATAATGTATATATCCTATATAATAATTCGCCAAGTTGTGTGTAACGCCCGACATGCGCAATAGACAATGCTGCGCGTGCGGCAGTCATACGCAGTAGAGACTGCCCGCGCCGCGGCTGATACAGAGCTCTGTATCAGCCGAGGCGCGGGTAGTCTCCACTGCGTGTGACTGCCCCGCGACCGGCTGCCACAGGCACTGTGGCCCGTGTAACGGGCTGTTCAACTAGTCTTACAATAAAAAAATAATCTGCAAAATGATCACAGTACATGATGCTTTTATGTCCTCATAGTATAGACAAGGGGAATCGCTACTAAAGGTGACTCTACGAGTAATGGTAAAGCAGTCCCACTAGTAAAGATAATACCCAGGTGTTAGGATGATGCGCTTACTAGATACACAGCGTTATTATAACATATCCTCAAACAGTAAGGGTTTCTGCTTACTAGAAGCCCAAAACGATTGCGCTCGTCTGGGTAATACTGCACAGTCTCTCTGGTCCCCTGCGAGTCCCGGCGATCTTCTGGAGTGTCGCTCGCATCCACGTCTCCTCCTGTAGCTCTGGTCCCCTTCGGGTACTGGCTGTTCTTTGGAGTTCTGGTTGCGTCCGTGTCTCCTCCTCTGGCTGGCTTTAATCAGTGCTGCTTCCTTAGTGGGAACACTCACACTGGCGACGTATCAAGTAGTTCAAAAACAAAATGTGGTGTTGGCGTTTCGGCCTGACCACGTGGCTCAACGTGTTTCGGAGCATAAACAGCGCCTTCGTCTGGAGAAGGAATAACAAAGAGACATCCAAGAGTCATATGGGGCCACGTAAGCCACCAGCAAATGTTCTCCTTTGTTCGAAAAGACAAAGACATGACCTATCCTCCAACAGACTCAGATTACTTAAAGTCTGTGCTCTGGTTCAAACTGACAATGGAGGCCAGAGATAGGAGCCCACCTAATGGGGGATTACACAGTCCTATCCTTGCAGAAAAACAAAATAAAAAAAGTCTAAGAGAATTTTTGCCCTGATCCAACTCCTTTGAGCTAGACTGGCAGGAATAATGTGAAGCAGGGAGGGAGTTTTTAATTCTGAGAGTGTCCTGCCCTTCTGCAGGATGATAACGTACCCCATGGTTCCTGTGTTCCACATAGGTATATCCTATTGCAGGTCTGATCTTGCAGTGTAAAAGGTGGGTACTCCCACTGTTGAGACCACTGTAAAACCTAAGGCCATGGAGATAATGTACCCAAAAAATGCAACTTTAAGTTGCAACAACTTTTGAATAAAGCATCTCTCAGCAGTGGGAGTAGACATGTTTTACTCAGTAAGATAAAACCTGCAATATATATATTTTTTCAATGTTAAGAGTTAATATTCCTTTAAGAGAAAGGACTACTGCTAGGAACTAGTTGAGAGGGTTAAAACAACAAGTCTCATGCTTAAAGCCATGGGTTGTCAAGACCATAATAGGGCAGCTGGGTTTATCTGTGCACTAATAATGCATTAGATTGGCCCAAGCCCCTGACTTTTGAGAACCTAGCTACTTATTCCTAGGGTATATCATTCCACTTAGAATATTCCTTAAGCAGAGAGAAGGTGACCCTACACCAGTAGCAGACCACCTTTGGCACTCCAGCTGTTGGAGACAACAACTCCCATCATCCCCCAACCAGTCAATGGCTGGTTAGAGATAATGGGAGGTGCAGTACCCAACAGCTGAAGAGATACCAAACTTGCTTACCATTGCCCTACACAAACCAGCACAGCCTGAGCCTGTCCTTATAAGTTAACAAAAATACGAGAAAGCATAACTGAACAGTGCAGACCACCCTGTAGGATCCCATAATGATGAATACAATTAGTGGGTCCCATGCTTCCTTATGGTGACACATAGAAGTATTCATCGTTTTGTTACCAATGAAAATATTTTCACATTAGAATGCATGCAAACAATCTTACCACTTCAGCAGTCCTTAAGTTAATATGAGAGTGGATATGTCGCACACCAACCAATCAGCCTGGTAACTTACAAAGTGCAGGCAGTACAGAGCAGTAGAGTGGGTCTCATAGACTGCTCTTATCAGAGTATTTGTGGATATATCAGACAGCTGTATATCTGATCTGCTGGCTGGGCGTTCCTAGAAGACTGGCATGATAGCGAAATCTGCAACCTTTTCCCTGTTTCATAACTCAGCACATACATTTAATCTTTCCCATTTAAAATCACTAGAGTTTGTGTTGTCCTAATCTCTGTAGAAATGTTTGAGAGGAAAAGGTCATTATCCCACTTAAAAACAAAATGTGTCTGAATATTCTGTCCTACAGTTGTATTTGTGCAGCCAACTAAAGGCTATATTAATTAATAATAAAGGTGACATTTTGGAGCGAACTGACCGCACCATGGGGACTAATAAAAATTCCCACTGAGTTAAAGGGGATGTATCACCTCTATATAAGTTAGTCTAAATAGTTAGGTTATATATCAAATACTAGTTCCAGCTGGTTGCGGGGCAGTCATGCGCAGTCTCTACTAAGTGCAGTTTCTACTAAGCATGACTGCAGCACGTGCAGCAGTATCTACTGAGCATGACTGCGGCGTTACACACGTTTTAGCGAATTATTATATAGGATGAGTAGAAGTGTCTTTTTTTTTTTTTTTAAGCATTATTTGGTCGAAATTCCAGTTATAAACTGTGCCACGTACCTACTTCCGCCTACCCTGCAGTTACCAGCTCTGTACCACAGTCTGTCACTCTGCCTCTGCTCTTGTCCCTCTATCCAGCCTCCTCCGATGACGGAGGCATCTTGCCTGTAAGCTGGAGCTCTCTGATTGGCTAGATATCCGTTTATAACTGGAATTTCGACCAAACAACGCTTAAAAAAAAAGTAAGATGCTTTTACTCACATTCGATATAAAGCATAACTATTTAGTTTAACTTATATAGAGGTGATACATCCCCTTTAAATGGGGCTTTTAACACCTTAAATGCATTGGAGACCTCTGTAGCATTTCTTGTGTTAATAGTCCCATTTTAATCAAAGCAAGTTTTTAGGTGTTCCTTATAGTGCATTTGGTTTGCTCTAGAATAGCTCCTCTTTAGTTTATAAAATACAGTTATGAGGGCCTTCTACAGAGGTGCAGTTTTGGAGCAAATCAGCTTCACAACAGTGTGGGTTCACTGCAGCAACGAACTTGGGACTGAAGCAAGCAACAATTTATTAAAATAAAGAAATAGAGTGGCGGGAGATAACCTTGATCTGTATCCATCCCACAGGAACAACACACTTGTGGCATGGACCCTGGGTCATAAGTAGTAATATGGAAACTGAGGCTGACGCCTGTTATGCAGGCCCTTTTAAAGACTGACCACCACAGGAGGTGGCCAACTACAAATCTCTACCTATTGGTCTGCTCAATGTGATTACTGCAGACAAGCTCTAGTTCCAGTGAAAGTGGACTCCTATACCTCCCAACCTCTACTACTCTTGCCAGCCAGCCTGTCAGAACATCTTAGAAACCTATTGTTCTTTTCTTTTAAAGGAATAGTAATACTTTGTTTTATCTTTATTTTATTTTGTAGGCATTAAAAAACATGAAGAACGATATAAGTCTTATCTCTCAAACCGTTATGGTTTGAGAGATATTCACAAGCAAAGTTTCCCCTCCCAGCCTTTTTACCTAGTGTAAGCCATCCCTTCTCAGATGTGGAATCCAGTCCATAGACCAGAGAGATAACAGAAGGTGACAATCTTCTTCCTATGAGAACAATGAAAGACCTGCCCCCCTTGACAAGTTTTTCCCTCTCTGCAGTCTACCTGGGGACCTCCCTTCTGATCTGGCTGAGCAGTGTTATATCAGTAAAAAGGGGCGGGAGGGGGATACTATGTCACTGAATTACTCTTGAACTACAACTCTGACAGAATTGAAATAACACTCTCCAAAGTCCAAACACTATAATGATTAATTAGAGCTGTTTTTATTATGAAACATTACTATCCCTTTAAGGCCCCTGCATGTGTAGACTAACCAGCATCTGAAACATTTGTTCAAGCTATCCTCTCCAAAAAAAGCACAGACACCATCTGGGTGTTGGTGTATCATATACACACAACAACATAAACGGGGAAAAACTCTATAAGTTAAATTATTTTAACACGGAATGAATTGGGTGCCGGTGATATATTTATTGAAATGCCACCCTGCCAACCCCAACAATGCATGTTTGTTTGGGAAAATAATGAGAGAGCGCGGTGGCTCGGCACACTTTAATCCTTTGATTTAAACCTTTAATCCTTTGAATGCCAGAGAGATACCAAAAGCATTGGCACTCAAAGGGTTAATGGAATGTACCCCTGCGTCTTTGCTTGGTCAAGTGGACAGTTTATTATAGGGAAAAACTTCCATTCAGTTAAATAGGAAGAAGATTGTCCCCTGCTGTTATCTGTCTGGTCTATGGACTGCATTCCACATCTGAGAAGAGATGGCTTACACTAGGTAAAAGGGGCAGGAGTGGGAAACATTGCTTGTGAATATCTCATAAACCATAAAGGTTTGAGAGATAAGACTTATATCATTCTTCATGTTTTTTTAATGCCTACAAAATAAAATAAAGTTAAAACGAAGTATTACTATCCCTTTAACATCGATAGATGTAATGCTTGTAATAGTAGTTAGATTTTGACTCTTTATATGCCATTACGAAAACAATAGCTACCTAGCATGGAATTATTTATGTAGATATGCAGTGGATTTTGTTATATTAAGCAGCAGCATATGTAACTTTTGAACAGAGAATTATACTCATGATTATAGGTACTAGCAATATATTAGATATACTCTGTGAAGATTAATACACAATTGATTTAGATATACAGCGTGCATATATTTCCAGCTTGTATATATTTGACAGCTGGATACAATTAGTAGTGCACGTATAATATCGGTATTCATTTTGTAAGCAATGCTGTGTACAATGTTAATTACCATGATATTGTGACATTCCAGTATATATTTAGACCCAGTAATCACAGGGTTTATTTTTAAATTCGCCTTTGTGTTTTTATATGGATGGAATAAAAGTTACATTTTAATTTTTGTTTTTTATAGTATCGTGTACCTTTCTGATAGATACATCACCACACATATAAACTAAGTATCTCATCTAAGAAGGTGGGATTGGTGCTTGTTATAGGCTTCTTTTCTGTCTCTCTTTAATCAAGGGCAACCAGAATGACTGGGCAGCGCTCCAGTCGCAGTTTCTGCAGCACCCCGTGCAACAGGGGAACGGGAGGAAAGATGTATGCCAGAGGGAAATTCCACAGAATCGATAAGGCATCCACTGCTAGAGCCAGGGGATCCACCCAGCAAGAACAGAACGTTGGAACCTTCCTGTTGTGTCTTGTTGCCAGCAGGTCAATGCACAGAAGACTCCACAACTGGACAATGAAGCCGAATACCTCTGCATGCAGTTCCCACTTCCCGCTGTCCTCTGTCGACTGAGGAAGTATGCCAGAACGTTGTCTACGCCAGGAATATTAACTGCGGAAGTGGCAGGGACATGCTCCTCTGCCCAGGGCAAAATAGCCTTGACCTCTAGCCAAGCTGCAAGACTTCTTGTGCCGCCTTGCTTGTTGATGTAGGCTACTGCCGTTGCGTTGTCCGACTGTACTCTGACCGGGCAATTCTCCAGCTGATGTGTCCAGTGTCGCAAGGCATGAAATATCGCCCGAAGCTCCAGGACATTGATGGGAAGGAGAGATTCCTCCTGGTACCACTGGCCCTGAGCATTCAAGTGCCCCAGGACCACTCCCCAACCGGAGAGACTGGCATCTCTCATCACTGTTGTCCAGAATGGCACCAGGAAGGGCCTTCCTTTCAGGAGATTGTTCAGGTTAAGCCACCACGAGAGGCTCAGCTCCACGTGAAGAGGGAGAGATAGGGACCCATCCAGGAGATCCGGTCGACCCCTGCATGCCAGGATTAGAAACCTCTGAAGTTCCCTGGTATGACCCATGGCACACGGAACCGCTTCTATGGTGGAAATAAACTTCCCCACCAGGGATGATAGCTTCCTGGCTGGAACTGGATCCTGAGACAGGACAGCTTGGACCTTCAGTGCTATCTGATGAGCCACTTCGTCTGTGAGAAACACCATCCCTCTCTGGGAGTCGAAAAGGAGGTCCAGAAACACCATCCTCTGTGAATGAACAAGGTCTGACTTGTTCAGATAGATGATCCACCCATGACGGGACAGAACATAAATGCAATCCTGCACCTGCTGATGCAGGAGTTCCAGAGAGGATGCCTTCAGAAGGATGTCGTCCATGTACAGGGTAACTCTGATGCCGTCCCGATGGAGGACAGAAATCAATGCTCCCAGGACTCTGCTGAAGACTTGAGGAGCCATGGTCAGGCCGAAGGGGAGGGCTGAAAAACGGAAATGCCCTCGATCACAGGCAAAGCAAAGATATTGCTGACTCTCTGGATGAATGGTGATGTGCAAATAAGCATCCTGAAGATCCAGCGAGGCCAGACATTCCCCAGGGGACATGGCAGCGATCACCGTGCGTAGTGACTCCTGGCGACACTGGCACCTGACCACAAAGGAGTTGAGATCCTTCAAATGCAAACTGGGACGGCAGCCGCCATACTTCTTGGAAACCACAAAGAGGTTGGAGTAGAACCCCAACCCCCGTTCCTGAGGAGGAACAGGTTCCAAGACCACCTTGTACAGAAGGGCCTGGATGGCTCCTTCGAAAAGGCGGCACTTTTCTGCTCCCAGAGGAGAGCGAGAAGAGAAGGTCCGAGAAGGAGGAAGGGAGGTGAAGGGGATCCTGTACCCCATAGCCACCACCTGCAAAACCCACGGGTCCACCACAGATACCTCCCAAGCCGAAAGGTAGTGGCGTAAGCGGCCAGACCCGGATTTGGCGAGTCACGCAGAAGGAGATTTGGAAGCCTTGGATTAGCGGAGGACTTGGGCCTCCATTGCTGCATAGGCTTGGATGAGGAGCACGGAGCCTGAGGCACCTCCTGGGTCTCTTGGCGCGAGTCAGCGTGAAAGGGATGAAAAAGCAGATTCCTTTTGACAGGCGCCTTCTTCCTCTGGACCACTGGAAGGTGAGCACTTTTCCCTCCAGTGGCTTCACTGATCAGATCCTTGAGATCAGGTCCAAACATCGAGATAGCCTGAAAGGGCAAGGACAGGAGAGCCCTCTTGGAGGCCGTGTCAGCAGACCAGATCTTGAGCCAAAGAGCTCGTCTGGCTACCACAGACATAGTTGATACACTGGCTACCATGCGGACAGCGTCAAACAGGGCAGCAGAAACATAATGCTGAGCCGCAGAGATGTTGGCGAGAAGCCACAACATGTGAGCAGTAGGAGCTTCCTGATGGATAGCTGAAATGAGCTGTTCAGTCCAAACAGCCACTGCTCTATTCACCCATTCCGCAGCAAATGCGGTGCGTAGGGCAGAACCAGCTGTCACAAAATGGCCTTGAGAGAGGTCTCAAGCTTTTTGTCAGTCCAGTCTTTCATAGCAGATGCATCAGCCACAGGGAAGGCAGTGGACTTAGAAAGCCTGGAGACAGGGGCATCCACCTTGGGGGAGGATGAACCCACTGAGCTTGGGCCGCTTCAGAGAACAGATAAAGCTTAGCCAATTTCCTAGAGACAGACTGTTTCCTGTCTGGAAACTTCCACTCCTCAGACACCAAGCAGTGAAGAGTGGGGCTAGGTGGAAAACAAGTATGGGGCCCTAACAGGCTCCTATAACACATCAGAGGGATCAGAAGAAACCTCTTGTAACAAGGGAATGTTCAGGGTGTTCAACACAGCCCTGATCATGCCCTCATCTGAGGGAACAGGATCAGCCTCAAAGGGATCCCAAAAAACTGAGAGGAAGGAGAACATTCTTCATCAGAGTCCACCAATAACTCCTTGTCAGAGGAATCAGACACATCAGGTACACCCGGCGGTTTAGGAAGGGAAGATCTGATAGGGTTGGGCGTCCTGCCACGAGTGGAAGACCCCCTGCAAGGTGGATGGAAGGAGTTGTAAGGCAGACCGGAGGTCCCTGGTAGTAGCCTTAAACTCTTGCATCCAAACTGGCTCTAGTGCATGTCTGGAGGTCCCTGCAGGGGATACAGGGGCAGCAGCGCATTCTGGGCAAACATGACTTGAGTTAACCCTGAGTGACATGAGGAGCAATGAGGGACACAGACACCCCAGTATCCTTAGTCTTAGGCCTAGCCCCAAGGTCTAACAGAATAGACATTCTCACAGAGTCAAACGGTCAAAGTATCAGAAACACCTACAAAGAAGTGTGTATGATAAATAAAATCACCCCAGAAATGCTAAAATAGACTTATCTGGTAGGCGAAGGGTTAAACTGCTGAGGAGAGAGAGAGTCCAAGCCCTGTGTAGGATACTTGATCAGCGAATGCAGAAAATGGCTGCCGAGGAGGGAGCCAATCAGAAGCGGGCGCGCAAAGGGAGCGCTCATGGGAATTGTAGTTTCACTGATAAAGGACACCAACAGCTCCTGAAGCCCCCTGAGCCCCCCAAAATGCCCAGAATGTTGACCGGATAACAGAGCAAGGGCAGACCAACCAGATGAGCCATCTCTGACCTTGCTAAGTGGAGCGGTTGCAGAGATATGTCCCAAACTGTAAAGTCCAATAGAAGTGAATGGAGCAATGGTGTCTATGCGGTAAACGCGCGCCTTAAAGGAGCAAAACACTAGAGTTAACAAGGTGAATACCAAATGTTAAACCACTCAAAAGCCTACTAGAACAGACTCAAACACTGCTCCCAGTAGGGAAAGTGCCACAACACCCTAAAAAGATGCTAACCAGCAGCAAAAGGGTTAAGTTACCACATAAACTTGCTCCAAACACCTCACAAACATACAGAATAAACCCAGTGCTTGCATGAGTATGCAATAGGAACTTAAAATGAGACCCCTGTGCGGAGGGGAAACGTGGGACATGTGGACCTCAGCACTCAAAGGGTGCTCACCTTTTTCAGCAGATCTTCTGTCTTCAGATTACCATATATCAAGAAGAAGCTTCAGTGGGCAACTCCTAGGGAAAAATCCCCCCCCCCAGGGCTTAGGTCCACAAAAGCACCTGGTAAACTGAGCTATCCACATTTGGGTGATGGGAATTGTCAGTGATGGTAATCCACCTAATGGTGGTATCCCATATCTAACAGAAAAATAATAAAAAAGCTAAAACTATAGCAGAACTGTTCTCTTGCCTCGTGTCTTGACCAAGGAACAAATCTTACTGGATGGGGATTGGCTAGCTGCAAGCTAAGGAGAGGAGGTAGGCTCCACCCAGCAGTCACTTCTCAGAACTGTTCCTGCCTACTTATAGAGGCTGATTACCTACCCAAAGTTACCAGTAACCTGTATTGGATGACAGAGAAAACTAAATACAGTAGTTTAGGGGAATAACCCTGTAGGTATCACACCTAATAGGTTATTTTAACCCCTTATGGACCCATGACGGTCCTGGACCGTCATGGAATTCCGGGGTCCCCGCGTGGGTCCTTAAGTGACTGCCGCATGCGTGCGCGGCCGGTGCTTAAGGGGTTCATCGGTAATTCAGAGTAAATAATATACAGATCAATAAAAACCCTGCTGGAAATAAACAATTCAGTCCAATAGCTTAATGGGTGAGGAAGCAGAGGTTTTCCATAAAACAAGATAATTGTGGTGAAAACCTTTTTAACACCTTTTTGGAGTCATAATAAACCAATGGAAAACATTCGATAGCAGTTGAATAAGCATTCCCTTGTTACCTTCTTAGAGTACACTTAAAGGGATAGTAATGTTTCACAATAAAAGCAGCTCCAATTAATCTTCATTGTATTTGGGCCAAGGAGACATGATGTGGCGGTCTCTCCCGCTGCCGGCTGCAAGGTAAGTCACACCGTAACATCACCCCCCCCCCCCTTCAAAGACCCCTCCTCTGAGGAACGGACCACAGTTTTGAAGAAAGAGAGAATGAAAGTTACGGGTGAGAGTTGGAGCATACACATCCCTTGAAGGAATCCAGGAACATTCCTCCGGAACATAACCTCTCCAATGCACAAGATACTGCAATTGTCCCCTGACTTTACGGGAATCCAAAATGCACATCTCAGGGGAGATGGCTTACAGGGCGGGAGCGGGATATTTTATCATTCAATTACTCCTGAACTACAACTCTGACAGCATTGAGACAACACTCTCCATGGCCCAAATACTACTAAGAATAATCTGAGCTGCTGTTTTTGTGAAACATTACTATCCCTTTAAAAAAGTTGAAGACATGTTGGGCTCACATATTCTCTGTGGGGGGTTAGTCTTACATATGCTCTATGGGAGGCTCCCATTTCTGCGTTTTCCAGGGCTCCAATTCCAATAGCTATCTTCATAGGGTGTCTTAGAGGTGATGGTGGTTACTGCCTGTAAATGGGCTGAGATAATTTCCAGCCTTTGCAAATAGAAAAACAGTGGAGACTAATCTTAAAGGGATAGTAATACTTAAAATGTAAAAAAAATATGTTGTAGGGTTTATCCCCCTGAGTAAAACAAGGGTACTCCCATTGCTGAAATGTGTTTTATTCAAAAGTTATTACAGATCAAAGTTGAAATTTTTAGATGCAACATCACAGTGGCCTGAAATTGTACAGTGGCGCTGTTGCTACACCATCCTATGGACAGCTCTGGTGCCAGGACTATAAATCTCCATAGGATGGTGTAGCAACAGCGCCACTGTACAATTTCAGGCCACTGTGATATTGCTCCTAAAAAAATCAACTTTGAGCTTTAATAGCTTTTGAATAAAACACCTTTCAGCAGTGGGAGTACTCTTGTTTTACTCAGGAGGATAACCCTTACAACAAATTTTTTTTATACATTTTAAGTATTACTATCCCTTTAATACATGAACAGCAGTAGCTCTGCACAAAAAAAATGAACAAATTGTGCCTAGATACATTAGTCAAAACATGCATTAAAAATTAAACTTTAGGATTAGGTTCATGGGATCTCACAGAATAACAATTTTACAGATGCTATCTGGAAGCATGAGATTTATAATTTTATAACACAATTTCATTATAGGTGTTATTGTTCTTTTAACCCCTTGGTCTCTGTATCACCCAGTAGACAAAAGAGGAAAAAAAGGGGGGGGGGGGAGAAGATAAGTGGGTTGCAGGATAATTCAGAGCTGAAGAGCTCCTTTGCATGTTGGGTCCAATTAAGACTGAACCCTCTGTATTTATGCCCCCCCCCCTCCCATAAGCTATTGGATCACACTTCCCAAAATCCTCGGCATGCCATTTTCCATTTGCAGATTATAGAACTGTATTGCAGATACAGCTGGAAAGACACAGTTTACCCGCCATTCCTGTAACAGAAATACTCATATCTTGCTCAAGATGTCAGCAGAACTTTTGATTGAATACAGTGAGCTGACATACAGCCTTAATGTCTCCATAGGATAAATATTCTGCTGGAAACATAACCCAATGAAAATGACCTGCTGAAGAGGATGTCTTTAATTATCCATTTGACTTCCAGGTATTGTCCATATCCCTCTGGCACTCAAAGGGTTAAACAGTTAACGACCCACAGGTTGCCCAACTCATGCTTAAAAAAAAAAAAAAAAAAAAAAAAAAAGAGGTCATGCACTGACCTTGAGAAGTGTGAGGCCTCGGGGCAACATGACAAAAGAATTGTAATACTTCATCAGCAGACTGGTGTGTGCATATAAATGACCTAACAAGCAGAATGGCTAGAGGCAAAAACTGTCATTTGAAAATAGCATGAGAAATATAAACTACTAGCAAAATAAATAAACAAACAGCATGGTTTGCAAGACTGCATCTCCTACACACATTCTCTCTTCTGGCACTCAAATGGTTATTATGGTGTAAACCCACCCCCTTTTTTCAGGCTGTTAAATGGTCCTTCTAGCATGGAAAAAGTTAATTGGTTGACATTGAAATGGAAAATGGTGCAACCACCCCCACCCACACACTTCCTGGCACGGAATTGGTTAATGGTTTAAACACCCACCCCCAACCATTCTTGCACGGAAATGGTTAATGGAATGACACCCAATGCACCTATGCTCTTATGGCACTTATATGATTTATGGTTCTCCCTTTTCTGGAACTGAAATGGTTAATGGTGTGTCAGGATTCCCATCTAAAGCTAACGTGCAATCTCCCCAACACTTATTCTGTTCAATGCTACAGGGTTGCGAGATTTGTTTAATCATGAGTAAGTGCAGTATAGGCGCGAAACGCGTTATCTCGATATATAACTTGCTGTCTACCTACTCTGTAAGTCTTGCTGTATTTATTTGGACACATCTTCACATGCAGGTATGATTTTTAAGAATTACGAATAAAGATAGACTGTTTTTAAGAAGAGATACAATTGTTCTGCCATTTGATTGTCTACATTGTAAGTGGTGCAGTTGTTTATATATGTTGCGCAATTTCTTAGCCCATGGAGGACAAGCACATTTTCAGCATTTTACTATCCATCTATCTAGGCATGATTCCCGTACGTAACTTTCTACTTATATATGGAAAATCATATGCTTTTTTTTGTTTGTTTTTTTAAGAACAAATTCAGCTTTTTCATGTCAACTAAATTTTACATCTTGCTACAAGCTATGATGTCAAATACAAGAAGTTAAAAAAAAATATATATATTTTGCCAATATCATATACTATAGAGTATATATAAAACATTTATGTTGGTTCTGAAAGTTTCAATTATTTTTAAAACAAAAATAGCAAATACGTATAGTTTTACCAACATGCATGGCCTGAGCAGACACCCAATTAACTGTATCACAAAAAAGGCTATTTTCAGCCTTATGAACCAAAATGCACATTCCATTGTTGATACGGTAAAACTACCCAAAAGACAGCTCAAAGAAATAAAAGCACATTTCCTGAACGTACACAGTAATAAGTGATCTGTACACATTCCCACTTCTCATCACCCCTGATAAAGTGGGAGGATTCCCACATAAGCTTTAGGTTACTTTGTGCTGACTAGAAATTTCGTCCTGTCCCATGTCTCCTATGAGTTCTCTCCATTTTAGCCCTGATGCCTAGCTGCTGGTGAGTTGCTGGGAATTACATTGAGGACACGTTTTGGGGGTTATGCATTAAGGGGTGATGATAAGATGATAAAGTGGAGATAACTTCTCCAGTGATATCACTTCTCCATTTCCTATGTTATTCTATAGAGCCTATGCACGAAGATCTCCAGAGTTGAACAACTCTTAGAATAACACAGGAACTGGAGAAGTCATCTCCACCTCTATCATGCCTTACTACATCTCCCCCACTGGTGTCTAAGACACACTGCAGTGGACTTGGGATGTTCAGCAACAGGGTATAAAAGGACCTACGCTGAAGGACCTGGATTGAGGGTCTGGGACCTTAAGGTGCTAGATTTGGACATGGTACACTGCAAGTGTACATTTGTCTTGTGTTTGTGGTTAATAAATTACTACTCTTAGATTATATCAATCTTTCCTTTGAGCTCTCATCCCCATGTCAGAAGCAGACTAACTTGCATATCAGAAAATAACTGAAGTTTCTTCCTACACAAAATTATTAAGGAAGGGGATTTTTGTGTACTTACTGAAAAATTGTTGTCTCTTTATCCTTGTGGAACACACTGTGTTATGTTGCTACCTTGAGGGGTCAAGGCATGTGTAAACTAAAGCTCTTTGGAGGCGAGTACTCCCACTTAACCCCTGCCAGACAGCAGCTGACTTCAATTTTAATTTATAGCAAAAATGCAAGAAAGAAAGTAGGGCAGGAAAGCGGACAACATGTTAGTGAACCCAAAGGACACACATAGCCAGAACTCAACCTACAAGTTTTTCTCCAAGAGGGATGTCCTATGTTCTACAAGGACTGAGAAAAAAAAAGATGTATCCCCCAAATCCCTTTTTCTCTTCCAGTCATTGTGGAACATGGGAACCATGGGGTTATGGCAGAGCTATCCCAACCAGGATTCTTGGGAAGGAGAAAAAAAAATTCCAAACAATAAAAAACCACTCTCAACAGAGACAAACCGGATACAACCATGAACCTCAGGTGTTAATGGACACCGCCACACAAAAAAAGTAAAACCAAAAATGTTACTGGAAAAGGAGTAGAAAAAAGGCCTACACGGCACTACCACCTAAAGGACCTTCCTTCTGTCTATTAGGTGGAGCAGGACAAAGAGAAAGGAGAACAATCTCGTGATTAATATGAAAATTTGAAATTTCCTTGGGTAGAAGCCGAAAGGGAGTACACAGAACCACCTTATCTGCATGAAAATATCAGAAAGAGGGCTCTACAAGACAAAGCCTGTAGTTCAGTCACATACTGGACAGACACAACTCCTAGAATGGTCATGCAACTAAGAGACACTGGAGCCATTGGATGAAAGGGATCTCCCTGAAGTACTCCAGGGACCAGATTTAGAGCACATGGAGTAGGGGATTCCAAAAAAGGGGTTAGGCACATGTTACCCCCTTGCACAAAAGTTTGAACAGCTTTCAACAAAGAAATATTCTTCTGAAAAAGAATCCACAAGGCTGAGATGGGGCCCTTGATAGAACTAAGACATTTAGAGTCACATGACTTAATCACAAGACAAAAATGAAACCCCAGCACCTGAGTACTAAATACTGGATCCTGCAAAGCATAAAAGATCTTGCTAAGGTATGTTGCTACCAATGTCTTCAATAATCCAAAATCTATTTATTTCAAGGCACAAGTAATCAGAGAGAAATCAGATGAAGCAACGTTTTAGCCAGCGACATGAGTGTAACACAACACATTCCTTTGAAATAGCTGATTTTTCAGTAACTTGGCCGCTAAAGTGGTATTTCAAATATTTAATTTTGACTTGTATACACAGCTACTGTGGTGAGAATTATATTGCATTTATATGAAAATGTTGTAATGCTAAACAGAGATGCATGTAAAAGTTCATAGAACAGGAGACTATGGGACACATCTTCAGGGGAAAATGCATGCTTATGAGGAATCTGAGGCAGAGGAGCTTGTGCCTCTAGTGTCACTGATGACCTGGTCTAGGTTAGGGCCAAAAAGTTGTTTCCCACAAAGGGGCACTAAGGATTTTTTGGGAGATTGGTCATCAGACCAAATCTTGAGCCCCAAAGTGTGACATGTAGTTACTGAGAAGGTCAGAAAATCTAGCAGCACTAAAGCCTGCTTCAATAAGGTATGCATTTGTCTCCACGATTTTGGCAAGCATTACCAATAGTACCTCATTAGGAATATCTCCCTGGTTAACATCTGAAACATGTCCACCCCAGACAGCCATAACTTTAGTGACCCAATCTATAGCAAAAAATGGGTCACCCTGCGGCTGCAAAATCACCTTCAGTAAGGATGTGTTTATCTGACTGATCTTTAAGAGCCACGGAATCTGCCAGAGGCAAGACGGTATTCTTAGCAAGGTGAGATATTGGGGGATCAACCACAGGTAGGGAAGTCCACTGTAACAAGACCTGAAGTTTCTCTGGGACCGCCCTGATGAGTCCCTCAGCAGGGGGGCAAGAGTCCTCCCCTCATAGGCATCCCTAAAAGACATGGAAGAATCCAGATCATCTCCATCAGACTCTTCCTCCTCCTCAGCGTAATCTCCAACCAATTGTGAGTGACCCACAACGATAAGACTAACATATCTGACAGGAGGTATAGAGTGCCATGAATGGAGGATCACTGGGACAGAGGCAACTGAAGATGTCAGAGTCTTAAATCTAACTGGTTCTTGTTCTGCAGTGGACGGTTCCAGAGGTGAATTGGGGCCACAGTACAAGTTGGACATAGCGCACCCGAGTACTCCCTTGGAAGTCCAGTTTGACATGTGGAGCAATGTGTTAACAGTGATCACATGTATGGTATCACTGGAGAAAGGCTGAAACTGACTGCTCTGGTCCTGAAGCAGTCAGTTATAGCCTCCTTGGCATGATCACAATGAACCCTGAGGCACAATGCAATCATTAAATCATGAAGTGCCAGGACCATCACTGGTCCTTAAAGGACTGAATACTGTGACTACTCTGGCATATCCCTGGACGTTAAGGAACCTTTATAGTAAATGCAGCCACCTTTGCATCACAAAAAAATAAAACGGAGTGCACTGTAGAAAAAGACCACCACATAAAAGGTGGGTGCCAGACAAGCAGGGCCATAGGAAAAAGGACTATAGCATTCAATAGGTTAACTTACCAAGCTTCAGTCTTCAGACTCCAATGACACAAAATAAAGAACTTCAGAGAAGTTCTGCAATGAGGCATAGAATATATGCTTCACAAGGAAAGGTCCAGAAATACACCTGTGAACTAGGCAATCCATATCTAAGGAAGACAGTAAATGGGAGCCTACCTAACAAGAGATTATACAGACACAAATAACTAGAAATAAAGTGCCTGAACACTTCCCCGAGGCCAGGGAGGTCATGCATTAAGATGTGATAAAGAGGTGATAACGTGGAAACTACAGTGATTTCACTTCTCCAATTCCTGTGTTATTCTATGGAGCCAATGCACTAAGATCTCTAAAGCTGGAAAAATCTTACTGCATTGGCTCCTGACGAAGATATGACAATGCATATCAAAACATTGATGTCCCTGCATTAACCCTTTGAGTACCAGGGGCTTGGGCCATTTCATAGACCCTGTAAAACATGCACGTTTTCAGCATTTTTGCTATCTGTTTAGGCATGATTCCTGTGGGTAACTTTCTTAGTTACATATGGAAAGCTATGCAGATTTTTTCAAACAAATTGAGCTTTTGTATAGTGCCACATGTGAAGTAAATTTTGCATCGTGTGACAAGCTATGAATCAAATACACAAACAATGTACTTCTTTTGCAAAAATCACACTATATATCAAAAACATTTATGCTAATTGTGTAAGTTTCAGTTATCTAGAAAAGCCTTGAATCCCCCAAGTACAAAAATACCAAATATTTATTGGTTTATCAACATGCATGGCCTGAGCAGACTCCTAATTAACAGGACAGCAAAATGGTATTTTCAACATTAGGAGCTAAAATGCACATTCCAGCGATTACATGGACAAACTACCCTAAGACAGCTGAATGGCTATACAAAACAATATATTTCCAGAAAGTAGATATACCACTGCATCAAATGAAGGGTCACTTGCCTTTCTACCCCTAGCCTGGTGTGCACACATTTCCAGAAAGTGGTGCTAAAGGAAAAAAAAAAAAAAAAAAAAAAAGGGTCCTGATACCCCCCCCAAAAAAAAGTTCTGCAATATAGCGAATATGAAAAAAAAAAAAAGTAGTGGTGGGACAACACCTCCAGCAACGTTGGAGTCAAAGGCTTGGCAGTGCATGTGTACCGCATGGCCAAGTCCATGACTCCAACGTTGCTGACACTAAGAAGGTCAAACTACACTTGGGGATCAAAAAACACCTGAGTGAGTGAGTGTGAGAGCCTCTTCTTGTTCTGCTGTAATATATCTCCTCCACCAATTTCAGCACCCAGGTCAGTGAGAGTGCTTCCCACTTGGATATGGTGTGTGTAACTACCTATAGTTACAAAAAAATGCCTTGGAGAAGCCTCTAACATCCATAGGATTAGGACAAAAAAATACAGTAATTTGAAATACTGTGCTTTAGATAATGCTGTTAAAATGAAAACAGAAAAATGTGCAAAAATTTAATTGAAAACAATTGCAATATAGGCACACATTTAAAGAGTACATATGAAACATGTATATAGCTATTCTACAGACATTAGAAAGACAGAGAGAGTATACACATCCGTCTGCTTCTCCAATGGAATCCGAGCACTTGCCATGGACAGCACGGGGTGCATATGTGTTCTTCTTTTGAGAGAGGGTCATCTGCTTCTCATAGCGGGTTCAGCCTCATCTCCAGCTGGATAAAGTAGTTACAAAGTCTGTCCTGGAAACAGCTGTCAAATAGTTCCATCAGCTCCTCTTTAAGTTCCCTCAGTATGTTTGCTGTGCATGGGTCTTCATCATTTAGGATCTTTGCAAAGAACTTGTTCCACAGATTTCTACCCTTCAATCTAGAACAGACCACAGACTATTATATCACATGTAGTGGGAATTATATTGATTGTAGTATCCCCTCGCTGGTATTTTAAGAAACAGGGTGGACCCTCTGGCTGGTGTTGCACTACAAATCCCTTCATTACCTACTGAGGATGATATGAATTGCAATGCAACAGCACCTAGAGGGCTACAGGTTGTGTTACTATGGTAAATGTGAAAATGAATGAAAAAATGTATTTGAAATAGAGACAAATTCAATAGATTGTGGCAATAGTATTTAAGAAGATAAAGGAGGAAATCCATTAAAGGGATAGTAATGTTTCATAATAAAAGCAGCTCTAACTAATCTTCATAGTATTTGGACTTTGGAGAGTGTTATTTCAATTCTGTCAGAGTTGTAGTTCAGGAGTAATTCAACAAAGTATCCCCCTCCTGCCCCTTTTACTGATGTAACACTGTTCAGACAGATCAGAAGGGGGGTGCCCAGGTAGATTGCAGAGAGGGACAATCTTCAATTAAGATAAGGGAAAAACCTGAAAAGCTTGCCATGGGGGCAGTGCTTTCATTGTTCTCATAGGAAGAAGATTGTCCCCTTCTGTTATCTGTCTGG
Source organism: Rhinophrynus dorsalis (assembly GCA_037306005.1). Classification (NCBI taxonomy): domain Eukaryota; kingdom Metazoa; phylum Chordata; class Amphibia; order Anura; family Rhinophrynidae; genus Rhinophrynus; species Rhinophrynus dorsalis. The sequence goes on from CM074728.1 coordinate 27,250,214, forward strand.
TCTATGGACTGGATTCCACATCTGAGAAGAGATGGCTTACACTAGGTAAAAGGGAAGGGAGGGGAAACTTTGCTTGTGAATATCTCTCAAACCATAAAGGTTTGAGAGATAAGACTTATATCGTTCTTCATGTTTTTTAATCCCTACAAAATAAGATAAAGATAAAATGAAGTATTACTCTCCCTTTAAGGACTGAATGGCTTGATGCACTAGGAAACTAGAGTATTTCCTTCAACATTACCCATTCTCCTAGTCAGCAATGGCCTTTCATCAACAAATATAATAGATCATTGATGAATCAAGCATAATGGGAGAGCGTTATATAAGTAATACAACTGTATAGCTAATACCCTAATATCTAAATGCTATGGCACATATAGACAATGGAGAAATAATAAATATAAAAGTTTAATAATAATAAGAAATCATAAAATACAATTCTCAACAGCAAAATAAAAACATCCTAAATATTACAACTACTGATTGATTGATTCCCTGAGGATGTGCCCAGGAGGCCTGAAACGCTTGGATGAGACATCATTTATATCTTCAAGGCCATTTTTGCTGTGGTCTGCTGGAATTACTTTCAAATCCAATTAACAAGTTGACACAATAAACCTTTGCCCATAGTGTATCAACTACCCCTCCATTTATTGCTTCTCCGCTCTGCCTGTGGACTGTCTTCTATCTCTGAGCCTTACACAGCCTGAATCAAGCTGTAATCACTGGTGGGATACAGCACTAACCCTGGAGAGTAAGAGCCAAGACACAAGCGGAGTTATCTTAAAGGAGCAGTAAACTTTTTTTTTATGAAAACACATTTTATAGAACTTTTCCTGCTGAATAAAACAAGGTCACTCCCACTGCTGTTGTATTCAAAATTTATAGCAGTATAAATAATCAGGAAATTAATTTACTGTGTTTACTTCCTGAAGTTCTAACGGACAGGAAGTGACAGGCAGTTTCTATCACATTCTATGGAGAACTGTATGTCTCTGACTTTTCTGACTTTCCTCTCCATTAGAATCTAACAGGAAATCTAATTAGAATTTGATCACTAGAGGGCGATGCTAATGTAAAAAAAAACATGGGTTTAAACTGTAATAACTCTGGAAATATAAATCTCTCGGCAGTGGGAATACCCTTATTTTACTCAATAGGAAAATCCCTACAATATACATTTTTTCATAAAAAACGTTTACTGCTCCTTTAAGAACTATGGATGGAAGAGCAGGAGTGTGCGCATTACTGAGAGGGTTTATTGGGAGCCGGGAGAGGTAATGGTCAGATCAGCCTTTACATCGGACATCTTTTGTATGTTAGTTGCGGACTTTTTCTCTGTGGGAACTTCTTTTGGAATTGTATCCTATTTTAGTTGTACTATTTAGGATATGTTTTTATTTTACTATTGAGAATGATTTTTTTTTTTTTATGATTTCTTATTATTATTACATTTTTCTATATTTATTATTTCTCCATTCTCTATATGTGCCATAACATTTAGTAGACATTAGGGTATTGGCTATAAAGTTGTATTACTTCTATAGTGCTCTCCCATTATGCTTGTTTCTTTTCCATAGATGTTGACTTTTTCATACCAGTCACAGCGATAGTAGCAAATAGAGGAATTCTCACCTGCCCTGGTATATGTTCAGGACCCATACAAAGGGCTCTCCAAAGACCTGTTCATTAACAGAACAGTGCAAAGGACAAGGGGCCACCCGCTTAGACTTGAGGAAAGGAGATTTCATCTACAGCAGCTGAAGGGTTTCTTTACGGTAAGGACAATAAAGGTATGGAACTCGCTGCCTGAGGAGGTGGTGCTATCGAATATATTAGATGCCTTTAAAAAGGGCCTGGATACTTATTTAAAAGAGCATAACATAGAGGGCTATGTACGTTAGTATTGGGATTAATATTTAGTTAGGGCTTGTCGATCCAAGGAGAAATCTGATTGCAATTTGGAATCAAGATGGAATTTTTCCCCCCATTCAAGGCAGAATTTGAAATTGCTATATTGAGGGTGTTTTTTGCCTTCTTTTGGATCAATGATGTTATACAGGAATAGGAAAAGGGTTGAACTAGATGGATGCAAGCCTTTTTTCAACCTAAATTACTATGTTACTATGTATTAGTATACAGTGCAGCACCATTGAACATCCTTATCAACCACTTATAGATAGATCATTAATGAATACCCTAAATGCATCCAACAATGATTGAGGTGAAGAGTAACATATTTCATATGCTGCTTTTCTCACAGTTTGATTAATTTTGGCCAAGGAGATGCAAGTTTGGGACAAACCAACCACATGATAGGGAAGACTGAATAGAAGAGAGCTCCAGCACATTGCTTCAAAAGCCTCATTTAAATCCATGGAAATGTTTAATTCTTCCCGATGGAAAGGCTGGTTTGCTACAAAATTGCAATTTAGCAAATTAGCTTTCTGAATACAACCTTAATTCTTTATTTCTCTCAGATTAATAATACATAGCAAAATATCTATGACCCTCTGTTTTTTTTCCTCTTTTGGAAGACCAGATTGCTCTTCTATTAAAGTAGCATCTTGTATAGAAATATAAACACTGTAGGGCTTTTACTGCTGAATAAAACAACTGTACTGGGAGATGCTTAATTTCAAAGGTGTTAGAGATCAAGTGAGACAGCAAAATGCATTTTTTCTATTGTTGCATTTTGGTCATCAACTAAAGTTTTCTATAAACAACAGTATCACTTTGTGGATCTTTTCAGATTATAATTTATTTATATTAAAACAAAACCAAAAACACAACAACAAACGAAAACACAAGAAACAAGTCTGAGATGTGATAATGTTTTAATGAAGCATCTCCCCAGCTGTATCTGATAAGTATATTTCCTTGGTGATGGTGGAGCTAGGTTATAGTACTCATTATACATTTTTAGTTTAAAAAAAATACAGTTGATATTTACATGTACTTAGACTAATCCCAGCAAAAGTGACAGTCTAGTTCTGAAATAATAAGCAAGTCCCCCCCCTCCACGGGAAAACCAGCTAACCCCAGACATACCTTTCTGCCTATGTTTGGCCTTGTCAATGAGGTGTAGCTGGTTTCCCAGGCCGCTGAGAGCAAGGGGTCCATAACTGCATTACCCTTTACCTTTAAAGAGATGCCCTAAAGATTTTAACATAAAGCCTAAAGAAGTGAGAGGCTCCCTGAGTACACACATAATCAGGTAATGCTTGTTTTGTGGCTAATCATGGGTAAGAAATGTTTGATGGCCCATCAGGTTAAAGAGTCACTGGAGGATGTTGTGTTCTTACCTAGGAACCTCTCTGCTGATTTTCCAGACTGAATTTTCCTGTTGCAGCTCTAGGTGTTTTTTGAAAATCATCAAGTGTACCACATCTGCTATGCCAAAAAGGTCCACCTGGGAGAAGCAGAAGATGGGAGGAATCGGGTATGAATAAATCATGGCTCATGTGCGCAAAAACAAGATCTTAAAGAAGCAGTCCCTCCCATGACAAAATCCACATAAGTACATTAGAGTGTAAAGAAGAAAAATCAGAGCAGTGTTTTAATTTTAGTCCTGATAACGCTTATCTACATAACCACAGTTCAAAAAAGCTTATTGTATTGCTGTGGCGAGGCATACTCTTTTCTCTAAATTTATTTTTCCCTGGTGATATCAGCTGCCCAAATTCCCTCCCCCCTTCAGCTTATGCTGCTCCTTCAAATTGCAAACAGATTGTGATCATATCAACATAGTATATTAGGTTGAAAAAAGACAAGTCCGTGAGATTCAATCTTTGCCTCTTAACACAAAGAAAAGAGGATTTTAGTCTTACCTGTTAAATCCTGTTCTCTTAGTCCATACAGGTTACTGGTAACTTAGGGTAGGAGATCGACCCCTTTAATTGTAGGCAGGAACAATTCTAGAATTGTATGCGGGGGGTGGAGTCTATCTTCCCTCCTTGGCTGCAGCTAGCCAACCAGCTCCAGAAAGATTTGAGACACTAACTATTGACTAGATAGTAGAAGGGAAAGAAGACTCCTGTGAGCATGACCCCAAAGGACCCTCACCGTCTGCCACAGGACAGCCTAGCATGGTCCCTTGACAGGTTGGGAGACCAGTAACCTGTATGGACTTAGAGAAAAGTATTTAACAGGTAAGACTAAAATCCTTTTTTCTCTGTCATCCAATACAGGTTACTGGTAACTTTGGGATGTCCAACCATTGAGTTTCCCAGAGGCGGGAAGGAAGACAAGGACCAGGCGCAAGACCCCCAAAGTCACCAGAGCAGATATGAACCATCAGATCAGAGATAGCTCAACAAAACAATGAAGTGTCAACGGACACTGAACAGGGTTAACACCCCACACTGTTACACAGCACACTGAACTAGAGCCAACAGGGCTCAAAAGTGAAGGAAGCACCAAGAATCGAAGAAGAAGATCCTAGACAGGCAAGACTGCCTCCAGGATCTTCCTTTCAAAGTTGGCGTCAGCCGATGCAAACACATCAACACGGTAGTGCTTCGAAAAGGTGTGCACAGACGACCAAGTGGCAGCCTTGCACAAATGATCAGCAGAGGCCTGATTCTTGTAAACCCAAGAAGCCCCAATAGATCTTGTAGAATGAGCTGTGATCTGAAAGTGGACAGGTTTCCTCCTCAGCTCGTAAGCCTTACGAATAGTGAACTTGATCCAAGAAGCAATAGTCACTTTGGATGCAGGTCTTCCTGCCCTGGGACCCTCAGGAATGATGAATAGCGCGTTAGATTTCCTGAGACTCAGTGTGATGAACATAAACCTGAGACAAGGCACCACATCCAACAAGTGGAGGTCCCTCTCCTTGTCAGAGGTGGGGTCAGGGCAGAAAGAAGGCACCACAATCTCCTGATTGATGTGGAACTCCGAAACCACCTTCAGAAGAAACTCCTGAGAAGTGCAAAGCACCGCCTTGTCCTTGTGAAACACCAAAAAAGGTGGTTTACAGGACAAAGCATGCAACTCCGAGACACAGTGAACGGATACGATCGCCAAGAGAAAGGCCATTTTTAACATCAACAGGCGCAGAGGAATAGTAGCCAAGGACTCAAATAGAGGGTGCCAAAGAATGCCCAAAACCAAGTTAAGATCCCACGGAGGAGCGGGATTCTTGAAGGCAGGACAAGTATGAGCAATGCCCTGGAAGAAAACCTTGACATCAGGAAGTATGGCAATGCGCCTCTGAAAGAAAACAGAGAGCGCAGAAGTCTGAACCTTAAGGGAACTCAAACTGAGGCCCTTATCCACACCGTCCTACAAAAAAGGTCAGGACCGTAGGCAGATCAAATTCCTGAGACAGGTCCTTGTCAGTACACAAAGATAGAAAGGTCGACCAGACACGATGGTAGATCTTGGAAGAAACAGGTTTGCAGGCACTGAGCATAGTAGCCACCACCCCAGAAGAAAAAACATTTCTTCTTCAATATTGAGGATTCAATTTCCAAGCCATCAAAGCTAGCCGATGAACATCCTCTTTCCACAAGTAACCCTGTAGAAGAAGGTCCGGACAGTAAGGGAGTTGGAATGGCTCCGCCACTGAACGATCCAGCAACTACGGAAACCAAGTTTGACAAGGCCAGTACGGAGCAAGCAGAATGACTGGAAAGAGTTCCAGTCGCAATTTCCAAAACACCTTGTGCAACATTGTGAGGGGAGGAAAGATATAGGCCAGAGGAAACAACCAAGGAATGGACATTGCATCCACCGCCAGAGCTAGAAGGTTCCTCCACAGACAGCAGAACCTCTGAACCTTCCCGTTTTGTCTTGTCGCCATCAGGTCGATGCAAGGAAGTCCCCACTTCTGAACGATGAGGGTGAACACCTCTGGGTGCAGTTCCCACTCTCCGCCGTCCACTGTGTGTCAACTGAGGAAGTCCGCCATGATGTTGTCTATGACTTAAATGTGCACTGTGGATATGGCAGGAACGTGTTCTTCTGCCCAGGACAAAAGAGCCTTGACCTCTAACCAAGAGGCAATACTTCTTGTTCCTTCCTGCTTGTTGATATAAGCCACTGCCGTGGTGTTGTCGGACTGTATCCGGACTGGACAGTCTTCCAGCTGAGATGTCCAATGACTAACGGCATGAAATATCTCCCGAAGCTCCAACACGTTGATGGGAAGGAGCGAATCCTCCAGAGACCACCGACCCTGAGCACGCAGGCGACCAAGGACCGCTCCCAAGCCGGAGAGGCTAGCGTCCATCATCACCGTGGTCCAGAAGGATACCAGGAAGGACTTGCCCTTCAGCAGATTGGAGAGGTTCGAGCCACCAGGACAAACTCAGTTCCACATGAAGAGGGAGGGACACTGACATCTTCAGAAGGTCTGGCTGACCCTTGCACACCTGGATCACAAACATCTAGAGTTCCCTGGTGTGTGCCATGGCAAATGGGACCGCTTCTTTGGTGGAGATGAATTTCCCCACTAGAGAAGACAGCTTCTTTGCTGGAACTGGATCTTGAGCCAGGACCGCAGAAACCCTGTAGGCGATCTGATGAGCTACCTCGTCCGTAAGGAACACCATGCACTTCTGGGTGTCAAAGAGAAGGCCCAGGAAGACCAGACACTGGGATGGGTGATGGGTGAGAGCATGAATGCATAGCTGAATCTGCTGATGAAGAAGTTCCGCAGAGGAGTCTTTCAGAAGCAGGAAGTCCATGTATGGAGTAACTCTGATGGCGTCCCGGTGGAGGACGGACACTAAGTCTCCCAGGACACTGGTGAAGACTTGAGGAGCTGTAGTCAGACCAAAAGGAAGAGCCGAAAACTGAAAGTACCCTTGGTCGCAGGCAAATCTGAAATACTGCCAGCTCTCTGGATGAATGGCGATGTAAATAAGAGTCATGAAGATCCAGAGAAGCAAGGAATTCTCCGGGGACATAGCAGCAATCACCGTCCGCAGAGACTTCTGGTGATAATTAGTCCGGATCACATAGGAATTGAGATCCTTCAAATCCAAAATAGGGCGACAACCACCATCCTTTTTGGAGACCACAAAGAGGTTTTAGTAAAAACCCATACCTCTGTCCTGAACTCTAACCGGCTCTAGAACATCCTTGTCCAGAAGAGCCTGAATAGCGCCATTGAACAGCCGGCATTTCTCTGCGCCCAGAGGCGTATGAGAAGGAAAGAAACGAAAGGGAGGAAGAGACACGAAAGGGATCCTGTATCCTTCCGCCACCACCTGTAAAACCCATGGGTCCGCCACTGAATTCTCCTAGATGCTGTGGTAGTGACGCAGATGGCCACCCACAGCAGAGTGGAGACCTGGGTTCGGTGAGTCATGCCGAAGAAGGCTTGGAAGCCTTGGGCTTGGAGGAGACCTTGGGCTTCTATTGCTGTTTGGGCTTGGAGGAGGCATGCAGAGCTGAGGGAACCATCTGGTTCACCGGAAGTGTCTCAGTCTGAAAGGAACGAAAATACAGATTATGCTTAAGCGGCGTTTTCTTCCTGGGGACCAAAGGTAGAAGGGTACTCTTACCCCCAGTGGCCTCACTGATCAGATCTTTAAGATGTGGCCCAAACAAGGAAGTACCCTGAAAAGATAAGGAAAGCAATGCTTTCTTGGAAGCAGTGTCAGCAGACCAGATCTTGAGACAAAGAGGCCATCTGGCAACCAAAGACATTGTGGAAACTCTGGCCACCAAATGGATGGCATCAAATAAGGTAGCAGAAACATAGTGCTGTGCCTCAGAAATGTTGGCAAGAAGGTGCAACATATATGAAGTAGAAGCACCCTGACAGACAGCCAGGGTGAGCTGTTCAGTCCAGACCACAATGGCCCGGTTCACCCATGCTGCAGAGAATTCTGGAAGCATGGCAGTGCCAGCAGTGGCAAAAATGGACTTGAGGGAGACCTCAAGTTTCTTGTCAGATCAGTCTTTCAGAGCGGATGCATCAGAAACTGGCGGTAGACTTAGATAGCCTGGAGATAGGATCAATCACCTTGAGAGGATGAACCCACTGAGCAAGCGCTGTCTCAGAGAAGGGATAAAGTTTGGCAAATTTCTTGGACACAGAAGGTTTCCTGTCAAGAGATTTCCACTCTTCATACACAAGGCTGTCAAGAGTGGGGTTAGGTGGAAAGCAAGTAAGGGGCTTTTTATGCTCCTGAAACACATCAGAGGGATCAGAAGGAACCTCCTGAACTAAGGGAATGTTTTGGGGAGTCAAAACAGCCCTGATCAGGCCCTCAGCCTAGGGCTCAGGATCAGCCTCAAAGGAATCCCCAAAAAACAGAGGAGCCCATAGCAGAACATTCCTCAATATCTGAATCCATCAGCAGTTCCTCCTCAGAGGAATCGGATATGTCAGGTATTCCCTGTGGTTTTGTGAGGGAAGACTTGACAGAGGAAGGGGTCTGCCAGGAATGGAAGACCCCCTGTAACCGGGATGGAGAGAGCTGCAATGTAGAGGTAAGGTCCCTAGTAGCAGCCTTGAACTCTTGCACCCAAACTGGCTCTAACACATGGCTGGAGGTCCCTGGGAGACTCTCAGGGACATCAGAACATGCTGGGCATAAAGGACCAGAGAATTCTCTAGGTAACCCTAAATGACAGGAAGAGCAATGCGTAATAGGGGATACAGAGACCCCAGCATCCTTAGTCTTAGGCCTGGCCCCAAGCTCCAACGGTATAGACATTCTCACAATGTCAAATAACCTTATAATAAAAGAAATCACCCAAGTAGAGTGTGTAGGATTAAAGTTTCACCCCAGAAATCACTAAACTAGACTGATCTGGCAGGTGAAGGATTAATCAGCAAAGGAGAGTCCAAGCCCTGCGTAGGATACTCATTCTGGAAATAGCACAAAATGGTTGTCGCAACGGGTGCCAATCAGAAACGAGCGAGCGAGGTAAACGCTCATGGGGAATGTAGTTTTCCCAGAAAAAGTACCCAGACAGTACCTGAAGCCCCTTGAGCCTCCCAACACACTAGAAACATGAACCAGATGATAGAGCAAGGGCAGACAAGAAAAATGAGCCATCTCTGAAGTCGCTAGGTTAAGCTGTTGCAGAGATACATCCCAAGCTGTACAGTCCCATAGGAGTGAATGGAGTAATGGAGCCAGTAGGAAAAGTGTCAGAAACTCCCCCCAGAAGATGCAAAACCAGCAGCTAAAGGGTTAAAGCACCACATAAACCTGCTCCAAAACACCAAATAGACATACTGTTAGATCCAATGAGTGCAGCAGTGTGCAACAGGAACTCCAAAGGTAAACCCCTGTGCGGAGGGACACTGTGGGACATGTGGACCTGCAGCACTCAAAGGGTTGATCGCCTTTCGTGCAGATCTTCTGTCTTCAGACTACCACGTATTAAGAAGTAGCCACGGTGGACAACTCCTGAGGAAAGAACTTATAGCCAAGATTTTCCCCACAGGGGATAAGGTCCACAAAAAGCACCTGGATACTGAGCTAGCCACATCTATGGGCATTGTCCGTTATGGTAATCCGCCTAATGGTGGTATTCCATTTCTAACAGAAAAATAAAAAAATGTCTAAAACTATAGCAGAACTGTTCTCTTGCCTTTGTCTTCACAAGGAACAAATCTTTCTGGAGCTGGTTGGCTAGCTGCAGCCAAGGAGGGAAGGTAGGCTCCACCCCCTGCATACAATTCTAGAATTGTTCCTGCCTACAATTAAAGAGGCAGATCGCCTACTCAAAGTTACCAGTAACCTGTACTGGACGACAGAGAAATGAGAATTATATAAGGTTTCCTGATGCAACAAAGGAAGCTCATATAAAGACTAATACACAGTATACCCTGTATGTTCCCTCTTGAAAGAAATGTATCTAATTTTCTCTTAAATGTACCCATTGCACCTGCCATTACTACATCCATGGGCAAGGAATTCCACAATTTAATAGACCTTACTGAAAAAAACAAAAAAAACAAACCTCTTCCTCTGCTGATGTTGAAACCTCCTTTTCTCTAATCTAAAGGGATGGCACCTGGTTATTTGATCAGGTCTTGGAATGAAAGGCTCACCAGAGAGATCCTTGTATTGACCTCTCATACTTGTACATTGTGATAAGATCTCGTCTTAGATGTATTTTCTCTAAAATAAATAAACCAAGTTTGTCTAGACTGTTCCTCATTTGTCAATACCCGTTTTTATGAAAGACAGGACTTTGCTTGCTTTTGCTACTGCTATTTGACACTGGCCACTACTTCCAAGTTTGTAGTTTACAAGGATTCCCAGGTCTCTCTCTAGCAACGAATCCCCTAAAACGATTCCATCAAGTTCAAAAGTAGCATTCAGATTTTTCTTCCCAAATGCATGACTTTACACATTACATTTCATATTCCATTTGTTTGCCCAATGTGCCATTTTATGTAACTCCCTCTGTAGAGAATAAACATCCTGTTCTGAACTTATTACCCTACATATTTTAGTGTCATCTGCAATTACTGACATTTTTCTTTCTATATCTATTTCCAGGTAAATTAATTAACATGTTAAAAAGCAATGAACCAAGTACTGAACCCTGAGGTACTCCATTCAATTTTAACTGTACTGGAGAATTTGCCATTTACAGAATGTTTAAAAGGTGGTACGGGATGAATGAGAAACTTTTATAAGCTGAGGTGTATCCAAAGAGGTACAGGAAAGCTGTAAACCCCTCTATTGCTCTCCAGTAAGCCCAACAGATCACAACGATCCGCAAGACTAGGTGATATCAGAAATGAGTGAGGAGCTAATAGGAGGTTGCTCTCCTCTGCATAGAAGTCCACTGACTGCAGATTTGCATACACAATACTTCTATTGAACTAAATATAGAGGTAAGCAATATTCCATGGGCATCTCACTCAATGCATATGTCACTCAGCCTTGCAGACCTCCAGTGGGCAACAGAGGAGTATATTTAAGGAACTGTATGCACAATATGCTTCTTTTTGTAATTTTTTGATGAGACCTAAGAACATTCATATCATTGTATGTTTATCACCATCATTTAGTCCTTGACAAATACCAGTACAATATTTGGAGTGTCCTGAAAATTCCCCATTGGGTGTATTAAGAAAAAAAAAAAAAAGATTGTGCAACACTACTATACGCCATGGAGAAATTCAGAAAAATAATGAAAATAAAATTGCAAGTTTGTGGGGTCACTTAGGAGTATCAGTGATAAGCTTCCTAATGTTGTATTTATTAAGATTTTATTTCCTTCTAGCAGGCACTACTTCTTTAATAGATTAAGGAAATGTACTAAATAGAACTTGGCAAAGGGACTCTGATAAGTCACACTGGGCTTCAGTTTGTGGTTGCTCGCACAAAGGAGCAGTACATCCTATATAATAATTCACTAGAATGTTTGTCAGAAGCAATCATGCGCAGTAGAGACTGCCCAAATGACAGAATGCTGGGAGTTCTGTGCTGGGAGCATTCTGTGCGGAATGCTGTGAGCATTCTGTGCTTTCTGGCAGTCTCTACAGTGCATGTCTACGTCAGTGGAAGGACGCAGAGCAGGACCGACCTCTTACCCCTTTGAGTGCCAGAGGGTTACGCAACGCATTGCAAAGTAATGCGTTGCGTACCCCTCTGTCACTCAAAGGGTTAACATCACCCGGGCCTTGGCACTAGTCATTTCATGAAATAATAAGTTTTAGTGCTTTTCTTTCGGAATAAAACAAGAGTATTCCCGCTGATGGGAAAATGTTCAAAGGAACACTAAAACCTTAACATGAATAGGGGTTAGATACTTAAATATCCTGTACTCCATGCTAACATTCGTAAAAAATCTATTTATAAAGCCTAAAATGTAGATTAATCTAGCTTTAATCTTGGATTTTTCCAGGGATTTCCGATAAAATAAAACCAGTGGACACTAATCACAACCAATTAATTTGCTTTCACTCTTAACACAAACTACATTATTTAATTCACAGTGTGCCATGGCGGTACAACGTATAGGCTTGGCCAGCTGTCCCAAGCCCATACATTATCAAGGCGAAATGCGGCGACTGCATAAGTTGGTGTAACTGATTTACAGTGGTCGCATTACAAAAAAGAAAGAGTGGTGTGTGTGTGTGTGTGTGTGTGTGTGTGTGTTTGGCATCAGGACCCCAGAATTTAACCCTGTGACTACCAAAGTGCCAATGGATTGGATACCTTTCAGGCACTCAAATGGTTGAAACTATATTTAAAAAAACAACTCCCCCCCCAAAAAAAAACCCCAATGTGTTGAACACCCCTTTGGAAGCTACACATACCCCCTCCCCCAGCCCTCTGGATCCACTGTCCACTGGAAGTCACAGATCCCCACATACTGAATGCCTGCTCGCTCCAGTAGCCATGCTCCTGGCACCCACTACAGTATGTCAACAAATACCAATGGGGTACAGTTTTTCTCAGAATAGCAACAAGTACCAGATAGACTAGGACATTGCATGGAGTTGAAAGATTTTAGTATCTTTGAAGTGACCAAAGTGTAAAAAAGTCTGCAAGCTGCTCTTCGTGTGATGCAGATACTTTCCAAATTGGCATGCCTTATTGACCTTTTCTCTTGAATCCAACATGGAACACAGGTACCATGGGATTGAGCCCCTTCTTTCTGGGGGCAGGACACATCTCAAATGACAGTCTTGTAGGTGAAGACCCCCAGCCATTCCTCTAGCTCAACCCTCATCCCACCTATTTGCCAGTATGAATGTGTCCTCTGAAGAGTATGGATGGAGTAGAGACACACCTAGTTTTCAGATTTTCTGATAGATATGGGGCTGCCAAAATTCCCCCATTAGGCGGGTTACCATTCCTAGCTTCCCCTGCAGTGAACTGACCAGTGTATAGGTGCTGTGTGGACCCTTGCAGCCCTGTGAAGGGAAATTTGCAGGCCAAGTAGTAGTCTCTCTCTGTGGCTCTGCTTATTTGTATAATGGTAACCTGAAGACTGGTGAGTAACCCTTTGGCTACCTTGGTCCACATTGTCCCTACCTTGTACCTCTCCATACTGAGCCGTTCTCTGAGCCCTTGGGATCCTGCACGCATGTTGTTGTTTTTTTTATTATACTATTCTGTACAATTCCAGTGCTTTGGGCAAAGATGGCTGTAGCGTTTAAGGGTTAACCTTTTCTCTGCTGGTTTTCACTAGTTTGGGGATATTGTGGTCTACATTTTCACCTTATTCTTCTATGGGGTATCATTTTAAGTTGCCCTCACTGGTTCCCTGTGGTTTTTGGGTACCTTGCTTGGTGCCCACGGCGATGCCATATTTGCTTCATTGACTTCTATGGGACATATATCTCTGCACCTGTTTGACATACAGAAGTCAGCTTTTTCTTCTTATCTCCCCATGCCCTTTCAACCAGTTCATGTATTGAGTGTCTTGGGGGCCCGTGGCGATCCATGGCCAGAGTTGTAAGCATTGCTAGGCAATAGCATGAGACCGTTTTTCAGAATGCCGTCTTGCGGGCTCTCTTCCGATTGGATGCCTGTTTTGCAGTCACCATTTTACTTCTCTTTTGCTTATCATACGCAAAGGCTGATTCTCTTTGCTCTCCTTCTCCAGATAAACCTGTTGCCTGCCAGATAAGTGCTTTTTATGGACTTTCTAGGGTGAATTATTAATCTGGGTGTATTATTACTGGACTTGTACTAGTTTGAGACACTTTTTATGTCAGGATGTCAGATTCTAAGGGGTAAATTTAAAATTAAAGATTCAGAGGTGTCCCTTTCCCCTCTTGCTTACTTTCCTCGTGTCCAATAGGGCTTCCAACAGTAGGCTCCCAGAGGTGGGAACTAGGAGAAAACACCCAATGCCTGTCCCTGATACTGAAGGTCTCTAGAACTATCCAGAACTAGGAACTGCCCAAATCGAACTAAGCAATGGACGCTGCAAAAGAAGCACAGCACACAAGAACAAAAGCCAACTGGGCTCAAACAGTTGAACAACAGTAAGGCCCTTAGTCAGGCAGAACCGCCTGAAGGCCCTTCCTGCTAAAGCTGGCTTCAGCCACAGCCAGAACATCCACACGATAGTGCTTAGCAAAGGTGTTCACAGATGACCAAGTCACAGCTTTGCACAACTGCTCAGCTGAGGCCTGATTCCTGTAGGCTCCAACAGATCTGGTGGAATGTGCTGTAACACGGAAGGGAACAGTTTTTTTTTCCTGAGTTTGTATGCTCTGAAAATGGTAGACATGAGGTAATGGTAACCTTGGAAGCAACCTAACCTGCCCTAGGACCCCCAAGAATGACAAACAATGCATCAGCTTTTGGGTAAAGGCCTGTGAGGCTTGCAAGCTTTGCGCCTCCATTTGGCAGGGACAAAGAAGATGCAATTTCCTTGCCATAGTAGGGCTTTCGGCGGACATCTAAGGTAACAAGAAACTCTTGTCCCCAAAAGCATCACTGATTATCTGTTTTAGCTCAGGACCAAAGAGAGATTTTCCCTGAAAGGGTAAGGAAACCAGTGGCCTCTTAGAAGATTGGTCCACAGATCACACCTTAAGCCACAAAGTGTGTTGCGTAGTAACAGAAAAGGCTGAGGCCTTGGCCAACAACCTAACCTCCTCAAACATGGCATCTGAAACATACATGTTAGCCTTTGTCATGTTGGCTAAAATTGCCAATAGATCCTCCTTGGGAGCATTCACATGGACAGAGTCCATAAGTTGTTCATCCCAGACTGTAACAGCTCTGTTGACTCAGGCAGAGGCAAAGATGGGCCTCAACGGAGATCCAATGGCTGCAAAATTGGACTGAAGGATAAAGTCAAGCTTCTTATCTGCCACATCCTTAGGTCCTGCCACACCTGGCAACTGCAGAGCAGTGGACTTGAAGGGTCCGTAAAACAACACTGGTGAGCCCCTCAGCAGAGGGAAGAAGGTCAGCCTCATAAGAGTCCAAGACTGAAGAACCCCTTGAATGGAGAGAGGAAATTGTGCCATAGTGAACATCAAATTCTTAACCCAAACTAGCTCTTGTTCAATGCTGGAGAGCGCTAGTGGAGTAGTAGGGGACACAGCACAGGAAGGGTAGAGACATCCAGAATACTCTCTAGGGATTCAAGAAAGTGCAGGAGGGGAGTACATTTCAAAGGAGTAAAAATGTTAGGACAAGAGGCCATAGTCTAAAACTAGAGGGACACAGGTTTAGACGTAATGTAAGAAAGTTTTACTTCACTGAAAGGGTAGTAGATAAGTGGAATAGCCTACCAGCAGAAGTGGTAGAAGTTAATACAGTGACAAAATTTAAGCATGCATGGGATAGGCATAAAGCAGTCCTTATCATAAGAAAAGACCAAGGACCAAAAAAGGTTTGAGGTTTTTAAAGTAGGAAAATGGGCAGACTAGATGGGCCGAATGGTTCTTATCTGCTGTCAAATTCTATGTTTTTATGAGCTGTGCTTGGCATGCGGAACAGTAAGCAAGTGGGGGGGGGGGGTCAGAGACCCCCCGAGTCCTTAGATCTAGCACCATGTCACCTTGGATCAGACATCCTGACAGAGGTAGTATCTAAACTAGTATAAAATACCAGAAAAAGTTCCCCAGACTAAGAAATCACCCTAGAAAAGTACTTACCTGGTGGGCAAAGGGTTAATCGGGAGAAGGAGAGCAAAAAAAGACAGCCAATTGGAAGAAAGGCCGCTAAATGGGCATTCTGGGTAATGTAGGAAGGTCTACAAGTCAGATCACGGGCCCCCAAGACACTCAGGACATGAACTAGATTAAAGGGCATGATGAGACAAGAAGAATGAGCCCACTCAGAACACTGTCTGACAACCTGTTGCAGAGATATGTCCCACATAAGTCAATGGAGCAAAGATGGATGTAGAGTGGGACTTACGTCTTAACGGCGTCATGTACCCAAAAAATGGAAAATTTTTAAAGTGACCCAAAACGCCCAAAGACGCCAGGGGACATGAGGGGGGTTAGTAAAAATACACAATTCTAAAGGGAAAAGCCCCCAATCTGGAGAAACCAGCAGGAAGGGTTTACAAGTACTAATGCAGCCATCCATACTCCACAACCCAGGGAACGACAGAAAAAGAATATCCAACATGACTGCAAAATCCCAAAGGCTCAAAGACAGCCCTGTGCGGAGGGGTACAAGTGGGAACAATGTGAACCATGGCACTCAAAGGGGTACTCACCAATCTTCATCTTCTGACTTCAGGTTATTGTTGTGAAGAAACAGAGTTTCAGAGTGACACTGCCAGGAGTGAAAGAGTGGGTTGCAAGATTCTCTCCACAAGGCTGCAAAGGGTCCAACACAGCAATGCACACTGGGCAATCCTCCAGGTGAAACCAGTAATGGTAACCCTCCTAATGGGGTGTGACGGAATGGTTGTCACCCTGAGGAAGAACCCTGTCTGTTTTCAGTGATCTCCATTGTTTCATATGTGTTCCCATTCTTGAAAACATTAATGTCCCCTGTGTGTGCATGCATTAGAGAGTGTTGGTCATTTACCAGCAGTGAATGGGTTGGTTAGTGTGTATGATGTACAGAGGGATGGTGCCATCCAGTCTAGCTAACCACAGATATTGTGTTATGAGATAGCCAGTGTTGGTCAGATAGAGGGGGTAGGGCAAATCTGTGTGTGGAATGTGTGTACCTTCCCCCTTTCATCAGGCTAAGCAAAAAGAGAACTTGAAAATGTTACCTGTGAGATCAGATCCTGTAGGAGGTGGGTAGAAAAAGCCTAAGATGAGAGAGGACAGAGGTGAAAATGTAGGAAAAGGATAGAAGGCCTCACCATAATGGTGGGAGGCCTAGGGTCCATGTGCTTCCTAAAGGAGTACTGGAGAAACTGGAACTGGTGAGTGCCCTCACCAGAATAGTTACAGTGAGTGGGCACTGTAGTGGCCAGGTGCCCTTTTCAGTTGTGGGCTGTAAGTCAAGGTGCCTTCAGCCACAGAAGTACCCTGATGTTCCCACCACAAGGATTGTGGCCAGGAAGCTAAACTTCGGAGGCTATGGCCCAAGACTAAAGAAAGTGGCTGGGGATCATCTCTCAGGATGCCGTTCCCAACTCCTCTGCCAGAATTAAAAGATACAAGGAACCTTCGTGTAATCCAGCAGCATGTGTAGTGGGCGGGATGCCCCCTCTTGCCTCTAGTGGGACTATGTGTAAGCTCCAGCATTAAGCTAAATTGGACTGTAAGTATTATATGTAACCCCTGGCAATCTGTGCAAGTTTGCTGGCACATCAAGAAGAGAACAGCAGAAGCGTGTAGTTTTTTATGTTTTACCCCTGTTTGCTTGCCTATATTTGTTGTCCTATGTTTATGTGCCGTGACCTCTCTAATAAACGCAATTTATTATCTTTTTTTCTGGCTTGATAAATCGCTTAACCCTCTGTCTACCAAGCAGTAACCCCCTGTATCCCGTCACATGGGGGAATTGTGAAAGCCACATATCTAAAGAAAATAAAAAATAAGCTAAAACTAAGCAGCAAAGTTCCAAGCCATGTCCAGTTCAGTCAGAAACATATCAAAAACTGGAGGCGGGGCTAGGCTGGTCTGCAGAAGGGGAAGGAAGGCTCCACCCTCGAAACCTTGTCTTCTGATATATTTTGCCTTCCAATGGAAGATCAGTCCCCATGATACCTGTATTCCATATTGGACGAAAGAGAAAGTGAGCTTTTAAGTGCACCCCCTTATTGTAATGACACTCTTAGTGCAACATGTACCTTACTTAGCATTCACTGCTGCACTCAAAAGAGACTTGATTTCTCTTTCCAGAAATAAAAAGTATTATTATTTCCGAAACTTTACATCTGCTGGGACTTCTTATTTGTCCCACATGGTGCAACCTGCTATCTTCAGAATTGCTCCAATTTTGACTTAATACTTATATACCCCACTGAGTTCATGGAAGAAGACTTTAGTAAAATTAGTGGGAAGAACCCAGTTAACCGATGGGCTAGTTTGCATAGGGATAAGAATAACCAGAGCAGTGGTTCTCAGCTCCTGTCCTCAGGACCCACTAACAGGCCAGGACTTAAGGATTTATCTGCTAGAGCACATGTGCGGTGATCAGAGGCTCATTCACTTTGATTAACTCACCTGTGCTCTAACAAGGAAATCATCAAATCCTGGCCTGTTAGTGGGTCCTGAGGACAGGAGTTGAGAACCACTGAACTACAGGTCATTTTAAGGTCCTCATATCTAAATTATACAAGCTCTTGCGGCTCATAAATGACCATAAGATTTTACATAAGCCTTTTGTGCACACAATCTTTGTTATCTGCATGTGATTTAGTCTGAAAATATAGCATCTCAAACAATTACCTGGTAGGAGGAGGTTCGATGATTAAGAAACTGTTGACAATGCTCTGTCTGTGCAACTGGGAAACTACTCAATTTCACTGTGGGACATAATTTCATGTCCATGCTATGAGAAAAGTCTATCATCTTCAGAACATTGTCCATATCTGTGCAGGACGACACATCAAAAATCCTGTATGGGATAAAAATAATATTACTAATAACAATAATAAATTAATAAATACGTAAGACAAAACGTAAAATAAATTATGCGTGTCCAGCAATAATAGGCAAGGAGTTTACTGGCTGAGTATTCATTGTTTCTTGGGTTGTTAGTTGTATGGTGATATTAAAATAAGGCAGTGGTCTGACCTGTCATCCAGAAGGAGTGTGTCTGGTCTCAGGTCTCCATGCACGATCTCCACACTATGAAGTTTCTCCACTTGGCTCAGCAAGTTGTAGGCAACAAGCACAATGACTTCTTTGATGACTTCCTCGGAATCCTGAAAGATGTCCTGAGAAGAGGTGGAAGGAAAGTATTTTTCTTAGACAAGTACACAACATTTTCAAACTAACCATGAACAAACCAAAGTCATACATTTATCCAAACTCTCTAGATTCTGTGTTAAAGTTGTTTTTTGTAATCATTATTACTTGTACCAGTTTGTGTTTGGAAAATTCAGCAAAATCAAAGTATAAATATAAATTAACTAGTTGAAGAGCCCGTTACATGGGCCACAGTGCCACTGCCAAACCGGTTGCGGGGCAGTCATGTGCAGTAGAGACTGCCCACGCTGCAGCTGATACAGTGCCACCTGGTCGCGGTGCAGTCATGCTCAGTAGAGACTTGCTGCGCCGCGGCTGATACAAAGCTGGATGCTCCTTTGGAGCGCCCAGCTCTGTATCAGCCTCGTCACTGGCAGTCTATACTGCGCATGACTGCGTCGTTACACACGTTTTAACGAATTACTATATAGGATTGGGGATTTATGCACACAGCAAAAGTTTAGCAATTCAATGTTCATTAATTTAAATGGGGTTTTAACCCCTTAACTCTGAGTGCCAGAGGGGTACGCAACGCATTGCAAAGCAATGCGTTGCGTACCCCTCTGGCACTCAAAGGGTTAAATGCTGTAGGGTTTTATTTATTTAAATGGGGTTTAACCCCTTGAATGAAACGGAGGTCTCTAACACATTCCAGCACAATGCATTTGTGATCTCTCTAACATTCAAGGGATTAAAAGCCCCATTTAAAATCAGTGGGAATTTGGGGAATTGTATTTTTGCCATATGGTTTCCCAGGTTGGTTTGCCCAAGAATTGCTCCTCTTTCTCTCTGCACAAGATCCATACTGCATACAGTAGCAGAATCCACTATTATACATGCCACCTCCTGTCACCTATATATGTCATTACTGTAAGCTCATTATTAAAATTGGCATATTAGTTTAAAAAGGTAAAAGTTAATGAACTTTTTGTAATGCTATAATATATATATACCCAAAGACTTAAATTATTAAAAGGGATCTTTCACCCCTTTACAACTTTGCCTAAATAGTATTGTCACATATTGTAGATAATGAAAAGTGTATACATTTAAAGAAAAGAAAAAAAAAAAAAACCCCCGCTTGTTTGGCAAAATTAAAAGAATAAATACAACCCTGTACCTACTTCCGTGCAGACTGCGGTTACCTGATCTGTACCGCAGTCTGCGCCTCTCTATCCAGCCTCCTCCGATGACGGAGGCTGTCTTTAAGCTGGAGCGCACTCATTGGCCAGAAATCAATCTCTGCCAATGAGAGCGCTCCAGCTTACAGACAGAAAGCCTCCATCATCGGAGGAGGCTGGAAAGAGCTGTATTTATTCTTTTGACAAACAAGCGTTTTTTTTTTTTGTTTTGTTTTTTTTAATGTATACACTTCTTCATTATCTACGATATATGACAAAACTATTTAGGCAAAGTTGTAAAGGGGTGAAAGATCCCCTTTAATAAATAGTAAGTATGCAAAGGTTGTGTATTTGTTGAATGCTCACTCACCTCAACACTAAACCGGTTGATATCCTTGTAGAGATTTATACAGCCATCCTGAAAGAGGTAGCAGTTATTTTGCCCAACAAAAACAGTTTCAAAGATGTCTCCAAGACGCTCCTTCAGTTGCAGTGTAATGTAGAAATCCCATGGAACTGGCTGGTAGTCCACCTACAGAAGAATGTGGTCAATAATCTCTGCAAATGAATGCCTACTTAAAGTAGAACACCTTTTAAGAAACTAGATAATCTTGGAAGAGGTTACAAAAATCATCTATATGTTAGATTTTTTTAATAGCTAATGAAATATTTTGCACAATTTGTGTCTATGTAAATTAGACAGTACTGGACGGCACAGCTGCGTACCAGATTGCCGAAGACATGCAGAATGTTATTACCTGGCACATGGCTATGTCAGTTAGTACTGACAAATAAATAAAGCTTAATAGCTCATAAGCTATTATTTTAAACAAAAGAGGATTTTAGTGTAATTTCCACTAAATCCTTTTCTCTTAGTCCATGTGGAACGCAGAAACTATGGGGTAAAGTTAACTTCTCCTGGAGGACAGGGCACTGTCTTGCCTAATCTCAGTTTCAATGTACAGCAAAGTGAAAAAATATAAGCTAGAGGAAAGAAGGAAAACCCCCGAAGAGGACCCCTCTCTCTGTCCAGGGACGTAAACATCATGCTTTTTTTTCCCCCAAGTTGAAGTCCTGTCTTGCACACAGACTAAGAGAAAAGGATTTAAAGGGATAATAATACTTAAAATGTAAAACAAAAAAACAAAAAAAAAAAAAAAAGGATTTTAGTCTTACCTGTTAAATTCTTTTCTCTTAGTCCATACAGGTTACAGGTAGGCGATCCACCCCTTTAATTATAGGCAGGAACAATTCTAGAATTGTATGCAGGGGGTGGAGCCTACCTTCCCTCCTTGGCTGTAGCTAGCCAACCAGTTCCAGAAAGATTTGAGACACTAACTATTGACTAGATAGACTCCTGTGAGCACAACCCCGAAGGACTCCCATGGTACGCCACAGGACAGCCATGCATAGTCCCTTGACAGGGTGGGAGACCAGTACCCTGTATGGACGAAGAGGAAGGATTTAACAGGTAAGACTAAAATCCTTTTTCCTCTGTCGTCCAATACAGGCTACTGGTAACTCTGGGATGGCCAACCATTGAGTTTCCCAGAGGTGGGAAGGAAGGCAAGGACCAGACGCAAGGCCCCCAAAGTCACCAGAGCAGATATGAACCATCAGATCAGAGATAGCCCAACAAACAACGGACACTGAACAGGGGTAACAATACCCCAATTGTTACACAGCACACTGAACTAGAGCCAACGGGACTCAAAAGTGAAGGAAGAACCAAGAACCAAAGAAAATCCTAGACAGGGAAGACTGCCTTCAAGTTTTTTTACTCCCAAAGCTGGCGTAAGCCGATGCCAGCACATCAACAAGGTAATGCTTTGAAAAGGTGTGCACAGACGAACAGGTGGCAGCCTTTCACAACTGATCAGTAGAGGCCTGATTCTTGTACGCCCAAGAGGCCCCAATAGATCGAGTAGAATGAGCCGTGACCCTGAAAGGGACAGGCTTCTTCCTCAGCTCATAAGCCTTATGAATAGTGGACTTGATCCAAGAAGCAATAGTCACCTTGGATGCAGGTCTTCCTGCCCTAGGACCCTCAGGAATGACGAACAATGCGTCTGATTGCCTGATAGACTCAGTGCGATGTACATAAAACTTGAGACAACGAATACGTCTAACAAGTGGAGATCCCTCTCCTTGTCAGAGGTGGGGTCAGGGCAGAAAGAGGGCACCACAACCTCCTGATTGATGTGGAACGCCGAAACCACCTTCAGGAGAAACTCCTGAGAGGTGCGAAGCACAGCCTTGTCTTTGTTAAACACCAAATAGGGTGGCTTACAGGACAGAACATGTAACTCCGTGACACAACGACAAATTCTAATTAGATTTCCTGTTAGATTCTAATGGAAAGTCAGAGACATACAGTTCTCCATAGAATGTGATAGAAACTGCCTGTCACTTCCTGTCAGTTAGAACTATCAGGAAGTAAACACAGTAAATTCACTTCCTGATTATTTAAACTGCTATAAATTTTGAATAAAACATCTGACAGCGATGGGAGTGACCTTGTTTTATTCAGCAAGAAAAGCTATATAAAATGTGTGTTTTCATAAATAAAAGTTTACTGCTCCTTAAAGTGATAGTATTACTTCAAAATTACTATCCCTCATATTGTCCCCGATAATGCAGTTGGATTAACCAAGAATTTCTTAACTTTGCCTTCATACACAAGGCCCAATCATTTCCTGTGTTTGTTACCAGGCAAGAGACAAAAACACTGTTACCAACCTTGAGTGCAACTCCTTTCATGTCTCCCATATCACAGTCTGCTGGGACCCCCATATACAGCCTGTTGTTTGGACTGAGCACAACTTCAGTTTTAAGACAGAATGTTTCGCAGCCTGTAAATAAAGATATGTCACCTCATACACTACTATAACCAAACACTGAAGAATTCAAACATTAAACAGGCATGTATCTGGTTTTCAGTTACATATGCACAAAATAAGAGCAGAAGGCAAAAAAATGAGCAATTGTGGAGTAAATAAACTGCACCATAAGGGAGAAAGAAATATTCCTATTCATTTAAGTGGGACTTTTAACATTTTGAATGTTAGCGAGAACTCCAAATCCTTGTGAAGCACAGCAATACAAACTTTTCTGGCACTCAGAAGATTAAAAGCACCATTAACACGGAACTATCACCTAAATTCAAGCTTTTCTAGTAGGTTTTAATAGTTAACCCAACATTAGAGCTGGGTGTATTTAAAAAAAAAAAAAAAATAGCTTAGAAGTGCAGATATTAGCCCATCAAAATCGGGCACTTCAGCGTTCTGCAGGACTGAATGTCCCGTTTGACTTCCCAGCTGCCCCAGGAACCCAGGAAACACGTTCACACTCCCCTTCGAAGCTGGGTTTCTGTGCTGTACCGTTACAGCAAACTCTGTGTACAATGCTACTGGGATTGCAACCTGTAATACAACTACATACAACCTCAGGAGCATTGTACGCAGAGTTTGCTGTAACGCTACAGCACAGAAACCCAACTTTGAAGGGGAGTGTGAACGCGCTCCCTGGGGCAGCTGGGAAGTCAAGCAGGACATTCAGTTCCAGAGAAAGCAGAAGTGCCCGATTTTGATGGGCTAATATCTGCACTTCTAAACAATTTTTTTTAAAAATACACCCAGCAATAATGTTGGGTTAACTATTAAAAGTCACTAGAAAAGCTTGAATCTAGGTGATAGTTCCGCTTTAAAGCAATAGGATTTTGAGATTTTATTCAAACTCCCCCCCCCCCATGGTGCAGTTGGTTTAATACACCAAAGCCTATTAATTAAATGCTCTTCTATTTTGAAAATAGTCATACACCTTATATTTTAAATGGTAATTATGCACATATGAATCTGCAGACTTTGTGCAAATCAAGGAGAAACTTGGATGCATCATCTACAAGGCCTTGGCATTTATTCAAGAAAGAAAAATAAATAGTGTCCCTATATCTTTCAGAGATGCCATCTTGAGGATCTGTAGTTATATGCCACCTCATAGCACATAAAGAGATGAAAGGTCACACAGAAAGTAATAACCAAGTAATTCTGGGAGAAACTTGGTTATTGCATCATAGAGAACAAATAAATATTCCCAAGCCCACTGATTTTAAAGGGGCTTTTCAACACAGTTGGGGAAGAGAGCAGAAATCTATTAAATAAGGTAATTATTCTTGTGACTAGCTCTACTAAGCAGCTAGTCGCCAGATGGGGACTTAGTGAAGCTAAAGATTGTGTTGGGTGGAAGTTCCCCTTTAATCTTTGGAGACTGACGGCCAGGTTAATGCAGTCTGCGCACCTGCAACGTCAGCCCCTTCCAGTGCCTTTTGGCACAGTAATGGAGACCAGGACTGACAGAGTAGGTGCTGATGCCTGGCTTCCGGTCTCGGAAGATTAAAGTTTTCTTTAGACGTAAGATAACTATTATTAAGCTAGTCGCCATCTGCCTAATTACTGAAGGGCAACTTTAACTATGGTGGTAGTTTCTCTTTAAAGATATGTTTGTATAAAAAAAAAATCAAAAATAAATAAATACATATAATTCAGGGCTTAAAACTTGAAGTCTTTTACTTCTAGCCAGACCTAAAAAGTTACTCGCCACTGCAAGCCATAACATACCCACCAGGGCTGAATTTCTACTCGCCAGGGCTAAATTTTCACTCGCCATTGGCTAGTGGAAACATTTTGACATTTCTAGTGCAGGCAGCCAATCAAGCAGAGTAGTTACTTATTGTAGGTTTGCCAGAGTTGTGATAGAGAGGGCAATGTAAAGAAATGTGAAAGGGTTATATGCACAGAAGAAGTGTGTAGTTATTCTGAGTCAAACTAACTCCACCATAGGAATGACACACATTTTAAGATTCCCTTTAGGGTTTTTAACTCACTGAATACTTGAGAAGCCTTGCAATTCACTGGAAACCTCTCAGGAATTCAAGTGATTAAAAGCCTCATTTGAGTCATTGGGAATTTTTGTGTGTTCCTTATGGTGCATTTGGTCTGCCCCAAATGACTCAGGCTTCTTTTGTGCTTAAAGGAGAACACCTACTAATAATAACCCACACCCCTCCACATACACACATCTTACTATGGCCAGGGAATCTGAACAGACCATATGACTTTTGCCCTTGGCTGCTTGGTTCAAGAGATAATATATGCCATGTCCTTCAAGGAGGACATAATAGATGGTAGGAGGTCCACAGGACTTCAAACTATGTTTACAGCACAAGGTAACGTTAATCCTCCTGGGCACTAAAGAGTTAAATAGGGTCATGCACTCTTCCTGCTTCAGTAAGAAACTATGACTAGCAGATCAATCTTCCTGGACATGACATTCAGGAATTAATGAAGATATCTCTTGAACAAAGGCACAAGGACAACATTCAGAGTGGTCATTAGGATCTTCTAGCAAAGTAATGTAAGTAAGGGTGTTAATATTGGGTGGTAGTTTTTCTTAACCCATTAACGACCCTTGACGGTCATAGCACGTCATGGGTCGATCTGAGTTAATGACCCATGACATACTATGACCGTCATGGAATTTCGGGCTCCCCTCGCGGCTGCACGCTGTTCAGGGAGTCTGGAATCGAAATAATAATAATAAAAAAAAGCTCCGTGGTCCTTTAGTGACCGCCGCATGCCTGCGCGGCCAGTCGTTAAGGAGGTAAAGGCCCAAAGTCT
Source organism: Rhinophrynus dorsalis (assembly GCA_037306005.1). Classification (NCBI taxonomy): domain Eukaryota; kingdom Metazoa; phylum Chordata; class Amphibia; order Anura; family Rhinophrynidae; genus Rhinophrynus; species Rhinophrynus dorsalis. Next base: position 27,275,803 of record CM074728.1, read on the forward strand.
TATGAGAAAGAAAGGTGGGTCTTAATGCTCGGCTTAGCATCCAATAACCGCTATCCTGGTTGGCAACCGTATTTCTCTTACCCAGCTCCACCTCTTCATGCTCCTTCATGACAGGCATCAATCCCATCTCGTGGTGAATCTCAGGAGAAGTCAGTAGATCTGACAGAGGCTCTAGCAACTGTCTGTGCAGCTCACCACTTTCTACAGCTTGGGGGGACTCTTCTGAAAACACAACACAAAATCATCAGATCATCTCAATGCAAATAAAGGCCAAGTAGAAGAGATGAAGGTATCACAGAAGTGTTTCCTTTTGGAGGTAATAGTAAGTTTTCATCTTAGAGCATAATCATTTCTGGTTTGAAGGCTGCGATTTCATACAAAGATGTGGTACAGCTATGGAAACCTGGTTTGTTTCAAGATATGCAAATCTATTTTGGGAAGCTAACATACTCTATCCCAACTCTGAACAAAGCCTGTCCCTATATTCAAGATATATGGATCTTTGTTTGTGTGGAAAGATGGGGAGACAGGTCTACTGGAGTTTCTGCAGATCATCAATAGCAACAATCTAGGGTTAGATTTTACACCTGAATCTAGTCCAAAATCTGTATTTTCCCTGGACTTGGAAATAGAGACATAAGGAGATAATAATATTATAGTCTTACCTGTTAAATCCTTTTCTCTTAGTCCATACAGGTTACTGGTAACTTTGGGTAGGCAATCAGCCCCTTTAATAGGCAGGAACAATTCTGAGGAGCGACTGCTGGGTGGAGTCTACCTCCTCTCCTTAGCTTGCAGCTAGCCAATCCCCAACCAGTAAGATCTGCAGACTAACTATTGACTAGGTAGTAAGAAGGTAAAGGAAGACTCCTGTGAGCATGAACTTGAAAGGACCCCCACGTTCTGCCGCAGGAGAGCCAAGCATGGTCCCTTGACAGGGTGGGAGATCAGTAACCTGTATGGACTAAGAGAAAAGGATTTAACAGGTAAGACTAAAATTCTATTTTCTCTGTTGTCCAATACAGGTTACTGGTAACTTTGGGATGTCCAACCATTAAGTTCCACAGGGCGGGAAGAAAGGCAAAGACCAGGCGCAGGCCCCCAAAGTCACCAGAGCACCAATGAACCTACAGATCATAAATAGCTCAACACTAACCGCAAAGTGTCAACGGACACTGAACAGGGGTAACAACACCCCAGGAACTTTTACACAGCACACTGAACTAGAGCCAACAGGACTCAAAAGTGAAAGAGTACTGAGGGACTAATGAGATCCTAGACAGGCAAGGCTGCCTCCAGGATCTTCCTCCCAAAACTGGCATCAGCCGATGCCAGCACATCCACACGTTAGTGTTTAGAAAAGGTGTGCACAGAGGACCAAGTGGCCTCCTTGCTTAACTGATCAGCTGAGGCCTGGTTCTTGTAGGCTCAAGAAGCCCCAGTAGACCTCGCAGAATGAGCTGTGACCCTAAAGGGAACAGGCTTCGTCCGAAGTTCGTAAGACTTACGAATCGTGGACTTGATCCAAGAAGCGATGGTAACCTTGGAAGCAGGCTTCCCTGCCCTAGGACCCTCAGGAATGACAGAGTATCAGACTGCCTCAAAGACTCAGTGCGATGCACATAGAACTTGAGACAATGCACAACATCCAACAGATCCCTCTCTTTCTCAGAAGTAGGGTTAGGACAGAAGGAAGGGACCACAATCTACTGATTAAAGTGGAACTCAGACACCACCTTCAGAAGAAACTCTTATGGGGTGCGAAGCACCGCCTTTTCCTTGTGAAAGACCAAAAAGGGGGGTCTACAAGACAGGGCATGCAGTTCCGCAACTTGGCGAACAGAAACAATCGCAAGGAGCAAGGCCATCTTCCACGTCAGCAGACACAGAGGAATGGTAGCCAAGGAATCAAAGGGTGGAAGCTGGAGAACTCCCAAAAACAGGTTAAGATCCCTCTGAGGAACAGGGGACTCAAACACCGGACAGGTATGAGCAACACCTTGGAAGAAAACCTTGACATCAGGAATGATAGCAAGACACCTCTGAAAAAAGACAGCTCAGAAGTCTGAACCTTAAGAGAACTCAAACGGAGACCCTTATCAAAACACCATCCTGGAGGAAGGAAAGAACTGTAGGAAGGTCAAAATCCTGAGACAGGTCCTTGTCAGTGCACCAAGCCAGAAAAGTAGACCAAACTCGATGGTAGACCTTAGAGGAAACAGGCTTGTGAGCACAAAGCATAATAGCCACCACCCCAGAAGAAAATCATTTCTTCGTCAAATTGAGGATTAAATCTCCATGCCGTCAAAGCTAGATGAGAGAGGTCCAGAAGCTCTGGAAACCAAGCCTGTCGGGCCAGAACGGAGCAATCAGAATGACTGGGCAGTGCTCCAGTGTCAGCTTCCGAAGAACTCTGTTCAACAGGGGAATAGATGTAAGCCAGAGGAAACGTCCACTGGATCGACAAGGCATCCACTTGACAGAGTCTCGGGATCCGTCCAGCGAGAGCAGAACGTCGGCACCTTCCTGTTGTGCCTGGTTGCCATCAGGTCAATGCATGGAAGACCCCATTGCTGGATGATGAGGTTGAACACCTCTGGATGCAGCTCCCACTCTTCGCTGTCCACTGTGTATCGACTGAGGAAGTCGGACAGAACGTTGTCTACGTCAGGAATATGAACTGCAGAAATGGCAGGGACATCCTCCTCTGCCCAAGATAAAATAGCCTTGACCTCTAGCCAAACTGCGAGACTTCTTGTGCCGCCTTGCTTGTTGATGTAGGCTACAGCTGTGGCGTTGTCCAACTGTACCGACTGGGCAATCCTCCAGTTGCCGTGTCCAGTGATGTAGCGCATGAAATATCGCCTGAAGAGCCAAGACGTTGATGGAAAGAGAGATTCCTCCTGAGACCACCGGCCCTGAACACTCAAGTGCCCCAGCACCGTTCCCCATCCGGAGAGGCTGGCATCTGTCGTCACTGTGGTCCAGAAGGGCACCAGGAAGGGTCTGCCTTTCAGGAGATTGTTCAGGTTGAGTCACCATGAGATACTCTGCTCCACTTGAAGAGGGAGAGACAGGGATCTCTCCAGGAGATCTGGATGGCCCTTGCAGGCCAGGATCAGAAACCTCTGAAGTTCCCTGGTATGAGCCATGGAAAACGGAACTGATTCTATGGTGGAAATGAACTTCCCCCACCAAGGAACAGAACTTCTTGGCCGGAACCAGATCCTGAAACAGGATAGCTTGGACCTTCAGCACTATCTGATGAGCCACTGCGTCCATCAGAAACACCATCCCTCTCGGAGTGTTGAAGAGAAGGCCCAGAAAGACCATCTTCTGAGAAGGAACAAGGTCTGACTTGTCCAAATTGATGATCCACCCGTGATGGGAGAGAGCATGAATACAGTGCTGCACCTGCCGGTGAAGGAGTTTCGGAGACTAGGCCTTCAGAAGGAGGTCGTCCATGTATGGAGTCACCCTGATGCTGTTCCGATGTAGGACGGAGATCAATGCTCCTAGGTCTCTGTTGAAGACTTGAGGAGCCATGGTCAGGTCAAAGGGAAGGGTGGAGAACTGGAAGTGCCCTTGGTCGCAAGCAAAGCGGAGATACTGCCGACTCTCTGGATGAATGGTGATGTACAGATAGGCATCTTGAAGATCCAGAGAGGCCAGAAATTCCGCAGGAGACATGACCACTTTCACCGTGTGCAGAGACTCCTGGAGGTACTGGGACCTGACCACAAAAGAGTTGAGATCCTTCAGATCCAAAATGGGGCGACAACCCCCATCCCTGGAAACCACAAAGAGGTTGGAGTAGAATCCCAAGACCCTCTCCTGAGGGGAAATTGGCTCCAGGACCGCCTTGTCTAGCAGGGCCTGAATAGCATCCTTGAAAAGGCATCTCTTTTATGCTCCCAAGGGAGAACGAGGAACAAAGGTCCTTGGAGGAGGAAGAGAGGGGAAGGGAATCCTGTATCCCGAGGACACCACTTGTAAAATCCAAGGGTCCACCACAGAGGCCTGCCAAGCTGAAAGGTAGTGGCGTAGGCGCTCACCTACCTGCGGGTGGGGACCCGGGTTCTGAGAGTCATGCAGAATGAGGTTTGGAAGCCTTGGGCTTTGTGGAGGACTTGGATCTCCATTGCTGATTAGGCTTGGAGGAGGAGTGCGGAGCCTGAGGGATTGTCTGGGTCGTTTGGCGCGAGTCTGCCTGGAAGGAACGAAAAAGCAGATTCTACTTAACAGTCGCCTTCTTCCTCAGGACCACTGGCAGGTGAGAACTTTTCCCTCCAGTGGCCTCGCTGATGAGATCCTTGAGCTCAGGCCCAAACAGGGAGGATCCCTGAAAAGGCAAAAACAGGAGAGCCTTCTTGGAGGCCGTATCAGCCGACCAGATCTTAAGCCAAAGAGTCCTTCTGGCTACCACAGACATGGTAGATGTCCTGGTTACCATACATACAGCGTCAAACAGGGAGGCAGAGACATAATGCTGAGCCTCAGCAATGTTAGCGAGAAGTCGCAACATGTCAGATGTAGGGGCTCCCTGACGGACAGCAGAATTGAGCTGTTCAGTCCAAACAGCAACAGCTCTATTTACCCATGCATCAGCAAAAGTAGGGCGAAGGGCAGAGCCTGCCGATGTAAAAATAGCCTTGAAAGAAGTCTCAAGCTTCTTGTCAGTCCAGTCTTTGAGAGGAGAGGCATCAGCCACTGGCAAGACAGTTGATTTAGAAAGCCTGGAAACTGGGGCAATCACTTTGGGGGGGGGGGGGGATGAACCCACTGAGTCAGGGCAGTTTCAGAAAATGGGTAAAGTTTAGCAAACTTCCTAGACACAGAAGGTTTCCTGTCTGGAAATTTCCACTCCTCTGACACCAAACGGTCAAGGGTGAGATTAGGTGGAAAGCAAGCATGGGTCCTAACAGGCTCCTGGAAAACATCAGAAGGGTTAGAAGACGCTTCCTGCTCCAAGGGAATGTTCAGGGTGGACAACACAGCCCTGATCAGGCCCTTAGCCGAAGGAATGGGGTCCGCCTCAAAGGGGTCCCCAAAAAACTGAGATGAAGGAAGAGCTGAACAGTCATCATCATCAGAGTCCACCACCAATTCCTCCTCAGAGAAATCAGACATCAGGGACGCCCGGCGGTTTAGGCAGGGAAGAAATGGGGAAACATACACACCAGTATCCTTAGTCTTAGGTTTAGCCTCAAGGTCTAACTGAGTAGACATTCTCACAGAGTTAAAACGGTCAAATTATCAAAACACCCTCAAAACAGTGTGTATGATCATTAATGTGCACCAGAAACACTAAAACAAGACTTATCTGGTAGGCGATGGGTTAATCTGCGGAGGAGGGAAGGAAAGTCCAAGCCCTGCATAGGAATACTCGATCTGCGAATACACAAAATGGCTACCGCGACGGGAGCCAATCAGAAACTAACGAACGAAGCAGGAACTCATGGGAAATGTAGGTTTGCTAACAGAGAACCCCAACAGTGCCCGAAGCCCCCTAAAGCCCCCAGCATCCCCAGAAAGTTGACCGGATGACAGAGAAAAGGGAAAACACACAAAATGAGCCATCTCTGACCATGCTACGTGGAGCGATTGCAGAGATATGTCCCAAACTGTAAAGTCCAATAGAAGTGAATGGAGCAATGGCGTCTATGCAGTTAACGCGCGCCATAATGGCGCAGAACATAAAGTTAACAAGGTGAGTATCAAAATGTAAAACCACTCAATAGCCCACTAGAATTAAGCAGTAGACCCAATAAACACTGGTCCCAGTAGGGAGTGCCCAAAGCCCCTCAAAAATGTACTAACCAGCAGGGTTAAGTTACCACAGAAACTTGCTTCAAACACCTCACAGACATACAGAATAAACCCAGTGAGTGCATGAATATGTAATAGGAACTCCAAATGAGACCCCTGTGCGGAGGGAAAACAAGGGACATGTGGACATCAGCACTCAAAGGGTGCTCACCTTTTTCAGCAGGTCTTCTGTCTTCAGATTACCATATATCAAGAAGAAGCCTCAGTGGGCAACTCCTGGGGAAATAACTTGCAGCCAATATTTTCCCCCCAGGGCTTAGGTCCACAAAAGCAACTGGTAAACTGAGCTATCCGCATTTGGGTGATAGGAATTGTCAGTGATGGTAACCCGCCTAATGGTGGTTTTCCATATCGAACAGAAAAATAATAAAAAGCTAAAACTATAGCAGAACTGTTCTTTTGACCAAGGAGCAAATCTTACTGGTTGGGGATTGGCTAGCTGCAAGCTAAGGAGAGGAGGTAGGCTCCACCCAGCAGTCACGTCTCAGAATTGTTCCTGCTTATTAAAGGGGCTGATTGCCTACCCAAAGTTACCAGTAACCTGTATTGGATGACAGAGAAAGGATTATTATAACAACAGATAAGAAGGATGTAGATGTAAATAGTTACATCCAGCTACCATTGGGCACATAAAAAGATTGGTTGAGAGGTATACCTTATAACCAGTTTCAAAGACTCAAAAGAAATGACAACACAGAAGAGGATTTTCAGGCTTAAGCAGGGTATATGAAAGAACAGTTTGAAGAAAGGTTATGAAAGAAAATGGACTGATGAGGCACTGGAAGGAGTCCAGTGTATACCCAGTGAAGATTTACTGAAAGGGAAAGAAGAGAAGAAGGGCAAAATAAAGTCCATGTAGTTCACTTTTTTAGTAAATTATGCTCAGCTGCAGGTCAGTTGAAAAGGATTCTTTTTAAGAATTGGAAGGATTTGGAAGGGGGTGGCTAGAGAACAGGAGTAAGCCCCTCAACACAAAAAATAAATAAATCGAAAGATTTTAAGGGCTATCTGGCCGAAAGTATGTGGAGTCTATCTACTAAGATATCCATAGTTGGAGAAATCTTAGTGCATTGGCTGTATATAATAACATAAGACTTGAACAAGTGATATCACCGGAGAAGTTATCTCCACTTTATCATGCCTTTGTGCATCTCTCACCTTGACTGGCATGCCAGCATTTTATACATATATGTATGCAATTCAATTCATCAAATATACTTTAGTAACTGCACTACAGGTTATGTGATCTACCTACTGGAGTATCCCTATAATCTCCAGTATGTTGGAAGGACTATTAGACCTGTGAAAGAGTGCTTTTGGAGCATACAGGGAACATTTTGGAAGGATGTATAATGCACAGTGTCCTCAGGCATTTTATGAAAAAAAAAATAAGGATGTAGCTGGCCTGCACACACTCACTCACGCACGCATGGAGGGGAGGTGACAGCTTGACTAAACTGGCATGATATGAGAGTGTTTTGGTTGTATATGTTGCAAGCTAGTTTACCCAGTGTTCAAAATGAGGAGATGGACTTATGGTGCTTTTGAGTACACCTTTCCTTTGGGATCCGTTTTTCAAGCTCTTTTTAGGTTTCCTTTTTTCCATATTGCCATTTTGGACAGTATGTGGTCAAGTAGAAGCGCCTCAGATAATACATCATAACCTACATAAAGCAATTATAGCCAAGTTTTGCATAAGCAAGATCTTGGAAACTTTGTGAGTACCCTTCTTGAGGTGACTTGGTGGTGGTGTGTTGTACCGAGGTTTATTTGCACTAGCCCTTTTGTTTTTGCAGTATATCGTTTGGATCTTGCCACCTTTTTGAACAATGGAACTACATCAGCTTTCCTCCAATTGCTGGGCAATATGCCTGATGAAAGTGAATCAATAAATATAAGTATAATGGTCTTGCTAATTCTGAACTAAGTTCCTTAAGTACCCTCGGGTGTATACCATCAGGTCCAGGTGCTTTATTCACCATAACCCTTTCCAGTCTCTTTTGGACTCCTCAGTAAGCCATGTCCATGATGGAGGAAATTCTGTGGTTTTGTTTGTTTGCCCATAGTCTGTCATGGTTGCTTCCTTTGCATATACTGAAGCAAAGAATGTATTTTGGGTGTCACCCACAGCCTTACCCTCACTAATCAATTCACCTGTCTCAGACTTAAGAGGACCAATATCAACCTTAACCTTTTTGTTATTAATATACTTGTAGATTTGTTTAAGATTTTTCTTGCTCTCATTTCAATATTTCTAATTTTGATGGTGAAGCAGTCTTCAGCCTGTGAACAAAGAAAGCATGGCTTCCGAAGGAGCCTTGAGTAAATGGTTGTTCAAGTAAAGAGACAAGGATACGCCTTTGAGCATGGAATGCTACCAGAGTCGCTATGACCTTCATAAACATCCTTGAAGCAGATGAAAGCCAGAAGGGAAGAGCAGTATCTAATGGGGATAATACAGCCCATTATCCAAGCGTAAAAATGAAACAGAAGTCTAAAAAGTAAGAGAAAAGTGCCACCTCTTCTTCTAGCCGAGGCAGGTCACTTGAAACTGAGGGTGGTGGTGGGGAGTCTACAACTCAAAGGCCCTGCTCTCTGGAGGACGGAACTTTACCTCTATGATTCCAGTGCACCACACTGCATATGATCAGTGCAGTTTTGAGGTCAGCTCATACCAATAGGATGCCATTTTACTCAGGAGGCCTCAAGATAGCTAAACCCATGGTTTCCAAAACACTTTTTTTCCCTTATATTGCCATCTTCCTCCAATTTCATAGCAAATCTGCCTTGGTGTATAAATACAAATGATCAGTCCCTGAAATTTGAATGTAGCTCGGTCACTTTAACTGGTCCACCTGTGCTCATTCTGGGGTATCTTGAAAACATGCATTCTTGAGGACCAAGGTTGGCTACCCTATGCTGTACACTCAGAGCCAGGCTTTTCTACAATGTTTTACTGTCTTTTTTGCATCACACCTGTTTTACACAGTCGCGCTCGCTGCTTTCACAGTCCCAAACAGAAAACTCTTTGGAAACACATTTAGACAGATCCTTGTCACCGATATAACATTGCAAATAAATACGTATAAGCAACCTGACTTTACATATTATGCACTCGCAGGATATGTAAAGTCAAAATAAAGTGGAACGGTCCTTTAAAAAATATTTTAGGATATTAATAGAAGGAATGATATAGAGAAGCACAATTAACCTCTTGGATGGTAAATATCTCTGCTATGCATTGGAAGGATATATGTATTGTGGGTAGCACATCAATGGCACCAAGCTCTGGCAGACTTATAAACACTTGGATTACACACACACCTATCATCTCAGATGCCAACTCAAGTTTCTCTGGGACTGGCAAGGTCTTGGAGCTGAATATACTGGTGGTGCTGGAGACTGAGGAGACCGAGGAGCGGGTGTCTTCTTGGCTTGCTTCTAAAATTGGGCTGAATATAAAAGAGAACAACAGCTAAGCAGTCTAAACATTTAGATTTGAAAAACTATTTAGTTCACTAAAAGGGAGGGAGGACTGAATGAAACCACTTAGATGTAAGTGGGTGCTAAAGTAAGCTGACCAGACATTCCCTTTAACTGGGTATAGGCATATTTCAGGCGTGCAGCCCTGCGGTGTGCATTTTTCATACCCTTCCCTGGTTAAAGGTGAGGTCTGGTCACCCTATATTAAGCCTTCTCCAACACATCACAAAGTAATGCATTATACAATTATCTAGCATTCTAGGGGTTAAAGAAACATTAAAATAATGAATAATAAACATTGCAGGGCTTTATGTCATTACTATAACAAGAATATGAGAAATGCATCTTTCAAAAAGTTATTTATACAGATCAAACTATTTTGTTTGGTTTTGAAGTTGAAAATCTTCTTAACAGCTGGCACTGTTGCTCTTGCTGTCCATGAAGAGCTTTCAGTTGTCAAGCAAGTTCCCCAAAAACCACAAAATGAACATCGCCACCTGGTGATCACAAATAATTTCATTTTGTGTTGTACATGTTTCAGCTGTAGTAAGTTCTCAGCAATCAAAGTACCCTAGTTTTTCTCTGCAGGAATAAAATCTCTAAAAAGTTATACTATACTGTACATATTTTTCATAATTAGATTTCATTCTCCTTTAAGAATCAACAGTCTGCGCTAAACTGACATTTTTCATTAGAAAAAAATTAAATTAGTGTATTTTGGATTATTTCTATTACATGTACTGGATTTGATTTGCAAGACTAACTAACCTAGTCATGGATTCCATTACAAATGATAAGAGGATTTTAGTCTTACCTGTTAAATCCTTTTCTCTTAGTCCATACAGGTTACTGGTAACTTTGGGTAGGCGATCCACCCCTTTAATTGTAGGCAGGAACAATTATAGAATTGTATGAAGGGGGTGGAGCCTACCTTCCCCCTCCTTGGCTGCAGCTAGCCAACCAGCTCCAGAAAGATTTGAGACACTGCCTATTGACTAGATAGTGGAAGGGAAAAAACTCCTGTAAGCATCACCCCGAAGGACCCCCACGGTCTGCCACAGGAGAGCCAAGCATGATCTCTTGACAGGGTGGGAGACCAGTAACCTGTATGGACTAAGAGAAAAGGATTTAACACGTAAGACTAAAATCCTCTTTTCTCTGTCGTCCAATACAGGTTACTGGTAACTCTGGAATGTCCAACCATTAAGTTTCCCAGAGGCGCGAAGAAGGCAAGGGCCAGGCACAAGGCCCCCAAAGTCACCAGTGCATCTATGAACCAACAGGTCAGAGATAGCCCAACAAAAATTGAAGTGTCAACGAATACTGAACAGGGGTGAAACACCCTACGATCTGATACACAGCACACTGAACCAGAGCCAACAGGGCTCAACAGTGAAGGAAGCACCAAGAACCGAAGAAGATCCTAGACAGGCAAGACTGCCTCCAGGACCTTCCTCCACATCCACACAGTAGTGCTTCGAAAAGGTGTGCACAGACGACCATGTGGCCGCCTTGCACAGCTGATCAGCAGAAGACTGATTCTTGTAGGCCCAAGAGGCCCCAATGGACCTGGTGGAATGAGCCGTGACCCGGAAGGGAACATGCTTATTCCCCAACTCGTAGACCTACGAATAGTGGACTTGATTCAAACCCTACTTTGTATTCTTATCTTGATAAAAGTGACTGAAAATGAAGGCCATTATCTGATTGGTTAAGCATAGCAACATTGTCCCAAGCACTAATTTGCATTCTAATCTTGATAAGTGTCTGGAAGTGTATATAAGCAGTGTTTTTAATCAATAAAGCTGTGCTGTTCTACCCTCCTTAATACAAGTCTCGGCTGTATTTCTGGAGGGGACTTGGGCTGGGGGTTCTCACCTTAGCCACTGCAGAAGGAAATTCGCTTGCCTCGCCGGTCTACTGGCGTAGGGCCACTGGAAACCCCACCTAGAATTCTGCAGCTAAATTCACTAGCTCTGCCAGTCTGCCAGGGGGCAGCATCCAGTTGTTCCTGCCTGAGTATCCAGGACCTCCAGGAAGCAGCAGGGCTCCAGCCGGCTGGGGAAGAGGGGCAGCAGCAGAGGTGGTTCAGGAACAGACGACCCCAAAAGGGTCCGGTAAATCCTGGTATGGTCACAGTGGTTTACAAGAAAGAGCTTGCAACTCTGCAACACGGCGAACAGATACAATCGCCAGAAGAAAGGCCATTTTTCACGTCAAGAGACGTAGAGGAATAGTAGCCAAGGACTCAGAGTGGGGACATTGAAGAACACCAAAAACCAAATTAAGATCCCACTGAGAAGCAGGGATCCTGAAGACAGGACGAACATGAGCAACGCCCTGGAAGAAAACCCTGACATCAGGAAGGATGGCAATGCACTTCTGAAAGAAAACAGAAACCGCAGAAGTCTGAACTTTAAGGGAACTCAAACTTAGGTGCTTATCCACGCCGTCCTGCAAAAAAGCCAGGACAGTAGGTAGATCAAAATCGTGGCACAGATCCCTGTCAGCACACCAAGACACAAAGGTCGACCAGACACAGTGATAGATCTTGGAAGAAACAGGCTTACTGGCACAAAGCATAGTAGCCACCATACCAGAAGGAAAACCTTTCTTCTTCAGAATTGAGGATTCAACTTCCAAGCCGTTAAAGCAAGCTGGTGAACATCCTCCTTCCACAGGTAACCCTGCAGAAGAAGATCTGGACAGCAAGGGAGCCGAAACGGCTCTGCCACAGATAGATCCAGAAGCTCCGGAAACTGAGACTGACGAGGCCAGTACGGAGCAATCAGGATGACTGGACAACATTCCAGTCATAATTTCCGTAACACCCTGTGCAACATGGGAAGGGGAGGAAAGATGTATGCCAGAGGAAACATCCAAGGAATGGACATTGCATTCACCGCCAGAGCCAGAGGGTCTCTCCACCGAGAGCAGAACACTGGAACCTTCCTGTTGTGTCTCGTCGCCTTCAGGTCGATGTAAGGGAGGCCCCATCGTTGAACAATGAGTTGGAACACCTGAGGGTGCAACTCCCGTTCTCCGCTGTCTACTGTGTGACGACTGAGGAAGTCTGCCATGACATTGTCTACGCCTGGAATGTGCACTGCGGATATGGCAGGAACGTGTTCTTCTGCCCAGGACAAAATAGCTTTGACCTCTAACCAAGCAGCGAGACTTCTTGTTCCGCCTTGCTTGTTGATGTAAGCCATGGCCGTGGCGTTTTCGGATTCCACTCAGACTGGACAGTCTTCCAACTGAGACACCCAATGTCGCAGGGCATTAAATATCACCCGAAGCACCAATATGCTGATCAAAAGGAGGGATTCCTCCGGAGACCACCTCCCCTGAGCGCGGAAGTGACTCAGGACCTCACCCCAGCCGGAGAGGCTGGCATCCGTCACCTTGGTCCGGAAGGGAACCAGGAAGGACTTGCCCTTCAGCAGGTTGGACAGGTCGAGCCACCAAGACAAGCTCAGTTCCACATGAAGAGGAAGGGAAACAGACGTCTTCCGATGATCCGGTCGACCATTGCACACCTGGATCAGGAACCTCTGGAGCGCCCGTGCATAGCAAATGGAACTGCTTCTATCGTGGATATGAACTTCCCCACCAGCGAAGACAGCTTCTGGACCAGAATCGGATCCTGAGACAGAATTGCTGAAACACTGTGGGTGATCTGGTGAGCCACCTCATCCAGGAGGAACACCATGCTCTTCTGAGAGAAGGCCCAGGAAGACCAGTTGCTGGGATGGGACAAGATCTGACTTGCCAAGTTGACAATCCACCCGTGATGGGTGAGAGCTTGAAGGCAGTGCTGAACTTGCTGATGAAGTAAGTCCGCAGAGGGGGCTTTCAAAAGCAAGCCATCCATGTAAGGCAGTGGTTCTCAACTCCAGTCCTTGGGACCCACTAACAGGCCAGGATTTGATGATTTTCTTGTTAGAGCACAGATGAGTTAATCAATGTGAATGAGCCTCTGATCACCACACCTGTGCTCTAGCAGAGAAATCCCTAAGTCCTGGCCTGTTAATGGGTCCCGAGGATCGGAGTTGAAAACCACTGATGTAAGGAATAACTCTGATGCCGTTCCGGTGGAGGATGAATATCAAGGCCCCCAGAACACTGTTGAAAACCTGAGGAGCCTTCGTCAGACCAAAGGGAAGGGCTGATAACTGAAAATGTCCTCTGTCACAGGCAAACCGGTGATACTGCCTGCTCTCTGGATGAATGGAAATGTGTAAATACGTGTCCTGAAGATCCAGAGAAGCAAGGAACTCCCCCTGGGACATGGCATTGCATCCACCGCTACAGCCAGAGGGTCTCGCCACCAAGAGCAAAACACTGGAACCTTCCTGTTGTGGCTCGTCGCCATCATGTCGATGTAAGGGGGATCCCATCGCTGAACAATGAGTTGAAACACCTAAGGATGCAACTCCCACTCTCCTCTGTCCACTGTGTCTCAACTGAGGAAGTCCGCCATGGCGTTGTCTACGCCTGGTATGTGCACTGCGGATATAGCAGGTACATGATCTTCTTTCCAAGATAAAACAGCCTTGACCTCTAACCAAGCAGTGAGACTTCTTGTTCCGCCTTGCTTGTTGATGAAAGCCACGGCCGTGGTGTTGTCAGACTCCACTCGGCCCGGAGAGTCTTCTAGCTGTGATGTCCAATGTCTCAGGGCATGAAATACTGCCCGAAGTGCCAAAATGATGATCAGAAAGAGAGACTCCTCCAGAGACCACCGACCCTGAGCGCTCAAGCGACCCAGGACTGCACCTCAGCCGGAGAGGCTGACGTCAGTCGTCACCTTGGTCTAAAAGGTCACCAGAAAGGACTTGCCCTTCAGCAGGTTGGAAAGGTTGAGCCACAATGACAAGCTCAGTTCCACATGAAGAGGAAGGGAAACAAATGACTTCCGAAGATCCTGTTGACCCTTGCACACCTGGATCACAAACCTTTGGAGCTCTCTGGTGTGTGACATGGCAAACGGAACCGCCTCTATGGTGGAAATGAATTTCCCCACCTCAGATGATAGCTTCTGGACTGGAACTGGATCCTGAGAAAGAATCGCTTAAACCCTGTTGGCGATCTGGTGAGCCACCTCATCTGTGAGGAACACTATGTTCCATGAGTGTCGAAAAGAAGGCCCAGGAAGAACAGACACTGGGATGGGACAAGATCTGACTTGTCCAAGTTGATAATCCACCAGTGACGGATGAGAGCCTGAATGCAGTTCTGAACTTGCAGATGAAGGAGTTCCGAAGAGGGGGCTTTCAGAAACAAGTCGTCCATGTATGGAGTAACTCTGATGCCGTTCCAGTGGAGGACAGATATCAAGGTGCCCAGGACATGGTTGAAAATCTGAGAAGCAGTCATCAGACCAAATGGAAGGACTGAGAACTGAAAATGTCCCCGGTTGCAGGCAAACCGGAGGTACTGCCGGCTCTCTGGATGAACGGCAATGTGTTAATACGCGTTCTACATAGTAACATAGTAGTTAAGGCTGAAAAAAGACATGCGTCCATCAAGTCCAGCCCATGCCAAAAACACCCCTGTTGATCCAGAGGAAGGAAAAAAAAATCCCACTGGAGTCATTTCCAATGTAGTCCCAAATGTGTGGGGGGAATTATTCCTTCCTGACTCCAACTGGTAGTCAAATAATTCCCCGGATCAATATCCTATTTGCTTTGAAGCCATCTGTCATAATTGTCAATATTGTTCTGTGCTAGATAGGCATCCATTGCTTTTTTGAATGCAGTTGCATTATCTGCAGCACAACATCCCGAGGCAAAGAATTCCATAGCCTTACCGCCCTTACTGTAAAGAATCCCTGCCTTTTTTTTTTTTAGTCTAAAGCGCCTTTCCTTTAGTCTTAATGGATGACCTCTTGTTCTTAGCTCAGCTCTTTGCATAATTAATTCATTGGACAGTTCTTTGTATTGGCCTTGAATGTATTTGTAAATGGTAATCATATCACCTCTTAGACGTCTCTTCTCTAATGTAAACAAACCCAGTTTGGCTAGTCTCTCTTTGTAACTCAGATCCTCCAATCCCTTTATCAGTTTTGTTGCACATCTCTGCACCTTTTCCAGTTCAGTAATGTCTTTTTTTAGAACAGACGCCCAAAATTGTACTCCATATTCTAGATGAGGCCTAACCAAGGATTTATACAGAGGTAGGATAATATTAGCATCTCTTGCTTCTACACCTCTTTTTATGCAGGCTAGTACCGTATTTGCTCTTGCAGCAGCTGAGTGACTCTGTACACTGCTGTGAAGTCTATCATCTATCAGTACTCCAAAATCTTTCTCTAATGAGGATTTCTGAAGATCCAGAGAAGCGAGGAATTCCCCCGGGGACATGGCAGCAATCACTGTGAGCAGAGACTCCTGGTGATAATGAGTCTGGGTCACAAAGGAATTGAGGTTCTTGAAGTCTAAAATAGGGCGACAGCCGCCATCCTTTTTGGTGACTACAAAGAGGTTTGAGTAGAACCCCGAACCCCTGTCCTGGAAAGGCACTGGCTCTTGTCCAGAAGAGCCTGAACAGCGCTGTCAAACAGACAGCGTTTCTCTATACCCTGAGGAGTATGAAAAGGACGAAAGCGAAAAGGAGGAAGAGAAATGAAAGGGATCTTATACCCTTCCGTCACCACCTGTAAAACCCATGGGTCTGTCACAGAGTCCTCCCAAACAGTGTGATAGTGTCGCAGACAACCACTCACAACAGAGTGCGGACCCGGGTTCGGCGAGTCATGCAGAAGAAGTCTTGAAAGCCTTGGGCTTGGAGGAGACCTTGGGCTTCCACTGCTGCTTGAGCTTGGAGGTATGCGGAGCTGAGGGAACCTTTTGGTTTGCCGGACGTGTCTCATTCTGAATAGGAACGAAAAAGCCGGTTACGTTTAAGAGGCAACTTCTTCCTAAGAACCAAGGGTAGAAGTGTACTCTTACCCCCAGTGGCTTCACTGATCAGATCCTTAAGATATGGCCCAAACAAAGAGGTACCCTGAAAAGGCAGGGAAAGTAAGACTTTCTTAGAAGCCGTGTCAGCAGACGAAATCTTGAGCCAAAGAGCTTGTCTGGCCACCACAGACATGGTAGAAACCCTAGCCATCATGCGAATGGCATAAAATAAGGCAGCAGAAACATAGTGTTGTGCATCACATATGTTGGCGAGGACACGCAACCTATCCGAAACAGGGGCATCCTGACAGACAGCCTTGGTGAGCTGCTCAGTCCAGACTGCAATGGCCCGGTTCACACATGCAGCAGCAAATGCTGGACGCATACCAGAACCAGTGGTGGCAAAAATAGACTTGAGGGAAACCTCAAGTTTCTCATCACTCCAATCTTTCAGAGCAGAGACATCAGACACCGGTAACGGAGTAGATTTGGATAGCCTGGAAATAGGGGCATCCACTTTGGGAGGATGAACCCACTGGGCAAGCCCGGCCTCAGAAAAGGGATAAAGCTTAGCAAATTTTCTGGACACAGAAGCTTTCTTGTCCGGGATTTCCACTCCTCAGACACAAGAGTGGGGTTAGGTGGAAAGTATGTAAGGGGCTTAGCAGGCTCCTGGAATACATCAGAGGGATCAGAAGGAACCTCTTGAACTAGGGGAATGTTAAGAGTAGCCCTGATTAGGCAGTATTGCCTGTCTACGGTCCTCTTCTTCTGTGGTTCTTAGTGTTTCCTTAAACTCTTGCACCCAAGCTGGCTCAATAGCATGGCTGGAAGGCCCTGGGTTGCTGCCAGGAACCTCAGAGCCTGCTGGGCAGAAATGACCAGAGAACACTCCAGGTAGTCCTATGTGACAGGAAGAGCAGTGCGCAATGGGGGATACTGAACCCCAGCTTCCTTAGTCTTAGGTCTAGTCCCTAGCTCCAGCGGTATAGACATTCATACATTGTCAAAATAACCAACTGTACAATGAATCACCCAATTGTAGTGTGTAAGATTGATATTTCACCCCAGAAACGCTAAATATAGACTGTTCTGGCAGGCAAAGGGTCAATCTGCAGAGGAGAAAAGGATTGTCCAAGCCATGTATAGGATACTTATTGAGAAAAGTGCCCAAAATGGCTGCCGTGACGGGAGCCAATCAGAAATTAGGCGCGAAACAAGCGCTCATGGGAAATGTAGTTTTTCCCAAAAAGTACCCCAAAACAGTGCCCGGAGCCCCCCAACACACTTGAACTATAAACCGGATGATAGAGCAAGGGTAGACAATTAAAATGAGCCCTCTCTGAATTCGCTGTATGAAGCGGTTCCAGAGATAAGTCCCAAACAGTGTAAGCCCATTGAAAGTGAAGGAGCAATGGCGTCCGTGCGGTAAAGCGCGCCTTAAAGGCGCAGAACATTAGTTTTTAATAAAATTAACCCCCAAAGTGAAAAGGTTAAAAATACATAGTAAACACATGTACAACATAAGAAAACACTACCCTATAAAGGAAGTGTCCCAAAACCCCCATTAAACTAGTCAAACCAGCAGAGAAAGGGTTAATATGCCATATAAACTGCTCCAATCACAGACATACACTTATATATACTATATATATATACATAAACACCCAATGAGTGCTGGAGTGCGCAATGAGAACTCCCAAATACAAGCCCAGTTAAGGGACACTGTGGGACAAGTGGACCTTCAGCACTCAAAGGGTGGCTCACCTTTCCTGCAGATCTTCTGTCTTCAGGTCACCAGGGAAAGAGGAGTACCTCAGAGAGGAATCCCCAGGGAATCACTTGAAATCAAGATTATTCCCTCTTCAGAGCTTAAGGTCCACCAAAATGCTCTGGCTACTGAAACTAGCCACTTTGGAGAGGGCATTGTCAGTCCTGGTAACCCGCCTAATGGTGGTATTCCATATTTGACAGAAAATAAAAAAGAAACTAAACTTGATTGAGAGATGTTCTCCACCTGTGTGTCTTACACAGGAACAAACAACTCTGGGGGCTGGACTGGATGAGTCACATTAGGAGGGAAGGGAGGCTCCACCCCCCTGCATACATTTAGAGAATGTTCCTGCCTACTTAAAGGGGACTTACGCCTCCCATTGTACCAGTAACCTGTATTGGACGACAGTGAAATTAGGCTTTTAACCCCTTGAATGCTTCACAAAATACTGGAGACCTGTAGCGTTCAAGGACTTAAAACCCCAATTTAAATATATGGACATTTTTATCTTAAACCCCCCCCCACCACCACCAATTGGTACAGTTGGCTTGCCCCAAAACTGTACCCTTTTAGTTCATTAATACAGCCCCTAGTGCACTTATTAATACAGCCCCTGTGTGTCCCTTGTCCTCGTACCTTAGTTTCTTTATGCAGAGCTCTGGTCTAAAGGAGTTCTCACACACAGGGGTCTTCTCTCGAAGTGGGATCCTCTCAAGCTCTGATAGGTCTCCTTGCACAGACTCCTCTGACTCTTCCCTGGCCCTGTGGAAGGGAGTTGATGCCAGCTGGGCAGCTCTAACAAAGTCACAAGTGTCTTCAGGGTCAGGAAATAAGGTTTTGTTTTTGCCAGAGCCACAAACAATTGCCTCTTCATTTAAGGGTTCAATGCCATCCAATGCATCCTTTAGAAAAAGACACACAAGGGTTCCTATTTACTGGGCAAATAGTCAGGAGCAGAGGTTAATATTGGTATACTTTTTTTGGATATGGTTTTGCTATACGATTGCTTAAGTGCACTAAGTATACAGTATGCATATGTGATCCTGATGACCATTGCAGGTGTGATAAAGTCCCCTTAAGCCCTTGATAAGCAGAGGTACAATGTGTTGTACACATCTCTGCTCCTCAAGAGGTTAAAATTAAAGTGCCTCCTACCAAAAAACCCCAACCTTTTATTAATAAACTAGTTGAAGAGCACGTTAAATGGGCCACAGTGCCACTGCCGGCCGGTCGCGGGGCACTAATGCACAGTGGAGACTGTCTGCGCCACGGATGATAAAGAGCTGAACACTCCGAAGGAGCATCCAGCTCTGTAACAGCCATGGCACGGGCAGTCTCTACTGACTGCAACACATGCAGCAGTCTCTACTGCTCGTGACTGCGTCGTTACACACGTTTTAGCGAATTATTATATAGGATACACCATTGGACACAATATACCTGACACTGCCAAGTAGCCTCAAAAAATTTTGTGCATTTAGCTGTCTCTGATGTCTCCTGATAAATTCAGCTGGTTTCTTCTACACCCTTAGCTAATTTCCTCTAAACTTTCCACTGATGAGATTAGAGGCAAGTGCATAGATGGGATTTTAATGCAGACTCATTGGCTGAGAGGACTGGGTGGGATATTAATAGCAAAGTGACTAGCATTAAGAATTCTTTCCCAGTTGCCACACATACAAAAATCTCTATGAATAAGACTTGATGAAAAAAATAAAACACATAATGTTTTCATTTTATTTCCTCAACCTGCTGCTGCTGTACACAAATCTCAATTTTGTCATATGAATCCCTAAAGCAATTAATTTTCATATATTTGTTTTCTAATCATTCAGATGTTAACACATATGCCATATCTCTTAATGGACTGAGAAATAATAATTGTTTTACAGATCCAAGAATGTAATACATCATAATGTTAAGCAATGTGTTAGTCACCTGGGATGGCATTCAAATGTATAAATAAGATTTTATTTATTGAATTCTTGTGTTAGCAAAACAATTGTATTTAAAAGGCTAGCCTCATTCTGGGACCAGTTTCTAGACCTGTGGCATATACACCCCAGAGCGGCAGTGGGACGGAGTTAGCCCGTACCACAGAGACTTGCCAGGTGGAGGCGATTTTGAATCTGCCCTGGTCAATCATGTAAAAATCACAGTTTCCTTTCCACACTTCACCTCATCCCTCCAACCTACCCAACTCACATTATCATCTCCCCCAAGCCATCGCCTCTCAGCATCCCTCGCCTTATTGTCTCCCACACTGCTTGTCTCATCACTTTCTCCTACCCCATGCCTCATCACCTTTCCTCCCTCTCCCACCTTCCTCCTCATTGCCACCCCCTACCCCTTGTTTAATCGTCTCCCCCTCGTCTCATCACTTCCTCCTATCTGTCGCCTCCCGTCCCACCTTCCTCATCAGACTATTTTCATGCGATCCTTTTTTTTTTTTTTTTTTTATTATACTTAGTCCGATTAACCCTGTGAGTGCCAGAGGGGTAAGCATACCCCATTGGCACTTATAGGGTTAATTCTCCTAACATCTGACACATTTTGGATGTATTGATATGGGGCTTAGGGCCAATATCAATACATCCACCAGGGACTTCGGTTTTTTTTTTGTTTTTTTTTTGTACATTCAATTAATGCGTCAGCATGTTAAAGATGCGTTAAGGGACTCTGAGCCCCAAAAAATTGGGTACAGATTTTTGCACCCTAAAGTGGGTCCCTTCACGCATCTTACCACTAACACATTGTTTCTGTGGGGTCAAATGGGCGATATATTTAGCTACAAAGGTTTTTGTTTTTTTTTTCCTGACAGCATAGCATAGCACAGGTAAATGCATTGCTTATTGTGCTTGAAAACATTTTTTTTTTTTTGGGGGGGGGGGCCATCAGGGACATTTAAATCAAGGCTTAACTCTCTCACTCAAGGTATACGGTGTATGTGTGTTTTCTTTAAAGCCCTGACAGCATTGCCAAATGATCGGGTACTAGACAAGGTTGAAGGTTGCATAATCTTCACTTTTGCTGCTCATACACATACACTGAGCTCATAGTATGCCAATGCATGGGACACCTGTCTCTTGCGGTCTATGCGGCCTGTGGGTAGTATCCCACATTACTTGGGCCTGAGAGACTGGGAGTCTTGCACTTAAGTCACTATTGACAGATTATAAAGAACACTTCTCTGACCCCCAATTATTCTCTCTCGCTGATCTGACAGGGCTCACAATGCACTCTTGGCTTAGTCAGGTTCTCTCTAAGCAGACCTGTCGAAAGGGAAACTATCAAGTAATAGCTGCCCTTAAAAACATACCATTGTAGAATATTAAACATTGAAAAAGATGATAAGATGACAGGTCATATTTTGTACTGTAAATTCATAACCTAGTGAAACAATGTGGTTTTGCAAGGAAGAAAGGGCGCTTTAAAGCAAAATTCCCTCTTACCGTTAGTGGGGCTTCGTCGTGTTTACCCATAACTTTTGCTTTTGGAACAGCATTAAGAGGCCGGCGTACAGGAAGAAGACTCCTCCTCTGGGTGGTCCTAGATAATAGGGACAATATTATACAAGTAGTTATTTAGCAACATTTTCCACAAAGTTGCAATATCTACAGAGTAATAATTACTAACATACAAATTATGGTGAGAGTCTGCATATGAAATCTGCAATGTAAAGGAAGCAGGTGGAATACATGCAAGTATATGACTAAAGCAATTGTGGAAAATTACCAACTCCATCCTAGCCTCCATTGATGTAGAAACATTAGAGCAGAGGTGGGCGACATGCCAGAGGATGAGGGCTGATACAGTCCAGCAACAGCTGGTGGGGCTCACGTTGCCCACTCATGAAATCCAGTATTTCAATAAGTCTTTTTTCCACCCCCACCCCGTTGTCTCAGGGCAGACCTCTCAACTGTTTCCTAACTCCACATGGCAATTTTAATCATTTTAGCCCCAGTAAGGGTCAAACAATAGATTCAATTGAATGTGTTGCTCCATTTTAGACCTAAAGGCTTTATATGTGACATTTAGGCTGATATTGTTTGCTGACTACTACATAATATAAAGTACTGTATTTAAACAAAATTCTGAGCAGATCAGCACATTCCTCACTTACGTGTTGGGCTGTGCTTCAGAAGATTCATCAAATATGGTAAATGGCACATCACAGGGTGGTAATGAAGACAAACCTACAGCAAGATGAAGAACAAGATTCAGACACGATAATCCAATGACAAACTGTGCCACAAATGGTATACGGCAGGTAGAGTCACTGTTCTTATAAAGAGGGCATCTTACAAGCTGACAACATTCTTCTAGCAATGACCAATATACAAGCCTGGGCAAGGGTGATGAAGATGGACACTGCAGCAGGGATACATAAGAGTCCTACATATTAAATATAAAGTGAAGCAATTCTGAGTCAAACCTTCATCATAGGAGACAGATACATTCCCCCCAATTCTCATTAACATAAATGAAGCAGCACATTCTTTTATAATGCATGGTTAGCTCTCTAGCATTCAAAGGGTTGAAAGATCTGTTTAAATCAATGAGTTCTTATTTGTGCACTAAATACAGTTTGTTTGCCCCTGAATTGCTCCACTTTATGCACAAGTCCCAGATATCTCTTACTATGATCAAAACAATATAAATCAACTGCTTTTTTAACCCAACAGTATTGGGTGAGGTGACCTGAAAAAAGCTGTTGTTGGTCTACAATGTCCATCATGTACAGCTGGAAAATGGCAGATTGACTACCTTTAAACATCACAAGGGCTCAGTGACACACAGTTTTATGTTCACAGATAAGTATATCATTTTTGTTATAACTAGAAGTAGGCTCCCTCCAGGGACTCCTAGCACTACCAAAATTAGAAATAACTTTTGTTAAACCTCTGAGTGCCAGAGAGGTATCCAACACATTGCTCTGGCACTCAAAGGGTTAAAATATGTGTCACCATTTTATTGTTTTTAGCGTACCCACACAAAACATGTTTTTTCAGGGTAGAATAAGCTTTCTTACGGGATATACATTTAAAATAATATACATAAATATGGAAAACAATGAAAATAGTATTTTAGTCTTACCTGTTAAATCCTTTTCTCTTAGTCCATACAGGTTACTGGTAACTTTGGGTAGGCGATCTGCCCCTTTAATTGTGGGCAGGAAAAATTCTAGAATTGTATGCAGGGGGTGGAGCCTACCTTCCCTCATTGGCTGCAGCTAGCCAACCAGCTCCAGAAAGATTTGAGACACTAACTATTGACACGGCGAACTGACACAATCGTCAGGAGAAAGGCCATTTTCCACGTCAACAGGCAAAGAAGAATAGTAGCCAAAGACTCAAATGGAGGGCGCTGAAGAATGCCCAAAACCAAGTTAAGATTCCACGGAAGAGCGGGAGTCGACATCAGGAAGAATAGCAATGCGCCTCTGAAAGAAAACAGAGAGAGCAGAAGTTTGAACCTTAAGAAAACTCAAACTGAGGCCCTTATCCACACTGCCCTGCAAAAAGGCGAGGACCACAGGCAGATCAAATTCCTGAGATAGGTCCTTGTCAGCACACCAAGATAGAAAAGTAGACCAGACACGATGGTAGATCTTGGAAGAAACAGGCTTGCGAGCACTGAGCATAGTAGCCAGCACCTCAGAAGAAAAACCTTTCTTCTTCAATATCGAGGGTTCAATTTCCAAGACGTCAAAGCTAGCCGATGAACATCCTTCTTCCACAGGTAACCCTGCAGAAGAAGATCCGGACGGAAAGGGAGCCGGAATGGCTCTGCCACTGACAGATCCAGCAACTCTGGAAACCAAGCTTGGCAAATTCCACCCTGCTTGTTGATGTAATCCAGAGCAGTGGCATTGTCGGACTGTACCCATACTGCACAGTCTTCCAGCTGAGATGTCCAATGATGAAGGGCATGAAATATCGCCCGAAGCTCCAACGCGATGGGAAGGAGAGATTCCTCTGGAGACCACTGACCCTGAGCGATCAGACGACCCAGGACCGCTCCCCAGCCGGATAGGATGGCGTCCGTCGTCACCGCGGTCCAGAAGGATACCAGGAAGTACTTGCCCTTCAGCAGATTATTGAACAATGCATTGATCATCTCTCTAGAACTCAAGGGGTTAGATGCTGACCTCCCACTGGCTGTGTTTAACATTGTGGGGGAAATGACAGAGCTTCACAACACAATGTGATTGCAAGCATTGCTTGTGTGGAAAACTAAGGGGTTAAAGATGGGCTTGGACAAGATTTGTTCTGCTGTAACCTTCCCATTTCTGCTTGCATTGTCCAGTATTTTGTCCTTGTTTGAATCCTCTTAGCGCTGTGTTAGTGCAGTTGTGTGAATGAATGCTGGCCATGTGTTCTGGTGTCACTGTGGAGTAGATATGAGGGTTTGTGTGGTGTCTGTTTATGGAAAGATGCACTTACAGGAAGTCTGGAGGGTGCTGTCGTCACCAGTGTCTGATCCTCCAGGGACCCCCTTCAAAAGCCGTTGATGACAGGTTCTGCCTGAGCATGTCCTCCCAGGGGTTAAAAGTGATGTGGTCAGGGGGGGACCACCTCACGTACCTCGGGCATGTATGGATACATCTACCATTTTCTATTTTGCAAGCCTCTAACAGTCACTCAAGCATTTCCTTTGACATGTTGAGACTGCATTGACCCAGTTTAGCACCTGATGTCAGGCGGCTTTCTTCTGAGCACCCAGACCAGCGACCCTCTCCCTCTGGAAGAAAATTGTCTCCCTCTCCAGGATGCTATGGATGAGGACCTTGTTCTCCTCGTAGGAGTATTTAGGGTCCCATAGCCTCTCCTCATCAGTTCCATCCTGGGATGTATCTGAGCTGTGGCTTTCATGGCCTGTCTGTGTTGACCCTGACTGTGTAGGGTGCTCCCCAACATCTACCCCTCGTCTCACTATTGAAACGTTCCCCAGCCTCTCCTTTGTCGGGTCCCCTTCTGCCCAGGTGTTCTCCCTCCCCTGACTGGGGATGTCCTTCTGAGCTTCCTCCTCTCCATTACTCACTGACTTGATCGATGATATCCACTCTATTGCACTCACTTGATTCACACTGTCAAAATAAGAGATAAAGTTGTGTAATGTGCTGTAAACAAATGTGTGTGTGTTTGTATGCGTGTATGGCAAATGTACAAAGGTGTATAATGCGTAGACATTAGTGTAACTCTCTCCACTCCCAACTCCTTCTACCGGTCTTGACTGTAAGCTCCTCTCTAACTATCCTCAGATACTGGGTCCTGTGCTCTAGCTCGCCAAAACTTGAAACAAAGACAAGATATGTCCGTTATTTTGAGATATATATAGGTGTATTTGAATGTATTGGATACTTTGGTGTGTTGTTGTTGGCTGTGAGTTTGAACACGTGACAACGTTCAGAGTTGCTAGATAACGTCAACCTTTATCTTATTCCTTGGCAGACGTATTGTACGTTAATTGAGTGACCGGGACACACGGTGAGGTGAAAAAGGTGTGAAGCTGTTTTTTGAGCTACATCAATTTTTTGGGCCTACACTCATTTGCCATTCTGAATGCCTACGTTTTGAATACTACATAAATCGGTCATAGCTAATGTCCGTTGGCCTTTTTTTTTTTTTTACACTTAACGGCAGTTTTACCGTACTTCATTGAATCGAGCCATTACTCAGTTGTGAGTATAGTAATCCATAAGTCAAAAGGTACTGGTATAGAGTTTAGAATATAAAAGTGTCATATATGCCATGTAATCCAAGAAACAACAGTTGCCTAGAAAACTAATTTGTCCTTCTAGGATATACCAGCCTCTAAAATGATGCATATTAGAAACAAATGGCTACCACAACTTACAAGCAGTTTTTAGTGAACTTTAAAATGATCTAAAGTTACTTTAACCCCTTAAGGACCAGCGGTCCAGGGAAGTCACCTTCCCTTAAGGACTGATCTGATCCTTGCCAACACACCAGTACGCGTGACTTGTTATGCTTACCAGTGCGCCGCTTTGGGGCCTAAGAGAGATCGCTCCAGTCTTGGAGAGGTCAATTTTAGGCCCCGTTTTTAGTTACAGCACTTCTGGTAGAGCGCTGTAAGGAAAAACTATGTGACGTGCTATGACTGTCACCGGTCCTTAAGGGTATAAGGACCGTGAAAGTCATAGCACGTCATCTGGTCCTTAAGGGGTTAAGGTGACAGGTCTACTTCTAGGCTGCATTTACACAGTGACTTGACCGTGCTATTCTCTTTGCATATCATCATTAGTATTAACCCCATTGCGACATCTGACTTACCAGGTAAGTCACGCAAAAATGTCACTTAGTGACAGAGGACGTACCTGGGAAGCCCCGGAAGTCATTCTCTAGAATGGCTTAAAAAAAATAAAACCCCATTGTTAAGTGCCGGCCGTGTACGCGCGCGGCCGGTCACTAAGGGGTTAGATGCACATCCTATCCTATATAATAATTCGCTAGGATGTTTGTCACAATGCAGTCATGGGCAGTCTCTACTGAGCATGATTGCATCGCGTGAGTGAGGTGACACAAGACTGCATCGCGCAGAGCAGTGAGGTAGTGCCTCTTAACCCTCTGAGTGCCGGAGGGGCATGCAACGCATTGCAAAGCAATGCGTTGCATACCCCTCAGGCACTCAAAGGGTTAACATTAGCCGGACCTTGGCCCGTGTACACAGACTTTTACACTAGCTTGTATTATACTTTGTTTCAAATAGCTTTTCACCAACCTGTTAGTAAAATATCAGCTGCATGACAGACCTAGCAATAAAATCAGTTATCCTTCTTTCTCTTAAACTTAAGCAATTGTAAACACTTCTCTATAAGAATTTGACTCACTCTTTGAGGTAGACTGATCCTGCTGTGTATCTGGAGATGTCGGGGCACCCATCCTTTAAACACAATTAGAATGATTATTACTTTACAATTAGAAGTACAGATACATTATAGCAAACCAGCAGCTTGTTAGAAAATAAATCCTGAAAAGAGGTAAACAGAACTACAGGACATTCATACATTTCACTGCTTACACAATACTGTTTTCAGCAGATTTAATCTTTTGAATTCCATGTTGTGCAACTCGTTACAAAGCAAAGCTTTGCACACTTGTCTTTCCATCTGTCTTGAACTACAAACTCGATCATCCCCAACCACCCTTTGGCTGGTTAGAGATTATGGGATTTGTAATACCCAAGAGATGGAGTGCCAAAAGGTTGCCCACCCCTGACCTAAACAAAGTCACTACAAGACAGTAGAGAAAATGATTGACTGTTTATTGCTGTTAAACCTGCCTTTCTAATGTAGGAGCAGGGACAGAACTTCTGGCACAAACAGGAAACTCTTCATCTAGAGCAGGGCGAGACGTGCATAGCCCTCCGTCCTCTGTTTCCGAATGGGGTATGGCTTCAGAATTACAAGGAACCTTCCTGGATTCATCATCTTGATCAGTCTGGAAGGGAAAGAATATAAGGATTTTATATTACACATCACATTAGCCCAGCACTAATAATAATGACTGAAACATGACACAGTAGTGTACTAAATGAAGCCAGAGGCTCCAGCAACATATTCAAAACTAATAATTTACAGGTTTATCAGTTTCCACTCTCTCTCATCAGAAACCAACCAATGCTGTTGTGTGTGTCTCCTACTAAGCCAGGCCACCCAGTGACATCCTTGTCCCATGCTTGCCTGAAGCAGTCACATATTCTGGACCAATAGAGAGAGACACAGAAATGTAGTAAAAGTATCAGGGCTTCACCTTCTAACTCAGGAGACACCACAGCAGTACACGTATAAAGCTTATGTTGTGTGGAATATGCATCTCGAGCAAAGGAAGCAACCTAGATTAGTTTCATTTTTCAATAAATAGTCCACCTTGTAATCATACTTGGTGTATTTTATTATATATTTCTTATTTTCAGATACAAGTATAAACACTGGTTTGTGCCCTTTTATATTTATATTATTAAAGGAGATCTATTACTAGTAACTAAACCTGGAACAACTGTGATTAATTATCAGTGTCATTATATACTTACAGACAAACAGAGGTGACAACTGCTAGAGAATACAGGATGAAGCCCCTGCTAAATAAAGAAATACTCTCCTGTAGGAATAGACAACGTCAGCAACTGGCCTATTCAATCACATACACCCTTCTTTTATTGGGCTCTTTCAACTCCTAGTGGCCAGAGAGGCATTTACAGGAATATCCCTCTCTTTTTGAGCCTTCTACACAAAGTAAAAACTGAAATCTATGGGTTTGTAAGAGGTGTATCAGCATTGGTTTATTTCAGGAAGGTGTCAAACAAAGCTTATTTTTTTTTTTTTACATTACAACCGAAATTATGGACCGGGGTTGGAAAGCAGATATAGCATATATGGATATTATTTAAAAAAAACCTAGACTATCTCCAATTAAAAGTTTATCGACAAGCTTTATGACTCGGGATTGGATTCAAAGGTAGTTGGCTGGATAAAGTTTTACGTCAAATACAAAATATCAATGGCTTATATATAGGGATAAAGGGGACAAAAATCAACCACTCAGCAGGCAGGAAACTCTTCCTACTAAACCAAATAAATGACAACATGAAAATCTATTCAATCCAGTGCTCGGACAGGAAGTCAAAACAACACATACAGAGCCAGGTGCAAATATTATGAATTAATGTTATACCTATGATAATAACACCAAATTAATATCATTAACCAGAAATAAGTAAAAAATAAATAATATCCTATCTAAAAATAAACAAATTTGCTTTAAAGTCTTTAATATGTGTATATTGATATCGTTTGTCACGCGTCCATGCACACAATATCTGTATGAGATGTATTTAACATTTAAAAAAAAAATCCCATAAAATGGAATAATAAACATTTTGGGATAACATTTAATGCCACCAAATGTACATATAGTGAAAGATGTCACAAGTAGATCCCAAATGTTTACTATCATGAATGAAGCCATACACCATAAGATGTCATCTAGCTCAAACCTATACACAATATATTTTGGAATTCAGAACTGAATCTGGAAAAATCCTGAACGTAATCAAGCTCAAAAAATTATAAAAAAATGTATACAATATATGTGCTACAAAATATTAAATTCCAGATGCAGAGCAGATACCCGAAAAAGCAGATAACCTCCTCTGCCAGCCATAAAATCTAAATAATATCCCAGCAGGAAATCTAACCTATACCTGTACAAAAATGTAATATTCCTACAATACAAAAAATAAAGACCAATGGATAAAAATCCATACTATAAAAGAGATAGTGGACGTAACCACAAATTTTCCAGACATGCCACATGTACCCCAGGGTGGGTACAAAGAGATATGTAGATCTTCTCCATACTACCTTCGGCCCCATGGCCACTCCTGTCAAAATCTCTGCAAGGAGTTTGTCCGCTCCTCACTATTCCTTCTTGCAAGAAATAAAAAAACGGCCGGCACTAACAGCATAAACTAACCAGCAAAAGCCAGCTCTGGATTGTAACTGCCGCACCACCAATTGCCTCACACCCTCCCCAGGGAAGCCTCGTTCTGGATCCTTCTTAGACAGGAATCAAGCCGCCGCCAAAGCCAAGCATGCCACCTGTTCAATGGATCCCCAAACTGCCCACTCAGGGGCTCAGTAGCATGGACTTGGGTACAGAGAGCATATCGATATAACTTTTTCTTTTCAACCACATTACAAATATCAACCCTTTCAGTCCCAGAGGGGTAGGCAACACATTGTTGTGAAATGCGTTGCCTACACCTCTGCCACTGAAAGGGTCAATTTTCTCCTCACACTTCCACACATGAGCATAACGCACCCACAGCTTCTGTATTATACACGTGCACGCAAACAATAAGGAACAATGTGTGGACAGTATGCACAAGACTGAAGGGGAATGGGCATAGAAATATTCTATTTGCATATACAGTGTTGTTTATGATTCTCCATCATTATCAGTAATTAGGCCGTTCACATGCATGGGTTTACTGTAATCTTTGCTGATGACACTAAGCTGTGTAAGGAAATACATACAGAGCTGGATGTTTTTCTCTGCAGAAGGATTTAGATAAACTAAGTGAATGGGCAGAAAAGTGGCAGATGACATTTAATGTAGATAAATGTACGGTTATGCATTTGGGCTGTAGAAACAAACATGCTACATATACTCTAAACGGGAAACAATTTGGGGAATCCTCATTAGAGAAAAATTTAGGAGTACTGGTAGACGATAGACTTCATAGCAGTGTGCAGAGTCACTCAGCTGCTGCAAGAGCAAATAGGGTACTATCCTGCATAAAAAGAGGTATAGATGCAGGGGATTCTAATATTATCCTACCTCTGTATAAATCCTTGGTTAGGACTCATCTAGAATATGGAGTACAAATTTGGGCACCAGTTCTTAAAAAGACATTGTTGACCTGGAAAGAGTGCAGAGACGCGCAACAAAACTGATAAAGGGATTGGAGGATCTGAGTTACAAAGAGAGACTAGCCAACTGGGTTTGTTTACATTAGAGAAGAGACATCTAAGGGGTGATATGATTACCATTTACAAATACATTCAAGGTCAATACAAAGAACTATCCAATTCATTATTTATGCAAAGAGCTGAGCTAAGAACAAGAGGTCATCCATCATGACTAGATGAAAGGCGCTTTAAACAAAGGCAGGGCTTTTTTTTTTTTTTACAGTAAGCGCAGTAAAGCTATGGAATTCTTTGCCTCAGGATGTTGTACTTGCAGATAATGCAGTTGCTTTCAAAAAAGCAATGAATGCCTATCTAGCACAGAATAATATTGAAAATTATGACAGATGGCTTCAATGAAGATAGGTTGTTGATCCAGGTAACTGACTTCAATTTGGAATCATGAAGGAATTTTTTTTACCCACTTGGAAATGGCTTCTTTTTTTTTTTTTTTGCCTTCCTCTGGATCAACAGGGATGTTTTTGGCATGGGCTGGACTTGATGGACGCATGTCTTTTTTCAGCCTTATCAGCTATGTTACTATATATTACCCTGACAAGTATATTAGAGCCATTAATTCCTCTAATTCTTGATTCATCCTCCAACTCTCTATTTCATGCTATTACTATTACACTCATACCTCTAGGAGTGTATATGAATTATTTTATCCTAGCCCAATAATAGTTTAATTTTTATTACGTCCAACAGTCCTTTTTCTTTTTCATTTTTATTTTACATTTTTTCCACATATTCTTATGAATCTATAGGTGTTATTTTGCATCCATTATTTTATACTCATACAGGATCTCAATAAAGTCTTTTATTAATCTATTAGTGTAAAAGCCCGTGTACACGGGCCAAAGTGAATGGCACTGAATGGGTTAACCCTTTGAGTGCCAGAGGGGTACACAACGCATTACAGAGCAATGCGTTGTATACCCCTCTGGCATGCAAAGGATTAAGATAGACGTGCACCGGCCAGCCCCTGCGGCTTCAGTAACAGCAGCGCGTGAGGTACCAGGAGAGGGAGCACGCCTCTACCTCGTCAGTCTCGGGTGTGCATGCGGGAGCATGCTTTGACCCAGAGCAGGGGGTTCATGAACGGGCCTTGTACCTCTGGGCTCAGCTAGACACCGCTCGACCGGGGCCAGGGCTCTCACACACCGGGACGGACAACAGGCACACACGGCTGGGAAGATGGAGCGTTTTGTCAGTTTGGGCAGTTGCTACTGAGCATGACTGCATCAGCAGTCTCTACTGAGCATGACTGCATCTGACAAACATACATTTGGCCTTTTATATAACAGGATTGACTTACAGTTCACAGACAAAAAATTTGTCCCTAATGGACCCTCTCAGGAACCGGTATTGGGGAGTGTTCTATTTAATACCCTTATTATTCATATTACTAGTTGACTTCAAGGGAAGTTGTACCTTATTGCAAATGACACCAACTTCTACAGTATCTACATTCCAGAAAGGTTAATCAAATGAAAAGTAATGTAAAACAGGAATGGACGAGAGTATGCGATTTAAAATGTAATGCCACAAAATAATGCATATAGGACACAAACACCCAAAGGCAGAATATAGTCACAATGGTACTCTGCTGATAATAGCAGCAGCAGAGAAAATGGACTTGAGAGTGATTATATCTGATGATTTAAAAGAAAGCAAGCTGTGCAGCAAAGACATCAGGATACTTGGTTGCACAGGAAGAGGCCTTAGCAAATGATGAATATAGGCTTTCTGCTGTCCTAGGACCTATCAAGTGCATGCACCCCCACACATACACTTTTTGTTACACCCCCACTTTATTTGGCTTCTTTCATGGACCACAATTCTTCCTTTAAATGCACAGAGGCATGACATAAATGCACAACAACAAGCATCCAAAGTGCTAAAACAGTGGAAAATTTGATCTATGAAAGAAGACCATTTGTGTATTTTCACTTTGGGAAGGAGATGCCTATGAGGAGTCCTGAGCTTAGGATTCTCAAATGTAAGGTTATACATTTGGACTCTAGAAATGAAAATGTTACATATACAATAAATGGGAAACTACTTGGAGAAGCCTCATTAGAGGAAGATTTAGTAGTACTGATTGACTTCACAGCAGTGTGCAGTGTCACTCTGTTGCTGCAAGAGCAAATGGGGTACTATCCTGCATAAAAAGGGGTATGCAAACATAATTTCACCTCTATATAAATTCTTGGCTAGGCCTCATCTAGAATATGGAGAACAGTTTTGGGCACCAGTTCTTAAAGGGTTAGTAATACTTTATTATTACTATCCCCCATATTGTACAGATTTATAAAATAATATAATAGCCTCCAGGTTCATCTCTCAAACCTTTATGGTTTGAGAGATAACCGAATGCAAAGTTCCCCCTCCCTTCCCTGAAGTTAGCGTTGTGCTGACTGCAGGGATATCCGGCATGACATTCATCATGCGACTCTGCAGCAGAGCCGCGATCAAGTTAGTGACAAAAGAATTATTTCACTGAAACGGTCTTTTATGTGAAATAATTATTTTACGCTAACGGGATCCCGGCTCAGCTGCCGGGCCGCAAGCCTGTGGTATGACAGACTTCCCCTGCAGTCAGTACAACGCTGAGTTCAGGGAAGGGGGAGGTAGGGGGGAACTTTGCCTTTGGTTATCGCTGAAACCATACAGGTTTGAGACATGAACCTGGGGGCTATTAAATTATTTTACAAATATGTACAATATGTGGGATAGTAATAATAAAGTATTACTATCCCTATAAAAGAAACATTGTTGAACTGGAAAAAGTGCAGAGACATGCAACACTACTGATAGAGAGAGATTGGAGGATCTATCCAAACTGGGTGTGTTTATATTAGTGAAGAGTCATCTGGGGGGGGGGGGAGATTACCATTTACAAATATATTGAAGGTGGTCAATACAAATAACTCTCTGATGAACTATTTACTTAAAGATATGAGCAAAGAACAAAAGGTCATCCAATAAGATTTGAAGACGAGCTTTTGATTAAAACAGAGGCAGGTATTTTTTTTTTCAGTAAGGGAAGTAAAGTAAAGAATTATTTGCCTCTGGATGCTGTGCTTGCAGATACTGTAGTTACTTCAGAAAAAGCTATTGATACCTATATACCATAGAATAATATTGAGAAGTATTGCAGTTGGCTTCCAAGCAAATAAGATGTTGATCCAGGGAAATATCTGAATGCCATTTGGAGTCAGGAAGGATTTTTTTTAACCACTTAAGTGTAAATGGCTTCAATGTTTTTTGGGTTTTTTTTGCCTTTTTTGGATCAACAGGGGTGATTTGGCATGGGCCGAACTTGATGGAGACATCCTTTTTCAGCCTCATCAACTATTTTTTTTCCATAGTTAATATAAGCACAAAGCAGTAAAGCTATCTAATCTGCTGCCCTACGCCTAGACCTAAATACACTAAAAAAAAAACATAAATAGAACTGGGTAATGGCAGTTATAAGATGATTTTAGTCTTACCTGTTTAATCCTTTTCTCTTAGTCCATACAGGTTAATGGTAACTTTGGGTAGGCGATCCGCCCCTCTAAGTAGGCAGGAACAATTTGAGAAGTGAATGCAGGTTGTGGAGCCTACCTGCCCTCCTTGGCTGCAGCTAGCCAACCAGCTCCAGAAAGATTTGAGACACTAACTATTGACTAGATAGTGGAAGGGAAAGGAGACTCTTGTGAGCATGACCCCGAAGGACCCACATGGTCTGCCACAGGAGAGCCAAGCATGGTCCCTTGACAGGGTGGGAGACCAGTAACCTGTATGGACTAAGAGAAAAGGATTTAACGAGTAAGACTAAAATCCTCTTTTCTGTCGTCCAATACAGGTTACTGGTAACTTTGGGATGTCCAACCATTGAGTTTCCCAGAGGTGGGAAGGAAGGCAAGGATTAGGCACAAGGCCCCCAAACTCACCAGAGCAGATATGAACCATCAGATCAGAGATAGCCCAATAAAACAATGAAGTGTCAACGGACAATGAACAGGTGTAACAACACCCAAACTGTTACACAGCACGCTGAGCTAGAGCCAACAGGGCTTAAAAGTGAAGGAAGCACCAAGAACTGAAGAAGATCCTTGACAGGCAAGATTGCCTCCAGGATCTTCCTCCCAAAACTGTCAGCAGCCGATGCCAGCACATCAACACAGTAATGCTTTGAAAAGGTGTGCGCAGACGACCAAATGGCAGCCTGGCACAACTGATCAGAGGAGGCCAGATTCTTGTAAGCCCAAGAAGCCCCAATAGATCTAGTAGAATGAGCCGTGACCCGAAAGGGAACATGCTTCTTCCTTAGCACGTAAGCCTTACGAATAGTGGACTTGATCCAAGACGCAATAGTCACTTTGGATGCAGGTCTTCCTGTCATGGGGCTCTCAGGAACGACAAACAGCATGTCAGACTGTCTAATGGACTCAGAGCGATGTACATAAAACTTGAGACAACACACCACATCTAAAAAGTGGAAATCCTTCACCTTGTCAGAGATAGGATCAGGGCAGAAAAAAGGTACCACAATCTCCTGATTAATGTGGAACTCAGAGACAACCTTCCGGAGAAACTCCTGAGAAGTGCGAAGCAAACCCCTGTCTGTGAAACACCAAAAAGGGTGGTCTACAAGACAGAGCATGTAACTCCGCTACACGGCGAACAGGCACGATCGCCAGGAGAAAGGCCATTTTCCACGTCTGCAGGTGTAGAGGAATAGTAGCCAAGGACTCAAAGGGAGGACGCTGAAGGACTCACAAAACCAAGTTAAGATCCCACTGAGTAGCGGGAGTCTTGAAAACAGGACAAGTATGAGGAACGCCCTGGAAGAAAACCTTGACATCAGGAAGAATAGCAATGTGCCTCTGAAAGAAAATAGAGAGAGCAGAAGTCTGAACCTTAAGGGAACTCAAACTGAGGCCCTTATTCCACACCAGCCTGTAAGAAAGCCAGGACCGTAGGCAGATCAGAATCCTAAGTAAGGTCCCTATCAGCAAACCAAGAGAGAAAGGTCGACCAGACTCGATGGTAGGCCTTGGAAGAAACAGGTTTGCGGGCACTAAGCATAGCAGCCACCACACCAGAAGAAAAACCTTTCTTCTTCAGTATTGAGGATTCAATTTCCAAGCCGTCAAAGCTAGACGATGAACATCCTCCTTCCATCAGGTAACCCTGTAGAAGAAGATCTGGATGGCAAGGGAGCCGGAATGGTTCCGCCACTGACAGATCCAAAAACTCCAGAAACCAAGCCTGTCAAGGCCAGTACGGAGCAATCAGAATGACTGGATAGCGCGCCATTCTCAATTTCCGTAACACCCTGTGCAACATGGGGAGGAGAGGAAAGATGAAAGCCAGAGGTAATAACCAAGGAATGGACATGGCATCAACCGCTAGAGCTAGAGGATCCCTCCACCGAGAGCAGAACATCTGAACCTTCCGGATGTGTCTTGTCGCCATCAGGTCAATGTAAGGAAGACCCCACTTCTGAACAATGAGGGTGAACACCTCTGGGTACAGTTCACACTCTCCGCTGTCCACCGTGTGTCGACTGAGGACATGACGTTGATGTGCACTGCGGATATGGCAGGAACATGTGCTTCTGCCCAGGACAAAATAGCCTTGACCTCTAACCAAGAGGCGAGACTTCTTGTTCCACCCTGCTTGTTGATGTAAGCCACGGCCGTGGTGTTGTCGGACTGCACACGGACTGGGTAGTCTTCCAACTGAGGTGTCCTATGGCGAAGGGCATGAAATATCGCCCGAAACTCCAACACATTGATGGGAAGGAGGGATTCCTCTGGAGACCACCGACCCTGAGCACTCAGGCGACCCAGGACCGCTCCCCAGCCGGAAAGGCTGGCATCCGTCGTCACCGTGGTCCAGAAGGATACCAGGAAGGACTTGCCCTTCAGCAGATTGGAGAGGTCGAACCACCACAACAAACTCAGTTCCACATGAAGAGGGAGGGATAGTGACATCTTCAGAAGGTCCGGCTGGCCCTTGCACACCTGTATCACAAACCTCTGGAGTTCCCTGGTGTGAGCCATGGCAAATGGGACCGCTTCTATGGTGGAGATGAATTTCCCCACTAGAGAAGACAGCTTCTTGGCTGAAACTGGATCGTGAGCCAGAACAGAAGAAAACTTGTGGGCAATCTGGTAAGTCACCTCGTCCGTGAGAAACACCATGCTCTTGTGAGTGTCGAAGGGAAGGCCCAGGAAGACCAGGAGCTGGGATGGGACAAGATCTAACTTGTCCAAGTTGATGACCCACCCATGATGGGTGAGAGCATGAATGCAGTCCTGAACCTGTTGATGAAGAAGTTCAGCAGAAGGGGCTGTCAAAAGCAGGTCGTGCATGCATGGAGTAACTCAGATGCCGTCCAAATGGAGGACGGATACTAAAGCTCCCAAGGTCATGGTTGAAGACTTGAGGAGCTGTAGTCAGACCAAAGTGAAGAGCTGAAATCTGAAAGTGCCATTGGTTGCAGACAAATCTGAGATACTGCCGACTCTCTGGATGAATGGTGATGTGTAGATACGCATCCTGAAGATCCAGAGAGGCAAGCAATTCCCCCGGGGACATAGCAGCAATCACCATACTTAGGGACTCCTGGTGATAATGAGTCTTGATCACAAAGGAATTGAGATCCTTCAAATCCAAAATGGGAGGACAGCCGCCGTCCTTCTTGGAGACCACAAAGAGGCTTGAGTAAAAACCCTACCCCTGTCCCAAATTGGAACAGGTTCCTGAACATACTTGTCCAGAAGGGCCTGCCCTCTGAGGGCAAGTCTTCCTCAGAGGAGACCCCAATAACTTGAGAATGACCCTTGGATCCAGTGGCAACTGGTTTAAAAGTGAGCATAGGTTTCTGGGAGTGAAGTACCCCTGTACTGAAGAAGGGATTTGGGCCATTGAAAAGAGCTGTGCTTAACCCAGGCAGACTCTTGATCATCGCTAGATAGGCCCAGTGGAGCAGTAGGGGCCACCACACAAGGGGCACAGAGACCTTAATATTCATTAGGTAGTCCTGTATGGCAAGTATATACGAGAGAAGAAAAGAAAGAAGGGGTGCTAATGGTGCTTTATCTCAAATGCAACAGATTTGTAGAATATAAAATATATTTCACTCACATTTCAATTTGGTTGAGACAACAGCTTATACTGGCCCCAACGTTGCAAGCAGGCGGAGATTATAAGCCCCTTCTCCGCTCGGGAACTTGTCACCGGATCTTCCAGGGAGACAAATTAATGGTTAAAAATATCAAAAATCACACTGCTCCTCTCTCAAAAATATATACAAACATTTTATAAAATATTGTTTTTTGTTTAGTTTTTTCTTTAATTCCCACCTCTTGTTTTTTCTTTACTCTCTGCTGTATGGCAAGAGGAACAGTGAGTGAAGGGGGTAAGTGAAGCCGCTGAAACAACAGGTGAAAATCTCACTTCCGATTGCTAAGAGGATCTGGACAGAAGGAATGAAGAATGTCCTGGTTGATCTGAAAATTCAAGAAGGCCTTGGACTGAAGGCTCCTGAGAATATGTATAGCTGCCTTGTCCTGGTGAAAAATCAGGAAGCTTACAAGACAAAGCCTTTAAGGTCAGCAACTCTGCAAATAGACATGATTGTCAAAAGAAATGCAAGCTTAAAGTGATAGTAATGTTTCATAATAAAAGCAGCTCTAATTAATCTTCATAGTATTTGGGCCATGGAGAATGTTATTTCAATTCTGTCAAAGTTGTAGTTTAGGAGTAATTCAGTGATAAAGTCTCCCCCTCCCGCCCCTTTTACTGATGTAACACTGTTCAGCCAGAGCAGAAGGGAGGTGCCCAGGTAGACTGCAGAGAGGGACAATCTTCAATTAAGATAAGGGAAAAACCTGAAAAACTTGTCAAGGGGGGCAGGGCTTTCATTGTTCTAATAGAAAGAAGCTTGTCCCCTTCTGTTATCTGTCTGGTCTATGGACTGGATTCCACATCTGAGAAGAGATGGCTTACACTAGGTAAAAGGGGCGGGAGGGGAAACTTTGCTTGTGAATATCTCTCAAACCATAAAGGTTTGAGAGATAAGACTTATATCATTCTTCATGTTTTTTTAATGCCTACAAAATAAAATAAAGATAAAACAAAGTATTACTATCCCTTTAAGCATCAGAAGACGCAGAGGAACAGCTGGAAGAGGTTCAAAAGGAAGCTTGTAAACAACCAAATTCGAGTTCCATGGTGGGGTGGAGTGGGACCACCCCCTGAACGAAGATCTTCACATAAGAGAGAAAGGCAAACTTCTATAAAAAAAAAAAAAAAAAAAAAAAAAAAAAAAAAAAGATCAGAGAGACTTGAGATCTGAACTTAATAGAACCTAGACTGATACACTGTCTTGAAGAAAGGCCAGAACCAAAAATAAGATTGAAAGCTTGTGGGGGAATGCCATGATCAGCACACACCTCTGGTAGTATAGAGAACAAAATCCTATGATAGGTCTTGGAAGAAACGGTCTTCCTAGATAACAGCATACAAAAAAAGCTTTTCTTCAAGATGGTTGCTTTTAACAGTCATGTCATCAAAGTCAGTCTTTTCACCCCAGGATGACAACCTAGACCCTAGGTGAGAAGATCCAGTTGCAGGGGGAGGTGAAAAGATTCTGCAAAGGACAGATTGAGAAAGTCTGAGAACCTGGCCCGATGGGGCCAAAAGGGAGCGATCAGGATGACTTAATCTCTGTCCATCTTGATCTTTCTCTGCACCCTAGGAATCAAGGGGATTGGAGGAAACACACATCAGATAAAAATTCCATGGCACAGATAGCACATCCATCACAAACCCTAGTGGATCCTTTAGCTTGGTATAGAACAGAGGAACTTTCAGATCTTGCAGTAAGGCATGAGGTCCATTGATGGTAATCCCCAGGGGAACACAATTAGGTTGAACACACTCTGGTCATTTCCATTCTCGGGATTCATGTGTTTTAGACAAAGTCTGCAACCACATTGTCCACACCCGGGATGTGAACCTCTGAAATGGTTGGCATTTGAGCTTTGGCCCACTGCAGAAGCTCCCAAACTTCTATCCAAACTGTCTTGTTTCTGGTTCCTTCTTGGTGACTGATGTATGCAACCACTGTTGTCCTACTGAACCCACACCAGTGTTCTTGTCAGGACACGGGACCAGTAGCTATGGGCTAAGAGAATGGCAAGTATCTGCAAAATGTTGATTGGAGATAGACTCTCCTCACCATTCCAGAGACTCTGTGCCATCAGGGGAACCAGGTTCACTTTCCAAACTCTGTTAGGCTGGCATCTGTGATCACTACCTACTGCGTGATGACAAACTGGCATCACAGTGTTAGATGGGAACAGTGGAGCCACCAAGATCCTCCTTCTTCCTTGGGGACAGAGACATGGCACAAGACAGGTGAGAGATGTGTCTTGACCAGCTTCTGAGAGTCCCCAGTTGTAACTCCCTCTTGTGAAATCAAGAGTAGGGAACAGTTTTTGAAGCTGAGACCAGGCAGCCAGTACTCTGTGTTCCCTCACGTTAACTGATACCTAGGATATTGCTTGAGTCACCCGAAGGGACAGAGACTTGTTCTTGTTCTCAGGCAGAAACACCCTTCCCTTGGAAAGTATTATATCGTATCTCATGCCTAAGAAATACAGGACCTGGGAAGAGGACTTCTTCAGATTCAGCATCCAACCATATTGTTCCAGGATGTGGGCGCACTCCTGGATCTGAGAACATAGACTCCAAAGGAGCATTGAGTAAGATCTTAAATTGATTAAAAGGGATCTCTATCACCCCTATACAAGTTAGTCTTAATAGTTAGTTTATATAGCGAATATGTGTATTACAGTATTCATTTAGTTTTTTAAATCACTATTTGGCCGAAACTGAAGGAATAAATACTGCCCTGCACCCTGCTTCAGGACAGACTGTGGTTACCATCTCTGTACCACAATCTAACACTCTGCCTCTGCTCCCCTCCCTCTATCCAGCCTCCTCCGATGATTGAGGCTTTCTGCAGAAAGTCTCCGTCATTGGAGGAGGCTGGATAGAGGGAGGGGAGCAGAGGCAGAGTGATAGATTGTGGTACAGAGATGGTAACCACAGTCTGTCCTAAAGTAGGGTGCAGGGCAGTATTTATTCCTTCAATTTCAGCCAAATAGTGATTAAAAAAGTAAAATGAATACAGTATTACGCACATTCGCTATATAATCTAACTATTAAGACTAACTTGTATAGGGGTGATAGAGCCCCTTTAACTGGTCCTAAAGAACTAAGCTGTGTATATTTTTTCACAATAAATAA
Source organism: Rhinophrynus dorsalis (assembly GCA_037306005.1). Lineage (NCBI taxonomy): Eukaryota > Metazoa > Chordata > Amphibia > Anura > Rhinophrynidae > Rhinophrynus > Rhinophrynus dorsalis. The sequence goes on from CM074728.1 coordinate 27,316,604, forward strand.
TAGAGATAGTAACAGCTACATTTTTTGTACTTCTAATGAACTGCAAAGTATTAAAGAGTGCGACTGATTTCAGTCACTCTTTAATACTCACTAATTAAAAGGTATTATACACTTAATATCACCTCTTTCAGTTCCTTTTCCTGAGGTCAGCACCTTCTCCAGTGAAAGTTGCCAGGTAACCATGCCAACCTGACCTGACAGCCATCTCTCTGTGTGGGTGGTATTAATCCAGCCAGTGACCAATCAGTACTCTGGAAGCATTAAAATTTGATCACACGGAATTAAATGTCTCAATGTGATTAAGTGCTGGGCTTGCTTGTACCAGATGGAGAGCCAGCTTACTTAGAGAAAAAAGTTTATGTAGGGAGGAATATTAAATGTTTAATATCTTTTAAACTAATTAGCATTAGAGAATGTGCCTGACATAAGTAACACCATGTAATAACTTCCAGTGCATTTTGACAAATATGCATTTGTATATCTTTTAGCTATAAGCAAATTGAAATGGAGCTTCAACTACTTAAAGGGGAAGTTTCTTCCAGTTTTCAAATTCCTGTAGTGTGTTCAGATTAAATGGTAATGGGCTCTAAAAGTGAGGCTAAACAATAATCATTGCATTCAATGCTAAACAGCCATTGGAAGCATTAAAATGGCAATGGAATATTCTTCATTTGATTGTGAGTAATGATATAATTACAATAGTGCATTTTAGTGCTCTCATCCCTACCTGTTCACTTATGCGCTCTTCAGTGCAAACACCTAACATTTTCAGCTTTCTCTCCATCTCCTCAATCTGACGCTCCATCTCCTGTCTCCGGAGAGCACTAGCCTGTAGTTCCTCTATGGAAGGTGACAAAAAAAAAAGTTAGAATGATAAAAAGTAGCTCTACATTAATTAAATGCAATGAGAGCCAATATGACGTATTCTTATTAGCTGTGGAATAATCGTTTATGAGGTGCAGTCGTGTGAATATGCTGGGAATTATGCTACAGTGAAAGGCTTTAACCCATTGAGTGCCAGAGGGATGTCCAACGCATTGCTTTGCAATGCATTAGACGCCCCTTTGGCACGCAAAAGGTTAAATTAGAAAACACAAGGCTTTGCTCACGTTTGTTAGATGGACACAAGACATCAACACCTCATTGCTTAGAAATATGTTGGGGATGTCAGCAGCACAGAGTGGGATCAGCAAGCCAAGCTGTTAAGACCATCTTCTCCCAAGGCTAGCTAGTCATACACACAAGAACTAATGCTGATTGGGTGTCATAGGACAGTATAAGTATCTACAACAGATCAGACAGCCTTCTCCCTGTAGTCCAAGACTGCAAATGCTTTATATTTTACTGACAGCTCCAACTATCCCAGCCTCTGTCTGCTCCTGATGCCCAGATCATGCCAATGCTCTCGCCTACTAACCCCGGGGTGTAGGTCCTTACACCACCAAACTTCCTATTGATGTGTTTTTTGCCCTCATCCATATCCAACCAGTCCTTCTGTATTTCCCTTCCAAAAAAAACACACAACAAATCTGGGAGCTATGGGATCAGTAGAAAACCCTCTAAGAAAGGGTCCTTCCTCTAGGAAAAAGGTGATTTCTACAATGTAAATTTACATTTTTTTGGTCACAGTCTTACACAGAAAGAGAATGAGCCCTCAGTGTCTTATGTAGGTATCAGAATATAGGAATATATAATTTTAGATATATACATCTATAATTATGAACGTATTTATAGATATATGTGCATGAAAATGGCCAGACTTAAAACTATCTTCATTGTGTATTTTAGAGATAGATTTATTCAATTATTATCCAGTATTTTTTATAATTGATATACGTGTATGGATATTTTATTTCTATAGATATATTTTAGAATTTCAATTCCCAATACAAATATATATTTAAAAAAAAATAATAAAAAATTATATATATATATATATATATATATATATATATATATATATATATATATATATATGTATGTGTGTGTGTGTGTGTATATATATATATCCTATATAATAATTCACTAATTGTATGTTTGCCAGAAATTGTCGTTCGCAGTACAGTCGGCCGCGCACGCTGCAGTCATGCACAGTACAGACTGCCCGCTCCACAGCGGATAACAGTGGGGCAGCTCTGAATTCAGCAGTGCGCAGAGAGAGCTAAGGTCTGAATCCGGAGTGCCCCGCTCCGTATCAGCCACGGCGCGGCCAGTCTCTACTGTGCATGACTGCACTGCGGCAGTTGCTGGGTGTGGCCCGTGTACACGGGCTCTTCAACTAATTATATATATATATATATATATATAGAGAGAGAGAGAGAGAGAGAGAGAGAGAGAGAGAGAGAGAGAGAGAAAGAAAAAGAGAGTGAACTGTTCCTTTTATCTTTTTAGATTTTGAGAAATTTTAATCTTAAACTAAATCTATATATATACAGGGCTCAAAATTTCCACTCGCCACTAGCCAATGGCGAGTGAAAATTTAGCCAGTGGTGAGTAGAAATTCAGCCCTGGTGGGTATGTTATGGCTTGCAGCGGCGAGTAACTTTTCATGTCTGGCTAGTAGCAAAGGACTTCAAGTTTTAAGCCTTGTATATATGTATAATTATATTATGCTGTGGGCAGTTTTATATTAGATTCTTTGACAAGCTTGTTATTAGAGTGTTAAAGTTTTAAAAATGTTTTATTCATTATTGTGTTAGTAAATATATTGGAGGATTGAAAGAGACTTAAGCTCACCAAAAAAAAAGATCTATAGAGAATTGCAAAGAATATGATCATGTATAAATATGTAAGTCTATTGGCAAAAATAAGAATGTCTTCTGAGAGACTTATTTGCACCTATATGGATCATTTATTATTATATATATATATCTATTATATTATTCTTACAGAAACAAATTTAGTGTCAGAGTCACTATGCGTTCCAACTTTGGAGAGCAAGAAATAAATGTCAGGAAGTCATAGGGATGTATGTAAACACACGTGCGAAGTTGGAGCACAGAGATGAAAGTTAGCTTGGAGACAGAATGGGACGTTGAGGGATGGTCTCTTTCAAATAAAGATATTTAAATGTGTTAAACTGTATGCATGCTTTTATAATTGTTATCCCTGATGAAGTGTCAGTGACGCGAAATGCGTTAGATAGCCTGGTGACTATAATATATACCTAATAAAAGGAAAGAAAAGTTTAAGATACTGGCTCCATTGTGAGTACTTCTGGGATATATATGCTTTAATCAATTAATCTCTGGTGAATGACTTGGATAACGGGGAGTCATATTGTTCAAATCTCTCAAACAGGTTTACTCTTAGAGGGTCTGTGCCCTGTCTTCTTCTGTGCATTTCCCTTCCCCGTATCATGCCTGTCCTACTGTACTTTCCTACAGGAATAAGGCAGCATAAAAAACAGGCAACAGTCAGATTTCATTGTAGGCTCAGAATAAATCTTAGCACCTTGGAGTCTAGAAATGTTTACTGTACATCGTTTCTCAATAGGGCAGCTAGCTGGACATACAATGCAATCTGAAAATTCCAAAGTACTGTAAATATTGGGATGTTTTACACAACTATCTCATTGTAATAGGATGATTACTAAGTTTATTATATTTTCTGCAATCGGTGCAGACTTAGTAAAGAACACAGGGCTGTACTATGCAGCCTCAAAATGCCCCACCATTGGACAGTCAGGGAAGTCAGAATATTACCCCCCTCTGCTGGAACACAAACAAGAAGCATTTTGCTCTCAGATACATAATCTTGCATGTGAATTCCCCATTGACTCGCTGTGTCAGAATTTTAAGTCAGATACAGCAGTTCTTTGCAGATCTGCATTACACAGGAAATGAAACAGTCCTGCACAATGCAGGCTACATACATCAGGGGGAGCATTGCATCTCCTTTAACACACTAAATGCATACAGAGATCTTCTCTGTAGCAACTAAGGGGGTTAGGGTGTAACAGTGTGTGTAAAGGGAGGTATGCTCTGAGGAAAAAGAAAACAGAATGTGTTATTTTTAGGATTATGTGTGACATGGGAAATGGAAATTATATCCCCTTCCCACTGTACCAGAGAACCAACTACCCGAAGAATTTTTAACTTGTAAGGAGAAGAGGGAAGTCACAGACTACCAGAGCCTGTGAAAACCACGTGCTTTCAGTACAACATTGGTTTATTGAACATTTGAATATCCAAAGGAAAACTATATTGCGACTGATATACCACAACAAAATGGAGAAATTCTGGTGCAATCCAGTTGAATATGAGAGTGGTTTTAAATATAATATGTACTGGAGACCTCTCCCATTCAAGGGGTTAAAAGCTAGGTAAAATCATTGGGAATTTTTATTTGGCACTTAAGAGGCAGTTGGTTTGCCCTAGAATGTCACCTGTCCTTCTAGTAGAGTGGTGGGCAACATGAAGCCCGCTAGTTGCTGTCAGACAATAATGCCCATCATTCCCACTAGCAAGAAAGATGGGAGTTGTAGTGTAGTTGGACATACTCATGTTACCCATCCATATTCTTCTACTTCAGCATTATGGATTAAGGTACATTTTTAAAGAAGTCTAGAAGCCACCACAAGAAATTACGCTTTTTTTCATCTCTCTTTATTTGGAAAGATAACAATAAATATAAATAATACAAAAGCAGTCATGAAGAACTGATACAAGATGTGGGAAAAGTGAAGAAAATCCTGTATGAAGACAAATCATTCAGTATTTACACAGTGACCGTTCCTTTGTCCTTTTGAAATCCAAGGTACACGAACTTAATATTAACACATTTCCGCTCTGTCATAACAACCGGAGGAAACTGTAAATAATTAAAATTTTTGGGATTATCAATCAATTTAATAGAAAAACAATTATTTCTTAAAATGGTTTGTCATCGTTTGTAGTAAAATTATCATCTTACAGGTGAACCAAATCCAGGACTCAGACTTAAAGAGGAGGGGGTTGTAAGGAACACATTACATAATGCTAAATCTCAGTGGGAAAGGCAGCTGGGCCAGAGCCGTTCTGACAAGGAAATGAGGTGGCAGATAAGCCTTCCTACTGGCACCTTCTTCAGCAAGAATTAGACCTGCTTCTTTGGGGGTCTGTAGGTTTCTTGTGGTTGCCACCTTATTGCTTTAACACCAGCTACGTTGCTGTTTGTGGACTGCAACTCCCTTCTTGCTCAGCTTGCTATTGGGAATGGGAATTGTAGTTCAGCAATAGCTTGTCTAGGACAATGCATGTTTCATAAGTGGCTGATATTAAAGGTATGAGGGCACAACCCTAACAGCTCTCAATTACTCTCCTAGCGAGTATTTTAATATGTCAAACTTAAAAATAAAGCAAACATTACATTACAGGCTACTTTGATGTGAAAGAGAATGCTGTATATGTTTTAAAGATTACCCATATATTATACAGCCTCAATGCAATACCCCTCCCGATACCGTCCTCCTCCATTCACTCCCTTCAGAGACTCATTAACTCCTTCATGTGGTGTCAAACAACTGAGGCTGAGAGCCAATTGGCTTTATAGACCTGTGGTGGAGTGCAGTCTGGGCCTACTGGACGTTCTCCAAATTTATACTTCTTCCACTACTGCCTTGCTCCTAGACGATGCGACTTTCCCCAGGAGAGACTAGACTATGTCTGTCCCGTACCATTTCCCGCAGATAGATACTTACAATCTGCTATGGCTGAACCATACTACAAGATCTTCTGTTTTTGTCTCCCATCCTATTCTGAAAAGACTTCTCAGAATATGGGATAAAGTTTCCACATCAGCACACCTTGTGCACTATTCCTCCCCCCTTCTTTCACTTTACTGGAACCCAGAATTTCCTCCAGGCACTGTGCACGGTCCTTTCAAGCGTTGGAAGAATTTGGGAATTCGCAACCTGCAGGAGCTGCTAACGGAAACAGGTGTACTCTTATTCCAACTCCTTCAAGACAGATTTGGAATACCAGACTCCCATTATTACCAATATAGTCAAATGTTGCACTTTGTGACGCACTTATCAACCAAAGGTCCTATCAGGAGGGACTTGACACCCTTCGAAGCTGCACATACAAAGGGAATCTTTCACTCACACAATCTCCAAATTATGTATGTGGCTTCGACCTCCAGACCATGATTCCAAACCATACTTTATCAGACAATAGGAAATTGAATTGGGTCTAACCTTGCTATGGTCAGATTGCCTCTGAATTTTTAGGCACCTTATTACTACCTACCCGATACAACTACAAAAGAAATCAACTTTAAGTTCCTCACCCGGCAGTACTATACTTCAGTTAAATTAGGTCTTATAAGTCTCTCCGGTTCTAATCAATGCTGGAGATGTAACTCAGATGAAGGCACCATGCTCCAGCTCCACATCTGGTACTCTTGCCCTTCACTCTCACAATATTGGGTCCAACTCTGAGATGATTAATAAAGTTCTGAGTGTGACTATACACCTCAACCTCCAGGTGTTCTCTTTCTTGTACATCTCCACCACTATTAGACTTCCAAACCCCAATTTAAACTTTTATCTTATCTCATTAATGCTGCAAAATACTGAATTCCCCTGTCCTGGAAACAACCACTACCAACACTGTAGAGGACTGTCATAAAAAGGGTGGGCCTGATTGCTAGACTAGAACGGACTCAGCCATGGGCAGTGGGGAACCTGGATGCCTGTGCTCAGATCTGGGATACTCAGTTCATACAAGGAAAAGAGGCAAGAAATGGTACCCATGTTACTGTCTAATCACTTTGCACTCTACGGCAGTTGAATCCCTTTCCACAGGTCACCCAAGGTGACGTGTGCACAGAGGTACCACATTCCATGTGGATACAACCTTGACTGTGAGGGTAACCAACATGAACCACTATTACCAACAGTATTTGCAAACTTTGGGCTCTGGATCAGTCATTGGACCTGTAGGTCCCCTTTCTGCTCATTGGCTCGTCTGCCCTTCTGGCTCCTGTTCCAACACTACAATTCCCCTTCCTTCCCTAGTCCAGGTTCCCCCTCCCCCCCCCCTTTCTTTTTTCTCTTTTCTTTCCTTCTTATGTACCAAACTCCCCGCCAGCCTACCTACTTTCTTTATCAGCTGATTATTCCCTCTCATCCCATCAATTTTCCCTTAGTCTATTCTGCACTGTATTGTTTCCACCTCTCCTATGCGGACAGTGATATTTGCTAACTGTAATTACTAATTTGTACCTTACAAAACTGCAGCTAACATTACATGAAATAATCTTCTGTACCATTGTTTATTATACTAAAGCTTTTATAAAATAAAATTAAAGGTTAGTTATGTATTGATAGAAACTGAGAGATGATGTTGAGGACATGGTTTCACAACAGGTTAGAGGGAAGCAATTTTGTACTCCTCACTTTTTAAGAAGGAAGCTGCATCTTACTGAAGAAAACACAGCAGGAAGCAATGGGTGCAAATTAACCGTGAGTGCTAGAGTGGTATGTAATGCATTGTTCTGTACCGCTCTGGCATTCAAATGGTTAAATCATTTCCCCAGAGTCTCCTGAACAAAAAAAACCCAATAGTATCACGGTGTAAAATGCATGTGTAACCTTCCCCTTTCCTCTATATATATTACATATATTTACATATATATTTTATTGAAATGTATTTGCATGTTTATAGTGAAGGATTGTGCACCTGGGCATAGTTTAAGAAGAGTGAGTGCTTCCAACACCTGGTTTGTTTATATATTACATATATCTATACATACACACATATATATATACATACATACACATATACATACATACACTCGCACACATTCTGTAACATATATCAGCTTAAAGAGTAGCTACCTATAAAAGAGAACCTGAGAATCAAAGGAGAATGGTGTTAGTCAATCCACTGTAATAGCTTAATCCCATAATCAGCTATTTTTTTCGACACCATATAAAAATCAACAAACTAATATTCATACATGAGCCCTAATACTAGATACTTTGTTCCGCTGATCAGCATTGTGACGGCACATGATCCTGCTTTGCTGTTGAGTGAGACTCCCATGTCCTGTTCACAGCATGGCATAACTATGATTATTTCTCACTAGTGTGTCCCATCAAATACATTATAGAGCTTTACTGTACTTCCAGTGTGTGCCATTATCTAGATAAAAACCAGTGTTAGAGTTATTAATAACTTAATTTAAATCATTTTGTGTTTTTAAAGGTTAAGCTTACTAAAACTTAAGTTTTAGGAATACCCTCTATACTTTTCCATGGTCAGTCTCTTGTCCTATAGGAGAGGGATTTGTGCTGCATATATAGCAGTTTTCTTCTTTTGGATTTCTGGGTGACCAGTTTCTAGAATAAAATCCTGATGCTCCCTTAAGGATGCCATTAGCCGCCTGGTAGCTGCAGCTCCTTTAAGGTTGCCATTGGCCTCTTAGTAGCCTCTCTGACAAACTTTCTTCTTGTGCAGTCATTAATTTTGGTGGGGCATCGTGACATTTGCAGTGTCCTGATGGTGGCATATTTCTTCCATTTCCATTAAGATGGTTTTCAGTGTGTTCCATGATACACTGTATGTATATGAAATTTCTTTTCTATCCCTCTCTTTATCTTTGCCTTTCAACAATAAGATCCTATTGATTGTTTGCTAGCTCCATTCCTGAAGTATGTAAGAAACATTCAAGAAAATTGTACGGGAACGACTGATTTTCATATAAGACTAATCATGATCACTTCAGTTGATGTCAAGTGAAGACAAGTTACCTTTGTACATGATCTGGAATGTTATAAGGTATATATGAACACAGTTACAAGCCCTATTGTAAAGGGTGTGCACACTTAAACCAAGGCGTTGATAGTTTTCTATTTTTTAATGATTTTTACAAGACATAATCCATTTATTCTTGGTTACAAGATCGTATTAAATGTAATAAAGGTCTCACAGGATTTGTCTTGATTTCAGCCCTTTCACTAACAAAAACTGCACATTTAATATGTAGAGTTTGGTATCCACTGCATGTGAAGTCACATGAAGTAAATTTTGTGATGTATATTATTCCAGGCTGCACGCACCCTGGACTGGCAATGGGTAGAGTAATGCATGTATTAATTGCTCACTTTCAGGTCCACACACACACACACACACACACACACACACTACCTGCTGCATAATAATACCCTCAGATAGAGATGGGTGCTCAGTGCATTGCTTTTAATTTAGTTGTACAACCCTTTGGCATTAAGACTTAGTCTCCCCTCCATGCATCTCCTCCAACCTTAAAGACCTCTTTCAGTTAAAGTGTAGTATTCCCCCCCAACCTTCCTCATTATGTACCACAGACAAGAACAGGGTATTATGCAACCGAGCAGACAGCACAGTCTCTCCCACAGCCAGAGTCACTCCACACCAGTCAGTACGATGGTGTGTCATATTGTGTATAGATAGGTTGAGATACCTTCAAAGGGAAACTGTTGACCCAGGCCTGGCGAGAAGGGGTCCCAAGTTGGACAATATCATAGCCTATTATAAGATACCATTAACCGTTGGAGGAACAGAGGGGTGTGCAAAGCAACGTGTTACAGACCCTCTAGTCACAAAGTGTTAAACTAAATGGATAATGTGCTAAGCTTTAGAGACTCCACCATAATGCTTTGCTCACACTATAGTAATGGAAAGCCTGCGTGGGTCCTACTGCACTGTTCAGATTCGCTTTGTAGCCTGGAGGCATACTTCATACCAGAATGCACTGAGCATTTAGGTTAACCCTTTGAGAATCAGAAACTTGCTTTGAGCACCCCTCTGTTACTCAAAGGGTTCACTGATAGCCTCTGATTTGCTGTGTTAATGTTCTGCATGCCTACCCCCTTTCTCAGTGCCAGGTCAACCCCCTTTCTCAGTGGTACAACTCATTCATACACTATATGGCACCCCATCTAACTGACTGGCGTGTAGCGACTCTGGTTGTGGGAGGGACTGTGCTGTCGGCTTGGCTGCATAATAATCTGTGCTTGGCCACAGCACATAAGGACGGAGGGGGGAAGAGGACTCATTCTATGCAGTAGCCGGGAGGGACAGACACAGAGAGACACACAGACGCGTGAGACAGCGCTCACTGCAAGAGAGTGAGCGAGTGTATGTGTGTGTGTGCACATGTGAGACACAGTGAGTGTTCTTTCATACAAGAGCAAGTTGAATTTGTAGTACGTTTCCTTAAGATTTTTTCCATATGCTCTACATCAAAATTTCCTGAATTCTTTGACTGCCATGGGGTATGGGTACCCCTCTGGCACTCAAAGGGTTAAACACTGAAACCATTTTGTGCATCTCTAATAAATCTGTAAAAGAACTTGTTACACTACTGAGATTTACCTTCTCTCTTCTTGCGCACTTTTGCCATGTAGATTTCTGCTCTTATCTCCTCCAAGGAGAACTCTTCCACTCCAGCATAAATCTTATTCTTGCAGTACATAACCTTCTCCTCTTTACCCTGGGAATTGTTCTGTACCCGTTGAAGGGGGTCTTCCTCCTTTCCAGGCTTACGGGAACTCAGGACACTAGTGATTGTTGGATTAATCTTGCATGGGGTTCTAAGAAAAAAGCAGAGAATGTGATTACTTAAAGGTCAGACCTTAGGGTTAAAGGGGAGCTATACCTATAACATTAAGAACATTTTAATGTGTTTTGAAGAAGGCTTTACTTTGGTAGGTATCCTTCATACAATAGTGAAGTATATAAATACATTTATTTATACTTTTTTGTTTTGTTTTGCACTGGAAAACTCCTGTCTAGCTGGACAGTTGCTTACATGGTTCTAAAGAGCCATTAGTGGGGATTTGCTCGAAAAGTTGCCTCATTTAGGCTGTTGAATTCTACTGCATATGAAGAAGAATGAAAATGTTAAAATTAAAATGGAGCTCAGCAAATACATGCAACTGCAGACTCAGCACAAACATATCGACAAAAAGAGATATATAGGACTCTAACCTAGGTATAGCTTTCTGTTAAACAAATTATACATTACTTATTCATACAGGAATAATTCCAAAACCGTTTGCATGCCGGAGGGGAGTCCAAAGCATAGACACAACTGACGCCCAGAGACTTAAGACACTTTCAGGAAAAGCATACCTGAAATCCAAATTATATCAGTGTCCAAATTTACAAGCCCTTAATTGCCACTGGCGCCTACAACACAACATTGAAATTAAAAGGGTGAAACATGAGAGCAGAAGGACACTGGACCATAATAATAAAAGCAGAAGTGGAACAATTTTGGGGAAAATCATCTGCACCGTGTGGAACAAATAAAAACACCAACTGATTGAAACAAGGCTGTTAACCCCTTTCAAAGATATAGAGCAGGGATGTACCGACTTTAATGACAAGGGATCTACTTTTCTCGTAGTCATCTAACATGATCTATTACCTTACTAGAAAGCATCAATGATTCTTCACCATCATATTTAAACATGTTACACAACATACGTATTTTGATAAATTTCGAAAATGAGCTTGGAGGTGGTTTTATAAGATAGTCTAGACAGTGGACTATTCATTTGGTGTGGAAATATTCCAGCTCATAATGAAACTTTCCACATTTTCAATCAATTGACATGTGGCTTTTAACCCCTTGAATGCTAAAGTAGTATCCAATGACTCAACATGAATCTTCTCACGGCCCCCCAATAACCATTTACTGATCTACTGGTAGATCTTGGTCTACCTATTGGCTTCCTGCTATAGAGGGTTCTAAAGCATCAACGTTTTTGGTTCCAGAATTGCCCCATCTACGGGTTTAAGCTTGTGATTCACTCTACTCAGTGTGACACACAAGACTCAGTCTTGTCTGTGTAGTGTTTCCTCCTATCCCTGTTTGTTTTGTCAAACTACAAAATCTAGCTGTCATCTTGTTTATAACTCCTGTCTAAATGCTGTATTCTGGGTGATGACTCTCTGGACTATGATCATCATCATGCACTTGTGGGAGCAAGACCTTGTAATACGCTTCCCACTCATTGCAGTTACACACTTACAGTCTTGCGATGACCGACAGGTTTTCTAACTAAAGTGAAAGAGCATTATGCAGCCACCATCTGAGACCTTACACATTTTCATATATGCCATTACACGCTACAGCACTATGCCAACATTCTAAGCTTTCAGAGGCCTCTACCACAGTGCAGTGCCACTTGAACTGAACAGAATAAATAGTGAACAGCTACAAGCAACAACCATAGAGAAACAGATCCATCTCCCCCCATAGCACTACACGTGCTGCATGAAACAGGTCACCATTTTTTTCTGTTCAGTATAAGCTCAGGTAGCTACAAAAGGGCACTTGGCAGATGTGAAGGGCACTGAAAACCCACAATGTTAATACAGTTCAGTAGAAGACAATGGTACAGATAAAAACTAAACATGTTCTACTGCAACTGCTTTACAAACTGCAAATGCCCAATACTCTGTAACACATCAGTTGCCACCATTTCAAGACCAGAAATTCTGCAGCTGTGTGAATGAGCATGCTGGGGCTCAGAGGAAAAAGGATTTATCAGGAAAGACTAAAATCATCTTTTCTCTGTCGTCCAATACAGGTTACTGGTAACTTTAGGATGTCCAACCATTGAGTATCCCAGAGGTGGGAAATAAGGCAAGGACCAGGAGTAAGGCCCCCAAAGTCACCAGAGCAGATATGAACCATCAGATCAGAGATAGACCAACAAAACAAATGAAGTGTCAATGGACACTGAACAGGGGTCACAACACCCCATGAACTTTTACACAGCACACTGAACTAGAGCCAACAGGGCTCAAAAGTGAAGGAAGCACCAAGAACCGAAGAGGATCCTAGACAGGCAAGACTGCCTCCAGGATCTTCCTCCCAAAGCTGGAGTCAGCCGATGCCAGCACATCAACACAGTACTGCTTCGAAAAGGTGTGCACAGACGACCAAATGGCAGGCTTGCACAACTGATCAGTAGAGGCCTGATTCTTGTAAGCCCAAGAAGCTCCAATAGATCTAGTAGAATGAGCCGTGACCCAAAAGGGAAAAGGATTCTTCCTTAGCTCGTAAGCCTTACGAATAGTGGACTTGATCCAAGATGCAATAGACACTTTGGATGTAGGTCTCCCTGCCCTGGGGCCCTCAGGAATGACGAACAGCGCGTCAGACTGCCTAATGGACTCAGTGAGATGTATATAGAACTTGAGACAATGCACCACATCTAACAATTGAGATCCCTCTCCTTGTCAGAGGTAGGATCAGGGCAGAAATAAGGCACCACAATCTCTTGATTAACGTGGAACTCAGATACCACCTTCGGGAGAAACTCCTGAGAAGTACCGCCTTGTCTTTGTGAAACACCAAAAAGGGTGGTCTACAAGACAGCGCATGTAACTCTGCGACACGACGAACAAGCATGACTGCCAGGAGAAAGGCCAGTTTCCATTTTAGCTGGCGTAGAGGAATAGTAGCCAAGGACTCAAAGGGAGGGCACTGAAGTACGCCAAAAACCAAGTTAAGATCCCACTGAGGAGCGGGAGTCTTGAAAACAGGACGAGTATGAGCAACACCCTGGAAGAAAACCTTGACATCAGGAAGAATAGCAATGCGCCTCTGAAAGAAAACAGAGAGAGCAGAAGTCTGAACCTTAAGGGAACTCAAACTGAGGCTCTTATCCACACCGTCCTGCAAGAAAGCCAGAACCTTAGGCAGATCAAAATCCTGTGAAAGGTCCCTAATCAGCACACCAAGAGAGAAAGGTCGACCAGACACGATGGTAGGCCTTAGAAGAAACAGGTTTGCGGGCACCAAGCATAGCAGCCACCACACCTCAATTTAAAATCCGTCAAAGCTAGACGATGAACATCCTCCCTTCCACAGGTAACCATGCAGAAGAAGATCCAGATGGCAAGGGAGCCGGAATGGCTGCGCCACTGACAGATCCAGGAGCTCCAGAAACCAAGCCAGAGGCAGTACAGAGCAATCAGAATGACTGGACAGCGCTCCAGTCTCAATTTCCCTAACACCCTGTGCAACATGGGGAGGGGAGGAAAGATGTAAGCCAGAGGAAATAACCAAGGAATGGACAAGGCATCCACCGCTAGAGCATTCCTCCAGCGAAAGCAGAACATCTGAACCTTCCGGTTGTGTCTTGTCGCCATTGGGTTGATGCAAGGAAGACCCCACTTGTGAACAATGAAGGTGAACACCTCTGGGTGCAGTTCCCACTATCCGCTGTCCACCATGTGTCGACTGAGGAAGTCTGCCATGACATTGTCTACGCCAGGAATGCGCACTGCGGATATGGCAGGAACATGTTCTTCTGCCCAGGACAAAATAGCCTTGACCTCTAACCAAGCGGCGAGACTTCTTGTTCCGCCCTTCTTGTTGATGTAAGCCACGGCTGTGGCGTTGTCGGACTGGACCCAGACTGGGCATTCCTCCAGCTGGGGTGTCCAATGGCGAAGGGCATGAAATATAGCCCAAAGCTCCAATACGTTGATGGGAAGAAGAGATTCCTCCGGAGACCACCGACCCTGAGCACTGAGGTGACCCAGGACCACTCCCCAGCCAGCAAGGCTGGCATCCGTTGTCACCATGGTCCAGAAGGATACCAGGAAGGACTTGCCCTCCAGCAGATTGGAGAGGTTGAGCCATCACAACAAACTCAGTTCCACATGAAGAGGGAGGGATACTGACATCTTCAGAAGGTCCGGCTGACCCCTGCGCAGCTGGATCACAAACATCTGGAGTTCCCTAGTGTGAGCCATGGCAAATGGGACCACTTCTATGGTGGAGATGAATTTCCCCACTAGAGAGGACAGCTTCTTGGCTGGAACTGGTTCGTGAGCCAGAAGAGCAGAAATCCTGTGGGCGATCTGGTGAGCCACCTTGTCCGTGAGAAACGCCATGCTCTGCTGAGTGTCGAAGAGAAGGCCCAGAAAGACCAGGCGCTGGGATGAGACAAGATCTGACTTGCCCATGTTGATGATCCACCCGTGATGGGCGAGAGCATGAATGCAGTCCTGAACCTGCTGATGAAGAAGTTCCACAGAAGGAGCTTTCAGAGGTTAGCCACAGGGAGCTATCTGTTAACACAAACTCTTGTGTTAGATAGACTCCATGGCACCATCTCTCCATCATGTACTTCAAACATACATATTAAACCATTCAATGCTGGTAAAAGGCCAACACTCTCAAATACATGACGCACTGAGGACATTAATGTTTGAAAGAATGGGAACACGTAGTGAAGACAATGAGGGTCACTGAAAACAGACGTGGTTCATTCTCAGGGTGACAACCATTCCATCACAGAGGCTAACTCAGAGAGGAGGGGAAGGAGGCCAATAGAAAAAGGTGAAATTTACTCACCGATATGTTTTTCCTCAGTGTCCTTCCACAGCATACTGTGGATAATTGGCTCCGCCTCCCAGCTGGTAGGACTTATCAAAAAATATAAATTCTGTGAGCTCACTTTCTCCTGTAGTTATACAGTTGTCCAAGTTGAAAGACATAATAGGTTAGAGATGGTACAGTAAAGGCACACTGCAGTAGATATTACATGACTGATATGGTATAGTATTATGGAATCAATACAAATACCCAAGAATAATCTTCAGGGTGGCGTGCCGTGGAAGGACACAGAGGAAAAACAAATATTGGTGAGTACATTTCACCTTTTCCTCTGTGTCCAATCCACGGCATACTGTGGGACCTACCAGAGCAGTACCCCAGAAGTTCGGGAGGGCTGAGACAGTAAGTTCAGACAGGAATGGCAGCTTCAAGCACCTTCCTTCCGAACTTGCCATCCGTTGATGGTTGAATGTCCAGTCTATACTGTTTGATGAAAGTAGAGACTGATGATCAAATAGCAGTCTTGCAATCTCAGTAGGTGTTGCAGCTGTTTGCTGTGCTCATGAGGTTGTGATAGCAAGGGTATAGTGGGCTTTAATACCCTGAGGAGGGTCTAGATTAGCGGAGTCATAGGCCATTTTAATGTAGTCACGAATCCAACATGCAATAGAGGGTCTGGAGGCTGAAGACCCTTTGAATTTTCCTAGAAATTGAGAAATGCGTCCGTCAAACGTACAGTTGGGTTCTGCTGAGATATATCTGAAGGCAGTGGAGAAGATCCAAATTATGTAGTCTCTTCTCAATCTCGTTTGAAGGATAGGGACAGAAGGATAGGAGAAATATTCCTTGGTGAAGGTGAAACTAAGCAAGGACCTTGGAGTGGAATGAAGACTTAGGATGTAGGACTACCTTATCTTGATGGAAGATCAAAATTGGAGTAACACATACCAAGGTCTGATTTTTTTATATTGAGGTAAAATATCTTCTTACCAGGTGGTTGTCTGCAAAGGGAGTAGATAGAACTGCATAAATTGCGGAAAGCTGGACTTTCAGGGATGCAGGTTCAAGGTACTTTCAAACCCTACCTGCAGAAACTGGAGCAGAGACTGATTTTTGATCCAGATTCTGTGACAGGTACCACTTACGGAAAATACACTAGGCTCTGTAGAAGACCGTTTCTGCCTCTCAGCATGGTTTGGAGGACAGGTTCAGATACACCCTGTAGTCTTAAGACTTCCTGCTCAGCCTCCAGGCGTTGAGATGGAAGAAAGCTGGATCCGGGAAGAAGAGGACCTGGTCATAACAGGTCTGAGATGTCTGTCAGAGGCATGGGGGCTTGACTGACAATTGAAAGAGATCGGCATACCAGGGTTTCCCAGACCAGTCCGGGGTGATAAGGATGACATATGACCTTTCTTGCCTTATCTTATTACCTCCGGAAGTATAGGAAGGAGAAAACAGGTATGCCAGATGGAAGTCCCAGGACACGAGGTGTATTTTGTGCTAGGGCCGGAGGTTTGTGCCATCTGGATAGGTAGGTCTGACATTGTCTGTTCTGAGATGTGTCCATCATATCTATTGTGGGCCTCCTAAAGTTGTTGTTACTGAATGAAACGCTTCTCTGTTTAGAGTCTATGCTCCAGGATCCAGTTTCTTGTGGCTTAGAAAGTCTGCCTGAACATTTATATGACCTGTCAGGAAGGGTGCTGAGAGAGTCAGCAGATTATTACCTACCCAATAGAGAATCCCAAATGCATGGATGTTGAGTGTAGTGCTCCCTGGTGTAGAAGGTAGAGTACTGCTGATATATTGTCTGATCTAATCAGGACAGATGTACTTTTGTAGATCGGCCTGAAATGTTTGAGAGACTTCCAAAACATTGATGTGTAGACTGAGTTGTCCAAGTTCCCTGAATAGCGTGTAGATTCCAGATTGTTCCCCAATCTGTGCTGCTGGTGTCTGTACACAGGATCTGTCCGTCTGGCTCAATAAGTGGGCGGCCCCTTGAGGGCTTTTCTGGAGAGTCCACCAAGACAGTTCCTTACTGGTTGGCCGGAAGACTGGAATCCTCTGGGTCAGGTTGGAGGGATTTCTTTTGTAATAACGGAGATAATTCTCTTGGCCTAAATGTGAATGAATTTAGGCCTATGGAAGGATCTGATAAGTTGATGATAGGCATACCGGTAGTCGTGAAAAGCTTTATTGTGGTGTGGAACTTCCACTGAAGAAAGGCCATGATTTTGTTGAAACTGTGGTGCTGGATATTTAGGGACAGGGTTACTTGCATTGAGTTGCTTTCCCAAGAATCTTAGCTGTTGGGAGGGAGAGTGCTCCTTTCCAAATTGTCTATCCAGCAGAGAAGGTTCCAACAAATGTTTGTGCTGGTTACTGATTTGGAATATGATGTCTCAATAATCAGAACGTTGTCTAGATAGGGGGCCACTTAAATTAGATGACTGTCGCAACATTGCCATTATCTTTGTGGAGACACTTGGGGCTGACGCCAATCCAAATCGAAAGACCCTGTACCAATACTGACAACCAAAGATCTGGTAGTTCCTGTGTGTTTCCCAGATCAGGACATGATAGTATGTGCCACTCAGATCTATTTAGGTGACTAAGACATGCTGATGTTTCAAAATTAGAGTTGATGACTCAATTTTAATTTAAATGACGGATCTTCAGTACAGAGTTGAGCTACTTAATGTCCAGGATGAGGGATAACTCCCCAGTAGGTTTGATAACATATAAAGAGTGGACTGGAGCCCCTGATTCTCTGATGTAGTGGGACCTCTCCATCTATTAAGGGAATGGAGGACTTGACATATGAGGAACAAGTAGACAAACCTGAATACTCTAGAGAAAAGACGACTAAGAGGAGAATTATCACACTGTACAAGGATCAGCACAAGGATCTCTGTGGTGATCTATTCATTCCAAGGCTGGATCAGGTGACCAGGGGACACCCTTTGAGATTAGAGGAAAGGAGGTTTAGACTTAAGCAGAGGAAGGAGTTTACAGTAAGGTGTGTTAAATTGTGGAATTCCTTGCCCAAGGAGGTGGTTATGGCAGATACAATGGATACATTGATTGCAAAAAGGAACACAGGGTTATACTGAATATTAGTAGGCAAATCAGGAAGGTCCGATAAATGACTAACGTAATAGATAGCAGGATAGCTATAGAATTCTCATGTCCCTAGGGCATGAGGCAAAGGGTGAACCTGATGGACTTCTGTCTGTATTTAACCTAATTACAATGTTACCCTGTTTGAAGCAGAATCTGTACTGCCTGTTTCATCTGTAGAGACCTTATAGAGATATTGTTATATATGTTTATATAAATGACCTGAAGCGAAGAATCATAGGAACAGGTTGAAATTCCAGAACCCATCTGTTGTGATGAACTAGACTCCAGGCCTGATTGAACTCCTCTAATCTGCCCCCCAATGGAGGTGGAGAAGGGGTTGGTCTGGCTTTATTGTTGGAACTGCCATCTTTGTTGGAAATCTTTACCATTTCCAGATCTCTGATTCTGGGGAAGGCCACACTTCCTCTTGGTTGTATCCCCTATCTGGCTTGTATCTTCTGACTTCTTAAAAGACTGATGTCTGAAATGATCGGTTTGGGCAGGAAAGCCTCTGGCTCTTTTCTCCTGGGGTAAAAGGGGCTCTTGATAATCTCTTCTGGCAGTTCTCAGAATAGATTAGTTCCAGAGAAAGTCAAAGAGACCAGTATGTATTTAGAAGAAGGTTCTGCTTCCCAAGCTGTGATCATCAAATCATAAGAATAGCTGACAGTGTCTTTGATAGAACCCAGTTCTTTTAAGATTTGGGATGTAGAGACTGAAGACTCAATTTCTTCTAGTTTGGTTAGCCATATGCGTAGTGTATGAAAGATGCCATGGTAATTGGCAGTGGTCAAAATTCTGCCCAATTGTTTTCACTCTCTCATAATAATATCTTATATAGAGGGTCCTTCATCTGGGTCAGAAGTTCTAAGCCGCCTTCGTGCTGCTTCCTACAACATCTTCTTCCAGCTAAGGAAATCCAGGAAGTAGCAGCAGCATGCTAAAGGTAGAAGCAAACAGTTTGGCAGGGCCTGACAGATATATCCTGATCACACCCTGCACAGGTTTTAGTCTTTTGGTCTAACTTCTCTGCCTAGGAGAGCCAGAAGCCTTGGGCTTATGCCTCAAGATTCATTAGGGGTAAACACAGTGCAAACGGCATAGCAGCAATAAGCAATAGTTCACAGTAAGTAGAAGGCAACCACAAACACTCGTATGAATCAAACAAGCAATAAACAGGGCTCAAAATTTCCACTCGCCAGTAGCCAATGGCGAGTGAAAATTCAGCCCTGGTGGGTATGTTATGGCTTACAGTGGCGAGTAACTTTTCAGGTCTGGCTAGTAGCAAAGAACTTAAAATTATAATGCCTGAATATATATTTAAGGCAAATGGAACAGCACATAGGGTTACTCACTGTGCCTGCATGCCATCCTGAATGCATGTTTTGTCCCGGTCCATCGATCAGCCTGTTTTCTGCATGCAAAAGTGCCAAACTTATGGTTTCCGGTAGAGGCAAGGCTGCTGTACATGCCCGCATTTTCAAACAAGCATTCTGAACTGGATGGCAAGAAGGGAAAACTGAGCACTGCGCTGGGTATCTGGTCAGAACCCCAAGACCAACTAAGTCGGAACCCATGCGACCTCACCAGGATTCTGAGGTATGAGGATCCTTGCAAGGAGATGTTAGCCGCGATTAGGCAGGCCACATGGGAGAGAAAATAATAACATAGTCCTTTCAAAGTTTAAGATGAGAGAGAGAGAGGCAAAAAGCCTCCGTCCTCCAGCTTGGTATGGACCAAAATAACTGCAGGAGGAAGTGAGCTCACATAATTTATATTTTTTGATTGGTCCTACCAGCTGGGAGGTGTAGCCAATTACCCACAGTATGCCGTGGATTGGACACAGAGGAAAGAAGAGCAGAGTGCAGAACTAACGATACAACAGACAGGGATGTACTCATAGGACCTGTGCACTCTGAATACTGGAATCCTCTTATAATTATTATAATTTAATTATTTTATATATTTGATATCAAGTGATTTTTATTGAAATAAATACATTTTGAAGAATCTGGACACTGAAGGAGCGGTTTCTGTTTTGGATCCTTTTTGGTGTGGACGAGAGCATCTGGCTGTAAGCACCAGGCAGAGACAGTAGAATATTCTTTGCAAGCACAAACTGCTGTATATATGTATATACATGTAGACAGTGACTATACTATGTGAGTGTGATATTTATTTTATTGTCATATTTCACACAGCGTGATAAGGTACTATTGGCGCCCCCTCTTTTTCTGTTTTTGTTCCATGTATGGCTTCGTGAGTGATGTGCCTGAGGGTAGCAGCCAAACTATTGGAGTTACAAAGAAGCTGACAGGGAACAGCTTCTCAATACCAAGTTTGTTTAGGTGGTCTGCATATACATGCATTTCCAGCATATTATTTTGTGAGTACCTGTCTATTGGTGACGGTGTGGTGATCATCAAAATTGAATCAAAATATTACTCAAAGAAGCACCTCTGCTCTTTTCTCTCTCTCTAAATATATATATACTATATAGACATAAACACACACAGTGGGAGAGAGCGAGACAGGTATGCCAGATTAGGACACACTGTTCAGATGGACAGTGACAGGGTCATAACTTACACAGTCTGCTGCTGAACCGATTCATCCACATAGGGGGTGAAACTGGGCAAGATTTGGGGTGTCTCTGAGGCAGGCAGCTGTTGGCTACTTTTGGATGACTGAAACAAAACAGACACACTATGTAGTATACACATAATTTTACATGAACAAATGAGCTCACACTCCTGTGCATACATACAAAACCACACACAGTTTTGTGCACAAGCTGTGCTGGTTGGAGTCTGGTCCACAGAGGTACCAACCAGGATGCAGTCAAGTCCTCTGTGGTACCGACCTACTACTGATGGGGTCTAAAACTCCCATAATTGACAACAAGAGAAACGTTGCAGATGATGGGAATTGTAGTACTCAAGAAGTGCAGATCCAAAAGGTGGACTACCTCATAATTAGCCAATTAAATGATTTAACACTTTAACGACCAGATTTATGTGCACTTCTCTGGTCCTTAAAGGGTTAAAGAAAAAGTGAAGGCACTTGTTAGACCCTGCCAAGAAAGTCTATCACCATAAATGTCTTGACGGGATGGAAACAGCTCAATACAAACATCAACATAAAGCAGAAAGTATAGCAATAAAAATTAAATAGCATAAGAGTGGATTGGATGAGGCCAGCTCATGTTGCATGCTCTTACCCTTCCAGAGTTCCAGGGTCCTGCTCTCTGGTCGTTTTCCTTAGCTCGTGCTGGTGGAGGAGCTGCCCAGGTCTGTGGAGTAAGTGAAGGGAGCTCTGCCACAACTGGCAGTGCCGCATTCTCGTCAAACACTGCAAAACGAGAGCGGCTTGGGATCTGCTGTGGTGGAACAGCTTGGAGCCTGAGACCTTGGGTAGATTCTGAGAAAACATTGACATAGTTATAATTCTCTTACTGCAAAATCACACACCTGCTGCCCTGATATAGATTTAAGGAACTATAGATATGTTTTTCATTAAGCAATGTCAGTTGGTGTTAAACTGTGATCCATGAAACCCCAGGATTCCCAGAAAAGATGCAGGGAGTTCCCTGGAGTGAATGCAAGCAAAGGCAGACAGAAGAACAAGGTAATTGTGGCAGACATTTCACACAGCTCAATGTTGTTTTCTTTTAGCTTTTGCTTGTAATATGCACTGTAATCTAGCCCCTGTCCAAGAAGGCACACCTAAGTATGTGGTAAATGATCCCAGATACCTTTAAGCTTAAAGGGATAGCAATGTTTCACAAAACAGCAGCTCCAATTAATCTTCATAGTATTTGGGCCATGAAGAGTGTTATTTCAAAACTGTCAGAGTTGTAGTTCAAGAGTAGTTGAATGATAAAGTGTCCCCCTCCTGCCCCTTTTACCTAGTGTAAGCCACCTCCACTCAGATGTGCAATCTGGTCCTGAAACCAGACAGCTCACAGCAAGGGACAATCTTCTTACTGTGAGCATAAGGAAAACCCTAACTCCCTTGACAGGTTTTTCCTAAGGCTTCTTGAAGATTGTCCTTCTTTGCGATCCATCCAGACAGTCTTGTAACAGTGCTCACCTCAGAGTAGCATCAGTAAAAGGGGCTGGAGGGGGATACTTTATCATTCAATTACTCTTGAACTACAACTATGACCGTATTGAAATAACACTCTCCATGTCCCAAATACTATGAACATTAACTGAAGTTGCTTTTATTTTGAAACATTACTATCCCTTTAAAGGAGAATTATACACAAGGAATAAGTGAATCTTAATTTAACTGATTAATTTACCTATGTAGGTGCACTTCATAAAGCAGTCAAGTGTATAGATCTATTTTTTGGTATCTGAACTTTGCTGTATATGATAATCTCTACTGAAATTTTAGAGGTCACACCTTCTC
Organism: Rhinophrynus dorsalis; assembly: GCA_037306005.1. Taxonomy (NCBI): domain Eukaryota; kingdom Metazoa; phylum Chordata; class Amphibia; order Anura; family Rhinophrynidae; genus Rhinophrynus; species Rhinophrynus dorsalis. The sequence continues at coordinate 27,339,482 of CM074728.1, forward strand.
CAAACAATGAACTTCCTTACAATCTATTCAGGAGTAGTGGACGATGTTAAACTTTATCAAATTATAACCAGAAACAACCTGCAGCACACTACAAGATAGTGCCTAAAAATAAACTATATATAATTGCAGTGTTTAGGACAGTGTTTCTCAATCTTTTATTGTTCGGGGCACCCCTAACACATAATCTACAACATTCGGGGCACCCCTAACATATTTAATGTACTTTATCAAGGGCATAAGAAGGGTACAATACATAAATATACAGTTATTATTAGGTTTTGTAAGCATAATAACAAAACTAAATATATTGTGCATAACAATTTCTATAAATCTTTATTTAAAAGTCCATTTTTGTCAGTCTTCATAGAAAACGTGGCACCCTAAGTTGATGTCCATGGCACACCAAAGTGCCACGGCACCCTGGTTGAGAATCACTGGTTTAGGACATTTACCCACATAAATAATTTACTTACACAAAACATTGAATTTTAAAATGGAACTTTATCTTAGTAGTTACTATATTTAGCTGTTATGATACTGTTGGATGATCACGGTCTCCAACACATTGAGGAACAATGCACTGAAGACCACTCTAGCAACCAAGAGGTTGAAAGCTTTGATTGTAAGGGTTGTACAGAGATTTAATTTCCAACTACAGGGTTCCACCACAACAAACACTTTGAAATCTACTGAGTTAGGTGATGAATTTTAGAAAGAGTCACTAGTTTAGAGAGCCTGAGATACAAAGGGATAAGGCCAAATCTTTGATATCAGATTTCTTGTTTGTTTGGTTTTAGATGCTGCCATCACCACCACCAAAGAGACGAGTCTCATGAATTAACACCAACTCAAAAGCACAACTGCTCACTCTCTGTCTTTTCCTCGAGCTAGAAAAGATAATCGCCAAAACGTACGTTTGATGGAGTCTCCCACTCGGCTCACTGGAGCTCTTGCTTTGTTCTTTCCTCTGGATTTCAGATCAGCCAGTGAGCTGCGCTGTGGTTCATGGACCTCAGAGTCCTCAACATCTGGCCCATCCATGATTCCTTGTAAGGCCTGGCGGGAAACTCTGGCCTGGAACTGCCTGCAAGTATGGTAGTTAAAGCAAATACACAAAATATTGGTGCACATCCAAATTTTCATCACCATTAACCCTTTACTGTGCTGTATTGTGCCAGCTTATCACTACTATATTAAAGATGAGGATTTAGTCACTTCATATGGCCATAAAATGCTAAACTTACCACCACGCCAAGGTACCTCAGTACTAGCAAGTTCCTAACCTTAATATGCTTTGTCTTATGAGCTGAATCTCCCCTATTTTAGGCAATTACTAACCTTAATATACTTTATCCTGAGAGCTGAGTCTTTGTCAGCTTTACTCGTTAATGGAGAGAGATTCTCTGACAGGCAATATATAGTGTCCTAGAGTCAATGAACATTGCACCTGGAGGTGGGAGGGGTGCTTGAACCAATAGAAGCTGGTCAAAACTTCCAAAAGTATGCATGTATGGTAGTACATTTTTTTACATTCATTAAGAAATGTGGAATTCACATGAAAGTTAAGTACACCATTGGATATTTATATATATATATATATATATATATATATATATATATATATATACAGGCCAGGATTTAAGGATACCCCTTTTTGAGCAAACAAAAGTTACGTTTCTACTGATTTACTTGAAAATACATGCAAATGTTATCACTATCAGTAGTCATGTGGTGTTTTGAAAGGGCAATGAGATATCTTCATGTACAGAAGACTGTAACTTCAGAAAGAGTTGCAAACATTGTACCCCCAATGTTTCTTACCGATGATGAACCTCCATCTTATCAATAGGTTCGGCCTTGCACTGAATACCCTGCTGAAAAATGGAGTCCGCTTTCTTGTAATTGCCCCGGGCCTCAAACTCTTCTGCCCACGTGATGTAGAGCACAGCATGTGTGATCCCAATACCTTGGCTGTGCAAGTAGCTGTACAAATCCAAGGGCTCCGAGCAGAAATTTGCCTACAACAAAAGCACAGTGCACACCTTAGGACACATTTAAAGAAGCAGCAAATATTTATTTATAAATATCTTATCGAGCTTTTACTGCTGGGAGATTTTTCATTCAAAAGTTGCTTCTGTTGCCAACAAAAGAATGTTTGTGTTACTTACTAAAAAATAATGTTCTTTTATGTGATGGGGGACACAGGGACCCTGAGGGTAATCAGTTTCCACAAGGAATCCAGACATTACACAAAAAAAAAAAAGCCTCTGGAGGAGGAGACTCCTTTTGAGCCCTAGCTCCATCTGTCATCAGTTCATGTAGAGCAAAGCCACAATCAAGCCAAAGGCCGACCTCAAAAAGAAAGTACCGAGAAGCCAAGGAACAGCAAGACACCCCTGCCAGAGAAATAAGGTTTCTCCGAGAGGGATGCTCTGTCCCCCCCATGGATTCAAAGAAATGGATTTTGAAGTAGAAAGCACAAATACTTGAGATTGATGAAGTGCCTGTTGCACATTTGTAACTACTTTTTGTCTATGATTTTCCTCCTTTATCTATAACTGTTCACGTTAAGTATATAAAGAACCCCACGCAAGTCAATGGAAGTTGTTTATCCGATCAAGATGACAATTCGGAAAGATGGCAGTTAAAGGGATAGTATTACTTCAAAATTACTATCCCTCATATTGTAGCCCTTAATAAACTGAGTTAAATGACACCAGCGGTATCTCTCAAACCTTTATGGTGTAAGAGATAGCCGCTTTCAAAGTTTCCTGTCCCCTGCTGTCAGCGTTCTGCTGTCAGCAGGGGAATCCGGTCTCTGAATCAAGAGGAGGCTCTTCAGCAGAGCCGATATCTCGTTATGGAAGGAAAAATGATGAATTGAAACAGTCTTCTATGTGTGCTTGGTAACCAAGCACATGTAGAAGACTGTTTCAATGAATCATTTTTCCTTCCATAACGAGATATCGGCTCTGTTTAAGAGCCTCCGCCTGTCCCGGGACCGGATTTCCCTGCTGGCAGCAGAACGCTGACAGCAGGAGAGAGGAAACTTTGAAAGCGGCTATCTCTTACACCATAAAGGTTTGAGAGATGCCGCTGGTGTCATTTAACTCAGTTTATTAAGGGCTACAATATGAGGGACAGTAATTTTGAAGTAATACTATCCCTTTAAAGGGATAGTAACACTTCGTTTTAACTTTATTTTATTTTGTAGGCATTAGAAAAACATGAAGAATGATATAAGTCTTATCTCTCAAACCTTTATGGTTTATGAGATATTCACAAGCAAAGTTCCCCTCCCCGCCCCTTTTTCCTAGTGTAAGCCATCTCTTCTCAGATGTGAGTCTGGTTGTATGACAGTACAGATAACAGAAGGGGACAATTTTCTTTGTATGAAAACAATGAAAGCCCTTCCCCCCTTGAAAAGTTTTTCAGCTTTTTCCATTATCTTAATTGAAGATTGTCCCTCTCTGCAGTCTACCTGGGCATCTCCCTTCTTATCTGGTTGAACAGGGGGGGGATACTTTGTTTGTGAATATCTCTTAAACCATAAAGGTTTCAGAGATAAGACTTATATCATTCTTCATGTTTTTTTAATGCCTACAAAATAAAATAAAGTTAAAATGAAGTATTACTATCCCTTTAAGGACAGATACATCTATAGGTACAAAACATTAAAAAAGACAATTTTCAAGGAAAACAATGGATGGTAACCACAGCAAGAGGTTCAAAAATGTCCTTTTGAAGAACCCCAAGGGAGACATTTGTGACAAAATTCAGAGTAAAATATCCAGCTCTCTGAACGGAAAATTGAAAATGAGCATAATTTAGTGACAGAATAAAAACAGACAGGGGGAAAATCTGTACCTAGAGAGAATTACATCCCAGACATTCTGCAGATTTTCTTGAAAAAAAATTCAGGTGTGCAAATGAGAGTGCAGAACCTCTGTAGATTGTGATTTATGAACATATTATGCAAATCAGGTGCTACGAAAATGCCTCTATCTGATGTGATCCACCAGGGCTGCGATCACCTCAAGGAAAACCCTTGCCATAGCAAAACCATAGGGCAGAACTGTAAATTAATTTTGCAGAAAGTCTACTGGACATATTTATGATGACGTTTGCAAATGGGTATGTGTAAATAGGGTTCTTATTTTCCAGTATGCCAAAAACTCAACAGAGCACATAGCAGGGGTGAGTCCCCCTCGTTCTTCAGTACGACAAAATAGGTTGAAGTAAAATCCCTTGCTCTTCTCATTCAGGAAAACAATTGTGCTGAAGTGAATACCATGACATTTTTTACAATATCATAAATACTATTTTGGTCCAATTTTCTTGTATATAAACAGGTAATATAAGCGTACAAACGTTGTGCAACTTGTTTGAATGGGATGAAGAGAGGCTGTTGAGGCATGCTGGTAAGGTAGTAGATCATGTTATGATGACTAAGAAAAAAGTAGATCCCATGTCACTAAAGTCTGGGCAACCTCTGCTTTGACCTTTGCAATGTTTTTGGTTTTTTTTTGCCACCCTAGATTCAAAGTGGAAAAATCCACAAAAATCGATCCTGTACACTTTTGAAAGGGTCTGAAAAAGAACGAGTTCGCTCCTCCTGGTAGAGTTCCCACTATTTACCCTGAAGAAGTGTGTACACAAAACGCGTTGGAATATTAGCTGGAATACTATATGCTTACTGCACTCATTCCTATTACTATATCCTAAACATCATGGATTATCGAGCAAACTGCATCCTCTCCATTGCCTGCTACTGAATAACCGCATACCAACCGCCAATAAAGCATTTGGTGTAAGAAGGGAGGTCAAGTTATTCCTGCCCATTAGACTGTCAGTGCAACAAGCCGATATAGATGGAGGATTTCTCAGAATAGACAGGAGATTACCCAGGGAAGGTGACAAAGATACTGTCTGTCTGCTCAGAGGATCCTCCCTCCAAGGACATAAGATCACATTTCTACAAGCAGCTACATCAGTAACGTAGTCAGGAGTGCACATTGAGATGCTGTAAAGGCCGGGAAGACCAGCTTACTTTTCATATTAACTTTTCGTCAGCATTATTCATCTATTTTGCTCATTCATCAGTTCATTCTATAACCAGTTAATATATAACTGATACATTGATCGACTTTGGCCACAAGAACGATATTGTCTAGGTAACTAAATATATTGATAGATACTAGGAATGAGGAGTCCGTATTAATACAGTATTTGGTTTTAAACATTATACATATCTTCACATTGCTACATGTTTTTTTTTATGAGGGTACCCTCTTAATATTGTATAGGTGTTATAAAAAAAACGAAAATTATATTAGATTATAGCGCTCTTCTCTACTTACCCATTTCTAAGAGTTTACCCTTTAGATTCCACAAAATATCATAATGCACCTTTTTCTCTGAATTCTTCATGCCATTAGAAGACTGAGGAAGAGCTAGGAAACAGATTTTGTACCTGGACTACTAACACTGAGGAGGATAAAACCAGAGATGCAAAGTCCTGTCTTAAAGAAGCTTTCACACCACAGTCCAAGTCTTGGTGAGGAGATAATGTCACAGAATTATGCCTGCCATGCAGACCAAAGATTATAGAAGAGACATAGAGAAAGGACATAGACACAGCCAAACTCACTCACACACCCAGAAGTGGTGTGTAAGTAGAGGCGCAAAACTAAACTGCAGGCTAATGCACCTCACAAAAAAGAAGAGCTGCAGATCGTCCAGGTGCACTGGCTGAGTCGGGAGTGGGTTAAGTGTGGCTGAGAGGAAGTTTGCTTCCTCCTGAGACTTTATTTAAGCTCCCTGTATCCTAGTGTAGGAACCTTGTCCTCTTGTGGGGCATGCACTATGGGGTTAAGAGAAAACATTTTCTATTACTTTAGTAGTTTTATTTCTGGTTCTACATTTAAATGGGCAATACAGCGTCAACAAAAGAGAATAAAATTCCCAATGCCCTCTGAGTTCCCATAGCTTATAACTCACAAAGTCTCACTTAGAAGACTATACCCTAAACATCATGGATTATTGAGCGAACTGCAACCTCTCCATTACCCGCTACTGAATAACCACATGCTAGCCGCCAAAACATCATTTGGTGTAAGACGGGAGGTCAAGATATTTCTGCCCGCTATATTGTCAATGCAACAAGCCCATATAGATCACATATCTGCAGGGCAGGGTAACGTCAGCACCTCACTCTGTGCTCATGGGAGTAAAAGGGAAGACTGTTATACTCTCCACAGAAGCCATGTGTCAGTGAACTCACCATCAATGGTCCTCTATGTAGAAGAGAGAAAGGCTGACATCACCCAGAGCTGAAGATATTCATTATCTACAAGGGGAACCCAATGAGACTGGATGAGCTATAAGCTATGGCATCTCTGTTCGCAAAGCACTGAGGGTGCTTCCTAGTAGTTTAAAAGGGTCTTTTACTTGCCCAATACTGCCCATTAAATATCAGCCTAGTCTCACAGCTTAAGCAGGAAACAAAAAGGATACAGACCCTGCTATGTACACAAATTATACATCTGGATTTAGTACTTACAAACTTGATGCAGATATTGACATAGCGCAGGTCTCCATAATATCGCTGCTCCTTGTGGAATATCTTTACTGCTCTCTCCAGCAGAGGGCATAGGTTGCTCTCTTTACCTCCCTGGGGGAATGCTTGCTCTGCCCATTTTATATACCTAGTAGGGATTTAATCAAAAGGAGAAAAATCAGGAAGTTCGTAGAAAAGTTTAAAAACTGGAAGGAAAAGTGGAGCAAACCAGTCATACCACAGTTAAAGGGTTAGCAATAGCTTAAAATAATAACAAGTAATATTGTAGATAAGGAAAACAGAAATCCATCGGTGCAAGTCCTAGATCTCAAACCTTTATGGCATGAGAGATAGAACATTTTAAAGTTCTCCTCTCCTCCCCTTTCCCGGACGTCAGCGTCTAGCTGACAGAAGGATATCCTGGTCTGGGGACAGTCAGGCAGCTCTTCAGCAGAGCCAAGATACCAAAATGTAAAAAGAACTACCTCATTGGAACGGTCTACAAAGTGTATTTGCAAACCAGACATACTCTGTAGACCGTTCCAGTGAAGTAGTTCTTTTTAGATTTTGGTATCACAGCTCTGCTGAAGAGCCGCTTCGAGTCAGCCAACTCGATTCTCCTGCTGTCAGCTTTACAGCTGACAGCAGGGAGAGGGGAACTTTAAAATGTTATATCGCTCAAACCATAAAGGTTTGAGAGATAGGACTTGCACCGATGGATTTCTTTTTTCCTTATCTACAATACTACGTATTATTTTAAGGCATTACTATCCCTTTAACATATAAATTGTGAAGCAATACTAGTAAGATGGGGAATTGGAATGGATTGCAATGAATGAGTAGTATGAGCTATGTAAATGTTCTCCGGGACACATTTTGCTTGAAAATTAGAGAAAGCGCAATGTACTATTCTTGGAAAAATACTTTCTAAATAAATACATAAATCTAGGTATTAATGAAACCTGTGATACGCAAAAAAGGTCAGTCAATCTAGAGCCGTGGTTCTCATTCATTTTTTTTTTTTTTTCACGGAACTCCAATAAACAATTTAGATTTTTTGGGGCACCCCTAACATTTTGTGTGTCATTTGTCAAAGGCGTTATAAAGAGTACAAAAATAAGTAATATATAGTTATTCTTAGGTCTCACAATCAGAATAACAAAAACACTGTGCATAAATATTTCTTTAAATACACAATTAAAACTCAACAATCGCATTTTTGTCAAAGTCTTTATAGAAAATATGGGTCACCACAAATGGATGTCCACAGCACATCAAAGTGCCAAGGCACCCTGGTTGCGAATCACTGATCTAGAGCAGGGATTCAAATTTGAAGTCCTTTGCTACTAGCCAGACATGAAAAGTTACTCGCCACTGCAAGCCATAACATACCCACTAGGGCTGAATTTCTACTCGCCAGGGTGAAATTTTCACTCGCCATTGGCTAGTGGAAATTTTGAGCCCTGGTCTAGAGGGATAGGGTAAATAAAAGAGTTGGAATGGTATGCCTGTGTGTAAACCAAGCTTTATCACCTACAATACCTGTGAGAATGTAGAGGCCTTGTGGGTTAACATACACACTGCGGGCATACATAATAAAAAGATGGTAATGTGCATTTGCCACAAGCCACCAAATCCTCGAGATTTTGAAGAAGCTACTGCAAAGGAAAAAGACTTCTAGTCAGGAAATGTCATTACAACAGGAGATATGAACTATCCTGTAATTGCCTGAAGAAATGAGTCTTCCAGCATAACAAAAACTTTAACTCCTTAACGACCGGCTGAGCAGGCACGCAGCGGTCACTAAAGGACCACGGAGCTTTTTTTTTTCTGCCGATCTGACTCAGGGCTCCCCGAACATTTGGGTGATGGGAATTGTCAGTGATGGTGATCCACCTAATGGTGGTATTCCTTATCTAACAGAAAATAATAAAATTCTAAAACTAAACAAAACTGTTCTCTTGCCTTGTTGCTTGCAACGAGGAACAAAACATACTGGAGCTAACAGGAAGCTGCAGCTAAGGTTAGAGGGTAAGCTCCACACCTGCACTCACTTCTCAGAATGATTCCTGCCTACTTAAAGGGGCGGAGCGCCTACCCAAAGTTACCAGTAACCTGTATTGGACGACAGAGAAAAAGTGATACAAAGAGTGATAATTGTTTGCAAATAAGAACCCACCCAGTTTAGTTCACTGAAACTCTTCTCTTACTTGTTTACCTACATCATGGAACACATTGCCCATATCACTTGTACAAACAGTGGTCAAATGGTTATAAACAACTACTTCCAGATGAACAGGAAAAGCACATTTAGAATATATATGCTGGGGTTGATTGGGATTGTTGCACGTAATACACCATTTAGAAATGCTGGTTGGAGTACATGATATTTAAAAAGGGTATGAAAATTATATATTTTAAGCAAAATAGGTAATTGTGCATGCACTGCTACTCCTCCTCCGGGTGTTGAGTCTATGAGGACATTCCATCTTCCATCCATCAAAAATAGCTGCTCCAGAAGTGGACTGCACGCTCAGAGATAGGCAAACAACAACGAAGGATTAAACAATCTTTTTTCACACACAGAGCTCATGTCACCCTGGAACACTTCAAATCTGTTAAATATTGTGTCACACCCATGCTTAATCATAGACCAATGGTCTATGATTAAGTGCTGGTGTGGAGAGGGAGAGAGGGAGGGTGGGAGAGAGAGAAAGAAAGAGGGAGAGTGTGTGTGAGGTCCTTTTCTGGAGTATTCATGGACCTGTTTTGCAGTACTAATTAAAGATTAAATTTTGGAGAACCAGTCCACACTGAATTGATTCACAGTAGCCAACTGGCCTTTCTGTACAGATTAACATACATGGAAGTTTATTATTAGGACATGTTAGTGTTCCTTTAATTCAGGGCAAACAAGTTTTCACAAAAGAATGAACAATTTAGCCTTCTAAATACATACTCACCTATCCCAAACATCCAGTGGATCTTCTCCTGAGTAAAAGCGGAGTTCTAATTCAAAAGCCCTACAAGAAAAATAACAAAATGAGTGAACTTCATCTCTTTACAATCAGCTGCCTATATTGCACAAATGCATAACTTTCACCTTAATTCAAGACTGCATATCTGAAAACTGCATTAAAAACTGCCTGTGTAATTTTAGCTAAAAGACCAGCAAATGTACAATTAAGGAGATAGTCATATTTGTTCTCATATGCACCTTTTTTTAGGTGCAATATCTGACTGTTAACAGTGGTGCTGTTGCTACACCATCCTATGGACATCTCTTGTCAGATGACCATTAATCTCCATAAGATGGTGTAGCAACAGTGCCACTGTACAATTTCAGGCCACTGAGATATTGCACCGAAAAATATTTGAGTCTGAGCTGCAATAACTTTTGAATAAAACACCTCTCAGCAGTGGGAGTACCCTTATTTTGCTTAGGAGGAGAAGCTCTACAATATTATATATATATATATATATATATATATATATATATATATATATATATATATATTTTTTTTTTTTTATTTTTTTTTTATTTTTTTTTTAACATATTAAGCATTACTATCAGATTAATAAAACATAAATAAATGTAGTAGTTCTCCCAAATCCCTCGAAAAGATGAACATGGAGCACAGCAAGTGGACAAAAATTAAATAAACCTTTATTCCTAATGTAAACTTATAGAACAATAAAACCCATGGAAAAGCTGTTCCCTGTACCGAGGTATCAGTAAAGTGGTAATATCCCATCACTGTATCTTTTTCAATAGACCTACTGTAAACAACAAACAGCAAATACACAAGAACACAGAGGTTCTATGGGCGCGCTCAACCAAGGAATATAGAGGTAAATAATATTTCCGAGTTTCTTGTTCGTGTCTTAATCCAGGAACGTACTTTAGCGGTGCAGCTTCTCCTAAGGTAAGGGTAGTACTGCCTCTCACCAATGGAATCTAAAAAAACAAATAAACGACAAGAAAAGAGAGAGCAAACTGCCTCTAAGTGCAGTACATATAACCAAAAGGGATAAACCCACCCGAGGTAGAGTACTCACTAGATGTGGAGGCTATATCCCACCTCCAAGGACTGTTCACAAGCACTGGATATGCCCCAGGCTAGCAAGACATCTGTTTAAGTTGCTGTATGTGTTCTCCAGTCACCACCACAACACAATTCCAACTGGGTGGGTTTATCCCCTTTGATTATATGTACTGCACTTAGAGGCGGTTTGCGCGCTCTATTCTTGTTATTTGTTTATAACAAACAGTCCTGTATACTCTGGTAGCTGAATAATGAACACACAGTTTATGCTCACTGACAAAAAATTTTAACAGCCAATTAGTGAGTAATTTATATGGGTTACACTATAACAATAAGTTTGTAAAATGTATTAGACTCTTTGTAATAGTAGTGCTGGACTCAGAGACAAGAGTAAATCCCTGCAGCTTCCCAATATCAGACACTGTGAGCCCATTCATTCTGAAGCAATGAGTTTGTAGTGTTAAACAAGTCTACTACTATGTGTAATAACGGACGTATAAAAAAAGATATAGCTCTGCAGCGTCATATTGACTAAAAACCCTTTCCAACCAACAACCACTTTAGCTGTATGTTCTTTACGCAGATCAAAGAGTTTGATTAAGTGCTGTGTGTTAATTCAGACCTGAATCGGATTTATTCACATAGATTTTATTCTCTCTACAGTTATATAAATTGAAAATGAATCACTGTTTTGTATAAGAGACTTGTGTTCTGAATATGGTATAGCAAGGCATCCTTCACCATCGCAACATTTCTTCACTAGTGTCACAGAAGGATTAAAGGGATAGTAATACTTCATTTTAACTTTATTTTATTTTGTAGGCATTAAAAAAACATGAAGAATGATATAAGTCTTATCTCTGAAACCTTTATGGTGTAAGAGATATTCACAAACAAAGTATCCCTCCCCTGTTCAACCAGATCAGAAGGGAGGTGCCCAGGTAGACTGCAGAGAGGGACAATCTTCAATTAAGATAATGGAAAAAGCTGAAAAACTTGTCAAGGGGGGCAGGGCTTTCATTGTTTTCATACAAAGAAAATTGTCCCCTTCTGTTATCTGTCCTGTCATACAACCAGAGTCACATCTGAGAAGAGATGGCTTACACTAGGAAAAAGGGACGGGAGGGGAAACTTTGCTTGTGAATATCTCATAAACCATAAAGGTTTGAGAGATAAGACTTATATCATTCTTCATGTTTTTTTAATGCCTACAAAATAAAATAAAGTTAAAACGAAGTGTTACTATCCCTTATGCTCTGTACTGGTATAGATAAAGGTGTAAGCATCAATTAGGGCAGCAATAGTCAAAATACGGCATATTTAATGTGGCCCATGAGTCTGGTTGGCTGGACACAAACAGAACATCTGCTATACTAAAATAGTATCAGTTTTATCTTTCTCTGCAGAGGTTAGAATGATACAGTTCCTTTGGTTAGTAGTAGAATGTATTTGAGTTTGACATGCCTGCCTTTAAGCAGCACTTTCACCTCCACAAAATGTTGTTCTATATTAAAAAAACAAGTAAAACTGAATATATGTTTATATTTTTTGAACTGCGTATTTTTAAAGTTAAATTGTTTTATTTAAAGTTTTCCTTCGGGACAGTGCTTGAGGTACAAGATATAACACAGGCATAAATCTCAAGGCTAACCATTCTCTTTTGGGAGGAATCCTCACTCACCACCCAACAGGCTCAATTAGATCTAACCAGTATCCTTAGATCTAACAACGTAGTTCGCCTGAGACAGGCTTATATGCAAAGATTGTCAAATGAGGAGGGAGAGCGCTGCCAATCATATCCAACTTAAGCAAGATGGCTGCGCTCTCTCTCCTGGATGCACTGCAGAGACATATTGAACATATAAAGATATTGGGCACCAAGGAAGAGGTACCAGCGTACCTGTGAACTTCCAATTGAGGGCTACCCGGAGGGGAGTCCTCTGTTCAGCAGGGGGTGACAATAATTACGCTAACCGTGTAAAAAAGGGGCGGGGCTTGACACGAGTTGGGGGGGGCAGGGCTTAAAGGTGTCACAGAGAAGGCTGGGGAAGGAGGAACAGTGGGAGAAAAAGCAGATGTGGCAGAGTTTCAATAGAAACTCCCCACATCCGGAGGAATCAGCCTCTGTCCCGGAGACCCGGTAAAGCTCTGTCAGAACCGAAGTCTCCGGGGCAAATCCGGAGAGTTCCCAGGTATGGATACTAGTCTATATCATTCAAGTGGTTAAAAGTCCCATTGCAAACTGAAACTGTCTAGCTTATCGAATTCAGCCCAATGACCCTTCCAGTTTGCATAAATGGTTTGTGGATTGGGTTTGTCTTAAGAGTTTAACCATCATAGGCTGATTCCTCCGGATGTGGAGAGTTTCTGTTGAAACTCTGCCACATCTGCTTTTTCTCCCGTTGTGCCTCCGTCCCCAGCCTTCTGTGTGACACATTTAACCCTCTGAGTACCAGAGTGGTACGGAATGCATTGCTTTGCAATGCATTCCGTACCACTCTGGCACTCAAAGGGTTAAATCCCCCCAACACTCAAGTTAAGCCCCGCCCCTTTTTGACGCAAATAGCGTCATTTTTGTTACCCCCTGCTGAACAGAGGACTACCCTCCGGGTAGCCCGCAACTGAAAGTTCCCAGGTATGGTGATTGCAACATACTAACAGCTCTCACAGTGGGGAAAGTGTTAAACTTTTAGCAGTCTTTAAATCTGAGGGTTAGATTAAACTGCAGGCAATACTTTTATTACAGGGAATTTGGTTATCACAGGTGTAATCTCCTTTCAGTGGCCTGGATATCGTACTCACTGTTTCTGCTGTTGGATTGCAGTGTTGCTGGAGCTGTCCTGCTGGGAAAGGACCTCTTGCAGAGTTGACATAACTCTTCCCTGGCGCAGAGGTTGCACATTTTCTTTACTTAGTTCCCACTCATCCCCTGCATGTGCCATTGTGGATTCCCTGCAACTTACTGAATAGACCAAAGAACAAATCAAAATGCTTGAAAAATAATGATGATAATAAAATGATGATAAAGATCTGCATTGCAGCACACTTTAATGTCTGTCAAGCTACATCATGCAATGTATTAAAGGAACACATATTTAAATAAACAGGGGGTTATATACACTTAAATAACATGTTCTTCATGCAAGCATCTGGAAAAGGTTCCTGATGCCTTAAAGGCATAGTAATACTTCGTTTTATCTTTATTTTATTTTGTAGGCATTAAAAAACATGAAGAACGATATAAGTCTTATCTCTCAAACCTTTATGGTTTGAGAGATATTCACAAGCAAAGTTTCCCCTCCCGCCCCTTTTACCTAGTGTAAGCCATCTCTTCTCAGATGTGGAATGCAGTCCATAGACCAGACAGATAACAGAAGGGGACAATCTTCTACCTATGAGAACAATGAAAACCCTGCCCCCCTTGACAAGTTTTTCAGCTTTTTCCCTTATCTTAATTGAAGATTGTCCCTCTCTGCAGTCTACCTGGGCACCTCCCTTCTGATCTGACTGAACAGTGTTACAACAGTAAGAGGGGCAGGATGGGGACAGTTTGTCACTGAATTACCCTTGTACTCCAACTCTGACAGAATTGAAATATACTCTCCAAGGTCCAAATACTATGATGATTAATTAGAGCTGCTTTTATTATGAAACATTACTATCCCTTTAAAGGGATAGTAACCCCGCCCCCAACAACTTGACAGCAAAATACAGGAATCACAGAAACATACCAAACGCACTTAGTCCCATCTCTCAAACCTTTATGGTTTGAGAGATGTAAGGCAAGACAGTCCTCCGGTCCCTCCCCCTTCTGCCTGACGAGCTGTAAAGCTGTCAGAGGCAGAATCCGGTCACCCGACTTTCCGCGGTTCTGCAGGAGTTCTGACATCTAGATATCTCTGTATAATTACTTCATAGGAATGGTCTACAACATGTGCTTGCAAGCCAGGCACATGTTTTAGACCATACCCATGAAGTAATAATACAGAGATATCTAGATGACAGCGCTCCTGCAGAGCTGCCGTCTGGTGCTGGAAGCCGGATCTTATGACGTCCGCTATATAGCGGACGCATGAGAAGGGGGAGGGAGCGGAGGTCTTTCTTGCCTTACATCTCTCAAACCATAAGTGCGTTCGGTATGTTTCTAGGATTCCTGTATTTTGCCGTCAAGTTTTGGGGGGGGGTTACTACCCCTTTAAAGTGCATCTGTTATCAACAATTTTCATGGCTCTCTCTCATGGGTGACTTGTATGACTTTTTTTGCAGTAAGACTTTTGTGTAGCAACTGAAAACATTTGTAGTACTAGTTTAACTGTTTTGATGGAATCCCCTTCTCTCAACACAAACAGAAGTGACAACATTGCAGGGAAAATGCAGATGATTTCAAAGCAATTTAATTAAAACTCACAGAATAATTTTGTTGTTGTATTATTACACTGTTGGAAGAAAGCTACTGTATTCCACATCTATGTATGATAACCACAGTATATGTTGCCTGAGTGAAATGCCCCATAGAATACAAAGATTAACACCTCATGTGGTTTTCATGCTATGCTGTCTCTGTGACAATGTCACCTGTGTGAAAGGGATCCTGTCTCATTAAATATAAGTAAACTGCCCATACCTTGCACTTTTTTTCTTTATATCAGTTTGATAGTTTTTGAATTAGTAGCTGGAGAATGTAATCTCAGCAGAGCAATAATTTTTCATATTCTTTCCAGATGGAGGCTCCCACTGAGTAGGGGGTTTAGAAAGGTGACATCCTCTTTTAACATAGTCTTGCAAATTATTTGTGGAAGAAGTCATTCAACCTTTTTGTTGGATTCCCTGATCTCATTACCACAGCAATCTTGATAGGGTATATCAAGTGTGATAATGTATTGTATGTAAATGGCATGATACAGGGTTAAAAATGTTTGAGTGTAAGAGTGTGATCTTATCTCTGATTAGAAACAATTATTCAAATGGTACTTAAATAGCAGTTTGCACATGCTTGAGGAATTTTAGGGATTTTTTTTCTGCAGATGACAGCAAGACATGCAATATTTGAATATATATCAATTTTATTTTTAGGTTGTTTGCTGTTAATTTATACGCAGCGAGGAACAGGGACAACTGAGTGGAAAACAAGCTGTAAGTGTTTTTTTGAGTAGCAATGCCACCTTTGTCCTAAGTGAAAACATCACACATCCACTATTTCAGAATACGTGGCAATGCACTGATTCCACCCAACCCTTCCACTAAGTAAGTATGCCATCTCTCCCAACCTATAATAGAAATTGCCAGCTCCTTAATTCTCAATGACTGGCAGTGCAACCTCTCTCTTCTACCACTGAGTGACAATTCCAACTCTACCACCGAGCTTTAAAGCCACCCTTTCCTATGTCAATGAGTCCCAGGGCGACATTTCCCCTCTACCACACCGAGTTAAACGGTATCTACTCTCCTCACCCGCTGGGTAACAATGTATCTCTCCCTTTCAATTAATATCAATGCCATCACTCTTATGTACTACTGAGTGGCAAGCTTATCGCTTACTTCCTATCAGTGAGTGGCAATGCCACTTCCCCTTTCTGCCAACAACTGCAGATGCTACACTCCTCCAGCTCTAAGTGACAATGCCACCCTCCCATTGAATGCCAGTGACAATACCACCACTTCCCTTCAATTGCGTGGCAATACCATTGTCCCGTCAAATTTGCTGTAAGTACGAATACTTGTTACCAAGCCGTACCACCGCTATCACGTCCCTGTTACAATCAGACACTTTAAACAGACATCAACAAGGCAGACACTAAAAAATATACATTTACCTCGCGCCTAGACACTTTCTTCCACCTAACACATTCAAACTGAAATCACTATGCACTCATTGGCCAACTATCCTTCACGTGACCTCTCTGCGTACACCTATTCGTCACTGTATTCGTCTCAGCGTTCATTGGCCAAAGAGAGCACTTGTTTACGACGTCGCTCTGGTGGCTTTATGGGAATTGTAGTTTTCTCACAAGGTTTCTTTGCAATAAGCCTTTTTTAGATAAAAAAAATAAATAAACACGCATGTTTATACTATGAATCGAAGTTCAGTCAATGCGTTAATTTATTCAATCAATAATTGGCTTTCAGCATACATAACTACCAACCTTTTAAATGGCTAAAGACACACTTTTGCATACCTCCAAATTGTCCCTCTTTAGGACCCAAATCCCTCTGTCCCTCTTTTCTACCCTTTTGTCCCTCTTTTCAGGAGATCAGAATGGGTAGTGTGTATTACATTGCTCCACAGCAATAAAACTCACATAAATGTGTAGTTAATCGTTAGTATATGTGTTTATAAACTAGTCTGTGTAAATAAAATACTTTGATCTTGTTCTAAATAATGTATTCAGTTACACAAAGAGGAGTCAATAGGTCATGAAATAGCCTAAAAATTCTCGTTAATGCCCCACCCACCAGCCACACCCCCATAAACACCACCTAAAACAGAAGTGTCCCTCTTTGGCCATTTGAAATGTTGGGAGGTATGCTTTTGTTTTTAGGTGGTGTGGGTTGTAGGCGGGTTATTATGGGGATATTTTTAGGTTATTTTATGATCATCTGTTACTAGGGTTGCCACACAGCCGGTATTTTACCAGCAGGCCGGTAAAAAATTGGCTTCTGTCCAATGTTAAAGGGATAGTAACACTTCGTTTTAACTTTATTTTATTTTGTAGGCATTAAAAAAACATGAAGAATGATATAAGTCTTATCTCTCAAACCTTTATGGTTTATGAGATATTCACAAGCAAAGTTCCCCTCCCCGCCCCTTTTACCTAGTGTAAGCCATCTCTTCTCAGATGTGAGTCTGGTTGTATGACAGTACAGATAACAGAAGGGGACAATTTTCTTTGTATGAAAACAATGAAAGCCCTTCCCCCCTTGACAAGGTTTTCAGCTTTTTCCATTATCTTAATTGAAGATTGTCCCTCTCTGCAGTCTATCTGGGCATTTCCCTTCTTATCTGGTTGAACAGGGGGGGGAAACTTTGTTTGTGAATATCTCTTAAACCATAAAGGTTTCAGAGATAAGACTTATATCATTCTTCATGTTTTTTTAATGCCTACAAAATAAAATAAAGTTAAAATGAAGTATTACTATCCCTTTAAGTCTGTGAAGGGAATGCCATGGCCGGTATTTTTTTGAAGAAAAGGTGGCAACCCTATCTGTTACCACCTCTTTGTGTAACTGATTAAACGGTGTAGAACAATACCAAATTATTTTATTTACATAAACTAATTTGTACACATATACTGAATAAACAAGAATTGATGTGAGATTTATTGCTATGGAGAAATGTGATTCACTTATAAACACACCACACAGTCTTATCTCCTAAAAAGGGGTATACCAGAGTGGGACAGAGGGATTTGGGTCTCAAAGAGGGACTGTCCTTCACAAAAGAAATGCACTCGGGAGGTGGTATGTTTATGCATTTTAAAAGAAATGTGTATTAAAATCTTGACTTGTTTTTATTTTTCCTTAAAGTGGCAGTCAGCCTCCTCTTTTGTTTTATAGCAAGAGTAGCATACTTCCAAAGTGTAGAAACAGTAGAACAAGAACAGGGAGCGAAGCAATCTAAGAGTGGATCTCTATGATTTCAAATTACCATATCTATGCTTTGTATAAACTCACCAGAACTTGGTATTTGAAATGCCTATAAAAATTTCTCTTTGTTGTTCCTCTAAGATGTCTCCAATTCAATAATCTCAAAGTTATAAATTCGTATTATTGATTTATTTAACAAACAAAATAAAAGCATTAAAATTGTACAAATATAGTTCAACAAGCATATTAATTTGTTCAATATACTATCATTAAGAAATTGAACAAATTAATATGCTTGTTTCTACTATAGTTGCTTCGTGGATCCGTGGCGACAGGCACAACTACTGGTGCATAAAGAGAAAGGGGCTGCGTCCGTATAAATAATAGTGGAGTTCTCAAAGACTGATGAATGTACATATCACCCGGCAAGATCCAAAAATCAAATAGTTATTTTGGAAAGAACTTGATCCTTTTTACTCCCAGAATATAAAAGTCCCTTGAAAAGGAATTGGTTAACAGGGGGGCGGGTTGCTGGCATGTACAGATGTGGAGGCTGTAAGGCCTGTGGGTATGTACATGTGGGCGACACGTTCTATAATTTTGACCAATCTAAGGAGTTTCCAATAAACATACTTGGAAACTCTCCGGATTTGCCCAGGAGACTCCGGGTTTGGCACTGCTTTACCGGGTCTCCTGGGCAGAGGCTGAGTCCACCGGATGTGGGGAGTTTCTATTGAAACTCTACCGACTTCCACTTTTTCCCCCGGTGTAGCTCTTTCCCCTCAGCCTTCTTTTAAGCTCTCCGCCGGCACTTGCGTTAAGACCCGCCCCTTTTTGACACGATACATGTCATTCTTCACACCACCCATGGCAGCAGAGGACTCACATCCGGGGAGACAACAATAAAAAGTTCCCAGGTATGCCAAAAACAATACATTAACTGTAGCTCTGAAGCTGTTGTATATCAGATAACATGCCCGTGTGTCTTGAAAATGTTGAGACAATTGAAAGTAAGAACTTAGGAACACATTGGAGACATATTGCACAAAAGATTGGAAAGTCCCATAGCAAAACATTTCAGTGAGAAACAAACATGGGGGGGTCACTGAGGGGTATCTCCATCAGAGGTATATTTCAGTTGAAAAAATCTTTAAGAGATGGTGACAGAGATAAATCTCTTTTGCAAAAAGAGACACGATGGACATATACCCTCGGAGCGATGACCACAAGGGGTTTAAATGAAGACAGTAGGTTTAATATGTTTCTGTAAATATTATCTGTTCCATTCAATTGTGATGTGTCTCCATCGGTTTCTGAATGAAAATGATGTAGAACAAACATATATATCTTTTGATTGTGGTGTTATGTTAATTTGTGCGTTAATGCATTTATAGATAAATGGTATAAGAGTAGAATTTGGTTATTCTAAGGGTAAATTATTGTGAGGTTTTTCTATTTTTATTTTATAGTTATGGGAGATAATGGGATCTATTTGTACATGCTTTAATATTGTATGAGGTGTTGAGGGTTCATGATGGATCAGCACTGACAATGGTTAGTTTCAATTATCCGTTTTCAAATCTTGGCACTCAATTTTATTGGTTAAGGTCAATTCACGTGGATGGATATTTACTAAGTTACTATCAGATGGCTTCAAAACATATAGGATATTGATCCGGGAAACTATTTGAGTACCAATTGGACTCAGGAAGGAATAATTCCCCCCCACACACACTTGGGACTAGATTGGAAATGGGTCCAGAGGGCTTTTTTGCTTTCCTCTGGATCAACAGGGGTGTTTTTGGCATGGGCTGGACTTGATGGACGCATGTCTTTTTTCAGCCTTATCTACTATGTTATCTACTATGTTATGATATTTTAGAGTATAAAACCATGACAGTCACTCAGACTGTTCATCTTGAAAATGTCCGTAATATGAGGGCGAAACGCGTTGATGTTCAAATCCACCCACATATCGTAGTTTGTGGAAAGGAGCATGGAGATTGTGTCAGAATGGAGAAAATTGATGGTAGAAGCATAAAAAGACAAAGAATATTCAGACTGTGAGGATTTGTACAAGCGATGATCCAGTATTGGAGCAATTATATGCAGTGTGTCTTAAAACGAACAGAGCTGGATTACATTACAAGCTGGTGAGATCTTTCTGATTTATCGGCTTGATATATATTTTAATGGCTGCTCTACACGCACAGATTAATGAAGATGGACATTGCTTTTAGTATGCAGTGCAATGAATGAGAAGACTGTGAATGCACTATAGGTCCGTTTATAGAATAGATGCTTACCATCTGATGTGTTATGATATTTATTCTACATTTTTTCATCTCCATATGATCATCATTAACCCATTAATGTTACATTGATTGGGTGACACTAATATACGTATTCATCTGGCTATGTTGAAAAATATACGTGTATTGTCAATTAACTCCGTAGCTGACATGGGACATTGTGTGGTGTCATCCTTAATTGTTTATGATAGTTATACTAACGATCCAATTTTTGACTTCATGAACATTATTAACAATTCATTCTTCATTTGTAACTAACACAGTACATTTTTTATGAACGAGGAGTCATCTATTTGGATTTATTGCTGATAAGTACATCTCCTTTTAGGATCCCTTTAAGAACTATTTGATCTATATCATCGAGTAACAGGGTTATAGGACTCTTTTTTCCACACTACTTGTGGATGGAGGTTTTTTATTTTAATTGTGCAATTGTGTCTCCAGCGGATACTGGGAAAGGGTTATACTGCACATTATAGTAGATAAGGCTGAAAAAAGACATGCGTCCATCAAGTCCAGCCCATGCCAAAAACACCCCTGTTGATCCAGAAGAAGGCAAAAAAAAAGCCCTCTGGAGCCATTTCCAATCTAGTCCCAAGTGTGTGTGTGTGTGGGGGGGGGGGAATTATTGGTAGTCAGATAGTTCCCCGGATCAATATCCTATTTGCTTTGAAGCCATCTGTCATAATTGTCAATATTGTTCTGTGCTAGATAGGCATCCATTGCTTTTTTGAATGTAGTTGCATTATCTGCAAGCACAACATCCCGAGGCAAAGAATTCCATAGCCTTACCGCCCTTACTGTAAAGAATCCTTGCTTTTGTTTTAGTCGAAAGGGCCATTCCTCTAGTCTTAATGAATGACCTCTTGTTCTTAGCTCAGCTCTTTGCATAAATAATTCATTGGATAGTTTTTTGTATTGACCTTGAATGTATTTGTAAATGGTAATCATATCACCCCTTAGACGTCTCCCCATGGAGAATATTAAATTGGTAGAATTAATAAATTTATATTTTTGATAATATGTGGTTGTAAATATTGTTTATTTATGAAGATACTAACAGTGAGGTCACTGAGTGCATCATTAGATACATTTTTTTTTCTTTTTGTGTGTTGTGTACTAGTTTAAAAATGCTACCTCAAGCTTTATTTTCTTTAGAACGGAACAATTTTTGTAGTATGTTCTCCTCTATTCGAATAAAGTAGATTCCTCTTTTGTCCCTTCTCCAAATCTTGTCTCTTCATTGATTGTGTGACAAGAGGTTAAAAGCATTTTGCTAAAGCTATGTTAGTAAACATGTGCATATATTTAAGTATGTTAAAGCTCGCTTTCCCCTTCAAGGTACTTCATATAAAGAGAGGCCCTATCTAAAATTTAAAGTACCCCTGAAATATATTACGTAGGATTTGATACCTGAAATGATTTCTTGTAATAAACAAATAGGAATTAGTATCTAGTTAAAAACATTAAAATCTCTCAATTTCTAATACTATTATTATGGGCATCACATACTTCCAACACAATGGTGGCCTGCAGTGAGTTGAAGCCCAATAGTACCAAAATACTCTCAGTCCCTTTTATAGGTCTTTTCCACTCACCCCCACATGCCACGTGGGGTTTGCACTTTGCTTTAATTGCATAAAAGACTTGGGCCAAGCAAGCCAAACAGAAAAGGTCAAAACCATCCCTTTAAAGGGATAGTAATGTTTCATAATAAAAGCAGCTCTAATTAATCATCATAGTAATTGGACCTTGCAGAGTGTTATTTCAGTTCTGTCAGAGTTGTAGTTCAAGAGTAATTCAATGACACAGTATCCCCTTCCCACCCCTTTTACTGATGTAACACTGCTCAGCCAGATCAGAGGGGAAGTGCCCAGGTAGACTGCAGAGAGGGACAATCTTCAATTAAGAGAAGGGAAAAACCTGAAAACCTTGTCAAGGGGGGCAGGGCTTTCATTGTTCTCACAGTAAGAAGATTGTCCCCTGCTGTTATCTGTCTGGTCTATGGACTGGATTGCACATCTGAGAAGAGATGGCTTACACTAGGTAAAAGGGGAGGGAGGGGAAACTTTGCTTGTGAATATCTCTCAAACCATAAAGGTTTGAGAGATAAGACATATCATTCTTCATGTTTTTTCAATGCCTACAAAATAAAATAAAGATAAAACGAAGTATCACCATCCCTTTAAATAACCTCTTTGCAAGCGATTGCAGTTCAAAACACTAGATGGAGAACGGCCTCCTGACGGAAGTGAGAAAAAGTGTTGCCTGTGATGGGCTACAACAAAATGTACTTACACTGCAACAAAATTGCACTGCAGCTCCTGTTCGATGTGTTTTGTTCTTTTGGCAAAATTGTCCTTGAAAAAGTAGCAGGCTAGATGTCACGATATGTGTGTAGCTTTTACTTTTCTATTGTAACTTCTGTTCAGTTATTCATTTTTTTATGGATTATTAAAATATTTTTACTAATCGGCTCATTTTTCTTTCTTTTATCTCTTCTGAATATTTTCCAGTATTAATTATATTTTGTTTCCTAAGCAGGGGAGACTGAAGATTTAACCCTGCAAGCTTTTATTTGACTAAATCACCAGTCTGATTTGTAATGGGCGTGTTCTACTAATATATATATATACTATGAATGGTTTTGATGCACTTTTGAGAAATGGTTTGTGCAACTAATCTTTTCCTACTTTATTGTCACGGTGTGACTATGAAATTAACACACTGACAAGTACAGATGAACTTAATATAAAACTTTATTAAGTATAATAACGAAAGGTAGTAATAAAACAGTCTGGTGGCAACAAATGACAACAGTAGTAAGGTAATGACACAAAGTGGCAGTAGATGGTAACACACCTTCACGAGACCAGGGAGGAACAGTGAACTAACTTTCTTCACCCTTCACCAGGCAGGTGAGCAGTAATGGAAAGGCCCTTGGATTACACAGGTATATGCGAGGATAGTGCGGGTACACCGCATACATGGAATGAATGGCACACCTTCACGAGACCAGGGAGGTCTAGTGAACTCACTATCCTCACCCTTCGCTAGACAGATGAGCGATAATAGAAAGGCCCAGGGGCTCACACAGGTAGATGGAATAACAGTGTGAGCATACAGCTTATGTCTGGATAGTACACCTTCACGAGACCAGGGAGGAACAGTGGACTCACTTTCCTCACCCTTCACCAGGCAGGTGAACTGTAATGGAATGGCCCTTGGACTTACACGGTAGATGTGAGGGCAGCGCGGAGCACTCCCACACATAGTCGACAAGAAATGAAAAGAGCGCACCAATAACCGGACAGGGTATACAGTAGGCTGATAGCCAATACTGAGGCTCAATATGGCAGCACGCAAAACCGGGACGGCCACGGGAGGTCAAACACACGGCATGACTGACAAGCGCCGTTAACGGAAGCAAGCACAGAGCGGAAGGCACAGGCAACACGGAATCCAAACCGAGGCATGGAATGGTAACGGAGCGCAACAATGGAGAGAGTAACCCAAGAGGCAGCCAATGGTCAGAACCGGATTGAGTAGTCAGACATCGCCAGTGGTTGTAGCCGGAGCGGGTAGTCAGACGTAGCCAGGGGTCAGAGCCGGAACGGGATAGTCAGACGTAGCCAAGAGTCAGAACCGGAACAGGTAGTCAGATGTAGCCAGGTAATGCACAGGAACAGTAATGGACCAACACAGCAACAAGCTCAGGTACACCACGAAAGGGAAAAGGTAATGACACAGGTTGAGGTTTAAAAACCCTGACAGGTGGGTGGAGCGATGACCTCACCAACAAGTAGACCTATAAGAATAGCGACTCAGCGAGAGCGACAGTCAGGAAGTAAATAATGTTGCATATTAGGCAATACTGCGAGAGGTAATCAAGGGGCACCGTGATATTTATTTCGAGCACCCAACAAAACACGTTCAAGTGGATCCTCAGGTGAAGATATACAAGCAGCACAACAACCGACTGGTGATGGAAAACAACACCCAAGTAGATATGTATGTATCTTTATTTATTTAGTGTCATACATATACACAGCACTTTACAGAAGTTATAATAGTATGATACAAAAATAGAGAACTGGGTTAAGAGCATCGGGCTAAAGTGTGATCATTGCATTATTTGCAGGGGAAAGTGCATCAAAGGGCATCATACATTGGGAAAGGGACCCTGGCCAAAAGAGCTTACAATCTAATAAGAAATCATGACAACATACAGATTCAGTAGGAGGAGGATCAAGTGCAAATACAATGCGAAGTGAAGGAGGAGCAGAATGATTCTGATATTACTGTCAACGTGCACAAGGAGGATTTTGTTACTGAGATGCCTCCTTGAGAAGGTAGGTTTTCAGGAGCTGTTTGAAAGGGATGAGTGTAGATGATTGGCAAATAATGATAGGAAGGGCATTCCAAAGTCAAGGGACAGTCAGTAAAAAAAGCATTGCAGCTGAGCGATGTCCTGAGTTGTGTAGGTAGAGGACTGAAAGAAGCCTTGAGAAGAACACAAGTGACGGGAAGGGGTATAGCGAGAGATAAGAGAAGAAATGTAAGAGGGTGCTGAAGAAGAAAGAGACTTAAAGGCGAGGACAAGAAACTTGTAAGAAATACAATACTATGGAGGGGTATAAAGTCCCCTACAGGCTGGATATGTCTGCCATTCACATGAGTGTCTGGCAGACCACCGAAAACATGTGACTACCCTATTTAAGGGGTGATGCAGGAATCATACGACTAAATAGACACACTATTCTATGTGATGCCCCTTTCTTTGTTTTCTTTTTCTAGTGTTTAGATTTCTCTGGAAGCCATTTTGTTGTAGCCCATAAGAAGGATCACTTTTTGTCACAGTAGGCAATGGGCAATTCTCCTTCTACTGTTTAGAACTCTCTGGTCGGCAGTTTTAATTCTGGGACTGCATGTTTTTCCAGAAGAAGGCTGACTGAGACATGGGGGACACATTTAAAATCCAGACTTTCCTGGGTAATCAGGGACACATGGCCACCCCGATGTATCCCCACAGTCCCTGTCAGAGAACCAGAGGCGTAACTAGAGGCCTCCGGGCCCTGGTACAAGAAGTGCCACGGGCCCCCCACCGCCACATTGGCACCCCTCACCACATTGACCCCCTCAACAATACCCCCATATCCTACCTGGAGCTCCCGCGCGGTCCTCTTAGTAATGCAAAGTGCTGGGAGATGATGTACACGGGCCAATATCCTTGTGATGTTAACTCTTTGAGTGCCAGAGGGGTACGTAACGCATTGCTTTGCAATGCGTTGCGTACCCCTCTAGCACTCAAAGGGTTAAGAGGCTGGTCCTGCTCTGTGTCCTGCCGCCGACGCAGTCAGGCACTGTAAAGACTGCCCGAAAGCACAGAATGCTCCCAGCACAGAACTCCCAGCATTCCTACACCTCCCAGCATTGCTAAACCTCCCAACATTCTGTGCGTTTGGGCAGTCTCTACTGCGCATGATGGCTTCTGACAAGCATCCTAGCAAATTATTATATAGAATTGTTTTAAATTTAAAAAAATACCTATCATAAATACAGATTACTTTTGAAAGCTCTTATAAAATCACTTGGTTGTTACAAAGTGACAGTTCCACTTTAAGAAGCACACAGGGATACTTCCTGCACTCAGAAGGGAAGGTGTGAATTCTAGCCCAGACGTGTGTTAAGAATCACGGGTTGTGCTATATACAGAGACCCAATCAGAAATACATTCAATGTATGCGCATTGAGAGCTGTGCATCATTGCACTTTATTGTCTAAGTGTGCTATCTGCAAGTGATAATGTGGTCAATATTTTTTCCTGAAAAGGTGGCATACTCATATGTGAATAATTATGCAAAATAATTAATTAGCTCTATATTATGGACTTGAAAATGCGCTAAAAGTTTTGTAATATGGGCATCCATATCACATGTATCAATAGACACAGGGCGAAAGAAAAATGTTGTAATTTTGGTGAAAAATCAGCTGCATTCTAGAGGACAAAGATTCCAATTGATATAAATTGAGCTTTCTGCCGGATGAATGCTAGACAGGTCTCAGTGCCATTGCTTTTAAGTCCAGTTTAAGTCAGCTGAGATTTTTATTTTTCCCCTTTGGCAGTCTGTTTGCTCCATAATTGCTCCACTTTTCTGCACAAGGCCCTAAGTAAGGTAGGTGTGTACATTTATCATATTGTTAAATATAAGGGCTTAACTGAGATGCAGGGTTTTTGTCTAAAACTTTGGGTAAGGAGCCAAATGATCAGGGTTATAGAGTCATAGGGTCAAATACTATATACCAGAGGTTCTCACACCGTGCCCTCAGTGGCCACTAACAGGCCAGGACTTAGGAATTTCCCTGCTAGAACACAAGTGTGTTGATCAGAGGCTCAGTCATATTGATTAACTCACCTGTGCTCTTAAAAGGAAATTCTAAAATTCTGGCCTGTTAATAGTCACTGAGGGCACAGGTTGAGAACCACTGCTATATACTCTTCACTGATTAGCCACTGCTGAAGTATCCAGGTTCTTGTCATTTCCATACCTCCCAAAATTTCAAATGGCCGAAGAGGGGCACTTGTGTTTTAGGTGGTGTGGCTGGTGGGTGGGGCATTACTGAGAATGTTTAGGTTATTTGACCTATTGACACCTATTTGTGTAATGGAATAAATTATTTACAGCAAGACACAGAATCATTTATAAATATAAATACTGAAGTTTAAAGGGTTAGTAATGTTTTATTAATAGGTCAGCTGGGATCCATCCTTATAATGTGTATTATTGCTCCCTGAAGTAACAAATGCCAACATCACTCAAGTTCCTCTGAATTATATCATAACTTGTCACCTTCCCGCCCCTTATGCTGACATCTGTCTACTTTTCTCGGAACAATCTAAATTCAGTATATGGAAAAACCTGCCCTCCTTCGTCAAGGAGGGCAGGTTTTTCCTTATACTGTATGAAGCAAGATTGTCCCACGTTGTGATCTGTCTGGTCAAGCGACCAAACTTCATATCTGAAGGGAGGTGGCTTCCTTTACTGTAAATGGGCGGGAGAGGGACAAGTAGTAATATAATATCAGAGGAACTAGAGCGATGTCGGCATTAGTACCTTAACCCCTTAGGGACCCTTGACGTACCAGGACCGTCAAGAGTAAACTTGCTTGAAAGACCCTTGACGGCCCTGGTACGTCACGTACTTTTTACTTACAGCGCTCTACCGGGAGCGCTGTAAGTAAAAGTAGGGCCTGAAATAGACCGCTCCAAGATCGGAGCGATCTGTTTCAAGCCCCATAGTGACGCGCCGATACACGTGACAGGTCACGTGTACCGGCGCCTCAAAGTGCCCCTATGCGGTCGTTATGGGACGGAAATGTCCCATAACGTCCGGTCCTTAAGGGGTTAACGAAGTGGTAATACACATTATAAGGATGGATCCTAGCTAACCTATTAATAAAACATGACTAACCCTTTAAATAAAAACAAATGTGAGTTCAGTTGTATTGCTGTGGAGCGATGTGATACATGTATATACACAATATGCAGTCACATCTCCTAAAAACAGGAACACCAGGGTGAGAAAAATGGACAGAGGGATTTGGGTCTCAAAGAGTGTCCCTCCTAAAGAGGGACATTTGGGAGGTATCAATTTCTATCTCAGGAAAGTGGTGCTTGTCTCTTGTATGTTCAGTCATAGATATTGCTCAAAGTCCTGGCTTTTTAAGTGTTTCCATGAGGACTGACTGGTGTGCTACTAGGTTTATAGGAAAGAGTGACGTATGGCCTAGTACAGAGGTTCTCAACCCATGCCCTCAGTTGGCACTAACAGGCCAGGTCTTAGGAATATCCCTGCTAGAACACAAGTGTGTTGATCAGAGGCTCAGTCATATTGATTAACTCACCTGTGCTCCTAAAAGGAAATTCACAAATCGTGGCCTGTTAGTAGCCACTGAGGGCACGAGTTGAGAACCACTGGCCTAGAATCTATATTATGGAGAGCATCAAGGTTGAAAATTTCAAACATTGTCATTATGACATTTCTCAAGTATGCATACTGAACGATGTACGTTTTGCAGGTAAAATATTGTCTTATAAACTCTGCTTTCACTTATGGCCTCTATTCCATTCATATTGATAAAGGTCAGCCTCAAAGGTAGCAGAGTCAGACAGCTGTCTCTGCCTTGAAAGTCAGAAATGAATTCTGAATGGAGACTACAGATGAATAAGTACATTATGAAAGATATGCATTCATTCACCCGGCCAGCTTAGGAATTGGTGATACAACGTAGCACTCTCACTAATAGTATATGATCAAAACAAGTTAATTTTAGGTGAAATGCTAGCTCTTGCTGGGAAAAGTGATTACTTGGTCATCACTATTTCTTCATAACGTTAGCAGTTTTACACTTCCAAAGTCACTGTTTTCTTCAAGCAGGGTAATATGGAAGATTATTTTGTTCCTCATAAGACATCCCCTAGAGCACATTGTAATCATGTATCTGTGACAGCTTTTTGCAAGCTGCAATAGCAACAGTGCCATCTTCCTGAAAACATTCTTGTACACATTTTATGAATTCATGTTTTTAAAGGAGCAGTAAACTTTTTTTATGAAAAAAAAATATATATTGTAGGGATTTTCCTATTGAGTAAAATAAGGGTACTCCCACTGCCCAGAGATTTATATTTCCAGAGTTATTACTGTTTAAACCCATGTTTTTTTACATTAGCAGTGCCCTCTAGTGGTCAAATTCTAATTAGATTTCCTGTTAGATTCTAATAGAAAGGAAAGTTAGAAAAGTCAGAGACATATATTTCTCCATAGAATGTGATAGAAACTGCCTGTCACTTCCTGTCATTTAGAACAATCAGGAAGTAAACACAGTAAATTCACTTCCTGATTATTTAAACTGCTATAATTTTTGAATAAAACATCTGACATCAGTGGGTGTGACCTTGATTTATTCAGCAGGAAAAGCTCTATAACATATGTGTTTTCATTAAAAAAAAAGTTTACTGCTCCTTTAAGGCAAGTTTTAGGAGACAAGTATTGCAGGCAGGAGTTAAATAGTAGCGAAAAAGTTACAATATTTTGAGGGAGATTCACTAAGGCGTGATAAAGAGGAGATGATTTCTCCAGTGATATCACTTCTCCATTTCTGGAGATCTAAGTGCATACGCTCCATATAATAAATAGGAATTCGATTAGTGATATCACTGGAGAAGTCATCTCCACTTTATCACCTCTTTATCACTCTTTAGTGAATAACCGCCCTGGAATTCTTAATTCTATATATTTTATACACTGGTGTCTTCTGTTAGTTTCATTGACATGACTTGGTGGGTTCACTATTGCAATGTCTCCATCTACTGGGCGACTGTCAATATAGCGACTTAAAGGGATAGTAAAGTTTCACACAAAAAGCTGCTCCGATTAACTTTCATAGTATTTGAGCTGTGGACAGCGTTATTTCAATGCTGTCCGAGTTGTACTTCCAGAGTAATTGAATGATAAAGTATCCCTCCCCGCACCATTTACTGATGTAACACTGCTCACCTCAGAGCATCAAGACTGTCCGGGTGGATCGCAGAGAGGGACAATCTTAAGTGAGCATAAGGGAAAAACCTGAAAAACCTGTCAAGGGGGTGTTAGGTTTTCCTTATGCTCACAGTAAGAAGATTGTCCCTTGCTGTGAGCTGTCTGGTCCCAGGACCAGATTCCACATCTGAGGGAAGGTGGCTTACACTATGTAAAAGGGGCGGGAAAGGGATACTTTATCATTCAATTACTCTTGAACTGCAACTTTGACAGTATTAAAATAACTCTTCATGGCCCAAATACTATGAAGATTAATCAGAGCTGCTTTTTTTGTGAAACATTACTATCCATTTAAATATGTCGCAAGAATAAAAACAGCAACATCAGAATGTCAAGCCAGTCAACAGATAGACATTCTGAAGTCGCCTGGCAAATGGTCGCCAAACAGAGTGCGACATTCAGTATACACATATGTCTCCATCTGTGCCTTAACCCACTGAGTACCAGAGAGGTCCACAACGCATTGCAAAGTGTTGCAGACCCCACTGGCACTCAAAGAGTAAATGAGTATGAAATGAAAACATTTTATTTCTCTCTTATATTTAACCCTTTGAGCACACAGAAATGTACAACGCAGTGCTGAGTAATGTGCTGCTCACTCATCCTGCACTAAACGGGTTAAACAGATAGGTGCCTTTGCCTCTTACTGATGTGGACATTTTAGTAAGTGCCCATCTGGCTAGACAGGTACTTCTATATCTCCCCCAGTGCACTACAAAAGAACGACACAGGATAGAATCAATAGTTTGATTCCAAATCCATAAAAACAAGTGTCACTTACATATAAAAATCAGTGGGCAGCACTCATGGCCTCAGATAATGTGTCAATCTGAAGCTTTCCCTGCACCTGCTAGTTAACACAGTTCCATTCGATCCTGGTATGGATCTCCATCTCTGCCTCTCGGAATCTCATGTCTCAAGTCCTCCCACTCTTCAGATGTTGCTAAGACTATCTCTTCTTCCTCTCAGCGCAAGAGGCTGAGAGGAGGACCAGAGAGGAGACTGAGATCTGCCGTCCACATCACAGACATTTTTAAATCACTATATTGACGGTCACCCAGTAGATGATGACATTTCAATAGGATACCATTCATAGGCAGTGTTTTTCATGTATTTATGTTTTGGCAAGTTTTAGGTAGTATTCCATAAACATGCCATTTGGTTATACCAGCACATTTACGATACATCTTTTATTTGTATTTCAGACACATGAGGGTCTCCCTCACATCTCAGTGTATACTGCAGCCATGTTTCCTGCATTTTATTATTCCCTATGATCTGAGACTGAAACAGGATTCAGCCCATACTCCGTGGTAAGTTATTGATCATTTTGGGCATGTTATCCTATACACATATTTAGCTCAGCATTATCTAATCCTATGTTAGGTTTAGGGTACATCTTTCAAATTGGATCCATTATCTCCAGTGATTATCTTTATAGGGTAATCTTTTAGCTTTTATCATACTTTCTTTCGCTTATAGGTGCATATTTTAGTTAATGTCCTTTTATGCCATTTCCTTTCAGAATTTCTGAACTTCCTCATAATACATAGGTTAGAAGTTATCATTTTTAATCACTCCACAGTAAATCGCATGGGTATCGCCATACCTGGGATCTCTCCGGATTTGCCCGGAGACTCCAGGTCTCCGGGGCAGAAGCTGATTCCTCCGGATGTGGGGAGTTTCTATTGAAACTCTGCCCACTCCTGCTGTTTCTCCCGGTGTTCCTCCTTCCCCAGCCTTCTGTGTGACACCTTTAAGCCCTGCCCCCTAAACTCACGTCAAGCCCCGTCCCTTTTTGACGCAATTCGCGTCATTATTGTCACCCCCTGCTGCACCAGAGGACTCCCCTCCGGGTAGACCTCAATTGGAAGTTCCCAGGTATGGGTATCGCTCTGGTTTTATCCCCCCCCTCCTGTTTGTTGTGCCTTATTTATATCTCACTTTAGATGTGCACAGGGTCACAATTATTCTGATCCCGCATGGTCTCCATCTGGTTTATGTTTCCAGTCTGTCATAGTCTACCTTTATTTTTTCTAGCACAAGTTACCTTACCTCTACATTTGAGGCCGAAGGTTTAGTTCTACCCCTTATGGTTTTTTAGCAGGGTTTTCCTATTCACTTCTTTAGGCCACTGGTTATTAAACCATTTCCTGTTCAGCTACTACCCTACCTCTTTAAGAGGCATAGTTTGTTCACTTATTACAGTTCCCTACTGTTTTCATTTTAGCTGGGATAGGTCAGGCTCTCAGTCTATTTTCACCCGTTATCTAGTATTAGCCACTTTTTTATGTGTTACAATGTCTTCTTGCCCCTTGCAGGTCCAAAGGAATATACATGTTTCTCATTAGTTGCACAGGTTCCTTACCTCTTCATAGAGGCTGATGTTATAATTCACCCTTATTAAGGTTAAAATCACCCTCCTTATCTTTTCTCAGAGGTCAAAGAATTAGTTTACTCAGCTATTACTAAACTCACCTTCCTTACTTCTTTTCAAAGCCAAAGAAATAGTAAACTCAATTCCGGTTAAATGCACCTTTATTACCTCTTTGCAGAGTCCGAAGCAGTTACAGTATCTGCAAGCACAACAAAGAATTCCATAACTTTACTTCCCTTACCTTAAAAAATCCCTGCCTTTGTTTTAGTTGAAAGCAACTTTCCTCTAGTCTTAATGGATGACCTCTTGTTCTTAACTCAGCTCTTTGAGTAAATAGTTCATTGGAGAGTTCTTTGTATTGACTTCAGATATATTTGTAAATGGTAATCATATGACACCTTCAACGTCTGTTCTCTAACATATACAAATCCAGTTTGGTTAGTCTCTCTTTAAAACTCAGATCTTCCAATCCCTTAAAGGTAGGGTTGCCACCTTTTCTTCAAAAGATACCGGCCATGACATTTCCTCCATAGACTTAACATTGGACAGAAGCCGTTTTTTACCGGCCTACCGGTAAAATACCGGTTGGGTGGCAACGCTACTTAAAGGGATAGTATTGTCTAATTTTAAAAAAAAAATCAGTCTTGTAGGCATTAAAAAAATAAAGGAAACAATCCTAGTCCCATCTCTCAAACCTTTATGGTCTTAAAAATATTTGCAGCTAAAGTTCCCCCTCCCTCCCCTTTCCCTGATGTCAGCGCTCTAGTTGATTGCAAGGGAATCCTGTCCCGGAGGCTCTTCAGCAAAGCCGAGATTGCGAGATATATAAAGAAATACTTTATTGGAACGGTCTACAAAGTGTGTCTGGTTTGCAGGCACACTTTGTTGACCGTTCCAGTGAAGTATTTCTTTTTATATCTCATGATCTCAGCTCTGCTGAAGAGCCTCCATGGTCCCGGGACAGGATTCCCTTGCAATCAGCTAGAGCGCTGACATCAGGGAAAGGGGAGGGAGGGGGGAACTTTAGCTGCAAATATCTCTCAAACCATAAAGGTTTGAGAGATGGGACTAGGATCATTTAGTTTATTTTTTAATGGCTACTATCCCTTTAATCAGTTTTGTTGCATGTCTCTACACTTTTTTTTGGTTCAATAATGTCTCAAAACTGTACTCCATATTCTAGCTAAGGTCTTACCAAGGATTTATATAGAAGAAGAATTATATTTGCGTCCTGTGCATCTATATACCTTTTTATGCAGGATAATACCCTATTTGCTCTTGTTGCAGCTGGGTGACTCTGCACACTGCTGTGAAGTCTATTGTCTATCAATTCTCCTAAATCTTTCTCTAATGAGGATTCCCCCAAGTGGTTTCCCATTCAGTTTATATGTAGCATGTTTTTTTCTACAGCCCAAACACATAAACTTACATTTATCTACATTAAATGTCATCTGTCACTTTTCGACCCATTCACTTGGTTTATCTAAATTCTCTGTGTGCATTTCTTTACACAGCTTAGTATCATCAGCAAAGATTGAAATGCTACTTTAAATACCCACTTATAGATCATTAATAAACAAATTAAAAAGCACTGGGCCCAGGACTGAACCGTGTGGCACCCACTTAAAACTTTAGACCAACTTTTAAGGATAGTAACACTTAAAATGCAAAAAAATATATGTTGTAGGGGTTATCCCCCTGAGTTAATCAAGGGTAGTCCCACTGCTGAGAGATATTTTATTAAAAAATGTTAACAGTTCTAGCTTGAATTTTTTAGGTGCAATATAACAGTGGCCTGAAGATTTACAGTGGCTCTGTTCTACACCATCCTATGTACTGCTCTGGTCCGTAGACCATAAATCTCCATAGGATGGTGTAGCAACAGTGCCACTGTAAATTTTCAGGCCACTGTGATATTGCACCTAACAAATTCAAGTTTAAGCGGTTATAATTTTTTAATAGAATATCTCTCAGAAGTGACAGTACACTTGTTTAATTCAGGGACATAAACCCTACAACACATATTTTTTTTACACCTTAAGTATTACTATCCCTTTAAGACAACTCCCTGCCATCTATCATTTAAAGGGATAGTAATACTTCATTTTTATCTTTATTTTATTTTGTAGGCATTTAAAAACATGAAGAACGATATAAGTCTTATCTCTCAAACCTTTATGGTTTAAGAGATATTCACAAGCAAAGTTTCCTCTCCCGCCCCTTTTACCTAGTGTAAACCATCTCTTCTCAGATGTGAATCTGGTTGTAAGACCAGACAGATAACAGCAGGGGATAATCTTCTTTGTGTGAAAACAATGAAAGCCCCCCCCCCCTTGACAAGTTTTTCAGGTTTTTCCCTTATCTTAATTGAAGATTGTCCCTCTCTGCAATCTACCTGGGCACCCCCCTTCTGCTCTCACTGAGCAGTGTTACATCAGTAAAAGAGGCAGGAGGGGGATACTTTATCATTGAATTACTCTTGAACTACAACTCTGACAGAATTGAAATAACACTCTCCAAAGTCCAAATACTATGATGATTAATTAGAGCTGCTTTTATTATGAAGCATTACTATCCCTTTAACCAGTTCTCTATCTATGAACAGATATCACCTCCTTGTTAGAGAAAGATTTAATAGTACTGATAGACAATAGACATTACAACAATGTGCAAATAAGGTATTATCTTGTATAAAATAAGATTATATATAAACAGAGTAGGAATATAATTCTATCTTTTTATAGATAATTGATAAGGCCTCATCTAGAGAATAGGGAGTACAGTCTTGGGTGCCAGGTCTTAAAGTCATAATTGTACTGGAAAAAAGTATAGAGACATGGAACAAAACTGATAAGGAATTGACAGATTTTAGGTATAAAAACAAGTAGCCAAACTGTTTTTTTACATAAAAGAAGATACACCTAAGGGTTATATGATTAATATTTACACTTATATTTGACATCCATACAAATAACTACAAGGGAACTATTTACTCAAAGATCTGAGCGAAAAGGGGGTCATCCAATAAGACCAGAGGAAATGTGATTTCAATTAAAACACAGGAAGGAGTTTTGTAAGAGCAGTAAACTTGTGGAATTCTTTGCCTCAGGTGGCTGTGTTTGCAGATGCTGTAGATGCTTTCACAAATGTATTAGATACCTTTCTTGCTCACAATAATATTGATAATTATGATGGTCGCATTCAATGCAGATAGGATGTTGATCCAGAGAAATATCCAACTGCAATTTGGAGTCCAGAAGTATATTTTTTTAGCCACTTGAGGCTTAGTTAAGATGGCTTGACGAGGGTTTTTGGCCTTCTTCTGTATCAACAAGGGTGATATGGTTAAGGCTGAACTTGATGGAAACATTTCTTTTTTCAGCCTCATCAGCTATGTAACTATGTTATCTAACTATGTATACTGCACAGCATTGCACTGGAGACTTACATAGCATCCAATGGGACAGTCACCAGAATCAATACCTGCCTCAGACACAAAGAAAATAAACAGAAAATGGCACAGGATACATACAAAATCTCATTCTGTGGCAGAGTTCCTTATGAGTTTTGTTTACCTGAATCAGCTGCTCTGTAGATAGCTCGATCAGCTGTTTCAGTCAGTACAGGGGGCAGAGAATCTGTGATATATAGCTTCCCTGCCATTTTCTAATTCTGCAACCTTTTCATCGCCACAGGGTTGTCCAATCCACACCAGTATGGTACTGAAAGGAGGGAGGGCCGCTGCTATCTTTGCTATCCAAAGCAGACACAGTAAACTGTACTCTGGCTTTGTAGAAAGCTACAGGAAGGGAAGAAGGTTGGAGAAGATGGGATGTGAACCCCAACAGCAAATGTTGAGCTTAGAGTATGTGGTGAACAGCCACCAGTGGCGTAACTAGAAGCCACCGGGCCCTGGTGCAGAAATTGCCATGGACCCCCCCCCAGTCTTCACATTGCCCCCTGTCCATCTCCTATCTCAATCTCCTACTACCCGCTCCTGTGCAGTTCTCAGTAATGCAGAGAGCTGGGAGATGATGTCATCTCCCAGTGCTCTGCATTACTAGATCGCCGGGAGATCAGCTGAGTTGCTGCGGGAGCGGGCTGCAGGTGCATGGTGGCCGCGTGTGCCACGAGGAGCAGAAGGAGACACACAGGGTCGCAGGGGGTGGCCGGGCTCCTGGAGTGAAGGGCCACCTGCGAACCCTGCAACCCCTATTGTTACGCCACTAACAGCCACATTAACATAAACACCAATGGCTCATTAACCTGCATTCCATATGTAAATAAGCCACTGTGAAATTTGTTAGAGTAAAATCTTAAACCTGTCAAAGGCATGACAGATTCATGGTGATGTTGGTGGATTGTGGCATATTGGTGGTGGACTCACAGGTATATGATGACAAAGACATCTCAGTGCATACTGTTGATATGCTAACAGCATGATTTTGCCACCATATCACCAACCTGGCCTTTGGAGCAAACCAAGACAACATTCAAATCCCCATTTATTTAAATGGTGATTTTAACCCTTTGAATGCCAGCAAGTACTTCAATACATTATTTTGCAGTACATTGGAGCATTGCTCCTCTCCTAACTGCTCTCTATAAAGTCTTTACTACCTGCTCACTGTAAATTCTCTCCTAACTGCTCCCTATATTTTCTCCCCTAAATAATCCTTACTCCTTTAATAATAATGTTAACTACTCCCACAGAAAATGATTCTTTATTTATAGTCCCATTAAAGTATAACTGTCACTTTGTAACAAATAAGTGATTTTGAAAGAGCCTTTTGTTAGCCATGTTTTATTATAAATAATAGTTTGATCTAGCGAGAACTTCCAGATGGGAAGTGACATTTGGGATGGGGAGCAGCGCGGCAGGCAGTGCTTGCCAGTACCTGTCATATTTGCAGTAATTGACAAAATAAACAAAGCTAAATATATCTTAATGCCTTAAGGACCTAGGCCGACAGGTGAGGACCACGGGGTATTTTTTTTTTTTTTTTTTGTGGATCGGATTCAGGGGTCACTGAGCGGCGTGCAGACAGACGGGGACCCCTAAATTCCATGACATGCCAGGACCATCACTTCCTTAAAGAGTTAGTAATGTTTCATAATAAAAGCAGCTCTAATTAATCATCATAGTATTTGGACTTTGGAGAGTGTTATTTCAATTCTGTCAGAGTTGTAGTTCAAGAGTAATTCAGTGACAAAGTATCCCCCTCCCGCCCCCTTTTACTGATGTAACACTGCTCAGCCAGATCAGAAGGGAGGTGCCCAGGTAGACTGCAGAGAGGGACAATCTTCAGTTAAGATAAGGGAAAAAGCTGAAAAACTTGTCAAGGGGAACAGGGCTTTCATTGTTCTCATAGGAAGAAGATTGTCCCCTTCTGTTATCTGTCTGGTCTATGGACTGGATTCCACATCTGAGAAGAGATGGCTTACACTAGGTAAAAGGGGCGGGAGGGGAAACTTTGTTTGTGAATATCTCTCAAACCATAAAGGTTTGAGAGATAACACTTATATCGTTCTTCATGTTTTTTTAATGCCTACAAAATAAAATAAAGATAAAACTAAGTATTACTATCCCTTTAACTGCTGGACCACCGTGACAGTCCTGATACGTCATTGGTCCTTATAGGGTTAAACAATTGTTTTAAAAAAAGTGACCAACATAAATATAGGTGCTTTTAAAAGTCTTTCAAAAAACCTGTTTTTTACAGAGTGGCAGTTCTGTTTTAATCATGAAACTCCTCTGGCCTAAGTTTTTTTATATACAACAATCTGGTGTCTGTCTGAGTCTTCATTTTACTGCCAGAGCAGGGGTTAATGGAACTTAGTGCTTATATGTCAGCTTTGACTTGTCATTCATAGGCTTGTATGTAGCCTTATCCCTGCCTATCACTAGATCCTGACCTGATTCCCAGCCTAGAATTAGGTACACCATTACCTTTTGTAATTGGACATTTGTTTAATTAATTGCTCATTTTGTTCTGGCACTGTCAGGCTGGCTCTATTCTCCCAGCTATGCATGACTGCTCATAAGGTGGCGGACCTCTAGGGAAAGATGGCTCTGTCCCTTTCATTTATTAATGCCAAGCGGTTATAGGAGACAGTGCTAATTACAGGCACTGTCAGCTTATCCTGCCATTGAGAAGCCCTTGGATATGGTCTACTGCAAGAAGGACTTATATCACCTCACTGGAGAGGCCCAGACAGGAACAATACATGCAAAATGTATGAGGAGTGCTCACCCATATAACTGTCTTGTTTCTACACTGTATGTAAAGATTCCTTGGTACACACAAGAGGTTATAACCAACTTGGGACTGATCAGTCAACAAGATTAATTTAAAGCGGTAGTAATACTTAGTTTTAAATTTATTGAATTTGATAGGCATAAAATATACACAAAGATACAACTTCCTAAAGTTGCCTCGTGAGAGGAGTCATTTATCTAGCTGACAGCTGTAGAATCCGGTCATTTGACCGGATAGAGGCTCTTCAGCAGAGCTGAAATCGCATAGTCTCTACATTAATACTTCATTGGAACAGTCTACAAAGTGTGCCTACAAAAATGTGCAAAGCTGACTCCTCTCCTGAGGCAACTTTAGGAAGGTATTTCTCTCAAACCATAAAGGTCTGAGAGATAAGACTTATATCTTTGTGCATATTTTTTATGCCTACAAAAATAAATAAACTTAAAACTAAGTATTACTATCCCTTTAACCTTTTAAGGACCGGGAAAATCTGAGGTAATTTTCACTTAAGGACCGGAGCAATTCTGACCTTTTTGACTGTCTTTGTTCAACAGTGTTTTCCCTCTAAGTCTTTTATTCCACCCCCATAAATTATATACTGTTTTTTTAAGAACAAATAGGACGTTCTTTTGATACCCCACTTACATGGATAACCCACCGTTTACTTTATTAAAATAAAAAACAAATGTAAAAAAAAAACACCATTTTTGTTTTTTCTCTTGGGATCAATTGGGCGCAAAGGGTTACATTTTTATGGAGACTGCATGAAAGGTATGACTGGTCAGTCATACCTATAAAATGCGCAGTTTAAAGTGGCCACTGTCCCCCTGGGTGAAAATCCCCATGTCCCTTTTTCCCACCCTATTTTGTCACTTTTTTATCCCTGACATTTGGCGGTGTGTATTACATTGCACCACAACAATCACACTTCCAATATTGTTTAATGAGATGTTTCTTTCTTAATAAAATATTTTTTTTGTAAAAAAAAAAATAAGTGTGTTGTGTTTTAAAAAAAAAAAAAAAAAAAAAAAAAGTGTATCATTGCAGGTCAGAAATTGACCTGCATTTAGCCAGCCTCCAGCACCAGCAGTAAAGAAGTTAATACCCCCAGCTGCTGTATTTTCTTGTTCCACTAGGTGTCTCTTCTCTACTTCTCTCTCCCTTTATAGCAAGGGAGACAGAGGCAGCATACTTTGCATACTGCCTCTATCTCTCAGAATGCCGGTACATGTGATCGCTGCTACTGCGATCACATGACCCTACACAACCAAGAAGAGCTGAGACTGAACACCCCAGTCTCGGAGCATTCAGTCTCAGCCTGGAATTCATGATAGTAGCATGCATGGAGGCACGCTGCTATCATTTAAGCCATGACGGTCCAGGACCGTCATGGGTCCTTAAGTGTATAACAACCCATGATGGGTTGTTCCAGAGATTTTTACCTTTAGAGATGTTTCTATACATTTTAATATAGTTATAGTATCTATTTTCCAAGGCTTACTTCTTCAAAATAATATAATTACAGTTTATTGAAAGCATCTGTTATTTGGCAGGAATAATTAAAATTCAACTAATCTGTCATATTGTGCTCAGAAAAATTGCTACAGTCCTTTGTTTTGCTGTTTTTAACTTGGGTAGAAGTGAAGTTCCTGTTGATAAAGTAAATATGTAACAATGGAAACCGGAACTAAATTCCATATGTTGGTTCTAAGTTTTAAAAGAGAAATGTATTTAACAAGCTAGAAGGAAGCATATTTCAGAGAAAATAAATAGAGCTCTAAAACTGAATTGTGGTGGGTTCATGGAATAGAGGTCAGTGGAATCAGCCAGCTCTCAGTATAATTGTGTATTTATGCATCATACATGGCAGATGCACAGCTCTATACACGTTCTGGGATCTCTGCAAGTCTGCCAGTATGTAAACAAGGTTGCATAAACGATACCAAAAGAAAGCAGAGCAGGAGGGGCCTTCTAAGTCCAGTATGTTTAATACTTTTGGAGCCAACACCAAGCACCCAGTGCTCTTGGGATATTACTCACTATTTTGAGAGGCTATTATAAATCGCCTCTCAATCGTAATAGCACTCCTTTTATAAACCCCAGGAAGGTTACCCACGTAAATCCTTCTTCCATGTTTCAAGGTCACTGCTTTTTGAAAAAATGCAATACTTGCTAGGGGTCTGTTCTATGTGTTTTGTAACAGTAGTTACTTCTTCGGGAGCTCCCATTTGCCATACTACAGCCCAGTTTCTTAAAGTTTATTCCCACTACCTCTGTTCCGGAAGGAGAATGGGCATCTTAAGATCTATGTGGACTAATAAACATTGTAAGACAAAAGTGGATTTTAGTCTTACCTGTTAAATCCTTTTCTCTTAGTCCATACAGGTTACTGGTAACTTTGGGTAGGTGATCCGCCCCTTTAAGTAGGTAGGAACAATTATAGAAGTGAATGCAGGGGGTGGAACCTACCTTCCCTCCTGGGCTGCAGCTAGCCAATCAGCTCCAGTAAGATTTGAGACACTAACTATTGAGTAGATAGTAGAAGGGAAAGATGACTCCTGTGAGCATGACCCCGAAGGACCCCCACAGTCTGCCACAGGAGAGCCGAGCATGGTCCCTTGATAGGGCGGGAGACCAGTAACCTGTATGGACTAAGAGAAAAGGATTTGACAGGTAAGACTAAAATCCTCTCTTCTCTGTAGTACAATACAGCTTACTGGTAACTTTGAGATGTCCAACCATTGAGTTTCCCAGAGGCAAGAAGTAAGGCAAGGACCAGGCGCAAGGCCCCCAAAGTCCCCAGAGCAGATATGAACCATCAGATCAGAGATAGCCCAACAAAAAAAGTGAAGTGTCAGTGGACACTGAACAGGGGTAACAACACCCCAGGAACTGTTACACAGCACACTGAACTAGAGCCAACAGGGCTCAAAAGTGAAGGAAGCACCAAAGAACCGAAGAATATCCTAGACAGGCAAGATTGCCTCCAGGATCTTCCTCCCCAGACTGGCGTTAGCAGATGCCAGCACATCAACACGGTAGTGTTTCGAAAAGGTGTGCACAGACGACCAAGTGGCATCCTTGCACAACTGATCAGAGGAGGCCTGATTCTTGTAAGCCCAAGAAGCCCCAATAGATCTAGTAGAATGAGCTGTGACCCAAAAGGGAACAGGCTTCCTCCTTATCTCGTAAGCCTTCCGAATAGTGTACTTGATCCAAGATGTAATAGTCACTTTGGATGCAGGTCTCTCAGCCCTGGGGCCCTCAGGAATGACGAACAGCACGTCAGACAGTCTAATGGACTCAGTGCAATGTACATAAAACTTGAGACAGCGAACCACATCCAACAAGTGGAGATCCCTCTACTTGTCAGAGGTAGGGTCAGGGCAGAAAGAAGGCACCCCAATCTCCTGATTAATGTGGGACTCAGAGACCACCTACGGGAGAAACTCCTGCAAAGTGGTCTACAAGACAGAGCAGGTAACTCTGTGACACGGCGAACAGACACGATTGCCAGGAGAAAGGCCATTTTCCACGTCAGCAGGTGTAGAGGAATAGCAGCCAAGGACTCAAAGGGAGGGCACTGAAGGATGCCCAAAACCAAGTTAAGATCCCACTCAGGAGCGGGAGTCTTGAAAACAGGACGAGTATGAGCAATGCCCTGGAAGAAAACCTTGACATCAGGAAGAATAGCAATGAGCCTCTGAAAGAGAGCAGAAGTCTGAACCTTAAGGGAACTCAAACTGAGGCCCTTATCCACACCGTCCTGCAAGAAAGCCAGGACCGTAGGCAGATCAAAATCCTGAGAAAGGTCCCTATCGAGAGAGAAAGGTCGACCAGACACGACGGTAGGCCTTAGAAGAAACAGGTTTGCGGGCACTAAGCATAGTAGCCACCACACCAGATGAAAAACCTTTCTTCTTCAGTACTGAGGATTCAATTCCCAAGCCGTCAAAGCCAGACGATGAACATCCTCCTTCCACAGGTAACCCTGTAGAAGAAGATCTGGACGGCAAGGGAGCCAGAATGGCTCCGCCACTGACAGATCCAGAAGCTCCAGAAACCAAGCCTGTCGAGGCCAGTACAGAGCAATCAGTGTCATGGTACCAACAAGGAAACACAGGATGAGTACTTAAGGTAACACCAACTTTATTCAGGCAGCAAGTATACAGAGATACCACAAGACAGTAAATCAATATGCAAGATGTAAGAGAAGCATACAACGGTGCAAGAGACGACT
The DNA here is from genome assembly GCA_037306005.1 of Rhinophrynus dorsalis. Lineage (NCBI taxonomy): Eukaryota > Metazoa > Chordata > Amphibia > Anura > Rhinophrynidae > Rhinophrynus > Rhinophrynus dorsalis. The sequence continues at coordinate 27,382,459 of CM074728.1, forward strand.
ACCAGGAATAGAAGCCTGCTACCGTGTGATTCTCTAGATAACCGTGTCCCAACAATGGAACAGGGAGTCTGCAAAAATATAGAACCATCAGTGATGGTTCTATATTTTATACACGATGTACTATTTGTTTTTTCATTATTTTAGTTATGTTAATACTATGCCTTTTTTGGATTGGTATCTTCACATGTCAATCACAATGAGGACTTCTATTGTAGATAACGTCATGTCCTTTCATTTAGCGCCTTTTCAGCGCCAGTTTGTTCACTTAGGGGATAAAAGGAAGGTTCATTTTCTTGTATTACATCCTTGATGAAGGTTACAATGTGATAACCGAAACGTTGATTTTCTTGTAAATAAACTCACTTTTCACTGATGTAGAAGACCTGAGAGTGCTTTTCTTATTTTGACTTTGATATATATGTATATATATATATATATATATATATATATATATATATATATATATATATATATATATTATACTAATTGAAGAGCCCGTTACACAGGCCACAGTGCCACTGCCAGCCGGTTACGGGGCAGTCATGCACAGTAGAGACTGCCTGCGCCATGGAGTTCCCCTCTCTATATCAGCCTTGTCACGGGCAGTCTCTACTGCGCATGACTGAAGCACGCGGAGCAGTCTCTACTGCGCATGACTGCATCGTTACAAACTTTCTAGCAAATTATTATATAGGAGATATATATATATATATATATATATATATATATACATATACATATACAGGGCTCAGAATTTCAACTCGCGACTAGCCAATGGCGTGTGAAAATTTAGTCCTGGTGAGTAGAAATTCAGTCCTGGTGGGTATGTTTTGGCTTGTATTGGCGAGTAACTTTTCAGGTCTGGCTAGTAGCAAAAGACTTAAAATTATAAGCCCTGTATATATATATATATATATATATATATATATATATATATATATATATATATATATATATATATCTATATATATAAAAGAATAAGCCTCATTGCATAATTTATGGTACCCCACACACAGAACATAATTTATGTCTCCTCAGAAAAGAAACTCGCATTGAACAGAATGTCTAATTACATAATTTATGTCTCATTAGGAGACACAACTCCTATTGGGTGATTGAATGGGGACTTTACTGCTCACATTGGATGATTCAATGGGGGCGTGTTTATCATACAGGGAGTTGGCCCGCCCCCTCCAGCCCGCCCACCAGTATCCAACTGACAAAAAAAAAATATATAACTGCCACTCGCTCCTGAGGTAAGGATATCAGTAACTTCTCCTGGTCCACTCACACTCTCACTCAGGATCATGACCCCACAAACACACTGTTTCACCTCCCACAGATAACTGTAACCCTTCATACACTCTGTTTCAGTACGAGGGTGTAATGTTCCCATAAAATACAAACTCAGGGATAAACTTAATAGCAACTCTTATTTAACTCATCATCTCTTCAGTCACCTCACTGTCTCAACTGTCACTCCTCCACTTCCTGCTTCCTGCTTCCCACCCTTTCTCCTCAAACACCACTTTCTATTTGATCAGTCAGCATATTGCTACGTTGCCTCAACTGAAGAGCCACCATGTGTTATATTGCTATGTTAGCTCAACTTAACCCTTTGAGTGCCAGAGGGGTAAGCAACGCATTGCAAAGCACACATTCTGTCTCACACTCTCACAGTCTCTCACACAGTCTCTCACACAGTCTCGCAGTCGCAGTCTCACAGTCTCACACTCTCAGTCACGCAGTCTCTCACACTCTGTCTCACACACTCTCAGTCTCACAGTCTCTCACACACTCTCACAGTCTCTCACACAGTCTCACACTCTCACAGTCTCTCTCGCAGTCTCACACAGTCCCTCACACTCTCACAGTCTCTTACAATCTCACAGTCTCTTACACTCTCACAGTCTCTTACACTCTCACAGTCCCTCACACTCTCACAGTCTCTTACACTCTCACAGTCTCACACACTCTCAGTCTGTCTCTCACACTTTCACACAGTCTCACACTCTCAGTCTCACACTCTCACAGTCTCTCTCGCAGTCTCACACAGTCTCTATTGCAGTCTCACACAGTCCATCACACTCTCACAGTCTCTTACACTCTCACAGTCTCTTACACTCTCAGTCTCACAGTCTCTCACACTCACAGTCTCTCACACTCACAGTCTTTCACAGTCTCTCTCACAGTCTCTCTCGCAGTCTCACACAGTCTCTCTCGCAGTCTCACACAGTCCCTCACACTCTCACAGTCCCCCACACTCTCACAGTCTCTCACACTTTCACACAGTCTCACACTCTCAGTCTCTCTCGCAGTCTCTCGCAGTCTCTTACACTCTCGCAGTCTCTTACACTCTCAGTCTCACAGTCTCAGTCTCACAGTCTCTCACACTCTCACACAGACTCACACTCTCAGTCTCACACTCTCAGTCTTTCACAGTCTCTCTCGCAGTCTCACACAGTCTCTCTCGCACTCTCACAGTCCCTCACACTCTCAGTCCCTCACACTCTCACAGTCCCTCACACTCTCACAGTCCCTCACTCTCTCACAGTCTCTCTCACAGTCTCTCTCACAGTCTCACACAGTCTCTCTCACAGTCTCACACAGTCCCTCACACTGACAGTCTCTCACACTCTCACAGTCTCACACTCACACAGTCTCACACTCTCACACACAGTCTCACACTCTCTCACTCTCACAGTCTCTCACTCTCACAGTCTCACTCTCTCACACACACGCTCTCTCACACGCTCTCTCACACACTCTCACTCTCACACTCTCAGTCTCACACTCTCACATACTCTCAGTCTCACACACTCACATACTCTGTCTCACACACTCACATACACTCTGTCTCACACTCTGTCTCACACTCTCAGTCTCTCACAGTCTCTCTCACAGTCTCTCTCTCACAGTCTCACACAGTGTCTCTCACAGTCTCACACAGTCCCTCACACTGACAGTCTCTCACAGTCTCACACTCTCACAGTCTCACACTCTCACAGTCTCACACTCTCTCACACACACGCTCTCTCACACACTCTCAGTATCACACTCTCACATACTCTCAGTCTCACACACTCACATACTCTCAGTCTCACACACTCACATACTCTCAGTCTCACACTCTCTGTCTCACACTCTCTGTCTCACACACTCTGTCTCGCCCACACTCTGTCTCGCCCTCACAGTCTCTCACAGTCTCTCTCTCTCACAGTCTCTCACAGTCTCTCTCTCTCACTCACAGTCTCTCACAGTCTCTCTCTCTCACTCACAGTCTCTCAGTCTCTCTCTCTCACTCACAGTCTCTCACAGTCTCACTCTCACAGTCTCTCTCACACACTCTCAGTCTCTCTCACACACTCTCAGTCTCTCTCACACTCTCACAGTCTCTCTCACACTCTCACAGTCTCACACTCTCAGTCTCACAGTCTCACACAGTCTCTCTCACTCTCACAGTCTCACACCCAATCACTCAATCACACTCACTCAGTCATACTCACACACTCACACAGTCTCACTCTCACACTCAATCACTTAATCACACTCTCACAGTCTCACGCTCAATCACATTCTCACACTTACAGTCTTGCAGTCACACTCACACTCAATCACACTCACACTTACAGTCTCGCAGTCACACTCACACTCAATCACACTCACACTCAATCACTTAATCACACTCTCAGTCTCATGCTCTCAGTCTCACGCTCAATCACATTCTCACACTTAGTCTCGCAGTCACACTCACACTTACAGTCTCGCAGTCACACTCACACTCAATCACACTCACACTCAATCACACTCACACTCAATCACACTCTCACCCTCAATCACTCACACCCTCTCACTATCATACACACTCTCACTCACACACTCTCACTCAATCACACACACTCACTAACACACTCCCTCAATCACTCACACGCAATCACTCAATCTTGCACTCAAACGCAATCACTCACACGTAATCACACCCCGGGAGCCAGCACGATCCACCTTCCACCATAGTCTCACTGTCACTCACACCCCGGGAGCCAGCATGATCCACCTTCCACCATAGTATGTGCAATTACCACACGCATTTCAATTACATGAATGAATGCCAGGCACTCACATCCTGGGAGCCAGCATGATCCACCTTCCACCATAGTATGTGCAATTACCACATGCGTTTCAACTATATGAATGAATGCCACAGTGGAGGCATAATTACAAACACAAACTCATTACAATGACACATGAGTCAACCCTTTATGACTCACTTCTGTGTGTGTGTGTGTCTCTGTGTGTGCCTGTGTGTTTCATGTCTGTATCACACTCTGTGTCTGCATGTATGTGTGTATGACTGTCGCTCTTTAAGCATCTCAGTGCATGCGTGTGCATTTGCGTGTGTGTCTCTGTGTTTGTCTCGCATCCGTGTGTGTGCATTAATTCCCTACATATCCTGACGGGCAACGCCGTCCCACATTGCTAGTGTATATATAAAAGAATAAGCCTCATTGCATAATTTATGGTACCTCGCACACAGAACATAATTTATGTCTCCTCAGAAAACAAACACACATTGAACAGAATGTCTCATTACATAATTTATGTCTCATTAGGAGACACAACTCCTATTGGGTGATTGAATGGGGACTTTACTGCTCACATTGGGTGATTCAATGGGGGCATGTTTATCATACAGGGAGTTGGCCCACCCCCTCCAGCCCGCCCACCACTATCCAACTGACAAAAAAATATATAGCTGCCAGTCGCTCCTGAAGTAGGGAATATCAATAACTTCTCCTGGTCCATACACACTCTCACTCAGGATCATGACCCCACAAACACACTGTTTCACCTCCCACAGATAACTGTAACCCTCCATCCACGCTGTTTCACCTCCCACAGATAACTGTAACCCTCCATCCACGCTGTTTCACCTCCCACAGTTAACTGTAACCCTCCATACACACTGTGTCACTCTATGTCACCTCCCACAGATAACTGTAAGCCTCCATACACTCTGTGTCACCTCCCACAGTTAACTGTAACCCTCCATACACTCTGTGTCAGTAAGAGGGTGTAATGTTTCCATAAAATACAAACTCAGGGATAAACTTAATAGCAACTCTTTTATTTAACTCTTTTCATCTCTTCAGTCAACCTTACTAACTGTCTGTTTTCAACTGTCACTCCACCACTTCCTAATTCCCGCCATTTCTCCTTAAAGGGAGAGAGATGCTTTGCTGTATGTTACATTTTCTATTTGTTCCCTGGCTCAACTGAAGAGCCACCATGTGTTATATTGCTATGTTACCATAACTTAACACTTTGAGTGCCAGAGGGGTACGCAATGCATTGCAAAGCAATGCGTTGTGTACCCCTCTGCACTCAAAGGGTTAAGTAAGGATGACTTACTGCTCCCATTGGGTGATTCAATGGTGGAGTGATTTAAATCATGCAGGGAGTTGGCCTGCCCCCACTATCCAGCCCGCCCACCACTTTACAAGTAACTGAAAAAACAAAATGGCTGCCACTCGCTCCTACACCACAGACACAAACACATCAGGCAAAACACACACACACTCATTCACACACACTCAATCACACACATTCTCAATCATACACACTCAATCATACACACTCACAATAATTCACACACTCACACTCTCTCACTCATACACTCTCACTCAATCACACACAATCACACTCACTCAATCACACTCACTCTCAATCACACACACACTCTCACTCACACTCTGTCATTCACACACTCTCATTCACACTCTCACACACACACTCAATCACACACACTCTCACTCTATCACACACACTCTCACTCTCACTCACACACTCAATCACACACTCATACTCTCTCACTCACTCTTATATACCCTCTCATTCACACACTCACACACTCACATACTCTCAGTCAATCACACACACTCACACACACTCACTCAATCACTCACATGCAATCACTCACCTCACTGGGTGTGTTGCATGTCTGTATCACCCTCTATGTGTCTGCATGTTGTGCATTGTATGTATGTGTGTGTGTATGACTGTGTCGCTCTTTATGCATCTCAGTGCATGCGTGTGCATTTGCGTGTGTGTCTCTGTGTGTGTTTGTCTTGCATCGGTGTGTGTACATTAATTCCCTATGTATCCTGACGGGCAGCGCCGTCCCACATTGCTAGTATATATATATAATTTTTCTAAGCAGTTTGGTACTCTGAAATGACACAAACTATTTTCATTAAACTTTCAGGGTTTAAAGAACTGCTAATTCAACCTGGATTCTGAAATTTCACTTCTTCAATCAAAATGTATGGCCAAAATAGAAATGTAATATACTATAGAACCTTTGTTCATATTAAACTATAAAAACCCTATAGGGCTTCTATAATAGATGTCTGTAATATTTTAAAGTAGTAAGTCTTAGTGTTTTTATCACTCAAAGCACCCTTGACATGCAATCTGGAATGCTAGGGTCTAGCTTTTTATGGGTAATATCTCAAGGATTAATGTAGAAAATAATATATAAGATGTATAATCTTAGGTCTCCCAGTCGGAATAACAACAAACAGCGTATTGTGCATAATAATTTATAGAATTATACATTAGAACCTCAGGTTTAAAGGGATAGTAATACTTAAAATGTAAAAAAAATATGTTGTAGGGTTTATCCCCCTGAGTAAAACATGAGTACTCCCACTGCTGAAAGGTGTTTTATTCAAAAGTTATTACAGCTCAAAGCTGAATTTTTTAGGTGCAGTATCACAGCGGCCTGAAATTGTACAGTGGCGCTGTTGCTACACCATCCTATGGACAGCTCTGGTCCCAGGACCATAAATCTCCATAAGATGGTGTAGCAACAGCGCCACTGTAAATTTTCAGGCCACTGTGATATTGCACCTAAAAAATTAAAGTTTGAGCTGTTATAATTTTTTTTTTTTAAATATCTCTCAGCAGTGGGAGTACCCTTGTTTTACTAAGGGAGATAAACCCTACAACATATATTTTTTTACATTTTCAGTGTTACTATCCCTTTAAACATCTCCTCTCTATCACCTCCATATCACACTTTAGTGCACAACCCCCCAGGTATTGGATTTATAAGGGAAGAAACATGGAGGATACCTGTGTTGGAGAAATTTTTGGCTTTCTGCAAAGGGTCCTAAGAACTGTATTCATTAAAAAAGGGAATGCAATCCTGGAGCAAACCAGCCGAACCACAGGGGACAATTTATTCCTCAAATTCCCACTGAATTAAATGGGGCTTTTAACCCCTTGAATTTTGGAGAGGTCTCCAGGCATTGTTTTGCAATGTATTGAACACACCTTTCTAACATTAAAAGCCCTATTTAAATAAATAACTTTTATTTCTTCCTTTTGGTGCAATTGGTTTGCTCAAGAATTGCCCCTCTTTAGCTTATTGACACTGTGGCCCTAAGTTGTACAGAACAGAATGAATGTGTATGTGTTGTCCTTTCATGACTTTGTCCCTAAACTCAAGAGATATTTGTGTCCCTGGACGTCAGCCACTCAAGCCACCCAAGATAAAAGTTTAATTGTGTGTTTTTGATTGGCAGTTGGCTAGAGGATAGCAGACCAGAGAAACTCAAACTGGAGGCCGTGTCTGTCTCTTCTCTTTCACACAATTTCCATACTACTGGTCAGCAGTGGCTTGAGAACAACAAAAGAGCTCAAGGGGTGGATGAAATTTTAATATGTTAGAAAGGCTTGATGAAATGGATCGTCAGGGTAAACACTGAGCCATGACCACCAAGGACTGCATACATTTCTAATTTACACACATTGCCTTAAAGGAACACTACCACTTAAAGCAATAGCAATGCTTTTCTGTCCAAAAATATATACATACCTCCCAAGCGTCCCTCTTTAGGAGGGACAGTCCCTCTTTTAGACCCAAATCCCCTCTGTCCCTCTTTCCCACCCTGATGCCCCTCTTTTTTAGGAGATCAGACTGTGTGGTGTGTATAAGTTTATCATATTGCTCTACAGCAATAAAACTCACATTAATGTTTGTTTAAATATCAGTATATGTGTTTATAAATTAATCTGTGTAAATAAAATACTTTTGCCTTGTTATAAGTCATTTATTAGGTTAAAGAAGGAGGTGTCAATAGGTCATGAAACAACCTAAACATTCTTGGTAATGCCCCGCCTACCAGCCACACCCCCAACAACACCCCCTCTTCGGCAGTCTGAAATGTTGGGAGGTATGTATATACTGTAGGGCTGAGAATCTGAATGTATGATAAATATTCTGTGGTAAATCAGGCTCTAGAAGAGTTTTTCAGGCACTGTCTGCCTAACACCAGTTTACTAAAATCCTTACATAAACATCCCCCCCCCCTTTGAATGCCAGAGGGGTGCACAACACATTGCTTTGCAATGCATTGCATACAATCTGGCATTCAAAGGTTTACAATGACAAGGAGAGGACAATACTGAAGTCTGTGGATGTTTTGGGGCATTCTGTTCCCCTGCTTCTTGTTTAATGCACTGTTTTAAACAAGGGATAGCGGGAATGGAGTAATTTTATGATATTTCCCTGCATGCTATGGGGCAGGTGTAAGGGGCTTGCTGGCATTAAAGTCCTAACAATGATGCAGATTTTGTTACTGTATAAACTATATTAAGCATACACTGTGTAAAGGGCCTGTGGACGTTAATAGTGGAACTCTACCTGAAAGAACTGTGCAACAGGCCCGCGGCTATTACAACCAGAACTAAGGTTATACATTCTGTAAAGACTGATTCACGTGTAAATAATCTGTTGCCACACACCTTGGCAGCCAGGCATTGGTATTTTCCGCCTCTGAAATGTAGGCAGATGTCTGTTTGGCAGCCTACAGTCACATGATAAATATGTATGTGTATTTGACAGGTAGGTGGCTCCCTCACTGGTTGCCACTTGTCGAATAATGCCATGCAGAGCTTGATGTTGCTTTGACAAGTAGGCAACTTAGTGATTGGTCGCTGGTGTGACAAGATTTAATCAGTCTGCCAGGCCAGGGTACTCAAACCATGCATATAATGCCGACCAGGCCCGTATTGGTTAACACAGTCTTGTCCTTTGTCTTTCTGATTCCCATTGGATGGAGATCAGAGCAGCAAGATTGAATTATATTCTTTTCTTTCTTTGTATGTCTTGGCTATAAAATATCCCCCATGTCCCCAAGTAAAATGTGTGCATTTTGGAATAGAATCTGTATTGTTTATTTTACTGCAGGAATGGTCTAAACGGTCCCCTTTGACCCCCATTCCTAGGAACTCTACTTTGTAGGACTGAGATGGCTACCCTGTAGACTCATCAAGGAGAGGAAAACCTAGAGCCACGTTAGGATTCCTCGGTGACCTTTGCTTACATTACACACTGTAGCTCATACCCTGAAGCACAACCACTAGCGCTACATCAGCAGATCTTCTCTGCCAGGAAAAAGGAAAAGAAGTGTGGAAGTCAGCCTCAGCGGATCAATGGACTTGCAGTCTGAAAAGAGATCACCAGGGTTTCACTTCATGCAGGAACGAACTGAACAAGGAGACTGAAGTTGTTCAGTTCAGTCCCTCTCCTGTGAGATGCAGGTCCCATTAAACCAAGAGAACTGAAGTTTGGCCATCCAGAGCTACCAACAGGCTAGATTTAAGCATATCACTGATTAAGCACAAATGTTACAGCTTACTTTGGTTTCAGCGTCATCTGCAGGCGCGAGGCTTCAAGCATGCAACAGGCCTCTGTTTTATGTGTTTTCTTCCTGTAGTCTCCTCCTACCTACTTCCTCCCTCTGAGCTGCTCCTCTTACCTATTTCCTGAGAAGGGGTTTAAAGGGCTGACTGAGTCCTGACTCAGTTGCCCTTGCATTGTTCTACAATACAGTTCTGTTTCCCTTGGGCTCTGTGTATGATCTGGCTTGTCTGACCATCCATTCTGGTGCCGACCTGTGGCTCTGTCTGACTACTCTTTTGCCTGCTGCCTTTGTGTAGTGGACACCCAATCTGGTGCGGACCTGTGGCTCTGGATGACTGCCTGAACTGTGTATGACCCGGCCTGTCTGTCCATCCATTCTGGTGTTGACCTGTGGCTCTGTCCGACCATTCTCCTTGTCCGTTCCGATTTGGCTTAGACATCCTTTCTGGTGCAAACCTGTGTCTCTGGCTGACTACCCGTTCTGTGTATGACCTGGCTTGTCTGACTACCCACTCTGGTGTTGACTTGGGGCTCTGTCCACTGTGCTTCCAGCATACCAACGCTTCAGTGGATATCCTATCTGGTGCAAACCTGTGGCTTTGGCTGACTACCCACTCCGTGTATGACCCGGCTGGTCTGACTATCCTTTCTGGTGCTGACTAGGGGGCTCTGTCTGTTTCCTCCATGTGTTGGCCCCGTTCCACAGAAACCCATCCTAGTGCGGACCTGGGGTTCTATCAGACTCCTAGACTGACTGCAGGCTGAGTCAGTGCTAGTCCTTTGGGCGTTCCGAATTACCTTGAGGCTCCAGTAGGCTGAGCCTAGTCTCGGACAGTGTGGTGGATCTATTGGAGGACTGCTATTTCTGATACAGTGCTTGCCTCTTTGATCACCCTGTGTGTGCATTACTGGTATTATTCTAATAATATACAATATTGTTTTACTTTACCGTACTGACTCCTGGTTTATTCCTGGGAACCGTGACAACAAATGAGTTAACTAACGTCTCATTAATTTTAACTGACACACAGGAGGTTAAGCAGGAAATTCTGTAAATCTTGGCCTTTTGGTAGACCTTGTGAACAGACCTTGGGCATTTCTTCCACAGAAGCTGACACAGAGAGTCTATGGAGGCTGCACATGCATCCTTGGGGGTTATGGTTGAAAGCCACAAACCTCTAAGCTCTGTTCCAGATGAGAGGGTCAGTTTTCTGATCCCCAGTTGCTGATAGGAGACATTTTGGCACATTGCTTCATAAGATCTTGATTTTCTTAAAGTAAGAAAATTAACAAATAAAGCTTTGAATATAACTAGCACTATTGTGGGTGTGTGTATTTAGAACATGTTTTACCAGGAAGAATACATTGAGATTTCTCTCAATTTTCATGTATGTCCTAGAGAGCAAATACTATGTCACCAGAGTCTATGACGGGCATTAACATCTGTTGACCAATATATTTTCTTGCCATGGAAATTAAACAGGATTTGTTTCTAAACAGAGCACCTATTGTGGGATAAAGTTTGGATGTTAATTTATCAATATGAAGACTAAAAGTGAGTATGGGGTCAGGCCACATACCAAGATATTTATAGAAGTCCACCAGGGCCAAGTTGCAATTACAATTTCAATGGATAGATGGGTATTGCAGACATTACATAGTTTGTACTTTGTACCAAATACCATTGTAACTGTTTTATCAGTGTTTGAGAACAGTTTTTTCATTGCTATCCATCTTTCAACTTCAGAGAAATCATGCTGTAATAAGGCTTCTAGTTGTGATATATTTGAATTTTTTGTATAAATTACACATAAGATGCTTTGCAAACCATGGGTAGATCATTTATGAAGATAGAGAATAGAAGAGGGCCAAGGATGGAGCCTTGAGGAGCCACACTTGTTACTTTGAGCGGAAGTGAAATATTGTTAGCAATAGACACATATTGCATGCTGTCTGATAAACAGGATCAGAACCAGTTTAGAGAATGATTCCCTAGTCCTGAACTATGGAGTTTGCTTATCAGAATATTATGGTATACTGTATGAAAGGCCTTTTCAAAATCTAGGAAAATAGATCCAGTGAGTTCATCATTTTCAGTGTCAGTCTGTATAGCATTGCATACTTTTAGGAGTGAAGTGTGCAGGTAATACTTATACATTTGCACATGGACACATTTTTCTAGGATTTTAGATTATGTGGGGAGTAGGGATATTGGTCTGTAATTTGATACTACATTTTTATCCCCACTTTTCTGGATAGGCACAACTCTTGTCACTTTCCAGGCTTTGGGCATATATCCATATGACCGGGAGCCATTAATTAGGATGGGCAGTAACCAAGGCACTGAGCTTTAATAACATTGCTGGTAGTTGGTCAGGGCCAGAATTTGGTTTTATTTTTGGGCTGAGGAAGTGGTCATATATTATATATCATTTACTGGCATGAAATTGAATTCACTAGTATCACTGGACCAGGTTGCGTAATGAATGGTATGAAACAACCATAATGGCCTCAGGTGAGGGCTAGTGATCACTACTAGTGTCGATGCTGGCAGGCAGAGATACCAAACTGAGAAGTAGCAGATAAACACAAGAAAGACAGAGTGGGAGAGGTACAAAATTGACAGGCTGGAAAAAAGTCAAATAGGAGAGCCTGGGTCAACAACGGGTAATCACAGTAGTAGAGGCGAGGTACAGGAACAGCAGGCCGAAGAGTAATCGGTAGGAGAGCTTGGGTCAGCAACAAGGAATCACAGCAAAAGGAAGGAAAATAGGAACACAGGAATCAAGGACTGAGACTGAACTCGAACACTTACTGCAATGCTTAGATCGCACTCCAGCACAGAGAGACTGATGCTTAATAAAGGCACCAAAACAAGCATAACTCCAGGTAAGGAACAAGGAATCTAGCAAGTGCTAAGGAACAGTACAAATCCAAACATGGGGTAGGGTAATGAATAACACTGGTCAGCAGGAACAGAGTGTGACACTATATCCCCCACACAAAATGACTACCTCCGGGAGGCCATGGGGGGCTTAGAGGGAAACGAACCATGGAAGAGGTGGATCAAAGAGGAAGCTTGAACATCCAGAGACCAGGAACGTTCTTCCAGACCATATCCCTCCAATTTACTAGATACAGCAGAATGCCTCAGAGGAAGCGAGAATCCAACAAGACATGAATAGTACACTCCTGAGAATCATCCCCAGATCTAGGAGAAAAAGGAGAGAAAGATAGATGTGAAGCATGGGTCTGAATACAAGGTTTGAGAAGAGAGACATTCTATATTTACTAATGCCGCAATTATACTTGAAGATACAAGTAAGTCTATACATATTGCTATTGTACTTTTGGGGCTCAATATTAATGTGATGAAAGGATAAGAAACAGGAAAAAGGCTTGCCAGAATTTTAAAATGACCAAGGAAACGAGAACCAAGCTTGTCAGAGGGATCATGAAGCTTGATATTCTTGGCAAATAACCAATCAATTTCATGGTGCCAATGATCGAAATCGGTCAACTGCCACCTTCTGCCACATTTACGAGGATAGTAGAATGTCTTGAATAATCTGCCAATAGTCAGCCCAGAATCGAGTATGCAGATCAGCAGAAGGAACCTCAGAAGCAGAGAGGGAGAAAGACAAAACTGATGGATTGTAATATAAGGCTGCAAAGAAGGGAGAACATTTAAGAGAAGAATGCAGCAACTAATTATATGAGAATTCCACTAAGGGCAGAAGCTGGGTCCAATTATCCTGCTGATGAGTGCAGTAACATCTGAGGTTTTGATTGAACCTCATGGTATGTTTGTTGGTCTGCGGATGATAAGAGGAATGTTGGTGATGTATGCCCAGCCTGGAACAAAAGGATCTCCAGAACTTAGAGACAAACTGTGAACCGCGGTCTGAGGTGATGTGCTGGGAATTCTGTGGCGGAGGTAGATCTCCCTGATGAATAAATCCACCAGTTCCATAGATGAGGATATTTTGGGCAGCGGTATGAAATGCCCAAATAGAGAAAAGAAAAGCGCCCAAAGAGCTTGACAGACATTTAGCCATTTAGCTGTGGCCAGATACTGGAGATTCTGATAATCAGTGAGGGTTGTGACAATATGGGGTGACACCTCCAAGAGATACCGCACTCCTCAAGAGCTAACTTGATAGCTAACAATTCTCGATTCAAGGTATTATAGTTTCTGTGTACTGCAGACAAACAAAAGGAAAAATTAGAGCAAGGATGGCGAACTCCTGACACGGCTGAACAGTGACATCTCAAATGCATCGACCTCAACAGTGAATGGGGCTGGAGGATCTGAGTAGCTTAAAACAGAAGCCATGGAAAAAGCTGACTTCAGGGAAGAGTAGGGCTGCAAGGGTTTGGTAGTCCAATGCTGAGAGTCAGCTCCCTTCCTAGTCATAGTGGTGATCGGCAAAACAAGACTGTAGAAGTTCCTGATAAATCTGCTATAATAATTGGCAAAGCTATTGAAACAATGAATAGCTCTGAGGCCAAGGGGCAAAGGCCAATCAGAACCAGACAATAATTTCCACAGATCCAGAGCAAGTCCCTGAGAAGATATAACCAAGAAAGGACAAAGAAGTTCACACAAATTCACACTTTTTGAGCTTTACATATAAATGATACTTCCGAAGAAGAGTCAAAACTTGAATGACTTGATGTCAATGTTCCTAGAGAGATTGAGAAAAACTAAAATGGTGTCTAGATAAACCACGACAAAAGACATCAAGAGATCCCTGAAAACATAATTAACCAGGGTCTGGAAAACTGCCAGGCATTATGGAGTCCAAAAGGCATAACCAGGTACTCATAATGCCTGAATCTGGAACTGAAGGCTGTCTTTCACTTGCTCCCCTCTCTGACCCTGACCAGAATATAGGCCCCACGAAGATCAAGCTTAGTGAAGAAATGGGTTCAACTGAATCTCTCCAACAGCTCAGGTATCAGGGGAAGAGGATAACAGTTCCATTGAGTTTTGTTGTTCAGACCCCTACAATTAACTCAGTGAAGAAGAGAACCATTCTCTTTATTCATTAAGTAGATGCCTGCCCAAGCAGGTGAAGTAGATGTTCATATGAACCCTTGTACAAGATGATCATTGCTATAGTCCTCTAAGGCCTTGGTCTCAAGGATGGATAGAGGATAGGTCCTGCCTCTAAGAGGTGAAGTTCCTGGAAGAAGGTCTATGGGATAATCATATGACCGATGTGGTGGCAATGTCTCAGCTTTGATTTTGCTTAAGAAGTCCAAGGCCATATGTGGTTTTGGAACAATGGTGGAATCAGAAGGTAAGACATCTACAGTTGAGAGCAATACTTCTGCCGTAGGGGATGTACCCCTGGAGAACAATAGAGAACCAGTAGACCAGTTAATTTCAGCGTTATTTTTCTGAAGCCATGGTTAACCCAAAATTAGTAGGTTGTCAGGACATGAGGCCAAGTCAAAGGTAAAAAACTCAGTGTGAGAGGAACCCACATGAAGATAAAGAGGTTATGTAGAGTGTACTGTGAGTCCAACCCCTAAGGGTGGCCCGTCTACTGCAATGATGCAAATACGCATATCTCTTTTCTTAGAGAGAATCCCATGATGAGCAGCACTGGAGGTATCCATAAAGATGCCTGGCACCCCTGAATTGACAAAGGCTGGAACTTGGACGGCTTTCTGGTTCCAAGCAAATACGGCGTAGATGGCTAACTTGTGTTCTACTTTTGAGGGAACAGAGAACAGACTTAGGGTGAGTTCCTCTCTCAGCCCTAAGTCCTGGCTTTTTCCGAGTTGTTAAGGCACAAACAGGTAAAATGTCCTGGCTAGGCACAGTATAGGCAAAGCCCAAAAGATTGTCTCCTAGCTATCTCTTCCTCGGAGAGGCGAAGGACTCGTCTGACCTCCATAGGCACCCCTGCCATTTCTGGACAAGAGACTGGATACTGAACCTTGGGTACAAGCTGTACCAGAAGGTGGGGCACAGGACGACTTATACGATCTCTCTCGCTTTCCATTCTCCTCTCCTGAATGCAGTGTTCCAGAGAAGAATATAATAAGATGAGTTCCTCAAGTGAGTCAGGAATGACCCATGTTGTCAACTCGTCCTTTAGGCGATCTGAAAGGCCTCTCTGGAAAGTGACTTTGAGTGTATTATCCCCAGTATCACAGGTAAAAATCCAGAATTTGATAGCATAGTGAGCAAGTGACCTGAAACCCTGCTGGCACTCAACAATAGTGGCCCTGGCAACAGCTTGATGTCCTGGGGTATCAAATACCGTTCAAAAAGGTGGAAAAAATTAGTCAACCATTAAGAATTGATCAAGAAGAGAGGATACCCATGCTAAAGCAGAACTCCAAAAAAGAGAAACTATGAAGGTGATACGTGATGTGAAGTGTATGACTTTGCCTGACTGTGGAAATGCAGGAATCATCGATTTAAAAAAAACCCTCAATTCTTTATGGGAGCCATCAAAACGATTGGGCAAGGGTAGTCGGGTAGGAGGAGAGAAAGCAACTATAGTTAAAAGAGAAGGAACCACTGAAGAGGCTGTAGGAGTGAGCAAGGCCGCTTCAAGGTTTTGCCGGATGTGTTGTAGCATAAGAGCTATGGAATCAAATTTCTGATCTAAAATTTTGATCTGTACAGAGTGTTGCTCCAACCTAGCCCCTTGTTGGACTATAACTTTGGACACCTCTATCGAATCAGTGGTCGTGGCATGATCTTAATGTAATGAATGGTATGGAACAACCAGATATAATAACCTCAGTTAGGTGAGGACTAGAGAGTGCCACTAGCCAACAATGCTCTGGCAGGTGGAGATACCCAACTGAGAAAGATGCAGAAGCAGTGCAATAGCAGGTTATCCACGGTATAACTAAGAAGGAACCCCAGTTGGTTGAGAAGCTATGGAACGTTGCATAGAAAGTGTAGCTGGCTAGCATGGACTACTCCTACAACAGTTGTGCTGTGGCCAATACTGAACTAAAGGTGCTATTCGCAAGACTAGTCTAGTACCAACAAGAGGAGATGGCCCACACCCATCATAACTGTCTAGGGATAGGTTATACCTACTGGAGATGCAGTGCAGACTGAGCAAACCCTGATACTCCAAATTACAACTAAGCTGGAACCATAAATTGACTGATAGTTGAAGGAGTCGACACCAACTGGTGGTAACAGGGAACCGACTGATAGTTTGAAGCGTCAAACACAGACTGAGTTGATGGTTGGAAGGGTTGAGCTCTGAGAGAGCAGGAAGTATGAATCGACTGCTAGTCGAAGGAGTTGTACACTGACTGAGCTGGAATGGTGAACAGACTGGTGGTTGAAAGGGTTGCACTTCAACTGAGCAGGAGCAATGAATACAGATAGTCAGATGGAAATGATACAGAAGATGGAGAAACATTTTATAAGGCTCCCCACCAGTAAATATATATCATCTTCCCTAGTATTCATTTGCATGAAAGTAATAAAAACTGTACAATTTCTTCTGATCAGATCTTGGTGGTTTTTTCCCTTTCCTAGCACTAGAGGGCAATAAAGCAATGCCGAAGAACTTGCTATGTAATGGAAGGCCATAATGTGTAGGCAAAGCGAGCAGACAGAAGTGGCAGAGGCTGCTGCTCATGGATACAGTGCCGTGTTCAAGAAACTGAAAGGTGCAGTTCTGGAGGAAATCAACTATGCCATAGGGGACAAATACAATTTCCCATGAATTTAAAGAGGACTTTTAATCCCCTGAATACTAGCAAGATTGCCAACACATTTTTTGCAATGTGATGCAAACTTCTCGCAATTAAGGGCTTAAAAAAGTAATTTATTTTAGTGGAATTCTAGGAATTTATATTTGTCCCCTATGGTGTGGTTGCTTTGCCCCAGAATGTCACCATTTTATGGCCTTGATTCAATTCATGCCGGTAAAACAGCCGGTAGGGCAATATTGGCTAACGGAGCATTAGCAAAATGTGCTAGCGAGCTATGCAATTGCCCTACCAGCTGAAAACATAATGGATGTTATGCCATAGAAAAGGACTTGTGGCCAAATATCAATTTTGTGTGTTAAGTTCTCAAAATGTAGCTAAATAGAGGCAATAATGGGAACATCAAAGGAAAAAAGCTTACTATCAGTGCCTGACATGCTGTCAAGCACCGACGGATAGATCAAATACACAGTCACCCTCTCAAACACTAACCCTGCACTATCCCTAACAGTAATGTGCCACAATATACCCCTAACACTAGCCTAACACCCAGATCTGTGTAACACTTACCTGTCATCCACTGTCCATCTTCTTCTTCTATTTTCCTTATTCTCTCTTCTTTCTCTCCATCTTCTTTCTTCTTCTGTTCTGTCTTCTTTCTTCCAACTTATATTCACAGTCCTGTAAAAGAAAGAAGGAGAAATATCAAATGCGTGCCACAAAAATAACTATGACATACAGTATTGTGCAAAAATTTTAGGCAAGTGTGAAAAAAATGCTGTAATGTAAGGATGCTTAACAAAATACATAGTGAGTGAACAGAAGACAAATCTAAATCAAATCAATATTTGGTGTGACCACCCTTTATCTTCAAAATCGCATCGATTCTTCTAGGTACACTTGCACACAGTTTTAAGGAACTCAGCAGGCAGGTTGTTCCAAACATCCTGGAGAACCCCAGTTCTTCTGTGGATTTAGGCAGCCTCAGTTGCTTCTCTCTATTCATGTAATCCCAGACATACTCGATGATGTTGAGATCAGGGCTCTGTGGGGGCCATACCATCACTTCCAGGACTCCTTGTTCTTCTTTACACTGAAGATAGTTCTTAATGACTTTGGCTGTATGTTTGGGGTCCTTGTCATGCTGCAGAATAAATTTGGGGCCAATCAAATGCCTCCCTGATGGTACTGAATGCTGGATAAGTATCTGCCTGTACTTCCCAGCATTGAGGAGACCGTTAATTCTGACCAAATTCCCAACTCCATTTGCAGAAATGCAGCCCCAAACTTGCAAGAAACCTCCACCATGCTTCACTGTTGCCACTCATTCTTGTACCGCTCTCCAGCCCTTCTGCTACAGCCAATTATTTCAAATTTTGACTCATCAGTCCAGAGCCCCTGCTGCCATTTTTCTTCACCCCAGTTCCCGTCATGCATAGTTGAGTCGCTTGGTCTTGTTTCCAATAAGGTATGGCTTTTTGGCCGCAAGTCTTCAATGAAGACTACTTCTGACCAGGCTTCTCAGGACAATAGATGGGTATACAAGGGTCCCAGCGTGTTCTGCCAATTCTGAGCTGATGACATTGCTGGACATCATCCCATTGTGAAGGGAAGTAAGCATGATGTGTCTTTCATCTACTGCACTAAGTTTCCTTGGCCAACAACTACGTCTATGGTCCTCAACATTGCCTGTTTCTTTGTGGACATCACATCTGGAAACCCCTGTCTGCCTTGAAATTTCTGTCTGGGAGAGACCTTGCTGATGCAGTATACTGTAACTACCTTGCATCTTATTGCTGTGCTCAGTCTTGCCATGGTGTACGACTTTCGACATAAAACTGTCTTCGCAACCTCACCTTGTTAGCTGAGTGTGGCTGTTCCTCACCCAGTTTTAGTCCACCTACACTTCTGTTTCGGTTAATGATTGTGTTTCAACCTACATATTACATTGATGATCATTAGCACCTGTTTGGTATAATTGGTTAATCATACACCTGACTATATGCCTACACAATTCCTGACTGTGCAAGTGTACCTAGAAGAATTGATGCGGTTTTGAAGACAAAGGGTGGTCACACCAAATATTGATTTGAGTTAGATTTTTCTCCTGTTCACTCACTATGTATTTTGTTAATTGATTAATGTAAACTATTAAAGTCTATTTTTGAAAGCATTCTTACTTTAAGGCATTTTTTTCACATCTGCCTAAAACTTTTGCACAGCACTATATGTGTATAGTTTAACTCCTTGAGTGCCAGAGTGGTTCAGCGCAGTGTGTTGTGTACCTCTCTGGAACTCAAACAGTTAAGCATGCACATCCGAGTTAAAATAGTAGAAGATGCCAAACTGAAAAAAAATATTTCCTCATTTTTCAGTTAATTATCTATGTTTTGAAATCAAAAGACTAAACTTTTGGGCAAAAATTAATCATTATACAAATGCCCTCTTTGTGTTCTCTGCCACTGTTGGTGGCAGCAGCAGAAGCAATTGAAGACCGAACCCCCCCTCTAAGTACCTCACAGGCCAATGACCATTCCAGTGTGAGGGAATTTTGAACAGAGACTGCCTTTTTATATGGGCAGTCTCTGTTCAAAATTACTCACAGCCATTGGCTGAGATGTATGATTATGTGCCTCCCAGCCAATCAGCTTTGAGCAGGTTCCTTCAATCCCCCGCTCTCAGCTGATTATCTGAGAGGTGGATAAGCACACATGCCCGCCAATGCCTGTGAGTCACTTTGAACTGGCAGTCTCTAATCAGAATTCCCTCACACTGGAATGGGCATCGGGGGGCTCTGTCTTCTATTTCCAGTGTTTCATTTTCCTAAGCACTTGTTACCCTGTATTGACCCAACACTTAAATTGTAAAGCGATGTGTGAACTTGTGGTGCTATATAAATAAACATTCACTTATTCATTCATTCAATCAAACATTGCCACTGTCTTCCTCCTGCCAATTACCTTTGCCCTGTTTTTATACATATTAAGTGTTACTATCTCTTTCAATGGCCACTGCTACTGTCTGTCATCTGCCAATAACCATTGCTTTATTAAATGACCACAGCTGTCTTCTGCCTGCCAATGGCAATTGCCTTGTTATGGACACAACTTCTGACCATCACTGCTTTCTGTTTGATACTGTGATAAGGAATGTCACGATTCTTTTATGGTCCTTTCTGAATTCTGTTCTGGCTTCATTTGATTTGGGATTCCACTCGTCAGAAGTTCCTATTTATACCCTCAGCGCCCATCCTTTGGTGCCCGATTATCAAGTCTGTTTAGTGAGTTCCTGTTGACTGCATTGTTCCTGATCTGATCTCTGACCATTCACCTATCTCCAGATTTGACCTTGGCTTGTATTCAACATTCTCCTGTCTCCCGTTCTGACCTCTGCTTGTATTTGACCATCCGCCTGTCTCCAGTATAGACCTCGGCTTGCTTTCGACATCCTCTGGCCTTCATTTGCCTGATCAGCTTTAGTGTGGATTCGCCATTCTGTGTAAGTTCACACCTCTGCTTGTACTCAGCCATCCGCCTGTCTCCAGTCTTGACCTCGGCTTGCTTTCAACATCCTCTGGCCTTCATTTGCCTGATCAACTTTAGTGTGGATTCGCCATTCTGTGTAAGCTCAAAGGTTTGTCCTCCTTCATCGTCATCTTTGTCTGGATAGATTTGCCTATTTGTGTAAGGTCACCAGGCCTTCATCCATTCAGTGCTGTTCACGTTGATCATCATATGCAATATTTGCCAGTCTGTGCATCTTCAGTCAAGCATTCACCATTGTTTGTCAGAGACTGATCACATGTCGAAAATTGCCATTCTGGGTCTGCTCATCAGCTATTAATTCGTCAATATATGTAAGAGACTGATTACCTGTCAAGAATCGTCAGTATGGGTCTGTTCACTAGCTAGCCGGTGTGTGTGCCTGAGTCTGATCGCCTGTCGAAAATCATCAGTCTGAGTCCAGTTGTCTTCCATATATATTGTACAGAGGAATTCCCCTGAGACTTGAGTGATTATCAGGAACTTGGATGGACTGACAGAAGTAGACTCAGGCTGAGAAACTGATGATGAGTAGGACAGACCCCATAGAAGACAGCCCATCTTCTATGGGGTCTGTCCTAATCATCATCAGTTTCTCAGCCTGACTCTACCTCTGTCAGTCCATCCAAGTTCCTGCTAATCACTCAAGTCTCCAGGGAATTCCTTTGTGCAATATACATGGTACACAGTGTTCCTATCTTGGTCCCGGCCTCAGATTAACTGGGATCAGACATCTGGCTTTGTGGCCAGCAACTTTTATCTGGCTTCGGCCACAGCAAGGAAACATCAGTCACAGCCGACGTTCACGAGCCACATACTGTAGGCAGAGCACCATAGCTGCTTTGTAGCACAGAATTTCCCTGGAGGCTATGTTGGCATCTAATTTAAATATTAACTAGTAGATACCTTTTAACTCTGAACAAAATAGTGAACTATAAAGTTGATTTCAATACATATAGGATGTTGATCCAGGGACATATCCAACTGCCTTTTGGAGACAGAATGGATTTTTCTCACTCACATAGGATATAATTAGAAATCACTTAAATGCTTTGGAATAACAAAGTTGAACTTAATGGATGCGTGTGCGTTTCCAACCCCATCAACTAAGTGTCTGGTTTGCACAAGGCTTTTAACACCTTGAGTTATTCATTAAGGCGTGATAAAGAGGTGATAAAGCAGAGATGACATCTCCAGTGATATCAGTTCTCCATTTCCTGTTATTCTATACAGCCTTTTCACTAAGATATCCACATTTGGAGAAATCTTAGTGCATTGGCTCCATAGAATTACATAGGAACTGGAGCAGTGATATCACTGGAGACATCATCTCTGCTTTATCACCTCTTTACAGTGGTGTAACTAGAAGCCACCGGGCCCTGGTGCAGAAATTGCCAAGGGCCCGGCAGCCCGCCCCCCCATCTTCACATTGCCCCATGTCCATCTCCTTCCTCCATCACCCGCTCCCATGCGGTTCTCAGTAATGCAGAGCTCTGGGAGATGATGTCATCTCCCAGCGCTCTGCATTACTAGAGCGCCGGGAGATCAGCTGAGCTGCTGCAGGCGAGTGGCAATGGGTTCGCAGGGGGCGGTCGGGCCCGGTCACAGGTACGACCCATATTGTTACGCCACTGCCTCCTTAACATGCTTTAGAGCACCCCCCATGAATGTTAATAACACATTGCTAAACCAAAAGGAATTTTCATTTGTGTGCTATGGTACAGCTGTCTTACTAATAACTGTTTTATTTAGCTTTCTGACTATGGCTTAATGACCCCCAAAATGTCTGACAGGAGCCTGTTAGATGCTGCTTAGCTCATTCCCTGTTTTTTTGGTGAAATACAGTAGTTGCCATCTAGTTTTCTCTGTAACCTTAAATAAACCTGCCCCGTTATATACATTTTATCTACTTTTCTTTGAGATAAGTCTCCCACCTGCACTTTTCTGACTCACTTCATACATATGATTGTTTCCACCACATCTCCCCCTATTCCCATTCTCCTCTGAGCAGGTCAAATTAGATACCCAGCGCAGGGGAACTCCTAATGAGATTTTTTTTTCTCTTTTTGGAGTTGTCTTAGCTGGAGATTTGTAAGCAGATCCCATCTGCCTGTTTAATAAGTAAACTCTGTGGGGTGACATGTTTGTGTTCCTTCTTGCTGTGGAACCTGAACCTTCAAGTTATTAAAAATGAAAATCTGTCTCCGTCCCTCTCCCTTTTAAAACATCAGCAGGAAAGGAGAGAAGGAGGTGAAAAAAAAATAAATTATTTCAGACCAGAAACAAGCATTTGGCAGGAACTATTAAAATCCTGACAGATGGTATTCCAATAGGCATAATTGTCCACTCCAGACTTGAACAGGTATGTTGTGTGTGTGTGTATGTAGATTGTAAGCTCTTCAGAACAGCAGCTGATTTGTAAAAGATGCTTAGTAGAGCAAAGAATTTGGCTGCAGATAAGAACCAATTTGATCAGGTAGTTCATTCAAGCTATCAATTTCAAAATCACTTATTTCATTAACCCTTTGAGTGTCACAGAGGTATGCAACTCACCCCTCTGGCACTCGAAGGGTTAATCAGTATTTTCAAAAGCAGAGTAATTCTTTAGTATACCACAGAGGAAAATTTTAAAAATATGAACATTTCAATTGATTTAAATGGGGATCTTAACCCCATGAATGTTGCCAAAGTCTCCAACGCATTGTGAAGCAATGACATGGAGACGTCTCCGGGTTAAAGGCACCACTTAAATCAGTGGGAATTTGCAGAATTTTTATTCCTACCCTGTAGTGCAGATAGCTTGCTTCAGAATTATTCCACTTTTCTTCCGAAAACACAGCCTTTAGTGTGGGGTGTTGAACACTTCTCTGGCACTCACAGGGTTAATACAGCCTTATGTCAATCCCTGGAACTCAAAAATTAATGTATTCTTTGTACATGTACACCAAACAGTGGGAGAATATTCCCTGTATGTGCCAGCTTGTTAGTGGACATAGTAGTTAAAGCAGAACTACCACCCAATATAAAGTTGCTCCCCAATAATCCTATATCATAATTCGCTAGGATGTTTGTCAGAGGCCGTCATGTGCAGTAGAGTCTGCCCGAACACACAGAATGCTGGGAGTTCTGTGCTGGGAGCATTCTGTGCTTTTGGGCAGTCTCTACAGTGCGTGACTGCGTCAACGGCAGGATGCAGAGCAGGACCGGCCTTTTAACCCTTTGAGTGCCAGAGGGGTACTCAACGCATTGCATAGCAATGTATTGTGTACCCCTCTGTCACTCAGAGGGTTAACATCACCCGGACCTTGGCCCGTGCGCCCGGCTTTTACACTAGTTAGGTATATGGCGACATGCTATCTGCTACAAGTACCAGGATCTGAAGTAATCTTGTTTCTTCAGAGACTGACAGTCAGGCTTGCAAGCAGACATGGCTTAGAGACGTCTGTGTGCCTGCGCTGTCCACCTGGTCTCCTTTAGGAGGCATTGTATGGAGCCAAAAGGCACCGGAAGGGCCTGATGGCGCAGGCGCGCAGATGGCTCTGCAGCTAGAAGCCTGGCCATCAGTCTCTGAAGAAACAGGATTTCTTCAGATCATGGTACTTGTGGCAGATAATAGCACTATTAAGATGTTAGTCACCATATGCCTAATTATTGTGGGATGACTTTATATTCAGTGGTAGTTCCGCTTTAAGAAATAGACCAGTGGTTCTCAATCATGTTTTGCTCAAGACACCCTTAACATGCAATCTTGAAGTTTATAGGGCACCTTTTGTATGTTATAAGTAATTTCTCACGGAACTATCAGCCCAAATACAGTCCCCCCACAATGATTAGCCATATAACGATAAGTTGACCAATAGTCATATTATCCAGCATAATTACCGCGTTAGTCCGAAATCCTACTTCTGCCACGAGTGACAACCAGGCTTCTTTCTTTAGAGGTATCTGCATGCCTGCAACGCCTCCTAGAGGAGACTGGGACTGACAGCGCAGGGGCACAGATGTCAGTAAGCAAAGATGTCTGCGCTGTTGCCTGGTTGTCAGTCTCGGCAGAAGCAGGATTTCTGATTAACTCGATAGTTATGCTGGATAATATGACTATTGGTAAGCTTATCGATATATGGCCAATCAATGTTGCCGGACTTTATTTGGGCTGATAGTTGCCCTTTAATGAAGTGTATAGATCATAAATGGCTAGCTATTCTCAGGTCTCACAGTCCGAAATGTGCATAATAAATATAAATGTGCATAATAGAAATAAAAGTACCTGGCTGAGAACCAATGCAATAAAGCAAAGCTGTTCACATCATATCTTTGTTTGATTATAATTTGTGCTTATGGAAAATAAAACTACATATATATATATATATATATATATATATATATATATTGTAAAACAGACCTATAAACCCACACAATGTTCCTAGAGAAAAGGAACACAGAACAATTAACTGACTATGTTGAGTGTATTCCAGTTCTCCAGCTGCAGGAGTTGTAGTCTACAACAGCAGGTGGTTCAAAGACCACCTACTCCTGCTGTATTCTACAGAGAGTGTTTTTGATGCTATATTATAAGCAAGTTGAAAGGCCCATTTACATAGGCCACAGTTCCACCTCTGTAGGCATGAGCAGTAGAGAGTGGCCGTGCCTGATATGGAGCGAAGCGCTCCGAATTCAGACCAGAGTCCTCTCTGTGTGACTCCAGTCTGAATTTGGAGATCCTCACTCCGTAACAGCCAAGGAGCAGACAGTCTGTACTGCGCATGACTAAAGCGCGCACAGCCATCTCTACTGTGCATGACGGCTTCTGACAAACCTTAGCGAATTATTATATAAGATGTATTTTTGAGTCTTGCGTCTTTGTGATAGAGTTTCCAGTGTTTCCTGTTATGAACCCAGCTTTCCTCTCGACTTTGCTTCCGTCTCCTGATTTGGCTTCAACTCCTGTATTGATCTGACCCTGGCTTGTTTTATGACTCTTCTCTTGCCTGCTGATTTGGTACCGTATTGTCCTTCTGGTTATGACCCTGACTTGTTCAAATCTTCTTCTGTCTTATCCTAAGTATCGTGTATGCCTGCCTGTTACTGACCCGGCCTGTCGACTATTCTTCTTCCAACCTATCAAGATCCCAGGTGCCCAGTGTATTGAGCTCAACATCTCGACTATCCTAGTTCCGACTCCTTGCGACTCAGTAATTCTCCGACTCCGGTGTCATAGAGAACCGGCGTCATCGACTACCGTTTGCTTGACTCCTTGTCGTACGGTCAATCTCCGATTCCCAGCACTGGAGACTCAGTGTTCGACATAGGCAGGTAGGTTAACTAAGCTGATTCCAGACCCAGTGAGTAGTTGTCTGTGTCCTAGGAGGTCATCCAGCTATCAGGCTTCACTTCCTGAGCCGGTTCCCGGCTTTGGCTCCCGGTGACGAACAGCCTCCAACTGCTAGCAACACTCACAAAACCTCGAACCCTAGCATCTGGCTTACTGGGGCCTATCCTGTAAGTATCTTGTACTTGCCTACTGTTGTCAGGTCTTCATTATCCATATTAACTCAACAGTCTTCCATATCTTTGTGGAACTCCATATCCACAGGGGGTTTTAAACTGCTTACATTGGGCACTTCGGTAAGATCATTACAACTGCAAGTTAATGCACTGCATTTCATTGAAGGCGATAAGTGTTATTACAAGTTTCACCTGACAGATTCCTTTTGAAGTCTGTGGGGAAATTTGGAGATAAAGACAGTGATGACTTTTCACCTGTATTTGAATCCATTTCAATATTTAAGATATGGGATGGGTATATGGCCATATATCTTTGGCAGTGGTGCAGAAGTTTTTAAGCTTTGACTCACTTTGTGCTCTGTGTATGTTTAAGAATTGTGAACAAAATTCACGACGAGGGGTCATCTTTATAAATAAATAAAGCCAAGTTTATAAATATGTCTTATTGAGAAAATTAACATATGCAAATTTTTTTTGCATATATAGCTGACACCATATACTTCCATTAAGAACAAGTTATACCCAGCGTTAAGATTTAATCATTAGGACAGCTTTTATTTTTGGTGCAATTATTTGGTGCAAATATTTGTTTCTACTCCTCTTTTCAGCACTTAGCAAACATGTCACTAAATGTATATACATATCCTTATGTCACTTTGAGACAATTTTACAGACACTTTTTTATAATTCCAGTTTTATAAATCTCACTCAATTATCTTCCCCTATCTTCCCAGTGGAATAGGAGGTGCAATAACCCACATCTTGGGTAATGTGTAGGGGTCAATATGTATTGCCACCACTTTCTGCATTGATGGTCTATGGCAGGGGTCTCCAACCTTTTCTTTAATGGGACCTGCTTTTAATCAATGAAACATATACTGAACTAGTATAAAACACATTATCATTTTCTCCCACACCTTCCAATAGCAAAGTACTGCATAGAAAACAGGTGACCTTCTTAACAGATGAGGGTGATAAATCACAAGATATCTCATTTTTAGCAGAAGAAATCCATATTCACTATATGAGACACAACCTGTGACTCTCCAGTGAGCTGCATATTTTCTGATTCATAGTGCCTTCCCATCCTTAGTAACACTATACCATATTACTGTTCATGTTTAAAATGATTAGAGTGGCTTATTAAAACTTTTAATGACTATAATAGGAAAAAAGGGACACAAATATGTACTTACTGTATAACACTGCTGAGCCAGAGCAGAAGGGAGGTGCCCAGGTAGATTGCAGAGAGGGACAATCTTCAATTAAGATAAGGGAAAAACCTGAAAAACTTGTCAAGGGATTTCATTGTTTTCATAGGAAGAAGATTGTCCCCTGCTGTTATCTGTCTGGTCTTACAACCAGATTCCATGTCTGAGGTGAGCAGTGTTACACTAGGTAAAAGGGGCGGGAGGGGGAAATTTTATCATTCAGTTACTCTTAAACCACAACTCTGACAGTATTGAAATAACACTCTCTACAGCTCAAATACTATGAAGATTAAATGTAGCTGCTGTTTTTGTGAAACATTACTATCCCTTTAAGGACCTAAGTAAAAAGTCTGTGCAGCAGAGTTAATGAGGAATATTTACTAACGTTCTATATGTTTGTCCCATCAATCTTTAGTTAAAGTAGAACTTTCATATATTAATAAGTCGCCCTTCAACCATTAAATATATGCCGACTAGATTGATAATACGTGTATTACATATCAAAAGTGCCAGATTCTAAAGAAATCTTTAGTCTTCGGAGACTGACGGCCAGGTTGGTGCAGTCTGTGCTCGTGCGACGACAGTCCCTTCCGGTTACCTTGTGACACACTGCAATGCTTCTTACAGAGACAGGGACTGACCGTGCAGGCACGCAGACAAGATGTCTGCACTGATGTCTGGATTCCGGTCTCTGAAGATTAAAGATTTCTTTAGAATCTGCCACTTTTGATAGGTAATACACGTATTATCAAGCTGTTGTCCATTAAGCATAGATTCAAGGTTGCTATATCTATATTTAGCCATCGTTTCCAGTTGATTACTCACAGTGAAAATCCTGTGTCATTTAAATGAAGTGTTTCAAAAGCCTGAAGTACCCGTCTACTTAGGGGAAATGGATATCAACACGTTTTGCAGTCTATCTACTTAGGACTGTTTCTGCGCAGTAAGCAAAAGAATATTTTCCACTTATGAAGTATAACAATCACGCAACCGCAGTACCACAATGTCATACTCTACTCCCTTATCAGTAATGTCCCCCTGAAGCTAAAAAGCTATATTTGTCATAAGGTGGTATGATCTGCACCTTGGTAGGAAACAGTTGGGTCTAGAAGAGGGTGGACTTGGTAGAGTGTGTGAGTGCATTGTTTGTGGACTGCTCAGCTTCGAGAACTGAAATGTTATATAAGGCATGCTTGTCCAATTTCAGTGCCACCAACAGGCCAGAATTTAAGGATTTTCCTGATTAAGCACTGTGGCCCATTCATTTTGACTGTCTCACCTGTGCATAATCAGGGAAATCCTTACATCCTGGCCTGCTGGTGTCCCTTGAGGACTGAACTTAGTCCTAAAATTAGTCCGAAACTAGTCTAAAATTAGTCAAAGTGTTGTTCAACTAACAGCAATCTCTGTAGAGGTTAAGATGGACTCGCACAGGGTAGCTGCCTCTCCCTTCCCACAAAAGGGACCCCTGGCTGTTTCCCTAGTGTTACTCCCTCCAGATGAATGTGGAGATATCGTGGTGCCTGTGATTATTGCCTACCTGTAATGTTTCCGGTCCTGTCTCCTCTGGCTGTCGAGCTGCGGCATTGCCAAGTGCTGCCGTCCCCTGCTGGCCTCTATGCTGCTGGCACGCGTCTTTGACGTACTTGCTGTTTTGTATCCTTCGGCACGAATTGGCCGATTGTGTCCTGTCTCCTGTTGCGGCCTTATATATGGCCTGAGAACTGGGCTTAGTTGCCCTTTCATGGTGTATCTGTGCGTTACTACTTTCTGTTGCTCTCGTTTGACCCTTGCTTGGCTTCCATGTATCCTCCGGCTCAATCCTTGGCTTTGTCTGATTACCCACTCCGGTATTTGACCAATGGCTCTGTGTGACTACCTTATCCATGTATGACCCCGGCCTGTCTGACTACCCGCTCTAATCTGACCCCGATATTGGCTGACTACCCGATCCGATCTGACAATCTGACCCCGATATTGGCTGACTACCCGATCCGGTATTTGACTGTGGCTCTGTCTGACTACCCGCTCCGTGCTTATCTCCGGTACTGTCTGACCACCACTCTGTCATTATCGGCTTCTGTTGCCTCTCACTCCATACAGCCTAGCGCTACAGTTACCTCCAAGCTGCCTTCCGTTCAGCAGCTTCAGAGTTCGTGCATTCCCAGACTCACCTACCTTGAGACTATTACCTATCTGTGACCCAGTCCCGCTCTAGTTGCCTGGATTCCTAGCTCTCTAGGTTTATGCTTACTTGCTCTGTGTACACTGGCTGGTTCTTCCTCCAGTACTGGACACAGGTTACAGCTCAGTGTCAGCTCCTGGGTAGTGGACCGTGCACTGTCCTCACGCCCGTTTCAAAGAAGGTTGGGAAGTGTGTTTGCCCTGCTTATTGATTTTAAATAAACTGGTTAAATCCCCCTGTACCTGTGTCGTGTTATTCATTTACCTAAGGTTACTGTGACAGGAGATTAATGCCTCCTTCCTTATTTAGCTCTGAAATTTGTTCTCATCCAAATCAGGATTGATGAACCCGTATTAAGTTATCCTCATTTGCTATCCTGGCTGAGACAAAAAGTCAGAAACGAGAAGGTCTATGGCTGATAGTGAATGCAGGGCAAAACACAAATCCCTGGTGGGGCTTCCATATTGAGAATAATTGTGAGAACCCAGTCCAAAAAGTCCTGTGAAGGGCTTGCTCTGTTAGTCAATTCCTGGTCACTCCCCAGTCGCCTATTTCCAGCCACAGTGAATGTGCCCTGGTACTAATTCAGAGTGTGTGTAACTGGTCAGAGTTCATGTTACTTCCTTTAATTGACTCTTGTTATGACTTTTGCCTGTTATTTGACCATCTCTTTTGTCTGCCTCCTGCCCAGGACCTAGCCGGTTAAACAACCTAGCTATCTGCGTGCAGCCTGCCATTGACATAATCTGTTGCACAACCATGATACCTGTCTGCTGGCTGCCTATGACCTAGCTTGTTACATAAATACCATGTTTCTCACAATTTTATTGTCCCTCTTAGCTGCTCCTGCCATTCAAACACTGAGCAGTTGACTCTGTAACCAAGCCTCAGCAACCGTTGTGCTTTTCTCCTTTCTCAAGCTGCTTCACTACTGGTTTTGCTGACTGTTTGCCCCTAGTAGCTGGAAACCTTCCACCTAACTTCCTATTCTGATGGCTTGATTTTACTCTCAGGCTGCATTAGGTGGCAGTGTTTCTCCATTTCTTCTCCTGCTGTCATTAGCCTCTTTTGAAGTTCCTTTCCTCTCTGGTTACTTCTTAAGTCTTACTACAAATAGGTGGCTTCAAACTGTTTGCTTTTTATCCCAGTTCATTTGCCTCTGTCTTGAAGCTACTTGCCAGTTCCAACCCTCCAGATTAAGACAACCAAACCAGATCAGGTTCTCTGGTTAGTATCAAGCATTGTTCCCATTTTTTTCTGTAATTGGTAGTAAGTGCTGAGGTGGCCACATATTACATTGTCCGTTACCTGGATGGGTTTGATGTGCAGAGGTTTTCAAGATAAACTATGAAAAGTGATATGATCAATTCTACCCTGTTTTCTAGGAAGGTTATCTTGAGGCAACTTTAGTCGTTATTTGTTATGATCAGACCAGGTGCACCCAATGTAAGTTGCCTAGGTAAAGCTTTGCAGAGTGGGATGCCACAAAGATAATTCAGACTGCTATTAATATAAATATATATAGACAAACACAACAGACAACATAAAAGGAAATGCTTCTCAGTAGGCCTTAGTGAGCCATATGCTAGAGTGAGCTGGATGGGGAGCTTGGCTAGCTAGTGGGAGCTGTTCTAGGGAAGCCTTGCTGAGGCCTAGGTCATGTTAGAGGTGCTGGTAGCGAAGCCAGATAACAGGATGACAACCCTAAACACAGACAGTCTGGAATCAGTATATGTAACTTACAGGCAGTACAGTTGTCTCTGTTGTAGTTTAGGAACAGGAACAGCCAGTTGTAGACTCGAGGGGTCGCATAGGTCGAACCCGATGGGAGGTCAAAGAAGTCGAACCCGACAAGGTGGTCGACAGTGTGGAACTCAACATGGTGGGTACAGGAGAGCCTCTGTAGTCAGAGGAAAAGTAGTCAACAAGCCAAGTCAGTAACAAATAGGCAGAGATGGTACCAGGGATGAGACAGAAGAATAGTCGTGCAAGCCAAGGTCAGAACCTGTCGAGCAAAGCAGTACACAATCAGCAGGCAGAAGAGGAGTTGAAAAATCAAGCTGAGGTCAAACCAACGCAGGATAAAGAAGCCAAGTCAGGAGACCAGAAAGACGTTGAGGGTAAGCCAGGTCAAACACTGGAAACAACAAGAACTCCAGGAAATAGGTCACAACAGGAAGGCTTTGATTGCGCTCTGATGCAAAGTGTCGGTGCTAGATAAAGGCTCACAAAAGAGCGTCGTATAAGAAGGAGGAAAAAAGCGCACAGTGGAAAAACAGAATATCTGGCAAGAGATGCCAGAAAAACCCAGAAGGACATGACACTACCCCCCTCAAGGGACTCCCTCCACAGAAAATTTGGACTGAAAGGACCGGTGAAACTGGTGAATCAAAAATGGAGCATGGACATCCGAGGCTGACACCCAAGAACATTCCTCCGGCCCATAGTGCTTCCATTTAACCAGATACTGGAGAGTAACCCGAGAGATGCTGGAGTCAAGTACCGCATCTATGACAAACTCATCAGAGTCATCCACAGAAACAGGAGTGGAGGAGAAGAGGGTGAGAGGCATAAGCCTTCACATAAGGCTTGAGTAAGGAGACGTGGAAGACTGGATGGATCTTAAGTGTCTCCGGAAGGGTCAAAAGGTAGGAGACCGGGGAGAGATGGATCTCAACCTCGAAAGGTCCCAAGGTCCCAGTTTGTTGGATGGCTGTCGGAGCTTGACATTCTTGGCAGAGAGCCAAATCAAATCCTCAGGGTCATACCTGGGTGCCAAAGACTGATGGCTATTTGCTGCTTTCTGTCTCATCTGGGATGAGAGAAGCGTGCAGCAAATGGTATGCGATGGTAAGAGA
This sequence comes from Rhinophrynus dorsalis, assembly GCA_037306005.1. Lineage (NCBI taxonomy): Eukaryota > Metazoa > Chordata > Amphibia > Anura > Rhinophrynidae > Rhinophrynus > Rhinophrynus dorsalis. The sequence goes on from CM074728.1 coordinate 27,415,173, forward strand.
CAAGACCAGTTGATGGAAGCAATAGCAAATGGAGGAAGTGTTCCATGTTCTGGTTCAACCTTTCTGTCTGACCATTTGTCTGTAGGTGATATGCAGAGGAATGCTGTAACTTGATACTCAACCGGGAACAGAATGCTTTCCAGAAATGGGAAATGAACTGGATACCCTGATCTAACATGATATGATGTGGTATCCTATGCATATGTTGGATCTCTCGGATGAACAGATCAGCTAACTCAGAGGATGTCGAGAGCTTAGGCAGCAGAACAAAATGTCCTTTCTTTGAAAACTGGTCTACAACAACCCAAATGACTGTATTGCCAGAGGAGGGAGGTAGATCCCCCACAAAGTCCATGGAGATTTGTATCCAAGGAAGGGCTAGCATGGGTAGGGGCTGTAAGAGCCCCACAGGCCGGGATCTAGCTGTTTTCATACGGGCACAAACAGGGCAGGAGGTTACAAAAGAAGACACGTTGGACTTCAAGTTCAGGCCACCAAAAGTGCCTGATGATACCATCCTGGGTATGAAGTAATGCAGGATGACCAGCCATCACAGAACGGTGCCCCCACTGGAGGATGTCCAAACACTACTGTTTGGGTATGAAGTACACTTTGGGAGACAAATAGATGCCAGATGGGCAGGTGGATTGGGCTTAACAAAAAAGACAAGAGTGCAAAAGATCTGAGAGAAGCATCTGCGTGTACCAATTCCTATCTTGGAGTGTCCATCACAAGAACAATTCACAAAAACAGCTGGTGTGCCTCCTTGTGTCCAGTGGTGCTGGGGGTGAATTTGCCAAGCAGACTCTCGGTCCTGACTAGAATATAAGAAGAAACACAGGGGTGGAAACCCACCCTTTAAGGGTAACAAGGCAAGATACCTCTGCCGTTCTTAAATGGCCAAAATACTACTCACCAGAAGGGTCCAATACAACATTTCTTACATATATAATATTGGTGTTTCTTTCCGGAGGGTCAAAGATAAGCCAGCAATAAAAAATGCAGATCAATAAAATATTTATTGTAATAAAATAGGTAAAGTACCACTTTGGGCTTTCCTGAGACTGGTGAATAGGGTAGTAGACAAGGAAGAAATGATCCGAGTAGAGGAAATGATAGGTTCTGGAGCAACTGGACAGAGACTAGAAGGCTTGTGCTGAGCCTTGACATTCTTCGTCCCAGGAATGTATGAAATGACATAGTCAAAGTGGGAGAAAAACAAAGATCAACAAGTCTGGCAATAGTTTAAGCACATGGCAGATGCCAAGTACTGGGGTTCTGATGATCAGTTAAGATCCCTCCAACAAATACCTCCACTTGTCCAGAGCCAACTTAACTGCCAGCAACTCCCTGTTAACCTTATCATAGTTCCTCTTAGCAGAGGTAAAGCATCTAGAAATTAAGGAACAGGGATGGAGAATATGAGAATTGGTGGATCGCTGTGAGAGGACTGCTCTGGCCGCAACGTCATAGGCATCAACTTCATGGGTGAATGGGGCTAGAGGATCAGCATATTTGAGAATATGGGCAGAAGAGAAGGCACTCTTCAGGGTCTCAAATGCCTTTAAGGCCTCAGGAATCCAACAATGGGAGTCCGCTCCTTTATGTGTCTGGGCTGTGATAGGGGTGATGATAGCTGAAAAGCTTTTGATGACCCACCGGTAATAATTGGCAAAGCCAAAGAACCGCTGAACGGCTTTAAGGTCATGAGGTAGGGGCCACTCAGTCATACCAGGCAATATCCCAGGGTCCATGGCAAGACCTCGAGCAGATATAATATTGCCTAGAAAGGTTAGAGACATGTTCTCAAATCACAGTTCTCAATCTTACAGAACAAACTATTTTCTCGGAGGTGGGTTAACACCTGTCGGATGCGATCATGATGATACTCTTAGTACAAGGAAAATACCAGGATATCATCCAAATATACAGTGATGAAGGACAAGAGAAGGTCCCTAAAAACATAGTTGATGAAGTTCTGGAAGATGGCAGGCGCATTACGAAGATCGAAAGGCATAACCAGGTACTGAAGGCTCTGTGGTTAATTAGTGTAGCTCTATTTCAGTTGTAAGTTCTGTTTTATCACTTGCCTTAATACACAACATTAATGGCAGTTATAAAATTATCAAAAGAGGGTGGGCTGGAGGGATAGTAGAAATGAGCAACTTAACTATACTTGCCCCCAAGGCCAACAGTTGCCAGCCTTCCCCTGTTGCTGCCTGATACATTTTGGGAAGTGGAGCTTGTTTCACCCTCTTCCTCCCTAAAATAATCTATGTTCCCACTGTCTCTAGCTAGAATAAATCAGCAAGGGAGGCCCCAATGTGGGGAACACTTTAACCCCTTGAGTGCAAGAAAAATATTCAATGCATTTCGCTCTGATGCATTAAACACTAAAGATGAGCGAGCACCCCGATGCTCGGGTGCTCGGGTGCTCTGACCGAGCACCCCCTGATGCTCGAGTGCTCGGCCGAGCACCCGAGCCCCATTCAAATGAATGGGAGCACTCGAGCATTAAACCAGGCACCCCCTGCTCTGATGAGCGGAGGGTGCCTGGTCAATGTCCCCCTTCATCTCCGCTATGCCCCTCTTCCACAATGTCCCCCTTCATCTCCTATGCCATAGCGGAGATGAAGGGGGACATTGTGGAAGAGGGGCATAGCGGAGATGAAGGGGGACATTGTGGAAGAGGGGCATAGACTCTATGCCCCTCTTCCACAATGTCCCCCTTCATCTCCGCTATGCCCCTCTTCCACAATGTCCCCCTTCATCTCCTCTATGGCATAGGAGATGAAGGGGGACATTGTGGAAGAGGGGCATAGCGGAGATGAAGGGGCACATTGTGGAAGACGGGCATAGCGGAGATGAAGGGGGACATTGTGGAAGAGGGGCATAGAGTCTATGCCCCTCTTCCATAATGTCCCCCTTCATCTCCGCAATGCCCCCTTCATCTCCGCAATGCCCCCGTACCTCCATTCCCTGGTGGTCCAGCGGAGCGTCTTCGGATCTGTGCCTCTTCCGGCACAGATCCTCTTCACCCGAGCATGTCGGGCGAGCACATGGCGGTACTCGTACGAGTACCGCCATGTGCAGAGCAGAGCGATGCTCGAGCCGATCCGAGCATCGGCCGAGCACGCTCGCTCAACACTATTAAACACCTCTCTGGAACTCAAAGGGTTAACCCTCTGAGAACCAGAAAAGGTCTGTAGTGCATTGCTTACCCCTCTGGATCAGGATCAAAGTGTACTAATGGTAGAGATATCTTAAGGGTCAGTCCTTCCTAGTACTATGTAAAAGTGGAGCAATGGGGCATGCCAACTACACCACAGGAGAAAAACAAAAATCCCCAGTGACTTAAATAAAGCTTTAACACTGTGTGTGTATGTGTGTGTATCTATATATATATGAGTGTACAAATATTTAAATTAATAGCAATAATATATTAAATATTTATTTTCATTTTCATTTCATTCAAATGATTTTGGACTTAGCCCCGCAAACCCTAGAACCGGCCCTGCCCTTAACTTAGAATCTTGTCTTTCAAAATGGTGATCCTGATCCAAGGTTGCGACTGTGGGCTCAGAAGGGTTTATCTGTCACTGGCAACCTAATTGTCCAACTAAACAAATTCATCCACACATTTGAAGATCTTAAAGGGATAGTAATGTTTCATAATAAAAGCAGCTCTAATTAATCATCATAGTATTTGGACTTTGGAGAGTGTTATTTCAATACTGTCACAGTTGTAGTACAAGAGTAATTCAATGATAAAGTATCCCTCTCCTGCCCCTTTTACTGATGTAACACTGCTCAGCCAGAGCAGAAGGGAGGTGCCCAGGTAGATTGCAGAGAGGGACAATCTTCAATTAAGATAAGGGAAAAACCTGAAAAACTTGTCAAGGGGGGCAGGGCTTTCATTGTTCTCATAGGAAGAAGATTGTCCCCTGCTGTTATCTGTCTGGTCTAGCAACCAGATTCCACATCTGAGAAGAGATGGCTTACAGCAGGTAAAAGGGGAGGGAGGGGAAACTTTGCTTGTGAATATCTCTCAAACCATAAAGGTTTGAGAGATAAGACTTATATCGTTCTTCATGCTTTTTTAATGCCTACAAAATAAAATAAAGATAAAACAAAGTAATACTATCCCTTTAAAAGACAGTACACTCTTCCTTCAAATCATCTCTTCACATACCTACAAGCCAAACAATATGCCTAAATCTTACTCCCTATTCTCCACCCTCAATTTGAAAACAATCCCATACTCTGCCTCCTCAAAATGACACATGCTATGTAGTTGCATGTCTATAGAATCTTAATAACAGCCTTATACAACCCTGAGAAACCCTCTAGCATACATAAATGGGTTTACATATTTATGCTGATATGGGAGAGATCTGTTTTTTTTTTTATATTACCTTTAGTTGCCACTCGGCAGATCTGGTTAATATACGTGGTAATATATGAACAAAATGTCCCCTAGTTTGTTCATATAAGTGTGTCCTATATCAGGACTCAAAATTTCCACTCGCCACTAGCCAATGGGGAGTGAAAATTTAGCCCTGGGGAGTACAAATTCAGTCCTGGTTGGTATGTTATGGCTTGCAGTGGCGAGTAACTTTTCAAAACTGGCTAGTAGCAAAAGACTTCAAATTTTAAGCCCTGCTTATATTATATTATTATTTTTATATAATAAATGGATTTTATTAGCATTTAATGTATATGTTTGCAGTATTTATACTGGTCCACATAAGCACCAATATCTGTCTTTACATTTCTTGTCTTTTATTGTATCCGTTAGTGATGGATTCATTTGATCTGGGTTGCTGTGAAACTAGTTTATCTATTTTTTGCACTACCATTTATTTACATTTAATGGGTATTAGGCATCCAAAAGCCTAACTCCTAAATTGGCCTTTACTAACTTCTCTAGACGATTACGTAACACGCTGTCTACCTACTTCCATGAACTCTTGTACAGATTACTACATAATAATCTACCACTCTAGTTCACTGCTTTGGCCTTTCCCTCATCTGCCACTCTGCTAAGTGCAACAGTATGCAACCATCCTTACTCCACTTATTATATTCCTGTCCACACTTCTAATCTTTCTGGAGTTATATTTTATCAAACGTAACAGATAAATTGAAAATATGATTCCTCCTATTTATGACCAAACCACAAACAGTTTGCTGGACCTACTTTTCATGTTGTGAAATGCATCCTTACTCAGTGGTTATCACAAACACTCTCTTTATTCACTCACTGGAAGACCAAAGTTGTCGATTTCACCAAATTGCACTGGACCATTGTCCTATCGGACTTAAACTCCCTGGGGAAAAACGTATGTAAATATGGGAGCCATTCATCCTTTCATTATCTCGACAACAACAAAATGACCTATACACAAAATGGATGAGAAAGAACTCAGGTTACCCAAACTCCCCGAATCATTTATTACTCCAGACTAATAAGCTATTAACACACCAACCTTTTCCCCCAACACTAATTAACCCCCCCCGAGCAGCAACCAATTACTCATATCATATGCTTATTCTGAGATGTCTTCCCTGTTTTATCCCCCTAACCCTTTATTCCCCTTCTCCCCCTCACTTAGTTTGTTACCCCCCCAACCATTTTCCCAACCAACCACAAACTCCTTGGAGACAGCTGGTTCTGCTAGGAAGGAGCCTGTTACATTGCTCCTACATGAGTGATTCTAAATAGAGGGGGAATAGCACAGATCTCCAGATGAGCTATATAGTCTCTATGGCTAATGTACTAGGAAGAATGAGGGCTATTATTGAAAGAAAACATCTGCATCATAGGGGACAACTTAATATTCTCTAAATTCTCATTGATATAACTCCAATACATTGTACAGCAATGCATTGGAGACCTCTCTAACATTCAAGGGGGTTAAACCCCCATTTAAATGAATGGGAATTATTTGTCCCCTCTGGTACGGTTGATTTACCTCATAATTGTTCCAGTTCTATAGTGAATTAGCCACTCAAAGCCCAGCAGCTTTCACTGAAAGAGACAATATCTATAGATAGATTTTTCACTGCTGCTGTGGCAAATGTATCTTCCAAACATCCACTCCCTAGATGAGTGGAAACTCATAACAGTGCAAACTATGATCAGTGTAGACCAGCTCGTCCTGATGATAAAACCTGATTAGGCTCAGATACAGTCCAGATCAGAGATGGGCAACTTGAAGTTCTTCAGTTGTTGTTGGAGCAGTAACATAACTAGAACCTCGGATTTGCATTTATTGGATGCAGCACCTGAAATTTTAAATAGGTAAAAGGTGGTAATGTTTTAGCCATAGAAAATGGTAGAGGAGAATCAGGGCCGGCCCAAGACATTGTGGTGCCTGGGTCCAATGATGAAATGCTGCCCCACCAAAAAATCACTACAGTAACCCTCCATAGACTGCTGCAGCAACAGCACCACTTTAAAATTTCAGGCCATGGAGGTACTGCACCCAACAAAAATAAAAGTTTGAGCAGCATTAACTTTTGAATGTTCTCAGCAGTGGGAGTCATCTTGTTTTAGTCATCAGGATAAACCCTTCAGTGTATATATTTTTTCTAAAAGACATAATACTATCCCTTTAAAGGGATAGTAATGTTTCATAATAAAAGCAGCTCTAATTAATCATCATAGTATTTGGACTTTGTAGATTGTTATTCCAATTCTGTCAGAGTTGTAGTTCAAGAGTAATTCAATGACAAAGTATCCCCCTCCCGCCCCTTTTACTGATGTAACACTGCTCAGCCAGAGCAGAAGGGAGGTGCCCAGGTAGATTGCAGAGAGGGACAGTCTTCAATTAACATAAGGGAAAAACCTGAAAAACTTGTCAAGGGGGGCAGGGCTTTCATTGCTCTCATAGGAAGAAGATTGTCCCTTGTTGTTATCTGTCTGGTCTATGGACTGCATTCCACATCTGAGAAGACATGGCTTACACTAGGTAAAAGGGCTGGGAGGGGAAACTTTGCTTGTGAATATCTCTCAAACCATAAAGGTTTGAGAGATAAGACTTATATCATTCTTCATGTTTTTTTTAATTCCTACAAAATAAAATAAAGATAAAACAAAGTATTACTATCCCTTTAAAAAATGTTCCAATATGCAGTTGATCTGAACAGAAAATAAATAGTAAAAAATAGACTTTAACTACAAGTGAAACCTGCAGCTTTTGAGTCTTATTCATCAAGCTAAACAGATGTAATTGTGGATCAAACCAACTGAACCATGGGGTGGGGAGGGATGAAACTCCTCATTGATTTAAATGGGGCTTTTAACACCTTGACGTCTAGACACGTCTCCAGCACATTGTGAGAAAATGCCTTGGAGACGTCTCTAGCCCTTAAATGGTTAAAGGCTCAATTTAAAAAAATACAAATTTGCTGAATTTTCACCTCAAACCTACAGTGCAGTTGGTTTGCTCCAGAATTGCACCTCTTTAGCTCTTTAATGTCTGGCAAATCTAAAAATTACCATAAAATATGGAACAGTTGGCTTTACCCCACTCTCCACAATGCACTGCACACTTGTCAGGCGCTTAGAGGGTTTGTGCCCACCTGAGTCTCACATAAAATGTGCAGTGTCAGGAAGTAGGGATTTCATGGCATTAATCCTGATTTAAAAAAAACAACTACGTAAAGTAACATTCAACAATGAAAGTACACAGAAGAGTGGTAAACTTGTAGCATTGTGAACAAGATAAGGAGGATGGAAGTGAATGCTTCACTAAGAAACCTTGATAAATATACCACATGAGCAATGCGAAGCAATGAATTGGAGACAGAGCAGAGCAATGCATTGGTGAGAAAGAGTATGTACCTGTGTGTGTGAGAGAGGAGAGAATGTGTGTACTGTTGTGTGGTGTGTGCGAGAGAGATAAGTGAGAATGTGTGTACTGCTGTGTGGTGTGAGACAGGGAGTATGTACCTGTGTGTGTGTGAGAGGTTAGAATGGGTGTACTGCTGTGTGGTGTGAGACAGGGAGTATGTACCTGTGTGTGTGTGAGAGGTTAGAATGGGTGTACTGCTGTGTGGTGTGAGACAGGGAGTATGTATCTGTGTGTGTGAGAGAGGTGAGAATGTGTGTACTGCTGTGCGGTGTGAGACAGGGAGTATGTACCTGTGTGTGTGTGAGAGGTGAGAATGTGTGTACTGCTGTGTGGTTTGAGACAGGGAGTATGTACCTGTGTGTGTGTGAGAGGGGTGAGAATGTGTGTACTGCTGTGTGGTGTGAGACAGGGAGTATGTACCTGTGTGTGTGTGAGGTGAGAATGTGTGTGTGTACTGCTGTGTGGTGTGAGACAGGGAGTATGTACCTGTGTGTGTGAGAGTTGAGTATGTGTGTACTGCTGTGTGGTGTGAGACAGGGAGTATGTACCTGTGTGTGTGAGAGTTGAGTATGTGTGTACTGCTGTGTGGTGTGAGACAGGGAGTATGTACCTGTGTGTGTGAGAGTTGAGTATGTGTGTACTGCTGTGTGGTGTGAGACAGGGAGTATGTACCTGTGTGTGTGAGAGTTGAGTATGTGTGTACTGCTGTGTGGTGTGAGACAGGGAGTATGTACCTGTGTGTGTGAGAGTTGAGTATGTGTGTACTGCTGTGTGGTGTGAGACAGGCGGGATGTACCTGTGTGTGTATGAGAGGTGAGAATGTGTGTACTTCTGTGTGGTGTGAGACAGGGAATATGTACCTGTGTGTGTGTGAGAGGTGAGAATGTGTGTGCTGCTGTGTGGTGTGAGACAGGGAGTATGTACCTGTTTTTGTGTGTGTGTGTGTGCGTGTGAGGTGAGAGAGTGTGTACTGCTGAGTGATGAGACAAGGTGTGTGTGCCTGTGCTTTTGAGATGTTAAAAAGTGTGTACTGCTGAGTGATTGAGACAGGGAGTGTGTAACAGGTGAGAATGTGTGTACTGCTGTGTGATGTGGGACAAAGAGTGTGTACCTATTTGAGATAGTTGAGAAAGAGTGTACTGCTGAGTGAGGTGAAACAGAGAGTATGTATCTGTCCGTGAAGGAGAAAGTGTATAGGTGTGTGAAGTGAGAAAAGCAGTATGTACACATTTGCAAGACAATAGGAAAAGTGTGTAATGGTGCATGAGGAGAGATGTGGAGTGTACCTGTGTGTGTGAGAGAGGTGAGAATGCATGTACTGCTGTGTGATGTGAGACAGGGATTGTGCACCTGCGTGTGTGTGTGTGTATGAGAGAGGTGAGAAAGTATGTAATACTGTGTGATGTGAGACAGGGATTGTGCACCTGTGTGTGTGTGAGAGGTGAGAACGTATGTAATACTGTGTGATGTGAGACAGGGACTGTATACCTGGGTGTCTGAAAGCTGAGAATATGTATACTGCTGAGTGATGTGAGACAGGTATTGTGTACCTGTGTGAGAGGTGAGAGTGTATACTGGTGTTTGAAGTGAAATATAGAGTTTGTGCCTGTGAATGTGTGTGAGAAAGTGGGTACTGGTATGTAGCCCTCTGATCCTCCTGTTCTACACATCTGATTGTACTATTTAATACCTCTGTATGTCTATTCCCCAATTGTACAGCGCTGCGGAATTAGTTGGCGCTATATAAATAAAGAATAATAATAATAATAAAAAATAAATTGAGATAGGGACCTCTCAGTGTGTGAGAGGATAAACAATATGTAATGGTATGTGAAGTGAAATGGAGTGTATAACTGTGCTGTGTTTTTGTGTGAGGGGAGACAATACTTAGTATTTATGAGAGAAGTAAGAGAATGTGTATTGGTGTGAGGCCGTGTACCTGTGTAAGAAACAAAAGCTTCCATCTGTTTTTGATACTGACCGTATATTAACCACTTAATGACGCTGTTAAGTAGTAGAGGCACTTTTTTTTCTTAATGGATTCCGGGGTCACCCAGAGGCTTGCGGTCACACGGGTACCCCGGAATTCCATGATGTGCCAGGATCACTTTATGACATGAACCCCAGTGTACACAAGTGAACAGCAGACAGATAATGCACACCAGACAGTGCACTGTTACTACCTACACGGCACCGCTAACGTCCATCAGGCAGAGACTTCAGACGTGAGTGAGACCAGGAAACTAACGGATGCAGACAGCGTGCAGTGATTGGCTGGAGGTAGTGCTTATACGCAGTACTCGAAACATACAGTACATGCTGGGTGAATGAGGGGCAGTGAGTACACAGGACACTGAAGCAGTGAGTGACTGCTGTGAGGCAATCATTGCTCCTCCTGCCAATCACAACCAGTCCCTCCCCAGCCGCGGCAGCTCTTAGCTCACAGACATACAGCTACATGAGAGGAGCTCACAGCTACCGGGTGGAGCTCTACAACCCCACAGGTGATCGGACTCCCAGCACCCTCCATGCCTGGATACCTTTCCAAAAGTAAGTGAAAAGTACAAGTTTATACTGTGAACACCTGTCTGGCGGGACTAGCAAAACCAGAATATGACGGTAGAGAGGCAGATTCAGTTCTTTGGGACCTATGTCCATCTAATCCATTGTCCGGGTTGAGTGTCGCAGTCAGTGTGCAGAACGTTGGCACTCCATCTGGAATACAAAAGGTCAACCCATTTTGGTAATGATGAGTTTATTAATTGCACTTTCAAATTTTCCGGTTTGCTAATTAGCGTGTGCCCAAATATAATTACAAATTGGTGATAACAGGAATAACACTATTGATGTGGACATTGACAATGAACCCTAAGAGTGCCAAAGCAGATAAAATGCGTTGGATGCCACTCTGACATTCAAAGGGTTAACTCTTTGAGTGCCATATAGCCTTATATATCCTCCCACTGAGGTAAACGAATGGTAACCATATAAACAAGGGGTAAGTTGTTTATGTACGGTTGCAGTAAATAAGCCGACAGCACAATACGATTTGGGGATCTGAATGATGAATTATATTTTAATCCATGGGGTGGTGACCTCTCTAGTATCCAAGGGGTTAATTGACAGTGGTTTTGTGATCTCTTGATACTATGCAGCGAGATTGCTACCCGGTGCTACGGTCAAGTAAATCGCTAGACAGAGGCTGAAATAGTAGGTAAAATTGGAGCAATTCTGGTGCAAATTCAAACTAAAATATAAATATGCATTTCGTAAATCCCCTCTGGTGTAAATAGGGGTTTACCCCCTTGAATGCTAGGGAGGTCTCCAACGCGAATTACAGACATTTCCATCGTTCAAGGGTTAACCCTTTGCTTTGAAATACGTTGCGTTACCCTCTGGCACTCCAAGGGTTAAGTCTACATTTTACCATTTGAGTCAAAAGGGCGCCCAGTGCATTGCCATGGCACTTAAAAGGTTAAATCAGTTGGAGTTATATTTGATCCCTGTGGTGCAGTTGGTTCTCCCAATCATGGCACCAGTACACCAGCGTTATTGTTTATCATTACACCTTTGAGTGCCAGAAAGGTATCCAAAACATGGCATTCATAGAGTTAAGGTTAGATCAGACAGGTTCATGGCACTGTTTTCAGGGTATGTCCCATTAACCCTTTGAAGGCCAGGTGGGTACGCAAGGTGCCAGTGCCCCTATGGCACTCCAAGGGTTAATCAACATCCCATGCACTGCTGATAACTAACCACCTACCCCACAACATACTGCCATGGCCCTTGGAGTGCCAAAGGCGTGGACAGTTTACTGCCCACCCCCCCACCCCACTCTTCTGGAGTTATACAGCAAAAGAGCAGGGGGAGATTCACTAAGAGGTGATACAGTGGAGATGAAGTCTCCAGGTCTTATGTTATTTTATAGACCCTATGCACTAAGATCTCCAAAGTTGGAGAGATCTTGACGCATAGTCTCCATAGAATAACATAGAAATTGGTGAAGTCATCTCCACTATATCTCCACTTTATCACTGCTTAGTGACTGTACCCCTTGTGTTATCTTTTTTATCTTTGTAAGGCTTTAGAATACTGTTATTAAAAGTTTACTGCAATTCCTATTGCTCAAGGTGCTTGGCAAGGAGTCATATATTATTTATATAATGGGGATAAATGGTACTAGATTATCCCATATATTGACACTGAACTCTCTTAAACCTAACCCTCTTGTGACTTGTTTAACCTTCTGTATACTGGTGTGCTGCCCCCCCCAAAAAAACCCTCTGCCACTCTGCTTAAAACACTGCATTAACATTTTTTGTTCCAGCAGTTCAACAATATTTTCCTTATAATCATTTTAGATCTGTGGTAATCAAAGGGTTAATCAATTTGTTAAATGCATTTAAATCTGTAAGCACTGGTATGGTGAGTTCCAAGAACTTATGTTAGGAGACAATGACCCTCAGACAAGTGTTGGGTTGTCAGCTGGTATTCTATTTACAACCTGGTAAAAATTGGGTTTAACCCTTTGAATGCCAGAGGGTATGCAACTCATTGCTCTGCAATGCGTTGCATTCCCCTCCGGCATTGAAAGGGTTAAAGTGAGGGAAGAAAAAGAGTGTAGTTTGTTTTACAGCGAATTAAAATCTTGAATATTTGTTGTAATAGCGTTTGAGAATTTAACCAGTTTTGTGGCATGGAGTCGCATTTTATGATAATTCCCTACACAATATGTTCCACACATCCTATATAATAATTCTCTAGGATGTTTGTCAGAAGCCGTCATGCTTAGTAGAGACTGCCCGAATTCACAGAATGCTGGGAGTTCTGTGCTGGGAGCATTCTGTGCTTTTAGGCAGTCTCTACAGTGCATGCCTGTGTCGGCGGCAGGACCGGCCTCTTAACCCTTTGAGTGCCAGAGGGGTACGCAACACATTGCAAAGCAATGCGTTCCGTAGCGTACCCCTCTGGCACTCAAAGGGTTAACATCAACCAGACCTTGGCCCGTGTACACAGGCTTTTACACTAGTCAGCAATAAAGGTTAATGTCTGAAAACCTATTTCTGTTGCAAACAAATGACTCAGACAACATATAGGCAGTTAACTAATAGAGTTTATCTTAAGTTGTCAAGCCCACTTTAATAATTCAGTTATATTAATCCCTTGTGTTGGATACTTCTGTGGCATCTAAGGGGTTAATAATAATAAATATAATAATAGCAGTCATTAGAATGCTGGCATTCGGTTCCCAGCAATAGAGACACCACTACTGCCCAGGTTTCAGTCAGGATAAACAGGCAGCAGAGGTCAGACTTTGTAAGTAGCTGGATGTGAATCAGAGCCGGCAGCTGTATGCAGCACATCTGTTTTGGAGCTCATAAAATCAGATTCTGCTGATGTACAATGTGATCTCAGGCAGACCAGGATCCAGCTGGGATTATATGACCTGTCTGTCTCTGAGAATCCTTTTTGTGATAATTGGTGAAAAATACTTTTTATTAGTCTCACAGCTGATAAAAAGACGGTAAAAAGACATGCCAGATTTACAGTGTTTAGGGTTATAAGGACCCCCTGTAGTAATGGAGTTTTAAACTACATCCCTGAAATCAAATGTTATTGGTATATTGTGGATCCTGTCTTCAGGGAGAGGTGGTTGTGATGAGGTTCAAACAGTGGTTCTCCAGCTCTTGATAAATTACAGCTCCCATCACTTCCAGGTACCCAGAACACCCTCTTATATTTTTCTGCCCAAATCAGATCCGAAAGGCACAGGGATGAAATGAGGAAGATAAAGAAAAATAATTCTGAAGCAAACCAGTTGGTGTGGAGGCAAATAACGTGTTTTTTAACTCTTCAATGTTAGAATGGTCCCTGGCCCAATTGTTGTTTGCTTCTGTGGTTCATATAACTTTATCAGGACTGAGCAACCAGTGGCCTTCCAGCTGACATTTGACTACAACTTCCATCATCCTCAGCTGACAGCTGAGAATGATGGCGGTGTTAGTTCAACAACAGCTGGAAAGCCACAGCTTGCCTACCCCGTCCTAGGAATAAACTGTAGTGATGAGAGTGTTCCAGGAAGTACATTCTAGTGCTCACCGGTATTACTGCTAAGAAAACCTTTTGGTTCTCACCTATGTGTTGGAAAAAGCTCTGGTCCCCAATGGATAAACCCTGTTAGGACCAAAGCGAACTAATGGCAGTGACGTAAAAATGGTAGGGTAATTAAGGCCGATTAAGGGGAAATGAAAATGGCAGAGAAATCCCTTATTGTTGGTTCATTTGTTTGCTTTCTCTGATCAGCTGCTTGTAAAATTATGAGTTTCATTCCCTGCACTGTGTTCTGTTTCCAAACATGACTCAGCACTCAAACACACATTCACACACACACTTGTCCTTTGGCCGTCACTGGCTCACGTGTTGCTCCCAGAAACCTATTGCTTATGATAAACAAGCTAGCTGTTTTGTGACGTTTTCTTGGCTTCCGGGACAGCAGAATCGAAGTGTTACTAGGAATATAAATAAATTAAAGGGCAGTATTCAGGTAAAATATAGCACATTTTAATCCTGTCCTTGTGAATGCTGGGGAGACAGTAGTGCATACAAAACAATGTTTCTTACTTTGATGGGATGGAAAGAGTTAGAGGCATGTTTAAAAAAGTGTCACTGGCCAACAACTATCTTTCTTCCACTTTTGTCTTAAATCTACCCCTTAGCTAGAGTTAGACAAGCAGATTCCTTAAAAGGGCATATGTATCCTTCAAGATCTGCATATTACACTTTTACACTTTGAACAGGGGTTTAAAATTTTAAATTTAACCTCTTGAATGCCTGTGAGTTATTGAAAGCATTGCTTCACACTGCATTGGAGACTTCTAACCCCAAGGGGTTAAGGTGAAACACTGTGATTGTGAAGACATACTGAGAGAGACAAATATGGAACAAGGGCATAGCAGCTGTTATGAGCCTGTATGGAGACATGTAAACAGTTTGCAGGAATCTATGATCAGTAAACTTCATTTGCTCTAGGTAACAGGATGGCCACCTAGCAACACCTGGTAGGATGGGAGAACTCCTGAAGAAGGCACACTGAAGCCAAAACAATATTTGGCTATAATAATTGCTGCTCGCTAAATTCATTCTACATGCAAATTAATGTGTGTGGGAGGCACTTCTGAGACACCTTGCACGTAGCACCATTGGGCACAGGTGTACTTAGTTTATTAGCTTTTTCCTCAGTGCTTAAGAATGGAGGACACTGTCTATTATTGCAACAGATTTGCTTGTTTTGTCACATAAGAGAGCATCTTTTTCCTCTGAAAGACATCAAGGAGATCAAGGTTCTCTCCTTTAGAGGATGAGGGGATCAGCAATATATTCACATAACATTTCCAGACAGAGATTCTTCACCCTGTATTTCTCCCAGACCTGTGCACTTCAACAGGTACCATATAAAGGGCACAAATCTACTTCATGCAGATTTGTGGAGCCTGATGATGTTTCCTCCCCATTTGGGGCCTCCCTTGAGTTTCTTATGAGACACTTAGGCCATTCCAGTTGACCATCTGGTAATAGTGTCTCAGATGGTTTTGACGTAGTGCCTCGGGCCTGCTCCCACATAGCTCAACCAAGGTTTGTAGACTGGGAGGTGGAAGAGGTTTCCCACTCATATACATCTGGTATTAAAGGGAAGTGTCTACAAACACAGATGGCCAGAGTGGGTTTGCTTGGTAAAATTCCTTCAGAGAAACTATGCTGATATATGTGAGTACTTGACCTTGAGACAGAGTTTCCAGATTTCTCAGGCTGGCATTTAGAGCTCGTGGCTAAAGAGGATAAACTTGCCACTTATTTTTATTTATGTTTTGCTCCAGAGCACCCTCTTTAGGAGATCTACCATTCCGCCAGCTGTTGGTAGGTGCCATGCTTCCTGAAGAACAAATAACAAGTCCGTGCTACTGTGGGCATGTACATGTGCATAGTATTGCATATAGGCAGATAACTCCTGGCACACATCTAAGTGCACTAGTTGTTAACACCGCCCCTGAAGCAGGTGTTAAAAGAGATGGGTTTTGCATCAAGATCCTCTGTGTCCATTTTGTACATAGTTTGAGACTGAGTGCAAAGGACTGGCATGCCCACACAAACCCTTATTTTCCCACCGCTCATCTCATCCAGTACAAAGTGGCCATGTTTTTGTACAAAAAGAATATTACATAGACGCAAAGATCATTGTACATATGTGCAAAGTAAGTGCAGAAGAGCAAAAACAGCTCTTTTCACCTTAAAGGGATAGTAATACTTCATTTTATCTTTATTTTATTTTGTAGGCCTTAAAAAAACATGAAGAACGAAATAAGTCTTTATGATTTGAGAGATATTCACAAGCAAAGTTTCCCAAACTGTCACCCAGTGCCTCCGCTGCTGCCCCAGAGCCGGGAACACAGACAGGCTGTGAGCCATCCGGAGCTCCCCGCTCCGGATCAGCCCGTGTATACGGGCTTTGTAACTAGTGTGGTAGATAAAAGGCTTGTTGGCATTAAAGTCTTAGCGACAGTGGAGTCTGGGTGCCAGTATGCATTAAAACAATCATATACACTGATGTATTTCCAGAGTGTGTCCATTGGCTTGGGGTTATGCTCTGGGAGTTCCATAAATTCCCCCAGTGAGTGTTAAGGTGTTTGCAAGTTGTAGTTACCATGGTAGTTTTTAACCACCTAGAAATTGACTGGAGAAATTAAACTTGCAGTATAAGGGATATTTACTTTAGAGATGATTTACAATTTACAAATACAATCTATAGCTCCAGGTCAGTGTTTATATTTCTACATTTTACACCTTTTACAGCTGGGAACCAAATCACTTGGTTTCCAGTAGTATGAAAGAAGTGTCTATCATTGAAAGCCGGTTTCCCTCATTGAACGGCACACAGGAGCATGCTGTCACATCGGACAGTGTGCCCTATGTGTTTCTCATTGCAGTCACTGTTGTCAGTGATCACAGTGGGCTAACAAATCCCAGTGGATTCTGGAAGCAGATTCACTGATGACAGCGCACCTGTCACCAAGCTGGAAGCAAGCGGAAAGCGGGTCCACAAGAGGAGGTATGGGTTCAAACAAAACATGGTCAAACTAGCTGGGGGTCAGAGCTGAGCGCTTCAGAGATGCCGAGGTCAGATGAGTAGCCAAAGGTCAGGAGACGAGCCATTGTCAGGAGGCTAGCCAATGGTCAGGAGCCGTGGTCAGGAGCATAGCCAATAGTCAGGAGCCAGATACAGGAGACAAAAATCAAGGCACAAACGCTAATAAGCTCATGGACCGGGCACCCATAGCCTGGGATAGCCCATTTAAATACAAGGAGGGACTAATGGGAAGAGGCCAGGAGGGGAGCTCGCTTGGGAGCCGTGCCAGGTAGGAGAGATACCGCCCAATAGCGAGCCGAGCAGGACACAGACACAGATGCAGAGGAGGAAGCGGCGGCGCCCTGCGCATGTGCGGCCAAACCATATACGAGTTGGTGCCCGGAATGGAACTCGCTGTGAGCAAGAGGGAGAGGCGGCCGTGAAGGAGCAATCCGCCAAGACAGATGGTCACAGCACCTCGTCAATTTGAAGGTTACAGCAGCATAAAAATGGTTTCCAGTGTGAAGCATGCAAAAGGTAGCTGTTTCTAACTTGTGTACATTAAATTAATAGTGGTGTTAACCTTTTTACAGTACCATTGAGTCCTATAGATATATATATTTTTACTAGTATTGAAGGCACATGTGCATGGGCCAGGGTGATGCCCGGCAGCCTCGGCTGCTGCCCTGGGGCCGGCGGGGGGGACGGGCGGTGGGCCGTACGGGGCGCCCTGCTCCAGATCTGCCGTTCCTTGGAATGGGGCCGGCGCATTCGGGTAGTCTCTGCTGCACATGACTACTGTGTGTGACTGCATTGTTTGGGCAGTTTCTACTGTGCATGTGTGTGTGTTATGCACACAGGGAGCTTTGCATTCTACCAAATTTATATTATAGGTGGATACAGATCTGTTGATTTATAGAAGGCTGGGCCTGTATTTGTGGGAGGGGCTGCAGGCTTTAAATACCGTCTGTATCCTCTCCCACGGGGTGCACCGTCTCTGTGCCTTACTTCGTATCGGAGCTTTGCTTCCTGTCTCGTCAGCCTGTCTCGTCACTTCCGGCCACTAACAAGAGAGAGGTACAAGTTTCCCCTGCACTGCTGGCATAGTAAGCTTCCCCAGGCTCCACTGACTGGAACGCATAGTTCACGCCTCCCTGTGCAAAACGGGCGGCTAGCGTTAGTATCTTAGTCGCGCTTTATCCCACACCTTCACTAGTCACGTCACATTCCCTAGCTGCACCGGCCTTCTCCAGTTTCATACAACCTTTTGTTTATTCTTGGGAGACTATTGTCACTCAGTCAGTATAATCAGTCGAATTGGAGCTTATTCAGATTGGCCATCTTAATTGCGGGCAAGCATGTGCCCTTTCATACACATTTCACCCCCGCCACCGGCTCACAGTATACAGATCCTCTCTTCACTACCTCTCGGCTCGTATCCCCCAGCTGCATAGCTCTTGATCCGTGTTGTCCGGCCTATTGTTCACTCATGAGTAACTACTGCATATTCGAATGGCCATCTTAGTTGTGGGCAAACATGCGCCCACTTACACATGTTCACTCCCGCCACCGGCCTGCATTATCCTAATCCTCTATCTTGTGCCATATGGTTCAGGTACTTGGTATATAACATAGTAACTTAGGTTGAATAAAGACACAAGTCCATCAAGTTCAACCTTCGCCTCATACCCCAGTGTCTGAGAATGTTATAGCTTTCCTGCTACCAAATAAGTTAGTCTTTATCAGGCCTTCCTGATCTGCCTACTAAAAAACAGTATAACTCTGTATGTTCCCTTTTGAAATGTATCTAATCTTCCCTTAAATGTATCCATTGTATCTGCCATAACCACCTCCTTGGGCAAGGAATTCCACAATTTAACAGACCTTACTGTAAAAAAACCCTTCCTCTGCTGAAGTCTAAACCTCCTTTCCTCGAATCTCAAGGGGTGTCCCCTGGTCACCGGATCAGGCCTTGGAATAAATAGCTCACCGCAGAGATCCTTGTATTGACCACTCATATACTTGTACAGTGTGATAAGGTCTCCTCTTAGTCGTCTTTTCTCTACAGTAAATAAACAAAGTTTGTCTAGTCGTTACTCATACGTAAAGTCCTCCATTCCATTGATTAATTTTTTGCTCTTCGCTTTACCCTTTCTAATTCTAGTATATCCTTTTAAGAACTGGTGCCCAAAACTTCACTGCATACTCAAGGTGAGGTCTTGCCAATGATTTGTATAATGGCAAAATAATGTTATCCACTCTTGCTTCAATACCTCTTTTTATGCAAGACAGAATTTTGTTTGCCTTTGCTACTGCTGTTTGACACTGGTCACTGTTTCCAAGTTTGTAGTTGACAAAGATACCCAGGTCTTTTTCTAGCAACGAGTCCCCTAAAATGATTCAATTAAGTAGCCTTGGGATTATTTCCTCCCAAATTCATGACTTTACACTTCCCCACATTAAACTTCATATTCCATTTGTTTGCCCAATCTGACATTGTATGTAAGTCCCTCTGTAGAGAGAAAATATCCTGTTCTGAATTAATTACCTTGCATAATTTAGTGTCTTCTGCAAATATTGATATTTTGCTTTCTATATCTATTTCCAGGTAATTTATAAACATGTTAAAAAGCAGCGGACCTAATACTGAACCCTGAGGTACTCCACTCTCCACTTTAACTGTACTGGAGAATTTTCCATTTACAACCACACTGTTCCCTATCCTTCAGCCAGTTTTGAATCCAATTGCAAAGGTTCTCTCCTAGCCCCAATTTCCTTATTTTTTACCCCAGCTTTCTGTGTGGCACTGTATCAAATGTCTTTGCAAAGTCTAGATATACTACATCAACTGCCTTGCCGTTATCAAGGTTGCTGCTTACTTCCTCATAGAAGTTGCCATACTTCTCATTTACCTGTATTTGCTCTTAGTTTCAGTTTCAAGTTCCGAAGTCGCTACAGCTTGCCTCCCTCCAAGGGTCAAGAAGAGGAAGCAAGGTGCTATTTCTTTTACCCCCATTCCAAACCTGGACTACTATCATAGTTGTAGTTCATGTACCCTTGATGGCCACCCACCCACCCTCCCCAACCCCAAACCAGCTCTATAATCACCCTCTGCTTATGTTCCAGTAGTCCAAGAATTGCAACAAATTCCTACACACCACTATTCTCTGTTTCTATTTGCCTCAGGTAAAAAAAAACAAAAAAAACACTCTCTTTACCCTAGGTTTCTACTTCAGCATTCCTACGCTGCTCTACCCAGCTCTCAGCACGACTAAAAATCCATATTTTTCAGGTGCCCTTTTCTTCCTTTTCCACATAGCTACTACTTATCCTTCATCTTGCAGTTTCTAATGTGTCCCTGTGTTCTCAGTCTGAGTCCTTCAGCAGCAGCCAAGGTAAGCACTGTCATTACATTTCAATTTTAGGCACCATAGCATTTAGGAAATTCACTTTCCCGATTATCCACACAATTCACGTCAGCTCAGGATCAGCATATAGCACAGCACTCTCTCATAGAGTCACCAGGCCAGGGGATTTTCCCCTCATGCTGATTCCTGCTCCAGTCACATCAAATTTTATTCCCTCCCTTAGTAGTCGCCTCAGGGACGACTTCACCTCAGATCAGCAAGCTACTGATCATAGAAGCATCATTTAGTAATGGCAGACCACTTCTATCGCACACGCATACTTTAGGAATCCAGGCTGGCCTCCAGTCCTTCACCTCTAGGCAGTAGTCACTACACCCCGCATGCATCCCTCACTGGCCTCCCAGTAGCACCCTTCTTCATTGGGTAGGCCAAAGGCACCCACCTTATTCCAAGTCTATTCATAGAGGTTAGGATACCCTGTGTCAAACCTTACCTCTTCGTAGAGGCCAAAGGTACCCTAGTATCATACCTTACTTCTTCATAGAGGCCGAAGGCATCCCAGTATCATACCTTACCTCTTTGTAGAGGCCAAAGTCACCCCTAGTATCATACCTTACCACTTGGTAGAGGCCAAAGATACCCCAGTATCATACCTTGCCTCTTAGTAGAGGCTAAAGGTACCCCCCTGTCTTACCTTACCACTTTGTAGAGGCCGAAGGTACCCCAGTATCATACCTTACCTCTTCGTAGAGGCCGAAGGTACCCTAGTATCATACCTTACCTCATCGTAGAGGCCAAAGGTACCCCTAGTATCTTCCGTTACCTCTTTGTAGAGGCCGAAGGTACCCCTAGTATCATACCTTAACTCTTTGTAGAGGCCGAAGGTACCTCAGTATCATTCCTTACCTCTTTGTAGAGGCTGAAGGTACCTCAGTATCATTCCTTACCTCTTTGTAGAGGCTGAAGGTACCCCAGTATCATACCCCTTCGTAGAGGTCAAAGGTACCCCACTATCTTACCTTACTGCTTTGTAGAGGCCGAAGGTACCCTGGGGGGGGAGGAAAAAAAACAGAAAAAAAAACTATACTTTTGTCTCCTTCTATTTTCTAGATTAACATTTAGAACGCCGATCAGCTCTTACAGTCCGACAGTGAGAAACCTCAAGCTGTGGCTCCAGCTCCTAATCCCAGAAGTCCTTCCCTAAGAGGCTGGACTGTGGGAAGACTCATAGCCAAGCTGACCCACCAACACATCCCCTTTCTTGCTTCAGCGAGGAAACCAAGCTATTCAAGCTCCTCTTCCTCTCCATCTCAAATACCCCCTCCCTCCTCATCCATTTCACCCCCCCTTCCTGCCACTTCAGTCTCCGAACAGTTTGCCCAAATTACACATCTGCTGGCAGATATTCAAACCATCTCATCTCAAAAAAAATTGTCGGTCCTAGAATTTGTCTTAGCTTTTGGTGTCTATCGGGACATTGCCTGCTCTGCTTTCACCTAGTAGTTGATCTGGTGCACAAATACTTCGGCAAGACATTCTACGTGTACCACCGGTCCTTCTCTGTCAAAGCCGCTGCTGTACTAGCTCAATTTAATTTCGTGACTGACTGGAGCTGCTTGGACATGGAGCTTTTCTGCCGGCACTTCGCAGGCCTCAAGGCACCTTTGTGCCAAAACTGCCAGTCATCCTACCATTCCACTAGTCTCTGCCCCTCCGCCCCTCCAGTGGCTGGCCCATCTGGCCTCCAAGCAGCCTCTCCTCCACATCAGTCTGCTCCTCACGCTAGGGCTTCTTTTCCTCCTACCTGTGACGAATTGGGGAGGACAATACACTATTTGGGGAATACACCAATTTGCAACAATTTTAATTCCTGGGGATGCTTCTTAAGCAGATGTAGGATGCTTCATATTTGCTCCAACTGTAGGGATTCTCATTCCAGGGCCATTTTTCCCAGGCTCGGTTCCTTCAATAAAAAAATCAGGTGAAATTTATGTCGCTAGGCTTCAGTTTCTTCTTATTCCTCACCACGACAGGTCTCACACCACTTACTTAATCATAGGACTTTCTGAAGGCTTCCATACTGCTATCGTAACCTGTCCAGCTACATCTTTAGAATGTCCAAACCTGGCTTCAACTCTGGCCGATCCAGACACGATCACCTCCCCACTTGCTAAAGAAGCTGAGAAAGAGTTAATCATAGGTCCCCCCCTTTCCCAACTGGCGCATTAACCCCATTAGTCTTGCAATACATACATTTTCAGGCAAGAAAAACTTGATTATTGACCTCTCAGCTCCCCACTCACACGCCTAGCATAAACTCCTTAATTCCTTCTGAATCATTCTCCCTCCATTACGCTACTATTGACAACAGTATCTGCCTCATTCGACAATCACTTCCTAACTGTTGGCTCTCCAGAACTGATATTCAAACTCTTCCCCATCCACCCATCACTCTAGCATCTCCAGGGCATTAAATGGTCCAGTCAGTACTACTTTACTACTACTCTCACCTTTGGTTCACGTAGCAGCCCCAAGATTTTCGACAACTTAGCCGTGATCTTTGGCTTCCTTAGGCAGGGGCGAGTTCAGACAGCCAATGGTAGTCTCAGAGTAGTTAGTAAGGTAAACACAATGCGTGGCAACAGAGTTCTCCCAAAGGGTTGGGAATAAGGAAGACTTACTGACTCACGCCTGCAGTCAGTATGTTTGGTAGAGACCACCTGGGGCGAGATTGGGTGTCTGCTAAGCCAGAGGATAACGCAGGAAGAATAGTCAGACAGAGCCATAGGTCATACGTGGAACGGATAGTCAGCCAGAGCCACAGGTCTGCACCAGATTGGGTGTCTGCTAAGCCAGAGGGTAAAGCTGGAAGAATAGTCAGAGAGAGCCACAGGACAGCACCAGAATGGATGGTCAGGAAAGCCTAGGTCATACACGGGACGCACAAAAGAAACAAACACAGCATTAGACACCAACGTAAGGGTGACTGAACTGGTGTCCAGAGCCTTCTTATACCCAGCCAGGAAGCAGGGAGGTGGAGACTAAACGTGCCAAGGTATAAAGCAACACCTGCGTCAATCCCGCTGATTCGCGCCTGAAAGTGACGCCACGGACAGAGTGATGCATCGAAACTCGCACCCATACCTGCGTCCACTAACCCAGCTGCAAAGCTTAGGTAGAGGACACGGAAGACCACTAGAGGCTCCAGACTCGGTTGGATAGCAAGCCAGGAGAGACGCGGGTAATGATGCCGAAGCATCATACCCAGCCCCAGGCACACAGCAGCACATGGCCAAGCGCCGCTGGGACTAAAGGGAACACTGTGACACTTATGCAGTCTTATAAAGCTAAAGATCAGATACAAATATATATAGAAGACTCGCCCTTAATATAAAAATGAAACATTACTATCCCTTTAAGAGGTTAAAAACAACTTCATGGGGATTATGCACAAAGGCGTGAGAAAGTGGATGTGATTTCTCCAGTGATATCACTTCTCCAGTTCCTATGTTATTCTGTGGAGCCTATGCACTAAGATTTCTCCAATAATGGACATCTTAGTGTATAGCCTCTATAGAATAACACAGAAAATTGAGAACTGATATCACTGGAGAAGTTCTCTCCGCTTTATTGCTTCTTCATCACACCTTAGTGCATAACCCTCCAAGTCTCAACTAGTAGAGGAGCCAGCTAGGACTAAGATCTTGTTCAGCCAAGTAATCTGTAATGATTCAGAAATAGGAAAACAATCTAGAAACAACATGTAATTAACCTTTATTATCTTTGGAGTGGTCATCCATGCTGCTGAGTCTTTGCCTCAGCATGTGCCTTTTCGAGTTGTGTTTTTTTTTTTTGTGCAGGCAGCAGAAATTGCATGTTTCTATAAGTATGCACAATTGTGTTTCTATGAGTATTTATACCTGGTCAGTTGCCTTCACTCATTGCTTGTACAGAGAGGTTCTCTATGAAGCTCTGAGTGTACTACATCCTAGTTGATGTTTGGTATAACAATCCCTGGCTAAGTTTGGACTATAAGCTTGTTCTGCCTGCCCTTGGCTAGGAGTCTGAACCTTATGCATGTGTCTGTGCCATGGATGAACAATCTGAAACAGTCCAGCTGTTGTTGTTGTGCAACAGCTGCCATCCTCTTCAACAGACCTTTGGCTGTCTGAGGATGATTAGAATTATAGACAAATAAGATGAATGGCATCCCAGATGGTGTACCCATGCTCTATACCCAGGTAACTGGTATGGACTTTGGAATCAGAATTGCACAAATCATATTCTAGCAATCACAACTTTCTGGAAATCTTTGCTTCTGGGGAACAATGTGGTACATGAACCATGGTAGGAGCTCTGGCCAGTAAAAGGCATTTAAAATCCTATATAATAATTTGCTAGGATGTTTGTCACGATACAGCCGTGCGCAGTAGAGAATGCCTGCGTTCGGGCACTCTCTACTGTGCATGATTGCATCGCGTGAGCGAGCCGACGCAAGACTGCATCGCATGGAGCAGTGAGGTAGCGGCCTCTTAACATTACCCGGACCTTGGCCCGGGCTTTTACACTAGTCATGACATCAAAAAATATATATGTTCAAGTTCTTTAAAGATCTCTAAAGATCTTTTAGTATGTAATTATTGTTATTACCACCTCATGCACACAAGTCTCCTAAAATAAATAAATAACTGGTACTGGGAGCTCTAGAGAGGAAGCTGACCAAAATGTCCGCTGATGAACAGCAACTAATGATACCTACTGGTCTTTGTGGCTTCACAGCCACCTCACAGCCAATAGGAATGAGGTTTCCACAGGTAACTTTTAACTTTCTGGAGATGAGCCAAGAATCCTTGGGGGAGAGGACAAGTAAAACCAGAGCCATAAGCTCATAATATCGCTAATCCCCGAGGCGGTTAAATAATAAGACAGATAATGATGTTACTTTTTATGTAGCCCTTTTGGATGCCATAGGGGTGCACAACACATTGCATATCCGTCTGGCACTCAAAGGGTTAAAGGAATCAGATGTGATGGCATCATTAGGGAGACAATGGAAAATCTGCCTTTCAGGTATTCCCAGCACAGGGCACTTACTATTGATATAATAGGTGCATCTCCATATTAAATGCCGAAAGTCAGCTGTGGCTGCCAGTTTGGTGGTGGATATCTGGTGATTCACTACGTACCAGTTCAGTGTTATTTCTAAGGTATTGTACCTCACACACAGCATATCTTCCTTAGTACAGGGGTGGTCAACATGTGGCTCTTAGTTGTTGATGTACTACAACTCCCACTATCCTTAGCTGGCTGTTCCCCACCCTGACTGTAATACATTGACATAAGTGAGTGAGGATTTAATAATACGGAAAAAAAACTGAATTAGCTAAACAAATATCATTTTGTCATCTATTGTACCCAGACTTATGGCAAATCACAGTGCTTTAAATAGGGGTGGGCAACCGCTAGCTCTCCATCTGTTTTTGGACTACATCTTTCATCAGTATCCACAATAAATTGATTAGCTAAAACACTGTTATCATTAACTGAAAATCTAAATGTGCTGCATACCCCTCTGATCTTCAAGGTTAAATGAAGAGATAATGGTCTATGAAAAGGTTCTACATTTTTAAGGGATGTTCAGTGCATTGGTAGTAACCACCCCCCAAACACACACACACACACACACACTGTAGGGCTAGTTGGATGTCCCTGCTGTTGGGGATTGTAACTCCCATTATTCCCAGCTAGCTGTAGTCCCCAACCGGTGGAGGTTTCTTAACAAAACATTTTCAAGAAACCAAACAGTAAAGGAATACAGACATTTCATTAGATAAAAACACAGTTTACAGGATAATCTAAAATGAAACATTTAATTTCCATAGCAGCCGGCAAAAGACTAATCTAAATTGAAACATTTAATTGCCATAGGCGGCAAAAGATTAACCAAACAAGTCAATTCTTCTGTTGTAAGACAGAGCTGATAAGGCCACTGGAGACTCGCAGTATTAACGTCCCTTCCAGGCGAATAGCAACTTGTGAGTTTTTTTCTTGGAGCAAGTGTCAGGAAGAGGTATGGCAGTGCCCCCTGTTGGACAATCTTTGTATGAACCAGCATATAAATAATTAAATAAACCCTTGTGCCTATCTATAACAATACCTGCACGCTTTCGATCTCATCTCATAACTTTTGTAATATAAAGTAGTAAGATATCACTTATTGGTGTTTTGCGATCTACATTCTTAACGCTTTAAGTACTAGCAGGATATGCAATGCATGCAGTAGAAATGCATTGCACATATAATGCGCCAACATATCCTCTACAATGGGGAACAAAGCATACCCAGGGCTTGGGAACAACTGAAAATGAACTATTCTGGCCTTTAACCTCTAGGATGCTATAAGGCCTTTAGTTTTATTTAGAAAATATGTGAACAGGAAGAATACATTGAGATTTGTCTAGGTTTCAGTTATGTCGTGGAGGACATGTATTGGAGACCTGTCAAGCATCCAAGGGGTTAATAATAGTGGACAACATTATATGTAAGTAATAGCATATATTAGGGATGCATGAAATCCATTTCTGTGATCCTGCTAAACCAAAACTTAATAAAAATGGCACCAAAAAATAATGTGGATGGAAATGAATGGCACTGGGAGTATATGCTTTCAGTTCAGCTAGTTTTGGTTGCGTCTTTTCTGTTAAGATATTAATCTAGAACTGGTGATTTGGCCCAAATACCAAACAAAATTATGTATTCTCTATGCCTCTAGCATATACTTAATGGCGAATGTCAGCAGTTGACTCTTAGGCCTCTATTTCCAGGAGACACCAACATAGAGATACTGAGTTGGTAATGTTGCCTGTGGTGAAAGAGAACATACTAGACTATGGTGCCACCTCATGGGCATACCTGGGAACTCGCCGGATCTTCCCCAGAGACTCCAGTTTTTCATGCTAATTACCGGTTCTATGAGAACAGAGGCTAATTTTCCTGAGAAACTCTGCCCACTTCTCCTCCTTCCTACTCTGTCCTGCCCCCTTCTCCAACGCAACCCCGGTTAAGCCCAGCCCACCCAATTAAGTCCAACCCACTTTATGAAGCAAATTACTTTGCACGCTTAAGCCTGGTCGCAGCCAATGAACCCTGTCTGGGAGCTACACAGGAGGGAGTTCTCAGGTATGCTTATGGGATCACACCAAAGTCCAGCATGCAGAAACCTTGCAGTGTTCCTTCAGGAATATGTTAAAGTTGCCGTAGGCAAGGTCTTGTTACGGTTGGCAAGCAAAACCAGGAGTCAGACTGTATAGTTAATAGAACCTTTATTATGTGAATAATGACAGTAATGCAATATATATATGAATATACACACAGTGGGTGATTAAAACGGCAAGTGCTGTATCAGGAATAGCAGTCTTCCAATCTCTGCACCACACTGTCCGAGACTAGGCCACAGCCCACTGGAGTCTCCTGGTAAGGTAGTGCCCAAGAGATACTGACTCAGCCTGCAGTCAGTAGCTAGGAGTCTGTAGAGCCCCAGGTCAGTACTAGGAAGGATATCTGAATAACGGAACCAACAAACTGAGCAAACAGACAGCGCCTTCTAGTAAGCATCAGATAGAGTAGTCAGACGAGCCAAAGTCATACACTGAGCGGATAGTCAGCCAGAGCCATAGGTTTTCACCAGAAAGGATATCCACTGAAGCAGTGGAATGCTGGATGCGCAGTGGATAGAGCCCCAGGTCAACACCAGAGTGGGTAGTCAGACAAGCCTAGGTCATACATGGAGCGGGTAGTCAGCCAGAGCCACAGGTTTGCACCAGAAAGGATATCCACTGAAGCAATGGAATGCTGGATGCACAGTGGATAGAGCCCCAGGTCAACACCAGAGTGGGTAGTCAGACAAGCCTAGGTCATACATGGAGCGGGTAGTCAGCCAGAGCCACAGGTTTGCACCAGAAAGGATATCCACTGAAGCAATGGAATGCTGGATGCACAGTGGATAGAGCCCCAGGTCAACACCAGAGTGGGTAGTCAGACAAGCCTAGGTTATACACGGAGCGGGTAGTCAGCCAGAGCCACAGGTTTGCTCCAGAAAGGATATCTGAGCCAAATCGGAATGCCAAGGAGAATAATCAGTCAGAGCCACAGGTCAACACCGGAACTGATGGACAGACAAGCTGGATCATACACAGGAATCAGGAATACTAAAAAATGAACTGCTCAGAACAACAATGTAAGGGTGATTGAGTCAGGACTCAGTCTGCCCTTTAAACCCCTCCACAGGAAGTAAGTAGGAGGAGCAGCTAGAGGGAGGAAGTAGGTAGGAGGAGACTACAGGAAACAAACACACATAAAACAGAGGCCTGCAGCATGCTTGAAGCCTCTTGCCTGCAGATGACACAGAGCATCGCTGAAGCGGCGGCGCTGGAAACAAGGTACTGTGACAGGTCTGTATGGTGGACTAAGACCATAATAAACTTAAAGAGGCTGATTTAGATTGGAATTTCATTGCAGTTGATTACCTTATTAAACTATTTACATCTAGAAATATTCCGCATAGACTGATAACATAACCTGAGGTGGAATCTACCCTTTAATAATTAGAATTGCAGCAATTCTGGACTAAACCAACGATTTCTTAGGGAACAAATACAAATTCCTATTGATGTTAATGGGGCCTTTTATTCTCACTGAAGCAATGCTTTGGAGACCTATCCACCATTAAAGGTTTTAAAGCCCCATTCACATAATCTTCATTTTTATTTGTCCCCTAGGGCACAGTTGGTTTGGTCCAGAATTACTCCAGTTCTTCTTATTAAATCAGCTTCTTAGTATCTTTTGTTGTGTTTATTTATGAGTATAAAACACAGAAGTCCAGTAAATCCATTGTCTCTGCAAATGAAATGTGATTTAAAGCTTTGGCCAGTGTTACACTAGCCATTATCAGAACTGGCCAGTGTAGTCCCTTGTCACTGCTGTTCAGCAGACAGATGGCTGTTATTTTGTGTCCTGATCAGGGTTCCATCCTACATTTCAGCTGTTTATTTGGGAAGTTTATCCGGAGATGCAGTGTTTCCTGTTGTGGTTTGCTCAGAGGAACACAAAGGTCCATTTGTAGACTGCCTTCTGCTGGCAGCCCAGTAAAAGCTTATAAATCAGTCTAGAGCAGTGGTTCTCAACCCATGCCATCAGGGCTCACTAACAGGATTTGAGGATTTCCTTCTTAGAGAGCAGGTGAGTTAATCAAATTGACCGAACATGTGATCAACACACCCGTATTGCATACCTCCCAACATTTCTGTTGTCCAAACAGGGACACTTGTGTTTGAGGTGGTGTTGCTAGGGGCGTGGCTGCTGGGCAGCCTCTTTGGTCTTGCTCTAAATCATTTATTCAGTTACACAAAGGGGGGATTCACTAAGTGGTGATAAAGAGGTGCTAAAGTGGAGATAACTTCTTCAGATCCTAAGTTACTCTATGAAGCCTATTCACTAATATCTCCAAAGTTGAAGAAATCTCAGTGCATAGGCTCGATAAAATAACATAGGAACAGGAGAAGTGATAAACTGGAGAAGTCATCTCCACTTTATCACCACTTTATCAACGCTTAGTGAATATCCCCCATAGTGATTTATTTATACAGACTAATGTATAAACACACATACTGAAGTTTAAACAAACATTAATGTGAGTTTTATTGCTGTGGATCAATGTGATACACTTATATACCCACCACACAGTCTGATTGCCTAATCTGTTCCACCTAAAGAGGGACACTTGGGAGGTATGGGGGGAGATTCACTAAGCGGTGATACAGAGGTGATAAAGTGGAGATGACTTCTCCATTTTATCACTTCTCCAATGTTATTCTATGAAGCCTATGAACTAAGATTTCTTCAGCTCTGGAGATCTTATTGAATAGGCTCCACAGAATAATATAGGAACTAGAGAAGTCATCTCCACCTTATCACCTCTTTATCACTGCTTAGTGAATCTACCCAATGGTGTTGTTATAGGGAAATACACATTGCTCAGCATGGGCGGATTGCCCTATTGCAGGATAAGACATCCCCCTGTGGGCCGCTAGATCATGGGCTGGTGGGGGATATTGTCCCACGATATTTTGAAGGAGAGGTCTGTGTTGCCACAGGCACTCTCTGTGACAGCCTTAGCGTTCCTTGTTAACCCTTTGAGTGTCAGAGGGGTACGCAACGCATTGCTTTGCAATGCGTTGCGTACCCCTCTAGCACTAAAAGGGTCAATGCAGAGCGCCAGGATATGAGATAATATCCTGGTGCCTGCTGTCCCATGCCGCACAGGGACCACAAGGGGGCATCGATAGGGACGTCGGTGCAGCTAGTGGGCTGCTTTAAAAAAAAAAAAAATAAATAAATAAAAAATGCCCGGTCTGGTATTCCCCTACAATCCACCTCTGTTGCTCAGCAATCTGCTGCACATTCATCTGGCATTTAAAAGGGTTAACAAAAAAAAAACTTCTTCATTAACCACTTAAAGGGATAGTAATGTTTCATAATAAAAGCAGCTCTAATTAATCATCCTAGTATTTGGACCTTGGAGAGTGTTATTTCAATTCTGTCAGAGTTGTAGTACAAGAGTAATTCAATGACAAAGTATCCCCCTCCCGTCCCTTTTACTGATGTAACACCATAAAGGTTTGAGAGATAAGACTTATATCGTTCTTCATGTTTTTTTAATGCCTACAAAATAAAATAAAGATAAAATGAAGTATTACTATCCCTTTAACTGCCAGAGAGGTCTGACAGCACAAGAGCAGTGAAAAACTGCTTAGTTTGGTGCACAAGGCAGGTCAGAGATAGTAATCTGGAGTTTACTTCCTCTCTCGCTATGAGTGTAAATTTACAGTGCTGGTCATGTGATGATCGAGACTGTAGCACACTCAAACCCACAGTGTGTAATCTCTCACAATCAAGATAAAGAAAAGAACTTACATTCTAGTTATATAATGGGAAGCTGCGAATCAAGGAGCCAATAATGTACGGTGTTTGTTTTTTCCTGTTACACTACAAGTGACTCTGCTCTCTATTATAATCCCTGTTTTGAATTAACTGCTTACTATTGGCTGCTTTAAACTAATATTTACAATTGCTTACTACTAATTGTTGCCTCAATAACACTGGCCCGTTTTGTGTTTTATCATTATATGGATGCTTCTCTCATTTCAGCCATTAACATACATTGTTTATTGTTTCTGTACTCACATACCTCCCAACATTTCAAATTACCAAAGATGGACAATTGTGTTTTAGGGGGTGTTGCTGGGGGTGTGGCTGGTGGGCGGGGCATTAACGAGAATTTCTTCTGTGTCCCTCCCCGGCATAAAGAAATGGGTAATGTCTCCGCCCTCCAGCTGGGTAGGACTTCCTCTACTATTTAAAAGTGTGATTCCGGTAGAGGCTTCAGTTTCTTTTGTCCTACCCAGCTGGAAGGACATTTTACCTTGCCTTCTCATGCTCCTTCTCCTCTCCTGGGCCGCTCAGTCTGTCCGTCGGGCAAGAGGTGCGGCGGCTCTACATGACCTGCCTGACACCAGTGCATCTTGCCCGGTATATATATTTTCCTCCTTCCTTGCCCTCTTCGATGGCGAGCAGGACGCGCAGACAGCCATTTCGCCGTTCCTGCACTTCCCAGCGCGGCATTACAGGCGGCGGAAATAGGAACCGGAAGTTCCCTTTTAACAACTTGCGTTCCATGAATGGAACGCACGCGACCGGAAGCCATACTAGGCTCATGGAAATGGCTGTGAAGCGCCCAGAGTCCCTTATTCCTGTCATGAAGGGTATATAAGGTAAGATTTTTTGTAGTTTTCTTGCTGGTAGTTTATTTAATATGTCTGCTACTAAAGTACAGAGAGAGAAGGATAAAGACAGAGAAAAAGACAAAGATAAAGATAAGGAGAAGGAGAAGGATAAAGAGAAGGATAAAGAGAAGGACAGAGAAAAAGAGAAGGAAAAATCTGAATTATCTAAAGAAGATAAGAATGTTTCCAAATCTAAGAGTTGTCTCAATTGCAATTCCAAATTAAGCTCTACTGACTCAGGAAAATTATGCCAAGAATGTATTAAGAATGCCGCTGGTTCAGATATGACATCACAATTTACCAATTTTTTGACCTGGATGAAGTCCTCAATGCAAGACACCTTTAGAACCATGCAAGAAGGAGAACCGGCCAGAAAACGTCAACGGATGGATCCTGGAGAAGGTACGTCCGCCATGAGAGAAGGAGAGATACGTGAATCCAGTATCTTTGATCCTGAGTCAGATTTCTCCTCTGAAGAGGAAGGTGAGGTCAGTGAGGACCAAGGTTCATTCAACATGGATAGAATTGATGGCTTGATTCGCCTTATCAGAAAATCATTGGGCCTGTCAGAGGCGCCACAAGACCTGAATGTTATGGACGCGGCTTTTTTAGGGAAGAAAAAGGATGTTCCTGTTTTTCCCTTACATCAGTCCATTACAAATTTGGTAAAGGAAGAATGGAAATTGGGGGATAGAAGATCTACTGTACCCAGAAGATTTTCAAGGTTGTATCCTTTTAAAGAAGAAGATACTAATCCTTGGATTTTACCTCCTAAGGTGGATGCTTCAATTGCACAACTGGCTAAACGCACTACACTACCGTTAGAGGACGGCACGTCTCTCAAAGATCCAATGGAAAGGAAGCTAGATGGAGTATTAAAACGTCAATTTTCGGTTTTGGGACATAACCTCAAAGCTGCTACAGCACTAGACTGCCTGACTCGTACCATGAGGATATGGCTAACGAATCTTGAAGATAAGATTGAGTCTAATATTTCCAGATCAAAGCTCCTGAAGGAAGTCGCAGTCATGAAAGAGGCTACAAATTTCTCTTGCGATGCTTCTACAGATATCATCCGCCTTACTGCTAGATCATCTGCACTGTCGGTTGCGGCCAGAAGAGCCTTATGGCTGAGATCCTGGAATGCAGACACATCTTCAAAAAGTAAGCTGGTCTCTCTTCCTTTTTTCGGGTTCCTCCTTGTTTGGTGAACACCTTGATGAGATTATCAAGAAAGCATCAGGGGGTAAGAGTTCCTTTTTACCCCAAGACAAGCGTCAAAGATTCTCCTCTCCCAAGCCTTCTGGTTCAAGAGGACGGAATTCTTCATTTCGTGACTCTACCAGGTTTCAGGGAAGAACTTACCGCAGGAAACAGGGATTTGACCAGAACTTTCGAGGAGGTTTCAGAAGAGACTTCTCCAAGAAATCTCAATCCAAGAAAGAACCACAATGAAGAGGCGCGGGCCCCGGCCATAGACTCAGTTGGGGGCAGACTGAGTTTTTTTCTGCCAATCTGGGATCAACTAGCAACTCCAGATCGCTGGGTTCGGCAGATTTTACAGCTGGGGTACCCGCTAGAATTTGTCAAGACCCCTGTTCGTCACAGATTTATTCAATCAAAACTCCCTTCCAAGCCAGACAAAGCCAGAACCTTGGTGAATTCTGTCAGAGACTTACTTCACAACAATGTGATAGAGCCAGTACCTTTGCATCAGCGGGGTTCTGGCATCTATTCAGTTCTGTTCTTGGTTCCCAAGGCTTCTGGAGGATGTCGGTCGATTCTAGACCTCAAGGAATTGAATCATTCAATCAAGGTTTCACATTTCAAAATGGAGTCAACAGCATCAATCATGAAGGCAATCTTTCCAGGAGTATTCATGTCTTCAATCGACCTCAAGGACGCATACCATCATGTTCCAGTGAGATTATCACACAGGAGGTTCCTGAGGTTCGCCGTGAAGGAAAAACATTATCAGTTCACAGCCCTACCTTTTGGACTGGCTTCAGCACCCAGAGTATTCTCCAAAGTTCTGGCAGTAGCCATCCAACCTCTGAGGAAACAAGGAATCCATGTCATCTCATACTTAGACGACATTCTGATCCTGGCAGAATCCCAGTCTCAAGCAATCCAGAACACCCAAAAGTGTCTACAGCATCTTCACCAATTGGGATGGTTGATAAAAGAAGAGAAGAGCCAGCTTGTCCCTTCCAGAAAGATCACCTTCCTGGGTATGAATTTGGATTCAAAGAAAAACCTGATAACCTTAACAGAGGACAGGATATCCAGAGTGCTCAAGAGGATAGCTCTCTTCAAGAAGGATCGGAGTCACACAGCTCAGGATTTCATGGAACTTCTAGGCAATCTTTCATCAACCAGTCAGGTAGTTCCATGGGCAAGATTACACATTCGCCCCATCCAGTGGAATTTCTTGAACTTCTGGGACAAAGATTCTGGGAATCCTTACCAGAAGATACCCCTCCTTGCAGCCACAAAGAAGGAGTTGGCATGGTGGTCAAGGAGAAACCTCAGGAAAGGAGCGTCCTTGAAGGAACAGGATGTAGAAAATCTGTTCACAGACGCCAGCCTTTCAGGCTGGGGAGGAAAGTGGAGATCAACGTTTCTTCAAGGAAAATGGAAGTCTTCAGAAAAACGTCTCCATATAAACATCCTAGAAATGAGGGCAGTCTGGAACTGTCTTCAGTTACTGAAATACAATCTAAGAGGAAAGAATGTCCTGGTGTATTCAGACAATCTGCCCACAGTATTTTACTTAAAAAATCAAGGAGGAACCAGAAGTCTCAGCCTTTACAAGGAAGCAAGAAGACTTCTTCTTTGGGCAGAAAGGAATCTGGAAAGCATCTCGGCATCACACGTGTCAGGAAATCGCAACCTAGTTGCAGATTACTTAAGCAGGGCAACGTTAGACCCAGGAGAGTGGTCCCTGAATCCAGCAGTTTTCAATCAAATCTGCCTCAGATGGGGTCAACCGGAGATAGACCTCATGGCTTCCAGGAAAAATACGAAATGCCAGAGGTATATTTCCAGGTGGAAGGAGAGGATGGCAGAAGGACAAGATGCGCTGAGAATCCCATGGACTTACAATCTGGCATATGTTTTCCCTCCAGTACCAATCCTGATGGATGTGGTCAGGAAGATCAGGAGAGATCAGGCAAATGTTATTCTAATTGCACCGGACTGGGCCAGAAGACCATGGTATTCCTTCCTGGTTGCCATGTCAGTTCAACCGCCTTGGCAACTTCCCTTGGTTCCCAACCTCTTAACTCAAGGTCCAATATCTCACCCACACATCAGTATGTTACGTCTGACGGCTTGGAGGCTGAGAGGCTCATGCTGAGGAGCAAGGGATTGTCAGACCCGGTTGCCAACACCATCATTGCCGGCCGGAAGAAATCCACTTCAACAGTTTATAACAGAGTCT
The DNA here is from genome assembly GCA_037306005.1 of Rhinophrynus dorsalis. Lineage (NCBI taxonomy): Eukaryota > Metazoa > Chordata > Amphibia > Anura > Rhinophrynidae > Rhinophrynus > Rhinophrynus dorsalis. Next base: position 27,450,803 of record CM074728.1, read on the forward strand.
GGTCTACCTTTTTATCCTGGTTCAAATCTCATTTTTCCCAGGATACTTGCATATCTATTCCTAAAATCTTGGATTTCCTGCAAGACGGATTTCAAGCGGGATTGCGACCAGCATCCATCAGGGTCCAAGTCTCTGCCTTATCAGCTATATTGGCTACTCAGTTAGCTGATCATGAACTCATTAAAGGATACCTGAGGGCAATATCAAAAATTAAGCCGACTATCCGGGACATTTTCCCTCCCTGGAATCTTAATCTGGTTCTGGAACAGCTATCTAAATCAAACTTATTTGAACCTTTGAATGATATTCCTCTGAAATATTTGTCTTTTAAAGTCCTTTTTCTTACAGCCATCACGTCTGCTCGCAGAATTAATGAATTACAGTCTCTTTCTTGCAACAGTCCTTATATGGTTTTTCATCAAGATAAGGTGGTCTTGAAACCCAAGCCATCCTTTAGAGGTAAAGTCATTTCGGATTTCCATTTAAATTGGGAGATTGTTCTACCATCTTTTTGTTCCAATCCTCAGAATACTAAGGAGCACCAGTTTCATAATCTGGATCTGGTAAGGGCTCTTTCGATCTATCTGGAAAGGACTCAAGAATTTAGGGATTCTGACTCTCTGTTCATATACTTCCAAGGGAGACTTAAAGGCAAGTCAGTCTCCAAAGCTTCTATATCAAGATGGATCATCTCTTGCATTCAGCTGGCCTACAAAGAAGCGGGTCAACAGGCTCCTAGAAGCCTAAAAGCACACTCCACTAGAGCTCTATCCACCTCCTGGGCCAGGAAAGCAGATGCCTCTCCATCTGAGATCTGCAAAGCAGCAACCTGGTCCTCATTATCTACTTTTACCAAACACTATCATCTGGACGTCCAATCCTCGGCAGATGCCAAGTTTGGAAGGAAGGTGTTAGAGGCAGTCATTCCTTCTTGATCGGGTAGGATCCCTTCTTGTTGTCATTATGATGCCTTGTTCCCTCCCTTGGATATGGGTACTGCTTTTTAAGACCCATTTCTTTATGCCGGGGAGGGACACAGAAGAAATGATAAATATTCGTAATACTCACTGTTATTTGTATTTCTTCTGTGTCCCTACACGGCATACCCTACCCATCTTGTTTTCACTATTTCTGTTTGTTTTATAGCTTGGTCAAAAGAGAACTGAAGCCTCTACCGGAATCACACTTTTAAATAGTAGAGGAAGTCCTACCCAGCTGGAGGGCGGAGACATTACCCATTTCTTTATGCCGTGTAGGGACACAGAAGAAATACAAATAACAGTGAGTATTACGAATATTTATCATTTTTAGGCTGTTTAGTGACCTATTGACACCTCCATGTGTTGCCTAATAAATGATTTGTCTTATGTCTTGTTATAAGACAAATCATTTAGCAGACTAATTAATAAACACAAATACAAACGTTTAAAGAAACAATAATGTAAGTTTTATTGCTGTGGAGCAATGTGATACACTTATATACACACCACACAATCTGATCTCCTAAAAAGAGGGACATTATGGTGGAAAAGAGGGACAGTGGGATTTGGGCCTAAAAGAGGGACTGTCCCTCCTAAAGAGGGATACTTGGGAGGTATGTAATCATGTTTGATCATTATGCTTACTAGTATATGCTTAGTTTAAAGGGATAGTAATGTTTCATAATAAACGCAGCTCTAATTAATCATCATAGTATTTGGACTTTGGAGAGTGTCATGTCAATTCTGTCAGAGTTGTTGTTCAAGAGTAATTCAATGACAAAGTATCCCCCACCCGCCCGTTTTACTGATGTAACACTGTTCAGCCAGAGCAGAAGGGAGGTGCCTAGTTAGATTGCAGAGAGGGACAATCTTCAATTAAGATAAGGGAAAAACCTGAAAAGCTTATTAAGGGGGGCAGGACTTTCATTGTTCTCATAGGAAGAAGATTGTCCCCTGCTGTTATCTGTCTGGTCTATGGACTGCATTCCACATCTGTGAGGAGATGGCTTACACTAGGTAAAAAGGGTAGGAGGGGAAAATTTGCTTGTGAATATCTCTCAAACCATAAAGGTTTGAGAGATAAGACTTATATCATTCTTCATGTTTTTTTAATGCCTACAGAATAAAATAAAGATAAAAGTACTACTATCCCTTTAAGTAACTATTTATACAGCTGAGTGTCCTGGCAGTCCCTACTGCTCATAACTGCATCGGGACAAACACAATTGGCCTTTTATATAATAGGATGAGAGGTGAGTGAATTACAGTTAAGATGTAAGGGTGTACAGGTTCGATGTGTGAATTTTTTCAGCACGGGTTAAGCAGTATAAATGACATTTTCCCAAGCCTAGCTTACATGGGGATTTTGTTGTGGTGAGATCAGAGAGGAGTGTCCTCCTATCATGCAATAGCTAATGGAAAAATAATTGTGTATATCCTATATTATAATTTGCTAAGGATGTTTGTCAGAAGCCGTAATGTGCAGTACAGACTGCCCGCGCCACGAATGATACGGAGTGGGGCGCTCCGAATTCAGACTGGAGTCCTCTCTGTGCACCTTCCTGGGACCAAGCAGCTCCAGGAAGGTGCGCAGGAGGACTACAGTCTGAATTCGGAGCGCCCCGCTCTGTATCATTTGCGGCGCAGGCTGACAGTACTGAGCATGACTGCTGCACCACCAGTGTTGGCCCGTGTACACGGACTTTCAGCTAGTATGTACATAAAACAAAATATAGGCCTGTTGGTAACAAATGCATTCCAGACCTGTTAGACTGGGGATTTCCCACAGGACAGGGGTAAGCAATGTTTTGCTCTCCAGATGTTTGAAATTAAAACTCCCATCATCACCGAATTACCAACAGCTGGGTGTGACTGATCGGAGCTGTAGTCCCCAACAGATGGAGACCCAGATGTTTCGTTCTGCACTAGGCAGGGTATGCACGTGCCTAGGTCAGTTTTTCTCAACATTAGTCTTTGGGGCACACCAGCAGGTCAGCTATTCATGATATCCTTGCTTAATTGGTGCTATTTTGCAAACCTGTCCTGTTTACAGAGCTGGATTTCCCAATAGGCAGACTAGGCACCTGCCTAGAGCTCCAAATTTTGAGAGGCGCTTCAGTTCTGCTGGCCACACCCACATTCTGAATTGTGGGTGGGGACAGAGCAATCTGTGTCCATGCGGTAGCTTATACACCCCTTTACAGGCTATTATTTAACCCCTTGGATGCTGGTGAGATCTGCAGCACATTGCGGAGCAATGTGTTGGTGATCTCACTAGCAACCAAGAGAAGAAACCTCTAGTATCCAATGGATTAAGCTACTTTTGTCAACCCCTATTTAGAATTGTAATCTTTTGAGTGACAGAAAGATATCCAGTGCAGTGCATTGCAATGCATTGGATACTCTGACACTCAAATGGTTAAACCATAGTGTGCAGCCCTTTGTTGGGGGGGACTCAAAGGCCACAAGTGTGGATGGGTCTGGATGCTTGTCACCTGTGTAAGGTCAGAGGAGAACTTTACAGGAAGCGTATTCCCATTGCAGAGGTCACATGAGGACATTGTACCTGCCTTCGTTTCTGTGTCAGCCGCAACTGTCACAGAGAAGTTCCATCCCAGGAGTAATTCAGCCTTACCTCATCGGTTTCTCTTGGGGATTTTTTTTAACTCTTTGTCAGTTTTAAAGTTTTAGTTGTGTATGTGGAGTGGAGATGGGGGTACAGAATCAAAAAGGTGAATAGAAGGACCCGTGAGTTCCTTTTGTAGACAAGGGATCTTGGGCCGTATTCGGTTAGCTAAGAGTAAGCAATTCTGAAGCAAGCCAACTGCATTAGGAGAGAGAAATGACACTTTCCCTTGATTTTTACATGGGAATTCTTTAGTCCTTGAATGCTAGTGAGGTCTCCCCAGTTTTATTTATCCGCTATGGTGCAGTTGGTTTGTCCCAGACTTGCTTCTCTTTGACTTTGTGAATATGACCTTTTATTCCTGAGATGTCCGAACACACACAGTTTTAGTTCCATCCCATTGCTTTAGTTCAAGTGCGGGTGAGGGAAGCTGCAGTCCAAAAGCTCCTGGAAGGCCGCTCCCACCTGTTTAACGCTTTGAGCGCCAGAGAAGTATCCAGTGCCTTGCAATGCAATGTGCTAGATGTGCCCCTGGAACACCAAGGGTTAAACCTTTTATGTTTTAGTGGGTGCAGTGTAGTGTATTACAAAGTAATGGTTTGCACATTCTTTTATAAGAGGATGTTGAGAAACCTTAGAAAAATATCTAGAGACTAGTTAAAGAGCCCGCACAGTGCCACTGCCACAGCCGGTCGCGGGGCAGTCATGCGCAGTAGAGACTTCCCGTGCAGCGGCCACACGGGCAATCTCTACTGTGCATGACTGCAGCACGCGCAGCAGTTTCTACTGCGCATGACTGCGTCGTTACACACGTTTTAGCAAATTATTATATACGAGGAGGATGAATCAAATGTTGGTCTATGTCAGAATGATCATATATTATCAGCTAATGTCCATATGGGTTGCCCTTTTATTGGATGTTTAGATACACATAACAAGTGTCCAGTTCAGCAGTGTGAATTATCAGTGCTGTAGTCCATAGACGGTCTTGCAGCTCACCTCTGTTTTAACTGCACTCAACACATGAACTCAGTTGTGTTGCAGTGTACATGGTGCATTCATGCCTGGTGAAAATGCCAGTGTATACAGTAGGAAAAAATGGATGGACTAGATGGACCGAATGGTTATCTGCCATCAAACTAGGTTTCTAAAAGCAGCAATGCTGTCTAACATTCTCCTTATCTTTACAAGTGTTAACAAGCCCTTAAAGGGATAGTAATACTTAATATGTAAAAAAATATATGTTTTAGGGTGTATCCCCCTGAGTAAAACAAGGGTACTCCCACTGCTGAGGGATATTTTATTAAAAAATTATAACCGCTCAGACTTGAATTTTTAGGTGCAATATCACAGTGGCCTGAACATTTACAGTGGCGCTGTTGCTACACCACCCTATGGACTACTCTGGTCTGTAGACCATAAATCTCCATAGGATGATGTAGCAACAGCGCCACTGTAAATTTTCTGGCCACTGTGATATTGCAACTAAAAAATTCAAGTTTGAGCGGTTATAATTTTTTAATAAAATATCTCTCAGCAATGGGAGTCCCCTTGTTTTACTCAGGGGGATAAACCCTACAACAAATTTGTTTTTACATTTTAAGTATTACTATACCTTTAATTTTACTATGACAGCTGTTAGTACCAGCCCCCCACTCCAGAAATGGAAACCATAGATGTCATCAGCCCTCAGAATTCCTAGCGCAGACACACACACCTGTATTTCTATTTCCTCTAAACACTGGCATTTCTTATACATGATTTGCATAGTGTCAAAAGCAGCCTTTTGTCATTTCCTGCTATTGGCGTGGGCTTCTTAGAACACTCTTTATGACCAAAGGTATATTTTTGTATCTTGCTATGAAAAATACAAGTTTAACCCCTGGATTGTAGGGACGTCTCCATAGAATTGCTATGCAGTGAGACTGTGACATATCTAACATTAGGGACTAAAAGGTGCAATTTGATGTGATTGGTTTTAATATAGTTTGCATTGTGTTACAGATCAAAGTAACTCTAAACAAATCAAATATAAACATTGTTTTGCAATAGTACAGACCATTAAAATGAGGCTAACAAATCTTAAACCGTTCTACTTGGTGGGGATCCTGACACCTTATATCCAACTGATTCACAAACCTAATGCAGGGATAAGCAACCTTTTGGTTGGCAACTCCCACCATCCCCAACTAGCCAGCAGCTGGTTGAATATGATGGGTCTTGTTTTCCCTTACACCTGGAGGTCCACAGGTTGAACACTCCTGGTTTTGTGAATGGCCAGTCATGTGTGTTAAAGGAATAGTAATACTTAAATGTAAAAAAAAAAATATATTGAAGTGTTTATCCCCCTAAGTAAAACAATGGTACTCTCACTGCTGAAATGTGTTTTATTCAAAAGTTATTACAGCTCAAAGTTGAATTTTTAGGTGCAATATCACAGTGGCCTGAAATTGTAGAGTGGAGCTGTTGCTACACCATCCTATGGAGATTTATGGTCCCGGGACCAGAGCTGTCCATAGGATGGTGTAGCAACAGCGCCACTGTACAATTTCAGGCCACTGTGATATTGCACCTGCAAAAATTCAACTTTGAGCTGTAATAACTTTTGAATAAAATACATTTCAGCAGTGGGAGTACCCTTGTTTTACTCAGGGGAATAAACCCTACAACATATTTTTTTTTACATTTTAAGTATTACTATCCCTTTACTGTAAATGCATGTGAGCGTGGACATTTTCACATTGTGATTGTATGTGTCCGAGTCCCCCAGCTGTTAGTGGACTGCATTTTCCATCACCCGAGCTTGTTGTCTTCTGGGAACTGTAGCCCAGCAACATATGGATGTCTCGGACAGCTTGGTCAGTTGACTATAAACCTCCACAGAATGCTGTAGAGATAGGAGTTTGAGCTTCAATAAAAAAAATTTCAGCAGGATAAAACCTGGAAAAATAAATATATAATTTTTTTTTTTTCTACTTACTTGCAGGGTCAAATATTTGCAAACCCACACTGGACCAGCGTGGCAGATTATGGTCCATATTCTAATCTTGCTGAGGAGGTCTATCTATCTATCTATCTATCTATCTATCTATCTATCTATCTATCTATCTAATATATATTCATACTTGGCATTTAAAGCTCCTCAAAGGTTCCTTATAACATGTGAACTGTGTCCTTCAGAACTATCCAGCTCTGTGGTCTGTCCTTTAGTGGTCCTAAAATGCTACTGTTAAGCTCTCAGTCTCAGATTCAGATGTTATGATGGATGAAACACCGGTAGGAATCTACATCAAGTTTCCATGTGTGGTGCTCTCTTCCAAGCAACTCTGATGCTGTTGGCAGAGTTAAGCGGGTAGCTATGGGGGAGGGTTCACACAGGTGGAGTGAGAGGGGTCTGGATCAGATATATCTGTGAGTTTAAAGGAGAAATAACACCTCATAATAATAACCCTCCACTTATAATGGCAAAAAATTCTATTGGCTCCTATTGATTTTGCCCCTGTGCCTTGGTTCAAAAGACCCAATATGTTGTGAAAGTTATGAGCAGGCATGTGTACACATAGACACCAAAGGGGGCTTGAGCACCTGCCGTTTTTGTCCAAAGTGCCCTTGTGCCCTTTTAACAAAAAAAAAATAATTAATCAGTCCGTAAGGTCCCTTTAACATGCTGGCCGGGTCCTTTTTACGTGCCGCTGGGTCTTCTCCTCTTGCGTGTCGGATCCTCTCCGTTTACACCATGCGCGCCGCGGAGGTGCTGCCATTGGATGTGACAGGGCTGGTGAGAGGAGAAAGATGAGAGGAGCCTCTGCCCCCCAAAATGTCTGTGCACATCCCTGGTTTTGAGCATGGAGGTAAAAATGACAGTTGCTTTCAAGACCACAGAAAAACTCTTCCAACTACACATGGAAACCGTAATCTTTTAAAGATGAGGGTGTGCAGTGTACAGCGAAGGGTAAGCTCGTGTGGCCTTCAAGCTTCAATTTGAGAAACTGCCAGCAACGGTCATATCTGCCTTCATTGACATAACATCCAGAACTGAATGAATGTTTATTTATATAGCACCACAAGTGTACGCAGCTCGTTACAAATTAAGGGTTTACAAGTGGTTTGCAAAGTGAAACACTGGAAGTAAGGTCCCTGCCTGCAATCTCACAATCTAAAGTGGTAATGGAAGACATACAAAGTAATTACGGGTCAAGTGCAGAATACAGTGCTAGAGTTCTGGTCAGGAAAGCAGATGCATAAATAAATTAAGTATATTATTAGAGCCTTAGATGTACAAATTCAGTGCCTTCTAGCTTGTTTAAGCCTTGTTGAGAAGGTATAATTTTAAAGGGATAGTAATGTCCCTCAAAAATATTTTGCATTTTGTAGGGATTAAAAAGTTTAGTTGAAAGCAAAAAAAAAGTATCTCTCAAACCGTTATGGTTTGAGAGATATCTGCATTCAAAAATTGATGTTTCCTGCTGTCAGCTGTAAAGCTGTCAGCAGGAGATCTGTGTCGGCCGACATGGAGGCTCTTCAGCAGAGCTGCAATCGAGTTTTCATTGGAATGGTCTACAACATGTGGCTGGTTTGCAAGCACACGTTGTAGACCATTCCAATGAGTAATTCTTTTTAAAAAACGCAATTGCGGCTCTGCTGAAGAGCCTCTGTGTCGGCAAAACAATATGCATTACTTAAAACGCTACACACACAAGCTTTTTCGATGTCACACCCTTTCTCACATCCTCACACTTGAGCTCACTGATGGATAGTCGTGTAACACATTGTTTTGCACACCTTTTTGTCTTGTAGATGAATGGGCTAAGCTTTGGAAATTCAACAAGCCATTCATTAAAAACGTTGCCTGCTTTCTGGATTCGCCTGGATGTCAGGGGAAAATAGTCCTACACACACAATCCATTTTTTTATTTTTTAACCCTTTTATTGCCAGACATGTATCCAGTGCTTTGGGTTGCATTGTGGCGGATAACACACATAATGGCTACTCCTGTTTAGGTTGTCTTCTGTAGTGTCTGTTTTCATAACGCACTTCCTTTATAAAACATTCTGTTTATTTACTGGTACAGACAACTGCACGGGACTTTTTTAACACTTTATTTTGTATTGTTATCTACACGTGCAAAGCTGTTCCAGTATTGCTAGTATGTAATAAAAATGTTGCGTATTAAAATCAAATATACATTTGGCAACAAGTTAAAAACCCAAAGCAAGTAGTCTGTTAACACAAATCTCCTACAGGTGAACAAACATTACCTAACCAGGTGAGAGAGTGTATAGACCAAGTCAAATAAGAGAAACCTCTTTCTGTTTGTATATTTATCTAAAACTTACTGATATGTATTGAAAGCTTGCATTCTACAGCCACTCATTTAGCCAATAGAGGTATAATTTTTTCTCTAGCGGTCTCCAGTAAAAAGTTAACTCCTTGAGGACCAGAGGAATCAATATGCTGCACACCCCTCTTGTTCTCAAGGTTTTAAGAGCCATGGTGTTATACTCCACAATGACCAGATTCTGATGTAATCAGAAGAGTATACCTGGGTTCTTCGTACACGTTTCTTTGTCAGAACATTCGTCATTAAGACAGTCTATTGTTGCACTTGGCTCTTGCTGCAAGTCAGCTGTTTAATTAGTCACAGTGACCTCTGGATGGGGGCAGGAGCAGACAGACAGGAGAGAGCGCACAGATGGTGTCAGACAGATATGATTGACTTATGTCCTGTGTAGCCTCTAGAGGCAGGTTGTTGTGATATGAATCGTGTGTCTGTGTATGTCCTACTCTCTGACTCTATAGGCTGCAATGCATCGCAACTTGCAGCCTCATCCTTGCTACAATGCAAAAAGCTTATTTTATTAAAGGAACACTAACCAATCTGGACAACAAAATCCTAATGGCCGCTATGAAACAAGTATGGATTTGCTTTCCAAAAATCTTTAATTAGTACTAGATGTTATATCTATGGAGGCAGACATGTTTCTTTTTGCAAGGCTCCTGGACTCTACTCTTGCCACCAAAGGATGCCTCCAGTGGGAGGAGTTTGGCTTGTAAGAGTCCTGCAACAAAGAAACGTGCCTGCCTCCACGGGAATGATATAAAATACTAATTATATATTCATTTTGGAGAACCACACAAAATTGATTCATAGTGGCCATTAATTAAGGTGAGAGTTTATTAATAGAATACCTGGGAACCTTCTTGTGTCAAGTCTCTGGAAGTCCACTAAGGTCTGGCGGAGAAGTGTCCAAATGCCGAGCGTCATGTCATAAAGTGGGCAGGGCTTGTTGGGGTGGGTGGAATTGGGAGGAGGAGAGGTGGGGTTTGCCCTTAAAGTGAACAAGGAGTGGAAAAAACAAGGCAGAGGATGACTAAAATCCACAGTGAAGTGGGTGAAGTTGCAAGGAAATTTGCTGATCTCTGAGCATTGAACTCTTTTCCAAGACCCATAAGTCTTCATCTGTTCTAGATCAGTGGTTCCCAACTCTGGCCTTCATGGAACACCAACAGGTCATGCTTTAACCCTTTGAGCTTTTCATTACCCACCTATGATTAAGCAGGGACAACCTGAAAACATGAACTCTTGGGGGTAGATGCACTAAGGCGTGATAAAGAGGTGATAAAGTGGAGATGCAAAATAGAAAAGAAACAAAGGAAGGAAGCTCTTATAGGGTTAAATCTTCTTTAAACTCCTCAAATAATAGTAGAGTATAGGTATTCAACTCACATTTAGGTTTGATCACAGAATAAACCTGTGGCACTTGGGCAAGTGGGGGATATTACACTGCCCTCCACGCAGATATACTCTATCAAACCAGGCAGCTCCCCGGACAATCACCTTCAAAACAAGAAGGGAAAGAACCAGAAGACAAGCGACAAACAGATGGGGGCGCTGTTATAAATCTGGACAAATAGTGTAAAATGTTAACATTTCTTTTACTCACAATTAGTAGTCTACCGGTTGAACTGTTGGAAACCAGTATATCGCTGCAGGGGATTTATACCCACCTCTGTACAGGCAACTCCAGTGACAGCTTGCTGTGTGATCCCATATAGCCAAATAGCATTCAACGAAGAAGCGAATAGTTAAATAGGATCAATAATATATTTATTAAAATACACAAATCACCAATGTGTTTCTGGATCAAGCGATCCTTTCATCAGGGTGTCAGACTCTATAGTCTAGACCAGTGATTCTCGGCTCCAGTCCTCGGGGCACACCAACAGGTCATGTTTTCAAGATATCCCTAATTAATCACAGGTGAATCAATCACAATGACTGAGCCACTAATTACTCACCTGTGATTGAGCAGGAACAACCTGAAAACCTGTACTGTTGGTGTGCCCCGAGGACCAACGTTGAGAAACACTGGTCTAGACTCTAAGTGAAGATGACTTCTCCAGTGATATGACTTCTTCAATTCGTATGTTTTTCTGTGGTATCAATGTACTAAGATTTCTTCAACTTTGGAGATCTTGGTTCATTGGCTCCATAGAATAACATAGGAACGGTAGAAGTGATATCACTGGAGAAGTCATCTCTGCTTTATCACACCTTAGTGCATAACTCACCTGGTATTCCTTGTGAACTGACATTGGGAAGGACTTTTGTATATACGTAGCTAGCAATTACATTAGCAGTCCATGGGCCATATGTGTAATCGCAAATGGAGATATACATTCATAAAGCAATTGCACTTTGGGAACAAATAAAAGTTACAGAAAGTCCTATTGATTGAAATTGGTTTTATAATCCCTTGAATGGCAAATAGATCTCCAATACATTTCTCCCCCCCCCCCCATGGTGCAATTGGTTTGCCCCGGTATTGCTCTTTTATACACAAGCCCCTATATGTACTTTATACTTCATTTTTACTGCACCTAAATAATTGTGGGTAACAGGTTATCTTTAACCATTTAAGGACCAATGTGTTGCACTCTCCTTTGATCCTTAAAGTGATAGTAATACATCACATTGTAGACTGTTCAAATGAAGTATTTCTTTCTAACTAGTGCGATTTGGGCTCTGCTGAAGAGCCACAGGATGGTCTGTGGATTGGAATCGATATCTAGCCAATGAGAGTGCTGCAGCTTACAGACAGACCAGCGTGGAGGTGGATCTCTCCTGTATTCTCGTTGGCACACGTGGTGCCGATCAGAATGAGGAGAAGACGTCATGGAGAAAAAGTAAGCTGTCAAACTCCATTTCTATAGATTTTTTTTTCTTTAAAACAACAGAGCATTGTTAGAGTAGGTAAAAGAAAGATTTTAAGGCAAACTTGTAGTAAGGTGATACATCCCCTTTAATACTAGAAAGTTCTCACAATATATTGCTTTGTAGTGACTTTGAGACTTTGCCAAAGGGTAAAGGTTAAAATCTGTATTTAATGCAGTGGAAATTTTAATTTGGATTCTGTGGCAAGGACAGGCAAACTGTGGGGCTTGGCAGTCTAGATGGGTCCCAAAAGACTACATAGTAACATAGTTGACGAGGATGAAAAAAGACATGCGTCCATCAAGTCCAGCCCATGCCATGTTGATCCAGAGGAAGGCAAAAAAAACAATAAGCACCAAATGGGTAAAAAAAATCCAAATGGCAGTCAGATAGTTCCCTGGATCAACAACCTATCTGTATTTAAAGGGTTAGTAATGTATTTATTAAAGGGACACTAATGTCTCATAAAAAATTCTTCTTGTTTTGTACATGGAAAAAAAATCCCATCTCTCAAACCGCTATGGTTTGAGAGATATTCGCACTGAAAATTCCCACTTCCTTCCCCTTCTCCTGGCGTCAACACTGTGCTGACAGCAGGAGAACCCTGTCCAGGACCAGCTGGCGGCTCTGCAGCAGAGCTGAAGTTGCATTATAGGAAAAGAATTACTTCATTGGAAAGATCTACAAAGTGTGCCTGGTTTGCAATTACGTAACTCTTTTTAACCCCTGGAGTGCCAGCTACTTACAGCATACAAGCTTGGACAGCTGTAGCTGCTGTGCCAAGCTCATACGCTGCACAGCTTAAGTGCAGCCACTGCATAAGCCGGTATAACCCACATGCAGTGGCCGCATTAAAAAAAAAAAAAAAAAAAAAAAAAAATTGTCTAGCACTTGGTGTGTGTGTGGGGGGGCCATAAGGATCATTCCTCATGCCCCCCCCCCCAGTTATTGATCTCCCAGCTGATCTTGCTTGGAGATCAATATGCATGAAGTAGAAGCAGAGGTTCTCCTTTCCCCGCTCTCCTACCCAAACTTCCGGGTAGGAGTGGGCGGGACTGGGGGAAGCCTCCCAGCGTCATCAGTGACATGATCAGTGATGACATTAGGAAAGTTTTCCCGGCCCCATTCACTTTTACTCTCCTGCAGTCGCCAGATTGATCTCCCAGCACAATCGGTTGGGAGATCAATAACTGGGGGGACATCAGAAGGGGGCCTGATGTCCCCCCATGAGGTCTGAATTTATAAATACATAATAATAAAAAAGAAATTGCCAAAATTAGCTCTATGAGTGCTGCAAAGGCTTCCAGCGCATTTCTTTGCAATGCGCTGGAGACCCCTGTGGCATTCACAGGGTTACTAATGTTGGGGAGCATTTTTCTTTACCTAAGACCTCATTGGGGGGCTCAGGATGCCCCCCCAATGAGGTCTATAATAGGTTTTTTTTATTATTATTTTTAACCCTGTGTATGCCACGGGGGGGGGGGTCCAATGCAGACCACCCCTCCTGGACTTTTTTTTACTATTACTTTACAATCAAAGCTCAGGGCCTCCCCAACAAGCTATGAATAAAGAATAATAATTTAAAAAAAAAAAAAAAAGTTAAGCCTTTGTGTGCCCCAGTGCTTTGCAATGCATTGGACACCCTGTGGCAGACAAAGGATTATTATTATTTTTTGTTTTCATTCTTACTTTATTTAGACCTCATTGGGGAGGTATCAGGGGTCCTGATGCCCCCCAACAAGGTGTAAAAAAAAATGCGTTGGAAACCCCTGTGGCACACACATTTATTTATTTTTTGGTATGCCCTAGGTAAGAATAAAAAATAACATGAAAAACATAAACCCTCTGTGTGCCACGGGACGTCCAATGCATTGCTTTGCAATGCATTGGACGCCCCTGTGGTATGCACACAAAATGCTTCCAGTCCGCCCACATGTACCCTACTCACCAGCCTAGTTCCACAGTCCATTGGCAGTCCCATTCCCCCAATCTGACCCCCCAGCCTGATTCCACTGTCTACTGGTAGACTAAAGTGCCAGTATGCACTGGATTCAGGCTGGGAATCCGTGTGTGTGGGAGACTTACAGTTCAGATCCCCCATATGTACTATCTTACCTCCACCTCCATACTTGCTCACTGCCCACTGGTAGATATACCCACATACACTCCCTGACCCCCTCCTCCCTCTTACCTGGTTTCACTGGCAGTCACAATTCCTCATTAAACTGACTGACCACTGATAGCCATAGAATCACACATACACTGTTTGCTTCCCCATCCTTGTTCCAATGGTAGCCATGCTCCTGGCACCCAGTATGGTATGTCAACCCACAGCAGTTGGGTACCATTTTTTGTAGGTTGGCAGGAGGTCCTCCTAGGAAATACCGTGGTATTCAACCATTTTCGTATCTCTGAAGTGACTGACTGTAAAAAAAAAAAAAAAAAAAAAAAAAAGAAATGTTTTTTTTTTTCTGTAGCACCACATTCTGGAAATAGTTGTATACACTAACTTAGGGGTAGAAAGGCAAGTGACCCCTCATTAGATCCGGCAGGTAATCGTCTTTCCAAAATGGTATGGTTCGTGTACCCTTTCTTCACTTCTGAAGGTGTTATAGCCATTTTTGTACAGGCAAGTCAGGTTTGAGAAAATGTTAGAAAAATCAGAGGTTGTAGTAGGTGTTGTTTTGCACTTCTAGGTAGGTCAGCTCATACCAATGGAGTTTCATTTTTCTCCTAAGAGCACTAACTAATGAATACAGTTGGAAATGCCATGGTTTTCACAGATTTCAGTACATGTGAAGGGGCAGAAATATAAGAAAATGCCTTTTTTTTTTTATTAGCGCCACCTTCTGGAGGCATTTGTGAACACAAGGCTTGGGGTAAGAATGCAAGAGACCCCTCATTAGATGCGGCAGGTTATCTTCTTTCCAAAATTGTATGATTTCTCTGCCTTTCCTGCATATCTATAATGGTTATGACACTTTTGACGCAGGCAGATAATTTCAAAAGCAAAAGTGTCAGGTTTAGGTAAGTGTTCTTAGCACCCCCATATTGTATGTTATCCCACACAAAGAGGGTACCATTTTTCTCATTTTGGTAGCAGGTACTGAATACAGTAGGAAGTGTTATGGTTTTCAAAGATTTTAGTATCTTTGAAGTGGTGGAAATGAAAAAAAAACATGTATTTATTTCTATAGTGCCAACTTTTGGAAATAATTATGCACTTCAACCTGGGGGTAGAAAGGCAAGTGACCCCTCATTTGATGCGGGTGAATGTCTACTTTCCAAAATGGTATACATTTTATACCTTTCCTTCATGTCTCTAAAAGTTATGAACATTTTAGTACAAGCAGCCATTTCCAAAGAAGAAAACAGATAGGTGTTGTTATGTGCTTCTGGCACCCCTACGGTATGTAAGCTTATACCAATGGGGTGCCATTTTTCTCCTAAGTGCACTAGATAATGAATACAGTTGGAAATGCCATGGTTTTCACAGATTTCAGTTCATTTGAAGGGGCAGAAATGTAAGAAAATGCCTTTTTTTTCATTAGCGCCACCTTCTGGAGGCATTTGTACACACCAGGCTTGGGATAAGAAGGCAAGTCATCCCTCAATAGATGCAGCGGGTTGTCTTCTTTTTGAAATGGTATGGTTTGTGTACCTTTCTTCACTTCTCTAGTTGTTATAACCATTTTTGTATAGACAAGTAATGTTTGAGAAAATGTTTGAAAAATTGAAGTTGTAGTACGTGTCATTTTGCACTTCTAGTGCCCCCTAAGGTAGGTCAGCTTATACCAATGGGGTGTAATTTTTCTCCTAAGAGCACTAGCTAATGAATACAGTTGGAAATGCCATGGTTTTCACATATTTCAGTACATTTAAAGGGGCAGAAAATGCTTTTTTTTTTTCATTAGCACCACCTTCTGGAGGCATTTGTACACACCAGGCTTGGGGTAAGAAGGCAAGTCATCTAATTAGATGCAGCAGATTGTTTTCTTTCCAGAAATATATAGTTTTATATAGTTATTCCACTGTTTTAGGGTAGATTTACCAAAAGAACACTAGAATGTGCATATTAGCTCATAAAGTTGAAAATGTCATTTTGCGCTGCTGGTGATTAGGGCTGTATGCTAGCCATGGACGTAGGTAAAACTATACAGATTTGCTATTTTTTTTTACTCAGGGGACTTGGGGCTTTTTCAAATAACTGAAACTTTTTCAATCAAGGTAAATATTTTGGATACATAGTATGTGATTTTAGCAAAATGAGTAAATTTTCACCTTTTTTGTCATTATGACATCATAGCTTTTTGCATGATGCAAAATTCTCTTCATGTAAGGTACCACAAGAAAGCTCAATTTGATCTGAAAAAAACAATATCTAGTTTTCCATATGTAACTAGAAATTCCCAGAGGTAATCAAGCCTAAACAGAAGGATAGCAAAAATGCTGAAAATGTGTCTTGCCTGCAGGGTACAGGAAATGGCCCAAACCTCTGGCACTGAAGGGGTTAAATAACACAATTTTGTCTTTGCTGAAGAGGCTTCTTGAGTCAGCCGACTCGAATCTCCTGCTGCAGCTTTACAGCTGACATCAGGAGAAGGGGAAGGAGGGAGGGGGAACTTTCAGTGTGAATATCTCTCAAACCATAGTGGTTTGAGAGATGGGATTTGCTGTAAATATTTTTTTTTCATCTACAAAACAAGACAACTTTTTTTATGGGACATTACTGTCCATTGAAACAAAACGAAATATTGTAGCTATTACAAAAATAAACTAAATGATCCATGTCCCATCTCTCAAACCTTTATGGTTTGAGAGATATGTTTTAAAGTTACTCTTTCCCTCCCTTTGCACTGATGTCAGCTGTAAAGCTGACCAGGAGATTTGCGTTGGCTGACTCGAGGCGGCTCTTCAGCAGAACCAAAATACAGCAATCGAAAAAGAAATACTTGATTGGAACAGGCTACAAAGTGTGCCTGGTTTGCAAGCACACTTTGTAGATCGTTCCAATGAAGTATTTCTTTTTGGATTTCGGCATTTCGACTCTGTTGAAGAGCCGCCTGCTGGTCCCTGGTCCAGGATCTCCTATTGTCAGCTTAAAGGTGACGTTAATGCAAGGGGAGGGAGAGGGTAACTTTAAAACATTCTCTCTCTCAAACCATATAGGTTTGAGAAATGGGACTCGGATCATTTAGTTTATTTTTGCAATAGATACAATATTTTGTTTTGTTTTAATAAAGACATTACTAACCCTTTAAGCCATCTGTTATAATTCCCAATATTGTTCTGTGCTAGATAGGTATCCATTACAATCTACAACTACCTGTAAAGTGGATCTATCACATATATAAAAGTAATGCTCATTAGTTAGAGCATTTAGCGAAAAAGTTAAACATGTTACTCATTTAAAAAAAAACAAAAAAAAACAAACGTTATCTGCGCAAAAATTCAAGTTTAAAAGGTGCTCAGCAGCCTACTTCCTGTCCCACTACCCAGCATCCTCCGATGATGGAGGCTGTCTGTCTCTAAGCTGGAGCAATCTCATTGGCTAGATATCGATCTCTGCCAATGAGATCGCTCCAGCTTAGAGAAAGAAAGCCTCCGTAATCGGAGGATACTGGGTAGTGGGATGGGAGCAGAGGCAGTGCTGCAAGCAGGAACTAGACTGCTGGGCACATTTTAGACTTTAATTTTTTTCTTAATTAGTAACATATTAAACTTTTTCGCTAAATGCTCTATCCAATGAGTATTACTTATCTATATGTGATACATCCACTTTAAATGCTTGTGAATGGAAAATGTATGTATATAACTACAGTGATAGCCTTTTTTTTTTTTTTTTTTTTTTTTTGTAAGAACAAATGAAGCTCTCGAGTTGAAAGCTTTTATCACCCCTACCTTATGGCACAGTTGGTTAGGCCCAGATGTTCCCCACTTTATATTATGTGTATAATCTATTTACAGCATTTAGTGAGCCTCCAGAGTTGCTAAAATATTAGTGAGCTGTTTATTCAGCAGGGCCGACAGACAATGACTCATTAATATAAGTGGATTTTGCAACAAGCACAGAAGCATTTATGCATTAAACAAACCATTGTTACTCATGAATCATTATGATACACTGACTAGTGTTTGGCACGGAGTGGTGCTTCTATACAGTTAAAATGCCTAAAGGTATTATTACACACCATTTTCTGTTAATACAGATAAGTTACTCCTTTATAATCCCTTTAATTCATAGGACGATATGTCTTTGAGTGCCAGATGGGTGTAAATATGGCACACCCATCTGGCACTCAAAGGGTTAACACATACTTTGGAGACTTCTATCATCCACGTGGTTTAGCATATACTCTAATTCGCTCCATCTTCTATATAAGCTCCATTAATGAACAATAAACCTCCACTTAGCTTATTCAGATCCGGAAATTGTAATCGCCACTAAGAATATTTTCGGCATGGATTAGTTCTATAAAATTAGTCTTTAATTAGTACTTATCAAAAGGTCAAAGTGCTTCTACATTGTTAGAAACTTGAAATATAATTTGTCAAGGGGTAGTTCACCAGAATAGGGAATATCTATATCAAATAGGTCAGGAAGAACCTACTTCTGCTATTGCTAAACATATCAAAATTAAACATGGGGGTGATCACTCTTGTTGTTTATTTCAAGGGATAGAAAGAGTGAAATTACCCCGGCGAGGTGGGGATCTGCAGAAGTGAATTGACAAATGCGAGGCACTGTGGATTTTTAAACTTAAGACTAGGGTCCCAGACGGGCTAAACTCCGAATGGGTCATTAGTCATATTTTATAGTGACTCGCTTTTTTGTTCTTTGTTTTGTGCGATGCGGAGTTTTTTGAGATATATATATATATATATATATATATATATATATATATATATATATATTTTTTTTTTTTTAACTTCACGTATGTAAAGTGTTACATGGGGCCATTTGATTGTTTATGATTGTTAAAAACAATCATTGTTTTTAACTTTGTATAAAACTGGCTTTGTAACTGTGGAACGTAAGTCTATGATTAAGCGCTATGTGTGAGCGCAAAACATGTTGGGCTGTTTGCTGTGAGTCTTTATGCCAGCATTTGTCCCACCTTTCGGCATTGTCGGTCCATGTGCGGTTTTAAAGAAAGTATAAAGCTTTTTTAGTTTTACACATTAATAAGAGTGGGATCTTCTCTTTCCGTTTTACGAGTGCCGCCACTACCTTCGATGTTTAATTAGTACTTGCCATCATCTCCATGATGACAGACACCATTTTCTGTTGTAGTTTTCTTAGGAAGCATTCAGTGCAAAAACAAAAAAAAACAACCCAACAAACAACCAGTGGGTGCTGCTCTAGTGTAAACTGTGCCCAACGCATTTCATGCCTAGATTTTATGACCGATAATGCAAACTATCCTACAGTTATTTACAAAGCATGTATTAAAATTAACAAGGCCTTGGGCATTAAGTACTGTCTGTTCTTTCTAGGAGGCTTTTCCTTTATTTATGGTAGCAAAAAAAGGTGCTGAATTAAATACAAAATCCGTGGAGGTGCTTGGTGGCAAACTTATATGTGCTTTCCAAATATAGTTTATCAGCGTGTCAAGTGATATATGTCCTGCAGCCTTTACTCCTCCAGGGATCCAACAACCCTTTTAATTACCAAAGATGCACATATACTGAATGTTGGAGTCTGCGTGACATACACTTCTTCCCAGTATCTGTAAACCTTAGTCTGAATTTTTGTGACTCACTGGCTTAGCAACCGTGGAGTGAGAGCGTGGTGAGGCCTGGTGAGAGGTTAGAGAAGAGATACAGAGCCAGGGATCAGGCGGGCGATAGGTGGCTCGGACTCACTGGGGAAAACTCAGATTGAGGTTTACACATATTGGGAAGATGGTGACTGGTTTACAGGAAAAGAAATATCTGGATAGACTAAAGGATCTGAACATGTACAGCTTGGAGGAGAGAAGAGAGAGGGGATATAATATAAGCATTCAAATACATGAAGGGATTCAACCAAGTGCAGAGGGAAGTAAATTTCAAAGGAGTAAAAATGTTATGATAAGAGGCCATAGTCTAAAACTAGAGGGACAGGTGTTTAGATGTAATGTAAGACAGTTTTGCTTCACTGAGAGGGTAGTCTCTAACTGGAATAGCCTACCAGCAGAAGTGGAAGATATGAGTTAGAAGTTAATACAGTGACAGAATTTAAAGAGACAGTAATGTCCCCAAGAATTTTTTACAGTTATGTAGAGTTTAAATTATTAATCAAATCGCTCCAAACCCTATCTCTGTAACCGCTATGGTTTTAGAGATATAGGGATTCAAAGTTCCCCCCTCCCTCCCCTTCTTCCTGATGTCAGCGTCTAGCTGACAGCAGGAGATGCTGGTCCGGGGACCAGCAGGAGGCTCTTCAGCAGAGCCGAAATTGTGGTACTTAACTCCTTCGCGTCCGATGACGTAGCCGGACAGTCACACTGGTCCGGCACGCACTTTTACTCATCGTGCTCTTGCAGGAGAGCGGTGAGTAATAACGGGGACTGTAGTTGATTGCTCTAAGACCGGAGCGATCTTTCAGTCCCTCCTTTGGCGGGCCGGCACACGTGATCAGTCACATGGGGCGGCACGTCGAACTTCCCTATCTGGTCCTTAAAGGACCACACACCCTGGGACCGCTGGTCCTTAAGGGGTTAAAAAGAATTAATTAATTGGAAAGATCTACAAAGTGTGCTTGCAAATCAGGCACACTTTTTAGACCTTTCCAATGAATGGATTATTTTTAAGTAACACGATTTCGGCTCTGCTGCAGAGCCTCCTTGAGTCGTACAACTCTATTCTCCTGCTGTCAGCTTTACAGCTGACATCAGGAGATGGGGAGGGAGGGAGAAACTTTGAATCCCTATATCTCTCAAACCATAGCGGTTTGAGAAATAGGGTCCACATAACTGTAAAACATTTTTTTGGGACATTACTGTCCCTTTAAGCATGAGATAGGCATAAGACTGTCCTGAACATGAGACAAGACAAAGGACCAAATTAGGTTTGAGGTTTTTACAGTAGGAAAATGGGCAGACTAGGGGCTGGATTCTATTGCAGGTGCTAATGTTATCTCTGCAATTATCTCCAGGTTTCCCCATAGACTTCAATACGAAAATGTTTGATAAAGTGGGTGTTAACATTTATATCCTGAAACAGAATCTAGCCCTAGATGGGCCGTCAAATTCTGTTTCTAAGTGTATGTCAGAGCCGACTACGACATTCAGTATATGTGCAAAAAAGTGGAGTTGTTCTTCACGCTGCAACAACAAATTGGTGAGATTCATCACTGTCATAGGAGCAAAATTATAGTCATATCCAACTGAAATGGTTCTTTCTGTCCAGAAGCCCAACTTGCACAAGTGTATGTGCAGGTATTTTGGTAGTGGAGTAGATCTATGTGTGTGTATATTAATGCATATAATCTACAGGGACTTTATTCATCAAGCTAAAGAGATTCACTTCTGGAGTAAAACTGTTATAAACCAGCTGCACATTGGGAGGAAAATAAAAATCCCCACTGATTTAAATGGGGCTTTTAACCCTTTTAATGCTAGAGCAGTCTCCAGCACATTGCTTCTCAATGCACTGGAGACCTCTTGAGCATGCAAGTAGTTAAAGGGATAGTAATATTTCACAATAAAAGCAGCTCTAATTAATCATCATAGTGTTTGGGCCTCGGAGAGTGTTATTTCAATTCTGTCAGAGTTGTAGTTCAAGAGTAATTGAATGATAAAGTATCTCCCTCCCACCCCTTTTACTGATGTAATACTGCTCACCTCAGAGCAGCACGACTGTCTGGATGGAATGCAGACAGGGACAGTCTTCGGTGAGCATAAGGAAAAACCTGAAAAACCTGTCGGGGGGGCAGGGTTTTCCTTATGCTCACAGTAAGAAGATTGTCCCTTGCTGTGATCTGTCTGGTCTGTGGACCAGATTCCACATCTGAGGGGAGGTGGCTTACACTAGGCGGGAGGGGGGATACTTAATCATTCAATTACTCTTGAACTACAATTCTGACAGTACTGAAATAACACTCTCCAAAGTCCTAATACTATGAAGATTAATTGGAGCTCCTTTTATTTTGAAACATTACTATCCCTTTAAATGCCTCATCTAACCCTATGAATACCAGAGTGCCACTGTGTTGGCTACTTCTCTGGCATTCAAAGGGTTTAACAAATGGGAATTTGCAGTTTTCAGTTTAGGCGTGTGGTTCTCCTGGTTGGCTCCAGAATTGCACCTCAGTAGATTGATAAATAAGGACCTATGTGATTTTTTTTTTTCTGTTGTAGGGTGCATGCCTGAATATCAAATCCTAGAACACGTCAAAACTTTATCGAACCCTTGCAATGCTTTGGAGACCTCTCAGGCATCCAAGGGGTTAAATAATGCTGTAGAAGTCTCCAGTTCATTGTGTAGGAATGCACTAGATATGTTTTTCATATCCACAAGGTTAAACCATTTTCTTTGTGTTGCATGGTATAGGTTAAGTATATTTTCTGTGGCAGGCAACTGTGGGTGGGATTGTGGGCGGGGTCATGTGAGGGGAGCGACCAAAGGCAGGGGTGCCATTGTTGCTTCTTATATAACATAATTTCACATGTGCTTTATTACCCCTGTAGGATGGAGCCAGAGACTTACTTGAGTTCGGATGAGTTAGAAGACGATGTGTTTTATCCAGATGACTTTGAGTTCCCAGTTCAGACATTGACCCCATCTGCTGTGTTCAACCAGAGCCCATCCTACACCTGTCTACTGGGACGATTTCAGCTTTTTCCTCTTTCTCACTGCTGTGGTCCAGGATGCAGGACCACGGACTATGAGGATAAGGCCACACAGACCCTAGGGCCATCCTCCCTCAGCCATGACATTATGTTACCGTGCGGGGTTTCAGAATCCCCCCAGAGACTTTTCTATGGTAAGGATTCTTCCATATAATTGCAACCGCTTGGATGCCAGATAGGTTACAATGCATTGCAAAACCATTTTAAAATGAAGGCAATAGATGCATGAAATAGCTGCTGAGCTGAGATGATAGGAATCAGTTTGCATTTCAACAGTCATTTGTGGTCCTTGCAGTTGGCAGCGATTCTTCCACTAATTTCCAGTTCAGCCACTAATTTCCAGCTCAGCATCTCCCCTTGAAATAGCAGCACTTGACCTGAGATGTGCTTAGTCTGTGGCCATAAATCCATCCGTAGAATACTTTATCACCAAATTTGGGAATACATGAGGATCTGCTCCAAAAAATCCAGTTCTCATTACTGGATCTCGAGGAACATAGGCTTTTTCTTCATCTTAGTGTGTCCCCTGGTAAACCCTATTCCACTCACTTTCTGCCTGTTCAGCCCACCTTAGGAGGTAAAACCTGCCTACTGTCCTCTCTAATCCCTCTCCTCTAGGCCTAAAAGCTAGAGAGATAACGGCCCATTGACTGGTGTGACAAAAATTGACACCCACAGAGATACACAGATATAATATCTCTGTACATATACATAAAATCCACAATGTAGTGTCTTTATTACTATGGCAATTTATAAGCGATAGTTGCTTTGCACTACAATAGAAACGGACTGCTGCTCCAGTTTTAGCATCAGGAAGCAGAGCTCATTTCTCCCTCTACTGGTCAGAACTCTGCATCTATTCTGTTTAAAGGGATAGTAATACTTCATTTTATCTTTATTTTATTTTGTAGACATTAAAAAAACATGAAGAACGATGTACGTCTTATCTCTCAAACCTTTATGGTTTGTGAGATATTCACAAGCAAAGTTTCCCCTCCCGCCCCTTTTTCCTAGTGTAAGCCATCTCTTCTCAGATGTGGAATGCAGTCCATAGACTGGACAGATAACAGCAGGGGACAACCTTCTTCCTCTGAGAACAATGAAAGCCCTGCCCCCCCTTGACAAGTTTTCCAGGTTTTTCCCTTATCTTAATTGAAGATTGTCCCTCTCTGCAGTCATTACTTTGTCATTGAATTACTCTTGAACTACAACTCTGACAGAATTGAGATAACACTCTCCAAGGTCCAAATACTAGGATGATTAATTAGAGCTGCTTTTATTATGAAACATTACTATCCCTTTAAGTCCCCCACCACCTCAGAGGATGACACACACACTCACACACTTATGGCAGAGATTGGAGCTATTTATCTAGCAGCCACAGCTGCTTTGATAAATATTCAGAATAAAAAGTGCTGTTATGAACGACACTCCTTCCAGAAGAGATTGTGATGAATGTGACCCATAATTTCTCCTCAGGACCCCCAGGCAGTATAGTTTGTAAGAATCTCCTCATCTGCAGTTACAATTGTACAACACTCCCATTTATCACTTGGGATTCCCTCGGAGTCCGGGTCAGTTTTTGTTCTGGGGGCCTTATGTTCAGAAGAAAATGGAATAATTCTGGGGCAAACCAACTGCACAGTAGAGGAGAAAGATATTCTCCCCTTGATGCAGTTGGTTCCCCTTAGACTCCCTCTGCTTTTCTTTCGAACATGTGGAGCCATTTGCACAAACACAAAAGCTGAGAAATGAACTGCATTATGGGGAACAAATAAGCATCCTGTTGGTTTAAACTGATACCGCTCTAGCAGTAGTGGGTTAAAAGCCCCATTTAAATCAATGGTAATTTTTATCTGTCCACTGTGGTGAACTTGGTTTGTTCAAGTACTTGAATTTCAAGGTCTTTTAATGTTTAGCCCTTTAACGACTAGAGTGGTTGCAACAAACTACAAAGCAATGCAACACACACAACCCTCTGGTCCTTAAAGAGTTATATATCTTGGCCCAGCCCATTAATTTCATTTGCATTGTTGTACTCTACTGCACCTTTATGAATGAGTTCTTCACACAATAATGGGCCTTATGTAAGCATTGATGTATTTAGGCCTAGCAAAGTAGGCATGGGCTTAGGGCAGCATTTTAGGTGGCTGTGTCCAGCTCAAATTCTTTATTATGTAGAAATGCATTTTTCCCATCTCTAGTGTTTAAGGTTAAACTCCACAGACCCCTCCGCTTACAATAAAGTATGACGATGCCACCACATGATGTAGGTATAGAGTGTGATGTTTCAGAATGGTTTGGCCGTGGAAGGGCTAAAATATTTATTTAGAAAATATTTAGGAGCTTTTGATTGCATACTTTGCCCAGATATATTAAAATCAATTAACCCTTCACATGCTTTAGTGTCTCATGTTAAATGGTTTGTGGAGGAGCCTGATAAAGTGAGGGAGCGGCATAGCTTGTAGGGAGAGGATGTTGTGGGGGGGGGAGCGCATGTACTTGGTTGGGCCCAGTGAAGCAGAAAACCTAAACAAATTACTGCCCATAAGTCCACAGTCAGAATTTGCTCTATTGTAAGTATCAGCCAAGGTGAGTTTAAATGTTCCTAACTAACATTAAAGTCCAGATATTATTTCATGCTTGCATGTATGTCATATTGGTAATAAGTGGCTCTCCAGCTGTAGTTTGACTGCAACCTAATTCATGCATGGAGATGTATTCCAACAACAGATGAAGAGCCACATGTTGCACAATAGTGTTTCACATATACTTATTATTTCACAAAAACAGCAGCTCCAATTAATCTTCATAGTATTTGAGGCATAGAGAGTGTTATTTCAGTACTGTCAGAGCTGTAGTTCAAGAATAATTGAATGATAAAGTATCCCCCCTCCTGCCCCTTTTACCTAGTGTAACACTGCTCAACTCAGATGTGGAATCTGGTCTTGAGACCAGACAGCTCACAGCAAGGGACAATCTTCTTACTGTGAACATAAGGAAAACCCTGACCCTCTTGACAGGTTTTTAATGGTTTTCCTTATGCTCACTGAAGATTGTTCCTCTCTGAGATCCATCTGGACAGTCTTGCTGCTCTGAGGTGAGCAGTGTTACATCAGTAAAATGGGCGGGAGGGGGATACTTTATCATTCAATTACTCTTGAACTACAACTCTGACAGTATTGAAATAACACTGGCCCAAATACTATGAAGATTAATTGGATCTGCTGTTTTTGTGAAACATTGCTATCCCTTTAAATAACACTCTCCATGGCCTAAATACTAGGAAGATTAATTGTAGCTGTTTTTATTATGAAACATTACTATCCCTTGAAAAATAAGGGACTGCACCAAATCTTCTCCAATTATTACTATCCCCCATATTGTAGATATTAGCAAAATAATTTAATAGCCCCCGGGTTCATCTCTCAAACCTTTATGGTTTGAGAGATAACCGAAGGCAGACTTTCACCCCTCCCTCTCCCTTCCCTGAAGTCAGCTTTGTACTGACTGCAGGGATATCCGGTCTGACTTTCATCGGGCGGCTCTGCAGCAAAGCCGCAATTGCGTTAGTGAAAACCAAGCACATGTAGAAGACCGTTTCAGTGAAATAATTATTTGTCACTAATGTGATCTCGGCTCAGCTGCAGAGCTGCAAGCATGTCGTACAACAGACTTCCCCTGCAGTCAGTATAACGCTGACTTCAGGGAAGGGGGAGGGAGGGGGGAACTTTGCCTTCGGTTATCTCTCAAACCATAAAGGTTTGAGAGATGAACCTGGGGGCTATTAAATTATTTTGCAAATATCTACAATATGGGGGATAGTAATAATAAAGTATTAGTATCCCTTTAAGCCAGATTACACATAATGGTATACAAAACCACAACAGGACCCTAATGCCTTTATGTTGTACCTTAACTGAAAAATTTGAAAGCCAAATGGCTAAAGAAACCATATGACGATCAAACAAAAGGAGGACTTACTAATCGAGGCACACAGAGGTCCTAAAGTACATAAAAATGCTTTATTAGATATAATAATATAGAAAACACACAATCTAAAACCAATTAAAAATTAATAAACAGGCGAGGTAATAAATGAATAGTATAATAGAAACACTGTGGCTAAACCCCCATGAAGATTAAAGGGATAGTAATACTTGAAAATAATTTTATTTTATATTGTAGCCCTTAAAAAATCATGAAGAATGATATAAGTCTTATCTCCCAAACCTTTATGGTTTGGGAGATATTTCCATGTAAAATATAGTAAAGTTTTCTTTTCCTCGCTGTTTCAGCCAAGTCTGCCATCTAGTGGACAGATTTGGAATTCGGTCCACCACGCAACCGGCAGCTCTTTAGCAGTGCCGAGATCATGATCTTTGAAAAGAACTACTTTATTGGAACTATCTACAAAGTGTGCCTGGCTTGAAAGCACGCTTTGTAGACCATTCCAATTAAGAAATTCTTTTTAAAGATGGTGATCACAGCACTTTTGGAGAGGCACATCCGGTCCCAGGACCGGATTCCAAATCTGAAGGGTGGAGCAATGATGTCACTCCAGGGGAAACTTTACTTCTGAATATCTCCCAAACCATAAAGGGCTACAATATAAAATTAACTTATTTTCAAGTATTACTATCCCTTTAATGTTGAAACAAAAATTCCAGAAGAGCAAACAACAAAAATATGTTCAGAATGTAAACATCAGTATATAGTATAACAAATACTCATCTGAATGGAATAAATCAAGTAGCAACATGGGGAAATGTCACAGCATAAACCTCGCCTGTACACCCAAACCCGACGTGTATTGCCACTGATGTGGCTTCGTCAGGGGTTGATCGTCATATGGTTTCTTTTGCCATTGGCTTTCAAATTTTTCAGTTTATGCAATGCTCTGGATTTTGAGTGCACCAGGATCATTTATATATATATATATTTTTAATTGCTGTATTATATCTAGCTAATGCAGCCTCGTTTTTCTATAAATCATCCATGTTGTGCCTTGACATTGCTCCGCACAGCATGGCTGGGGCCAGTTCACCAATAATGTGTAGCGTGGAACATTGATATGACACACACAAAAGCAGCAGAACACTCATTTGTTCCATCATGGATATCTAACCACTGGGAACCAGCTAAGTCTGACCAACACACACGCGCGTGCGCGCTCGCGCGTATACATTTTCACACACGTTTTCACACTGTTGGGCCAAAGTTGTAGTAAGATTAGTTGACAAAGACTAGTAAATAACCATGTGGACAAGTTCTGAGGCAAACGGACACAATGGTCCATATTTATAAAATGCAAACCGGAATTATTCTGGAATAAACCAACTGCACCATAAGGAACAAATAAAGTTTCTCAATTCCCCTACACTTCACTATAGCTTTTTAAAGGGATAGTAATGCTTAAAAATTACTTATCCCTATAATAACCGCTTACAAAGTTCTCCCCTGTCTGACATCAGCATTCTAACTGACAGATTTAGAATCCGGTCAATGAATTTGAAATCTTTCACTTAAAAGGTCTTCAATGTGTGCTTGCAAACCAAGCACACGTAGAAGACCTTTTAATTGAAGTATTTCTTTTTCATTAACTCGTTCTCGGCTCTGCTGCAGAGCCGCGGGCTGATCCCAGGAGAGGATTTCCCTGCTGTCAGCTAGAATGCTGACGTCAGGCAGGGGAGAACTTTGTATGCGGTTATCTATCAAACCATAAGGGTTTGAGAGATGCTGATGGGCGCATTTTTCTCCTTTATTTAAGGGCTACAACTTAGGGATAAGTAATTTTTAAGTATTACTATCCTTTTAACCCCTTGAATGCTAAAGAGGTCTCCAGTGCAATGTGAAGCATTCAAGAGTTTAAAAGGCCAATGTAATGTAACAGGTATTTTTGAGTTTACTCCAGCAAAATTTGCAATATGGGTTCCATGGATTACAATACTTAATACTAAAGATCTCTCCATGTTTAATGGTGTGTCAATCTGACTCGTGTGTGTCTGTCAGATTTAGGTGGTCCCCAATGGTTAGATATGGGTGATGTATCAATGATCCATGCTGCACATTATTGGTGAACTGGCCCCAGCCATACTGTGCAGAACAATGATAGTGCTGTTAGTCTCAGTATAAATTAATCAGCACAAGAAATTTGTTTCTTGCGTTTTATCCTTGGAAAAGAACAGTTTATATCTGTCTGATAACATAAGACACACTCAGTTATCTATAGTTGTCCTTTCACATATGGATTCCACAAAGAAGACACCTCTCTACAATACATTTTATGCACTTGTACTTTGATATCTCCGGCCTACTCACCACACAAAAATTTCGGCACTCTGGCTCAAAATGTTTGCCATCACTAGGAACTGTAGAAGTGATAGCACTGGAGAAGTCCTCTCCGCTTTATAACCTCTTTATTACACCTTAGAGCATAACCCCATGTCATACTAAGTCAAATTTGAATCCAATTTAAAAATAAATAAAATTGGATTGGAAATGAATGGTCCGAGAGCATCTGCAATCAGTTAAAGTATGACTGCATGCAATTTATACCAATACTCTCTACCTTTGGATAGTAGATCCAGCGCCAATAGACAGCAAAGCGGTAAGTAGGTTAAAGGGGATGTCTCACTCCTATAGAAGTATTCATTTTTTTTTTTTTTTTTTAAAAAAGCTCCTGTTCTTCTAAATTGAATTAATAATATCTATGCCACAGCTATTTCCGTACAGGCTGCGGTTACCAGCTCTGTACCACAGTCCGTCACTCTGCCTCTGCTCTCCTCCCTCTATGCAGCCTCGGAGGCTTCCTGTCTGTAAGCTGGAGCGATCTCATTTGCAGAGATCGATATCTAGCCAATGAGAGCGCTCTAGTTTCAGGCAGAAAGCCTCCATCATCGGAGGAAGCTGGATAGAGGGAGGGGATGTCACGGTTTTAATGAACGCTCAGACTATTTGGTAAGGTAAAATCAGCTTATTTATTGAATGAATAAATAACATAGACTCCCTTCACAGGTCCAGACCCAGACAGTGTCAAGGCACTTCCAAATCTGACACAGGTCAGGGTACAAATGATCAAACAGATATAACAAGATAAGTACAGGAACAATAAACTGGATAACTGGAACGGGATCTCAACAGTACCACCTAGGGAGTTGCCCACAAGTGGAGGTAGGTACTGCAGGGCTGATCCCCAATGGAACAGGGAACCTAGTGCGAGGCAACGGAAGCACTGAGATAAGCACGACCCAGGTAACAGGTAGCACTGAGACTGACACTAGTCTGCCCAGGAAGGAGATTAGACAACTAGGCAAATGGTCTGGCCCAGATGACCAGGATGCCCACAGGGACAGGACAGGCTAGCACAGCGGTATTGGTAACCTTAGGCCACACCGACAGGACAGGCTACTGACTGCGGATAAGTAACCTTGGGCCTCACCGACAGGTACAGGTGATAGCAGCGGTGAGGGCACCCTAGGCCCCACAGACAGGTACAGGCTTATTCAGAGGTACAGGTCACCTAGGCCAAACTGACAGGTATAGCCTTTACCTTGATGGCAGATGCACCCAAAGGCAGTGCTGACTGGCACAGCCAAAGCCTGGATCGGTACACAGAGAGAGGTTGTCAGCCAAGCCTGGGTCGGTACACAGAGAGCGGTAGTCAGCCAAAGCCTGGATTGGTACACAGAAAGCGGAGGTCAGCTACAAGCTGGATCGGACATGGATAGCGTAGTCAGGCAAACTGGGTCGGCAACGGAGTAGGCAGCGAAGACAGGTCAGGTCAGGCAGAACCGGATCATACACGGAGCAGGATACACAGCAACAAACATCTGGTCAGGAACACCACGAAAGGGCACCAAAGGTAGCCAGAATGAGTATAAAAAGGCAACTACTGGGCAGAGCCGAGCCCGGCGGCCAAAAAGAATCAGCAAGCAATAAACAGGAAGTAGCAATGTCGCCTGCATAAGAAATCACGGCACCGTGATAGGGGAGCAGAGGCAGATTGACAGACTGTGGTTACAGAGCATGTAACCACAGTCTGTCCGGAAGTAGCTGCAGTGCAGATATTATAACTTCAATTTAGACGAACAGGAGCTTTAAAAAAAAAAAAAAAATTGAATACACATTTACTTATATTTGCTCTATAAGCTAATGATTAATGCTAACTTGTATAAGAGTGATACATTCCCTTTAATACAGAACTGATCAAAGTAAATCAGAGCCCTGGAAATCATGATTCAGCACAAACATGAAACTAAAGATCATATTCAGGGAGCTAAATTGTGCAATTCTGGAGCAAGCTATTTTGGACAAATGAAAACTCCCATTGATGAAGTGGAGCTTTGAACCACTTGAAGGGATAGTAATACTTCGTTGTATCTTTATTTTATTTTGTAGGCATTAAAAAAACATGATGAATGATATAAGTCTTATCTCTCAAACCTTTATGGTTTGAGAGATAATCACAAGCAAAGTTTCCCCTCCTGCCCCTTTTACTTAGGGTAAGCATCTCTTCTCAGATGTGGAATCTGGTTGTAAGACCAGACAGATAACAGAAGGGGACAGTCTTCTTCCTATGAGAACAATGAAAGCCCTGCCCCCCTTGACAAGTTTTTCAGGTTTTCCCCTTATCTTAATTGAAGATTGTCCCTCTCTGCAATCTACCTGGGCACCTCCCTTCTGATCTGGCCGGACAGTGTTATAGCAGTAAAAGGGGCAGGAGGGGGATACTTTGTCATTGAATTACTCTTGAACTACAACTCTGACAGAACTGAAATAACACTCTCCAAAGTCCAAGTACTATGATGATTATTTATAGCTGCTTTTATTATGAAACATTACTATCCCTTTAAATACTTGATAGGACTTCAGTGCAATGAATTGGAGCCCTCCATAGTATTCAGTAGGTTAGAAGCTCCATGGAACTTTTATTTAGTCCCTATGTTGCAGTTGGTTTACATCAGAAATGTGCCACTATTGTCTTTACACCAGCGATGCCAAAATAATGCATTTTGAATGCGCTTTTATCACTGCAACAAAATCTCCCTTGTGAACATAGCCTTAATCCTTTGGCTAGCAGAAGCTTATAACTGCACCCTGAATGTTATGCGGGTCACTGCACTTAGTGATGGATACAAAGTTCTCATTAGAAATGACATTACATTTTCCATTGCTTGTTCCTCGTCTCTCATCAATGGATAAATCCCAATCGAAAAAAAAAAAGATAAACTAACTTTCTGAAAATATAGTAACTGGCAAAAAGACAACTGCTGTGTGGATATAAACTAAAAATGGAAAATAATGTGGTTCTAATTAGGAAAACTGGCTGCTTGCCCCAATCATCATTTGCAGTGTGGCTTCCAGGATTTAACTCTGCCAATTTGTGCGCAGAGTGGCACACAGCTAACACACATGTTATCTTGGTTCCTGCAAGAGGAGGGGTGGGGGATATCCATCTCCTTATATTACCCCTTGCCTCTGATCCTTACTCCATGTTTAACAGTCATAAAGAACAGATATACTTAAAGTTGAAGGAGCAGTAAACTTTTTTTTATGAAAAAAATATATATTGTAGGGATTTTCCTACTGAGTAAAATAAGGGTACTCCCAATGTGGAGAGATTTATATTTCCAGAGTTATTACAGTTTAAACCCATGTTTTTTTTACATTAGCAGTTCCCTCTAGTGGTCAAATTCTAATTAGATTTCCTGTTAGATTCTAATGGAGAGGAAAGTCAGAAAAGTCAGAGACATACAGTTCTCCATAGAATGTGATACAAACTGCCTGTCACTTCCTGTCAGTCAGAACGATCAGGAAGTAAACACAGTAAATTCACTTCCTAGTTATTTAAACTGCTATAATTTTTCAGTAAAACACATGACAGTGATGGGAGTGACCTTGTTTTATTCAGCAGGAAAAGATCTATAAAATGTGTGTTTTCATAAACAAAAGTTTACTGCTCCTTTAACTTCTGTGATATGTTTGTCATGAAAGCCAGATTCAGATTTAAAACCCTTTGCGTTCCGGAGAGGTATCCAACGCATTGCAACACAATGCGTTGGATACCTCTCTGGCACTCATAGGGTTAACTCTTTGTATGCAAGAGATTAAACTCAATGATGGCCTCTGGGAGGTTAAGGTGTTGAAAAACATGTAGACCCATCACCTGCTGTTCTTAACCTTTGGCATGCATTGCACAACCCTCTGTAGCGCAAACAGTTAAAAACATAAGAACCATTCGGCCCATCCTGTCTGCCCATTTTCCTGCTGTAAAAACGTCAAACATTTTTTGGTCTTTGGTCTTGTCTTATTTTCAGGACAGCCTTATGCCTATCCCATGTATGCTTACATTCCAACACTGTATTAACTTCCATAACTACCACTTCTGCTGGTAGGCTATTCTACTTATCTACTGCCCTCTCAGTGAAGAAAAACTGTCTTACTTTACATCTAAACCTCTGTCACTCTAGTTTTAGTCTATGGCCTCTTGTCATAACATTTTTACTCCTTTGAAATGTACTTCCCTCCTGCACTTTGTTGAATCCCTTCATGTATTTGAATGTTTCTGTCATATCCCCTCTCTCTTCTCTCCTCCAAGCTATATATGTTCAGATCCTTTAATCTAGTTGTTTTCCTGTAAACCAATCACCATTTTAGTAGCCCTTCTCTGAATTTTCTCTAGAGTATCTATATCCTTCTGGAGATGGGGTCTCCAGTACTGTACACAATACTCTAGGTGAGGTCTAACTAGAGATCTGTAGAGTGGCATGACCACTTCCCTTTTTCTGCTACTAATGCCCTAGCTATACAGCCCAGCACTCTGCTTGCATTCACTGCCTCTTTGTTACATCGCCTGCTTACCTTTAAATCATCAGAAATAATTACTCCCAAATGCCTTTCGTCTGTTGTCTCTGACAGCACAGTACCCTTAATACTATATTATGCCTTTTGGATTTTTAATTAAAAAAAAGTATTTTAATGAAAAAAATGTATTGTAGTGGGTAAAATGATGGGCACTGTCAGCGGTGGCCTAGTTTTTATCTAAAAGTTATTACATATCAGACTTATTCTTGTAATCAAACTGTTAGAAACAATGCCAACTGGTGTCGAAAGGCTATTTTTTTATAATGCATTCTATAGGAGCATTTGAGTCATAGGCTTCAGGTCTCCATATCAAGTGTGAAGAACAGCACCACCTAGTGAACACAACAGTAAATTGAAAAAAAAATAGTAACGTTTAAATGGAAAATCCCCCCACAGTGGAAGTACCCTTGTTTTACTCCGTAGGGAAAAAAAAAAAAAAAAATATATATATATATATATATATATATATATATATATATAATTTCAGTGTCTCTTTGGCACTCAGAAGGTTAATCCTTCCATGTTTGCACTTTTAAAGAGTTGAAGATCTTTGGGCCAAAACAGTTAAATGTCAGCCTTTTGAAATATATTAGATTTGTAGCCTTTATCATGGTAATGATTAACACTATTTTGTGCATGTTTTGTTTTCTAGGTTGGGCTTTTAAATGAGGGGGTTCTCTTTCTGTGTGTTCCAGGAAATGCCGGATACCTCTTATACCTCCCGTTGGGTTCTTCCATCCAGTTTGGAGGGGATGTCGTGAGCAGGAGGCAGGAGCAGAGCGCCGAGCGGCGGATTGCGCGCAAACTCCAGTGTATTGGAGACCAGTTTCACAGGCTTCATCTACAGCGGGTGAGCTGCTTATTCAGGGAAACATGACATTTCAATGCTGGGGTAGTAAACCAATGGCTCTCCATTGCTTGACTAAGGATGTGGGGATTATGGTCCAGCAACAGCTGGAGGGATTGCTGAGGATTATGGGAGTCATAGTCAACTTCTGGACAGCCACATGTTTTTCACCAGTGATATATTGACAGATCATTACAGTTCCAATGTGGTAATGGACAGCTTGTGGCATGCAGCTGCTGTTGGAATACAATTCTATCATCTTTAGATGACTGATGGCAAATTGAGGATTATAGGATTTGTGATCCAGTAGCAACTGAGGGATGGATGTGGATGGTGGGAGTTGTAGTACAACTAAACCTTTAGGGCTGTCTTCAACAGCTGCTGGAGAGACACATGTTTTCCACCTCTAATGTAATGACAGATAATAGACACTTAAAGGGATAGTAATGTTTCATAATAAAAGCAGCCCTAATTAATCATCATAGTAATTAAAAAATAAAGTATCCCCCTCCCACCCCTTTTACTGATGTAACACTGCTCAGCCAGATCAGAAGGGAGGTGCCCAGGTAGACTGCAGAGAGGGACAATCTTCAGTTAAGATAACGGAAAAACTTGGAAAAACTTGTCAAGTGGGGCAGGGCTTTCATTGTTCTCATAGGAAGAAGATTGTCCCCTTCTGTTATCTGTCTGGTCTATGGACTGGATTCCACATCTGAGAAGAGATGGCTTACACTAGGTAAAAGGGGCGGAAGGGGAAACTTTGCTTGTGAATATCTCTCAAGCCATAAAGGTTTGAGAGATAAGACTTATATCGTTCTTCATGTTTTTTTAATACATACAAAATAAAATAAATATAAAATGAAGTATTACTGTCCCTTTAAATCACCTTTTCAACTTGCTGTAAAAGTCATCATTCAGTAAGCTAAAGAGGGGCACTGGTTCTGGTCAAACCAACTTCATCATAGGGAACAAATACAAAAAATCCCCAAATTTACATTTATTTAAATAGGCAGTGTAACCCATTGAATGCTAGGGAGGTCTCCAACTTAATGCAAAGATTGCATTGGTGACCTCTAACATTCAAAGAGTTAAAATCTCAATTTAAATCGTTGGGAATTTTCATTTGTCCACTATGATACAGTAGGTTTTTTTTTTTTTTTTTTTTTTTTTTTATAGCTTCATGGAAAAGGTCGTATGGTACATGTATTTTTAATTTTACATTTAATATGGTCTCACACAGAAAACTTTGAATTTACAGTATCAGATTCTACCACCTCTGCCTGGGTGCTAGTCCGTGAATCCACCACTGTTCTGTAAATGATCCAAATTATGCTTATGTGTGGGGCTAATACGCCACAACCCATAATGTTAACCCTAAGAGTACTAGAGGGGTGTACAACACATTTTGGCAATGCTTTGCACAAACATCTGGCACTCACAGGGTTAATCTAAAAACACGAATAAACTATATTTATCCACTTGAGTGCCAGGGGTATGAAACGGATTGTGTTGCATAGCCCCTGGCTCTCAAAGCGTTAAGTGTGCTGGTAACACTTAGCCGCCCATAGTCTTAATCCATCATGTGAACAGCACGCTTTTGTTTTTTTATTATTTCTCTTCTGCTACAAAGAAAAGTTTTAGCTGATGTCAGGACCCAGCGGCGAGTGGAACAGGTTTTACAGAAATCTGACTCCTTTCTCTCAGTATTTTTTAATCCAGTATCTTTGTGTCAGGGAATAGAGGGAGTGGGGCTGGGGGGGGATGGAACGTGGCCAATAATTGTGGAGAAAAATAAATGAAAACATAGAGATGGTGAAATAAAATTATCCTTGGCCTGTGCTCCAACCTTTTTCATTTTGGCCCCAGATCATATCTCCGTAACATAGGATGGAAGGGGCTGTTTGAGATTATCACAGTGGAGAGGCTGGGTATACAGAGGCCTTTGCTTTCAGCTCCCATAATGCCTCTTTCAGGGGAGGGCTAGCCTGGGGGGCAGGGGGGCAATTGCCCCCTGAGCTGGTCATATGTCTGGGCTGGAAGTCCACTTCATCTCACTAAATCTCCCGATTGCTGCTGTAAATGGAGCTACACTAGTGATACCACAGAGGTACAATCCAAATGGAGCTACACTAGTAGCATAAACCATTTCCCTTGTAAGCTCTATAGTATCACTAGGTAAGCTTTACTTAAATTGTAAGCTTTGTAGTGGCGCACTAGTGTAGCCCCATTTCATATGTGGTATCATGTGACTTACATCACAATATTAATGCCAACTTTAAAATTAACAAAAGGGGGTGGGCTGGAACAGTGGCCTGAAACGATAATAGAAATGGGCCACTTGAATGTATTTGCCCCCTGGGCCACAAACTGCCAGCCCTCCCCTGCCCTCTTTTCCATGGGCAACACTATCACATGCAAAAAGCTTTATAAGGTGTGAATTGTGTCCTATGACATTTTATACAGGCAGTATGTGCTGTGAATGATTGTTGCAGAGACACAGCATGCTGCAGCCTTCCTCCAAAACGCAATAATACAGCTAAAGATTGGTAGAAAGGGCTTCAGTGGATACCTATAGAAATCACCTAGCCATCACAGGCATTTGTGTTTTACCTGTTATTTGTCACTTCTGTGTACATTGAGAGAATGGAATGCTGGGAAAATGTTGCTACACTTTAGCAATAAAAATGCACCAATATTTTCAGTTGCTACAAAAAAGTCATGCAACAAAGCAGTTTGTGTGAAAGACTCAGGGTGGCTGATAGCTCAGGAAAAGTGGACAAATTCTGTAGCAAATCAGTCGGACCATAAGGTAGAAATAAAAATTGCCAGAATAACTAAGTTTAAATGGGCTTTACAACCACTGTGTTAGAGATGTCTCCAGTGCATTCTAAAGCAATGAATCTCATATCTCTGTAGCATTCAATGCGTTAAAATCACCATTTGAACCCTCGAGAATGTTTGTTAGATACTATGCAGTTGTTTTGCTTTTATACATATTATCTATTGTTTCTTTTCTTCCAGCAATGTTTTAGAGAATAGGGTTGAACAGGGTGAGAGAGAAGAAAATGAAAGGTGGTGGTGTGAGGGAGTTTAGAGAGGGGGAGGAGGAATCGCGTGAGTGAAACAAGGGACAGCATGGACGTGTGTGTGTTTTGTGGCTGCCCTCCCCTCCCTGTTCTTATAGCGCTCGCTCTATATTTAGCTTCTGAGTCATGAGATGTTTTAATACCCACAATGCCTTGCCAGCACCTGACTTATAGCCTTTTTATGTATTCCAAAAAAACCCGACTTAAGATCACCCTCAGGGCACCAAAACATTTTCATAGTGTCATATCGATCTTTTTTTTTTTTCTCTTTTATTCTTTACTTAACCACTTAACTGCTGGCAGGAGTGGTAAACTGTTTTGTAATATAGCAATCTGCTAGCATTGGGATATGGTTTAAAGGGATAGTAATGTTTCATAATAAAAGCAGCTCTAATTAATCATCATAGTATTTGGACTTTGGAGAGTGTTATATCAATACTGTCAGACTTGTAGTTCAAGAGTAATTCAATGACAAAGTATCCCCCTCCCGCCCCTTTTACTGATGTAACACTGTTCAGCCAGATCAGAAGGGAGGGACAATCTTCAGTTAAGATAAGGGAAACACTTGTCAAGGGGGGCATGGCTTTCATTGTTCTCATAGGAAGAAGATTGTCCCCTTCTGTTATCTGTCTGGTCTATGGACTGGATTCCACATCTGAGAAGAGATGGCTTACACTAGGTAAAATGGGCAGGAGGGGAAACTTTGCTTGTGAATATCTCTCAAACCATAAAGGTTTGAGAGATAAGACTTACATCGTTCTTCATGTTTTTTTAATGCCTACAAAATAAAATAAAGATAAAACAAAGTATTACTATCCCTTTAAGACAGGGGAGCCCAAACCTGTTCTCAACCCCCCACCATTGTTGTATGCTTTCAGGATATCCTCGGGTAAATAGAAACAAATGTAATTAAATCAGGCAGATCATAAAGATTGATTAAACCACTGATTGATTCTCCTGTGTTCATGTGAGGAGATCCTGAAAGCCTGCACCTGGGGGGGGTGTCAAATAACAGGCTTCTGCTTCTCTGGTACAAGATGTACCATTACATCACTTTTGAATGAGTTTTCAGGTAATATTGGTTATACAACAATTTTTATAATTATGGACAAAAACAGACTATTACATTATGTTTTACACATTTCATAACTATCTTTGACTTCCTTTTTCTCTTCCTCTTTATCTTCCTCAGTCCTTTTTTCTCTCTTTTGCCCTTTCAGTGGCAGAAGGGGTCACCTACTTCCCTTAAGCTGTTATTCGACTACTCACCATTGCAACCTTAACTGGCTATTGGCCAACTGTAGATGCTGGGAGTTGTAGTTTACCAACTTTTTATAGTTTTCCTTCAGGTGTTTATTTTTTGATAATTTTAGTAAAAAAAATAAAATAAATTATAAATATATATATACCAATACACTACCATTCAAAAGTTTGGGGTCATTTAGAAATGTCCTTGTTCTTGTTGTGAGAGCAGCTTGACCGTATGGTATGTAAGAAGTGCCCATCAAGCCAATCAAAATTATGGGAGGTGCTTCAAGAAGCATGGGGTGAACTCTCTTCACATTACCTCAACAAACTGACAACTAGAATGCCAAAGGTCTGCAAGGCTGTAATTGCTGCAAATGGAGGATTCTTTGATGAAAGCAAAGTTTGGACACCATTATTATTTAAATTAAAAATCATTATTTCTAACCTTGTCAACGTCTTGACTGTATTTCCTATTCATTGTTTAACTCATTTGATGGAAACAAGGACATTTCTAAGTGACCCCAAACTTTTGAACGGTAGTGTGTGTGTATATGTATATGTATGTATGTGTGTGTGTGTGTGTGTGTGTGTGTGTGTGTGTGTGTGTGTGTGTATATCCTATATTATAATTTGCTAGGATGTTTGTCGGAAGCAGTCATGCACATTAGAGACTGCCCGAATGCACGGAATGCTGGGAGCACGGAATGCTGAGCACAGAATGCAGGGAGCAGGGAATGCTGAACACAGAATGCTGGGATCACGGAATGCTGGGAGGTGTAGGAATGCTGGGAGTTCTGTGCTGGGAGCACGGAATGCTGGGAGTTCTGTGCTGGGAGCATTCTGTGCTTTCAGGCAGTCTATACAATACATGACTGCGTCGGCGGCAGGACGCAGAGCAGGACCGGCCTCTTAACCCTTTGAGTGCCAGAGGGGTACGCAATGCCTTGCAAAGCAATGTGTTGCGTACCCCTCTGGCACTCAAAGGGTTAACATCGCCCGGACCTTGGCCCGTGTACACGGGCTTTTACACTAGTGTGTGTATGTATATATATATATATATATATATATATGTATACACACACACACACACACATACATGCCATTATTGAGGTGAACTAAACTCATGTGCATACCTGAGATCATCTTTAAAGGTAATTACTATGTTTTACAAAGTCTGCTACAATACAGGCAGGCTTGGTAAAATGCCTTGAGCTATACAGTCTGAAAAATGGCTCCTCTCAGCTGTTTGTGGGATCAGAAAATTGCCCCCTTGGATGGCAGCAAATTAGAACACAACCTGGAAGTATGTAACTCGCAGCCAAAAACATTGTTGGTTGTGCACACAACCACTGTAGCTCTTGGGGCCTCTGTGCACATACCAGGGAATACTGGTGGTCTAGTGCCACTTCATTTCTGTGTCTGTGTGTCTAGTCAATGCTTTTTTGTATCTCACTGCCTGTGTATTTTTTCGTCACTCTGTGTGCGTCTAGTTATGCCTTTGTTTTGCAGTACCTTTCTGTCATTCTGTTTATGAACCTGTATATTTCTGTTTTTTTACTTTCTATCTTTTAATGACTTTCTGTCATTCTTTTTCTTGATCTGTGTTTAGTTACCTCCTCTGTGTTATAATAATCCAAATGTAAACAAAGATTATCTTCTGCCCTCTTGAAAATAGTTGCATAGTGTTTCTGAATCCATTTGTTTTGTTCCCTCCTTTAATGTGGATTAAAGTGTTATAAATTAACCCACTTTACTAGAGCAAATGCACTTAGGGTTGAGTGAACTCTCCAGGGAGAGAACATGATCCAACCCCTGTGTCGTTCTAAGAAGCCTCTTTATCAGAACATCAGAAAACTCCCTGGCTTGATAAAGAGACACAATAAAATACATTGGTGTTGAAAGTTGTTACTTTTTAACCTGAGGGCCTCTTTGGAAACAAATCATTTAAGAACAAATCTTCCTTTCTTTTTATCCCCAGCAGAGTTTGCTGGAAATAAACAAAGTATCTTTACAGAGAAGTGACAGCCAATGACAGGTGCCTCACAGAATGCTGGGCCTGTTAATGTGTTTGCTTCTTGTCCTATCAGATGAGCTAGTTTCATGGCAACAGCTTGGCCTTCTTAACAGTATGCAGAGTGACACAAGGTGTTTATGTTTTCAGCCTCAGAGCTGTTAAGATTTCCTAATGCTTCTGTACACAAACAGGTTTAATAATTCAATGCATTTCTTTAAACGTGTGACCTGATTTTTGTACGGTTAGCTAAGGACAATAAAGGAAACTAATGTTTTTGGGACCTCTGTAACATTCAAGAGGTTAAAATCCCCATTTCAATGCATATACGTGCTCTATAGTAATACTCTTATAACTGCGCTATAAACTCCTTATGGGGCATTAGGAGTTTATAGTGCAGTTAAAAGGGCAGTAGGCCTCAGGATAGGCATGCCAAACATGCAGCCCATGTACTGCATGTGGCCCATTCTCCTCTAAATTACAGCCTCCTGTAGTGGCTTTATGTTACTGTGCAGTGCATAACTTTATAAATTATCCCGTTTGGTTTACATAAGCACAGCATGACTTTGAACTTTATGATAAGTATCCACTTTAGGCTGAGTTGAAGAAAATGAAACAATTGTATCAATCTCCTGTAGAGTTTAAAGGGATAGTAATGTTTCATAATAGTAATGTTTCATGATCCCTCTAGACTGTAAGCTCTCACGAGCAGGGCCCTCTGATCCTTCTGTTCTCCACTCTTGATTGTACTATTTAATACCTCTGTATGTCTACTCCCTACTGTACAGCGCTGCGGAATTTGTTGGTGCTATATAAATAAAGATTATTAATAATAATAATAATAATAATAATAATAAAAACAGCTATAATGAATCATCATAGTATATGGACTTTGGAGAATGTTATTTCAATTCTGTCAGAGTTGTAGTTCAAGAGTAATTCAATAATAAAGTATCCCTCTCCCGCCCCTTTTACTGATGTAACACTGTTCAGCCAGATCAGAAGGGAGGTGCCCAGGTAGACTGCAGAGAGGGACAATCTTCAGTTAAGATAAGGGAAAAACCTGAAAAACTTATCAAGGTGGGCAGGGCTTTCATTGTTCTCATAGGAAGAAGATTGTCCCCTGCTGTTATCTGTCTGGTCTATGGACTGGATTCCACATCTGAGAAGAGATGGCTTACACTAGGTAAAAGGGGCGGGAGGGGAAACTTTGCTTGTGAATATCTCTCAAACCATAAAGGTTTGAGAGATAAGACTTATATCATTCTTCATGTTTTTTTAATGCCTACAAAATAAAATAAAGAAAAAACGAAGTATTACTATCCCTTTAATGATACACACCCTGATCACTCAGCCCTTCTCTCCCCTGCCTAGTAATACCAAACTTCAGCTGCATCCAACAGTATAAGAAAATAATCTTTGAGAGGAGCACATCACCTATACAAGTCTACTTCAAAGGGAGAGTGAGCTTATAGTTTAGAAGTACACAAGGTGATTTTCTAAAATGCAGATTACCATGTCACCTCATACTGTAAATGTGTATTGCACTGCTGCTTGACTGTACAAGTGTAATGTGCTCACCTAGTCATTGATCTGATAAAACCAACTGAAAATCAGCCTTGAGACTGTGAGGGGAGAAGGGTTTATGCATGGTGTCAGCTCGAGGCAGTCTGAACTTTTGAATAATTTAATACAAACCTTAATAATTTCTGTACACATATTCATTATGGACTTATTGACTAAAAAAAAAACCTCATCATATCTTAGCATCTTTATTTTTCACTAACTATTGACGATAATGCTTTCTGTGCACCTCTGTATACGGACAGTGCCCGATACCATTTGTTTACATGCTGACTGCACATCTCACCTTGTCAAATAAGAGGAACATACTGATACTCACAGATGACCTTATTCATCAAGCTAATAGTGTGTAATTCTTATGCAAACCAAATGCATGAAAGAGTTGAACTGAGACCTCTACAAACTTGCCATGATCTTTATTTGAATTTTAAAGGGCTAGTAATACTTTGTTTTATCTTTATTTTATTTTGTAGGCTTTAAAAAAACACGAAGAACGATATAAGTCGTTCTGGTTTGAGAGATATTCACAAGCAGAGTTTCCCCTCCCGGCCCTTTTACCTAGTGTAAGCCATCTCTTCTCAGATGTGGAATGCAGTCCATAGACCAGACAGATAACAGAAGGGGACAATCTTCTTCCTATGAGAACAATGAAAGCCCTGCCCCCCTTGACACGTTTTTCAGGTTTTTCCCTTATCTTAATTGAAGATTGTCCCTCTCTGCAGTCTACCTTGAATGCTACAGGTTTCCAGTGTCTTGCATTGCAATGAGTTGGATACTTCTCTAGCATGCAAAGGTTTAAAGGGATAGTAATGTTTCATAATAAAAGCAGCTCTAATTAATCATCATAGTATTTGGACTTTGGAGAGTGTTATTTCAATTCTGTCAGAGTTGTAGTTCAAGAGTAATTCAATGACAAAGTATCCCCCTCCCGTCCCTTTTACTGATGTAACACTGCTCAGCCAGATCAGAAAGGAGATGCCCAGGTAGACTGCAGAGAGGGACAATCTTCAATTAAGATAAGGGAAAAACCTGAAAAACTTGTCAAGGTGGGCATGACTTTCATTGTTCTCATAGGAAGAAGATTGTCCCCTTCTGTTATCTGTCTGGTCTATGGACTACATTCCACATCTGAGAAGAGATGGCTTACACTAGGTAAAAGGGGCGGGAGGGGAAACTTTGCTTGTGAATATCTCTCAAACCATAAAGGTTTGAGAGATAAGACTTATATCGTTCTTCATGTTTTTTTAATAATAAAAAATAAAAATACAAAATAAAATAAAGATAAAATGAAGTATTACTATCCCTTTAAAGTGGAATTACCACCGCTAAGCAACTTTGTTTCTAAGAATTCCCTATCTGGCGACTAGCTGCTTAGTAGCGCTAGTCACCAATATTATTACCTGATTATGGAGAAATATGCATTCATCCTCGGCTGACAAGCAGGACGGAGCGCGGATATCTTGCCCTAGTGACGTCCACGCGTCTGCGCTGTCAGTCCTTTCCGGAGCCGAATGGCTCCTAGCAACGCCTCCTACAGCCGTCTGGGACTGACAGCGCAGGCTAGCGGACATCACTAGGGCAAGATGTCCGCACTCCGTCCTGCCTGTCAGCCGAGGATGAATGCATATTTCTCCATAACCAGGCAATAATTCTGGTCGCCAGATAGGGAATTATTAGAAACAAAGTTGCTTAGCGGTGGTAGTTCTGCTTTAAAAGGGTATCTCTCGTTTGCACACAGACCACCTGCCATCATGTTACTCAATAAGTGTAGTGAGACTTTTTTTCACCAATAGGAGCCTCTGTTTATTTGTCACTATTGGCACAATGCAGGAAACATGCACAATCGCTATTTCCCATGTGAAAACCACTAGGGAATAGATTTGCGCATGATTTTGTGGAATTGCGCATGAAAATTCAAGATTAGCGAATGGCTGCGTATATTTTTTTGTGTGGGCGTGGCTAAGATGACCGAATCTGTGTGAGTGGCATAGCGAATGCGCCTAATGTAAGAACTGCTATTGCAAATTAATTTATATGTCTGTGTACTGTTGTCGTAAAATGGAACTTTTTATGCACAATTCAAGAAGCGTTCGGTATTTCGCTTCCTGGATTAGAACATGGCGCAAAATCTATCTGCGCACAAAAA
This sequence comes from Rhinophrynus dorsalis, assembly GCA_037306005.1. Lineage (NCBI taxonomy): Eukaryota > Metazoa > Chordata > Amphibia > Anura > Rhinophrynidae > Rhinophrynus > Rhinophrynus dorsalis. The sequence continues at coordinate 27,495,248 of CM074728.1, forward strand.
TGCCTTTATCCAATGCAAATCTTTCTCGCATTGCGCCATATTTACTTTATCAGTTGGTCGGTATACAGTGGACCCACTGCACTTCTTCCTTTTGTTGTTCCTATAATTGTTGCCACCCTCCGTAACAGGGCATGTTGATGATCATGTATCCGTCACCATATTTGAGTATGACATGCCTGCCTTTAGGGGTTGGCATTATAGAGATAAAGAGTTGATAAGAAATGGAGGTTTAGGGAGCAGAAAGGGTGGTGTTATTAGGTTTCATTCTGAGAAAAGTGTTGAGGAGGTGGAGATAGAGACAGGTTAAACTTTTGAGAATTGGAGGCTTTAAAAAAAAAAAAAATCAGATAGGACAATGTATACGGAGCAGATGGGGTGAAATTATTGGAAATGCTTACAGGAAGAGTTTTTAGGAACCATTAGGGAATAAGTCCAGGGAGCAATTAGTAGACTTTTGAGCCATGAGGTGGAGTTAGCAGCAGGTTATATGAATAAGTAGGGAAAGCTTTAAGGGTGGAGTATAGCCAGAGATGGCTGAAAGTGTTAGGTTTGAAAAAATATGTGATGATCTAATCTGCAGAATAAGATGTTGAAGCTCAGAAGTGTTACTTTTGTTTTTTCGAGAATGAGCCGTTTTTAAATAACTTTTTCTTTGTTAAAGGGGAACTATCACCTCTTAAAAACTTTTTAGCATAGGTTTAGTGTGTGTATATTTTTTTTTCTTCACACATACGTACTTTTAAAGATATTTCATCTTCAAGCTGTGCCGGTCAGCATATTGCAGCATGCTGAATCATCTGCACATCTCTTCTTGACTTCCTAATTCTCCTCCTACCTCCTTCCCAGCAGCCCCAGGGCGCACGTTCACACTTCCCTTCAGTGTGGTGTGAATGGCTTCTATCGTTACTCCAGTTAGCATTATACTGAGGTTGCAACCTCAGTATAATGCTAACCAGAGCTTGATGTAAAGAAAGAAGCTATTCACACCACACCAAAGGGAAGCATGAACTCTCTCCCTGGGGCAGCTGGGAAGGGGGGAGGAGAAGAAGAGCTGTGCAGAAGTTTCAGCTTGCCCATTATGCAGAAGTGCACAGCACAGAAGATTAAATGTCTATAAAATTAAGTAAGTGAAAAACAAAAAATGCACACATTTCTTAAAACTACTTTAATAACTAAACCTATGCTAAAAACTTTTAAAGGGATAGTAATACTTCATTTTATCTTTATTTTATTTTGTAGGCATTAAAAAACCATGAAGAACGATATGTCTTCCCCTCCCGCCCCTTTTACCTAGTGTAAGCCATCTCTTCTCAGGTGTGGAATCCAGTCCATAGACCAGACAGATAACAGCAGGGGACAATCTTCTTCCTATGAGAACAATGAAAGCCCTGCCCCCCTTGACAAGTTTTTCAGGTTTTTCCCTTATCTTAATTGAAGATTGTCCCTCTCTGCAATGTACCTGGGCACCTCCCTTCTGATCTGGCTGAACAGTGTTACATCAATAAAAGGGGAGGGAGGGGGATACTTTGTCAATTAATTACTCTTGAACTACAACTCTGACAGAATTGAAATAACACTCTCCAAAGTCCAAATACTATGATGATTAATTAGAGCTGCTTTTATTATGAAACATTACTAAATAAAGGATTATTATTGTTATATCCCTTTAAGAGGTGAATGTTCCCCTTTAAAGTTGCAGTGCTGGGGGCATGCATTATGTCCATGTACCTACCTCTTATGAGGTAGCAGTAAGAATAGCTTGCTCTTTCCAGTGCTTTGGGACCTCTGTGGCTGGATATAAAATGAGTAGTGGTTTTCAACACTGGTCGTCAAAATATCCCTAGAAGTCCAGTTTTTAAAGATCTCCCTGCTTGTGCACAAGTGATCTAATCAGGATAAAAGATCCAGTCATAATAAATCTCTCTTATGCAGGGAATTCCTCAAAACATGTAATAGGTGTGGTCTTGATTGATATAGCTGCAAAGACTTATGGGATGCATCTAGTACTACAACTGTCACTGCTTCAATACATAATAAATAAAAAGAGACAAGATCTGGTGGAAACTTTTTTTTTTCGAAGCTAAATATTATTGGCAGGTAAAAAATACTTTAATAATTGGAGAGTATGATTTCCTTAACACCTTAGATCATAGATGCATCTAACAAATTATGAAGCAGTGCATAGGACACCTGTATTCAATGATGGGAATTTAGTGTCTGCATAGGACAGTGGTTCTCAACTCCTGCCCTCAGGACCCACTAACAGGCCAGGACTTAGGGATTTATCTGCTAGAGCACAGGTGTGGTGATCAGACGCTCATTCACATTGATTAACTCACCTGTGCTCTAACAAGGAAATAATGTGATCAGAGGCTCATTCACACTGATTAACTCACCTGTGCTCTAACAAGGAAATCGTGATCAGAGGCTCATTCACACTGATTAACTCACCTGTGGTCTAACAAGGAAATCATCAAATCCTGGCCTGTTAGTGGGTCCTGAGGACAGGAGTTGAGAACCACTGGCATAGGATAAGGATATCATTTTACTTGATTTGCATGGAGCAAGTATGTGGGGTTCTAGATTTAAATGGCACTCCGGTCACTTTAAGAAAGTCACCACATAAGAATAAGTGGGGCCCCCTGAATAGCAATTGTACAGTTCTACACCAAAGGTTCAGGGATTCCAGTTCTGTAAAAAACAGATTTAGAATCTTTGGAGCAGTGATTTAACTGGCTCCAGCTATTGAGAAAATCCCCCAGGGCCTATTATTTATGGCTTTGTGTCAAAAGCAGTCATAAAAAGGAGCTGTATTATCTGGGTGATGTTTGTAGGAGAGGGTGGATGGTTATGTTTTTGTTCTGTATAAAATCCCAGTTTTGCTGCCTCAGCAGTGTGGTTTAAATTGAAGATTAACCCTAAGACCTTCACAGTGTCAAATCACTTACAGATGGATCACCTCGCTCTATCCAAAACCTTTCACCCTGGGGTTTTTAGGAAGGTTTGGATACAAAAACCTATTTGGGGAGTGTGGGATAGTGGTTTGTGTTGAAATGGTTTTGTTACAAGTGCAGCTGGGACTTTGACAAGTTCAGTGATTTATCGGATAGAAAAAAATGGATTTTGGCATTAGACTACAGAACTCTACCAAATGAAAGTGCATTACAGTACACTAAAATGCTGGATCGTGCAGTTCTGTAGAGTTTCGAGACCCTATGTTAAAGTGAACCTGTCACCCTAAGACAAATTTAGTTTGTTTTACAGACAATTCAGTTCTTCCTATGAGTGATATACTGTTTTAGCCATGGAAAAAAGCAGGAGATGACTAGTAGAGTAAAAATGATACCTTTGTTGGCTGAATAGATTTAGAATGTAAGCTTTCCAGACAACATAGGTCTCTTCATCAGGCATGTTTAGAATGAAGACTGAATACAAAACACAAGACAGGTTATATATTCATGCAAATACCTTTTAAATTTTATTCCACTGGAGGTTAAAGGGATAGTAATACTTAATTTTATATTTATTTTATTTTGTAGGCATTAAAAAAACATGAAGAACGATATAAGTCTTATAAAGGTTTGAGAGATATTCACAAGCAAAGTTTCCCCTCCCGCCCCTTTTACCTAGTGTAAGCCATCTCTTCTCAGATGTGAATCTGGTTGTAAGACCAGACAGATAACAGAAGGGGACAATCTTCTTCCTATGAGAACAATGAAGGCCCTTCCTCCCATGACAAGATTTTCAGGTTTTTCCCTCATCTTAATTGGAGATTGTCCCTCTCTGCAGTCTACCTGGGCACCTCCCTTCTGCTCTGGCTGAACAGTGTTACATCAGTAAAAGGGGCAGGAGGGGGATACTTTATCATTGAATTATTCCTGAACTACAACTCTGACAGAATTGAAATAACACTCTCCAAATTCCAAATACTATGATGAGTTTTATGAAAAATTACTATCCCTTTAAACTTTGATAATCTTTGTGTAAATTCTTCTTTAGACTCCTGTACAGGCATCTCTTGGTAGCTGACCATGTGGTACAAAATGTATTTCCCTTTTTGATGTGTGAATAGCTCCAGTAAATTTTGTGTGTAGATTCTGTGACTGCAGCCAAAGATGGCTAAGTACATGGAATGTATGGGTTAACCCTCTGAGTGCTAGAGGGATGTGTAATGCATCGCTTTGCAATGCATTGTGTAACCCTGTGGCACCCAAAGGGCCCAAAATATGCTTATTGTGTGGAATAATGTCACCATGCTGTGATCAGATTTAATATAGTATTTATGTGTGACGAATGGATGTTCTTTGATACAAGTGCACCTTTAAAGGCATAGTAATACTTCATTTTAACTTTATTTTATTTTGTAGGCATTAAAAAAACATGAAGAACGATATAAGTCTTATCTCTCAAACATTTATGGTTTAAGAGATATTCACAAGCAAAGTATCCCCCCCCCGTTCAGCCAAATCAGAAGGGAGGTGCCCAGGTAGACTGCAGAGAGGGACAATATTCAATTAAGATAAGGGAAAAAGCTGAAAAACTTGTCAAGGGGGGAAGGGCTTTCATTCTTTTCATACAAAGAAGATTGTCCCCTTCTGTTATCTGTCTGGTCTATGGACTGCATTCCACATCTGAGAAGAGATGGCTTACACTAGGAAAAAGGGGCGGGAGGGGGAAACTTTGTTTGTGAATATCTCTTAAACCATAACGGATTGAGAGATAAGACTTATATCGTTCTTCATGTTTTTTTAATGCCTACAAAATAAAATAAAGATAAAACGAAGTATTACTATCCCTTTAAATCAGCAGTATACTTTTTTTTTAAAGTGATAAGAATGTTTCAAAATAAAAGCAGCTCCAATTAATCTTCATAGTATTTGGGTCATGGAGAGTGGTTATTTCAATACTGTCAGTTGTAGTTCAAGAGTAATTGAATGATAAAGTATCCCCCTCCTGCCCCTTTTACCTAGTGTAAGCCACCTCCCCTCAGATGTGGAATCTGGTCTTAAGACCAGACAGCTCACAGCAAGGGACGATCTTCTTACTGTGAGAACAATGAAAACCCTGCCCCCACTGGCAGGTTTTTCTGGTTTATCCCTTATGTTAATTGAAGATTGTCCCTCTATGCAATCCACTTGGACACCACCTTACTGTTCTGAGGTGAGCAGTGTTACATCAGTAAAAGGGGTGGGAGGGGGATACCTTTTCATTCAATTACTCTGAACTACAAGTCTGACAGTACTGAAATAACACTCTCCAAGGCCCAAATACTATGAAGATTAATTAGAGCTGATTTTGTTGTGAAACTTTACTATCCCTTTAACAGCTGAGTAGAACAAGACTACACCTGCTGTTTGGAGATGCTTCATTCAAACATTATCACAGATAGGCTGGCTTTTTTCAATTAAACTGTTAGCAACTGGTGTTAAAGATGCATTTTTCTAATAATGTACTTTATAAGAGAGAATGAGTCTCTGGTTATGGCTCTCCATAGTAAGCAATAGGAACAACATCACCTGGTGACCACTACAGAAAATTACAGTTTAGCCCCCTCTTGTCATGGGTCCAACATGCGATAAGGACCAATGACCTGCTAGGACCGTCATGGAATTCAGGGCTCCCTGCGCAACTGCACGCAGTTCGGGGAGCCCTGCCTCAGATTCTCAGAAAAAAAAATATGGCCTGTGGTCCTTAAGTGCCAGCCACGCATGCGGCCAGTCCTTAACCCCTTGACTGCCAGAGGGGTAAGCAGTGCATTGCAGACCAGTGCATTGCGTACATCTATGGCACTCAAAGGGTTAAAGTGTCAGTAATGTCCCCAAAAAAAATTCCAAACCCTATCTCTCAAACTGCTATGGTTTGAGAGATATAGGGATTCAAAGTTCCCCCCTCCCTTGCCTTCTCCTGATGTCAGCTGTCGTACGACTCGAGGAGACTCAGCAGCAGAGCCGAAATTGCGTTATTGCTAAATAATTCATTCGTTGGAAAGGTCTAAAAAGTGTACCTGGTTTGCAAGCACACTTTGTGCACCTTTTCAATGAATGAATTCTGTTTAAGTAATGTGATTCAAGTTCTGCTCTACATAACTGGAAACAATTTTTTGGAACATTACTGTCCCTTTAAAATTTTGAGTACCAGAGAGTTATCCAACACGTTACATTCCGATGCAATGGATGCCTCTCTGCCACTCCTATTGTTAATGGATTTATGTGAAAAAAGCTTCAGTTGTAATAACATTTCATTATAATGATTTGCAACAGTTGGAGTACCCTTGTTTAACTCTGCAGGTATTTCCCTATGACCTATATCATTTTATTTTAAAAACCTTTACTATTTCTTTAAAGGGATAGTAATACTTAATTTTATCTTTATTTTATTTTGTAGGCATTAAAAAAAAAACATGAAGAATGATATAAGTCTTATCTCTCAAACCTTTATGGTTTGAAAGATATTCACAAGCAAACTTTCTCCTCCTGCCCCTTTTACCTAGTGTAAGCCATCTCTTCTCAGATGTTGAATCCAGTCCATAGACCAGACAGATAACAGAAGGGGACAATCTTCTTCCTATGAGAACAATGAAAGCCCTGCCACCCTTGACAAGTTTTTCAGGTTTTTCCCTTATCTTAATTGAAGATTGTCCCTCTCTGCAATCTACCAGGGCACCTCCCTTGTGATCTGGCTGAACAGTGTTACATCAGTAAAAGGGGCGGGAGGGGGATACTTTATCATTGAAATACTCTTGGACTGTGACGGAATAGTTGTCACCCAGAGAAAGAAATGTGTCTGTTTTCAGTGATCGCCATTGTCTTAACATGTGTTCCCATTCTTGAAACATTAATGTCCCCTGTGTGTGCATGCATTAGAGAGGGTTGTCCAGTTACCAGCAGTGAAAGGGTTGGTTAGTGTGTATGATGTACAGAGGAATGGTGCCATCCAGTCTAGCTAAACCCAGAGATTGTGTTATGAGATAGCCAGTGTTGGTCAGATAGAGGGGGGTAGGGCAAATATGTGCGTGGAATGTGTGTATCTTCCCCCTCACATCAGGCCAAGCAGAACAGACCTGGTAGGTGGTACCTGTGACATCACATCCTGTAGGGGGTGGGTAGAAAAAAACAAAGAGAGAGAGAGAGAAGTAAGGGAGACAGAGTTGGAAAATGTAGGAACAGGAGGTAGGCCTCTCCATAATGGTGGGATGCCTAGGGTCCATGGGCATTCTAAAGGAGTACTGCAGAAACTGGGATTGGTGAGTGCCCTCACCGGAAGAGTTAGTGAGTGGGCACTGTAGGGCCAGGTCCCCTTTTCAATTGTGGGCTGTAAGTCAAGGAGGCTTCAGACACAAAGAGTACCCTGATGTACCCACCACAAGGATCTTAGGATTTCTTCCTCAACTCCTCTGCCATGACTAAAAGATACAGAGAAATGTCACGTAATCCAGCAGCATGTGTAGTGGGCAGGATGCCTACTCTTGCCTTTAGTGGGACTGTGTGTATGCTCCAGCATTAAGCAAAAATGGACTGTGAGTTTTATATGTTACCCCTGGCAATCTGTGCAACTTTGATGGCAAACCAAGAAGAGAACGGCAGAAGTGTTTAGTTTTTATGTTTTACCCCTGTTTGTTTGCCTGTATTTGTTGTCCTATGTTTGTGTGCCGTGACCGTTCTAATAAATGCAATTTATTATCTTTTTGTCAGGCTGGATAAATCGCTTAACCCTCGGTCTACCAATCAGTAACCCCTGTACCCCCGTCACAAACTACAACTCTGACAGAATTGAAATAACACTCTCCAAAGTCCAAATACTATGATGATTAATTAGTGCTGCTTTTATTATGAAACATTACTATCCCTTTAAGTCTGCTGTATGAGTTCTCGTTGGCTTCACGCTACACTACAGTATAAACCACAAGTGACTCTGTTATGTTACTGCCTGGCAAAAAGTGTCCCCATCATTTTTTTTTTACGAGTGGGCAAGTATGAAACTAGATCAGATAGTGGCAAACTTTGGCTACTCCAGCTGTTGGAGACTACAAGTCCCATCATTCCCACCTGATAGTGGGAGTTGCAGATTCCAACAGCTGGAAAGTGAAAAGTTGCATACCCTGAACTAGATTGTAAGCTCTTCAGAACAGGGGCTCACAAATGTTGCCTGTCTGAGTTTAATGGTTTTTATAGTTCAACAGGAGCTGGACGACCAAAGGTTTCCCACCCCTTGCTCTAGGGCTGCTGTGATCTTTCATAAACAGCCAGTAGTAAAAGGATAATGTGCCAGTCCTAGCTATAAGAGCCAGGTCTTAGGAACGTGTTGAAAGATTACTATATCTCTTGATAATAATATGCCAGTATAGTACAGAATATGGTTGCTCCTGTGCCCTAGAGACAGCACCAATATTTTGAGTGGAATTGGTACGTTTCTTTCTGCTCACAAAAGCAGAGCTCGACTGGAGCAGAGTACTGGCTTGCCAGAGTGCTTTGGAGTTGGTAATAGAGATGGAGTTTTGGAGTTACTCAACTTAAAGGGGAACTACCACCTGACACAATCTTTAGCTTCACTAAGTCCCCATCTAGCGAGTAGCTGCTTAGTAGCGCCAGTCGCCAGAATAATTACCTTATTTAATAGATTTCTGCTCTCTTCCATGGGTGACAGGCAGGATGGAGCGCGGACATCTTGCCATTGTGACATCCTCATGCCTGCATGCATGTATCTACATGTCACCCCCAATAGATGTCCACCGCTTAGTAAGACACTAAAAATAATGTTAGTGTCCATAATCACAAGATGTTTATAAAAATACATCTGTAGCTGTGGGATCTATGCAGGGAGAGCACTGTCATGTTTGTGACATATTCTGATGATTGGCATCACTCTCCCGTTACGTAGTGCTTTTAAATACAGCCCTGTTTTCTTTTGTCCAGCCACGAAGAGAGAGAGCTCCACAGGTAGGGCTGGCTGTATGAGCATAGGGGAGGTACAGCTAAGCTGTGTGTTACAGCTTGTACCACACACAGCAGCCGGCAAGAATAAAGTCTTCATTAAATATATACATTATGATACGAAATGGGGAAAAAAAAATAAGCAACTTTAGGTCATCGCTAGATTTGCAAGCTACCAATGAGAACTTTGTTCGTGGTGAAAGTTCCGTTTTAACTAAATTCTAACATCTGACACAGTGGCTAGATAGTAAAAGATAGGGATGCACCGAAGTCAAAATTTTGAACGGAAACAAACGTCAGGATGCACTTGGCCAAAAACAGAAACCGAAAATGACTTTTTTTAGTTTATAGGGCTAACAAAGGAAATAAAAAATATAGTAGAGCAAGTGGACATGGCACAGTCAAAATTAAAGTCCCATGAGCTGAAAGTTTCCAACTTGCCTGGAAAAAAGTGACCTTTCCAATACATTGCAATTACATTATCCAATTTTTACTGATGTGCCAAACATATTGACCATGAGTCACACACACATACAAAACACTGCTTGCTAAACAGGTCTACAAGTCCCAGGGTGCATTGCTTTAATATAACTTTACTCGAAAATATAAAGTATAGTAAAACACTGTATGAATTAAAATATCAAACTAAATATGCAGTGTTCTGCAAAATAAATGGCCTGCAGTCTCTGGACAAAATTGTAAGTCCGTTAAGTGCATGGACCAAAGTTTGCGCAAAGTATAATTATGCAAATTTACAGGAGAGATCTATATTGTATTTTTGTGGGTATCGTTTGTATGTATTTACTTTATTAGTAAACTAATTTATTTTTTACTGCGAGTATCTGTGTACATTAGTGTATTAGGATCTGATATACATATTTATGTCCTAGCCGAAATTAGCGCTCTCCTTTCACAGTGCTTGCCGGTTACATTCATTCATTTATATTTTCTCCATAGAAAAAGTTTTGCTCGTTATGTTCAGTGTGTCCTCACTTCTGCGGCATGCTCCCAGAACGTTATAGTTCTCCACTTTAAAAATTGCTATCTTCACTTTACTACAAGTCCCATCATCCTTACCTTGCCTGGTGCCGAACATAGCTTTGTTTGAGTGCTAGAGTCATGAATGAGCGCTGCCCCACTTTCTACCCTGCTTTGCATGCAGAATGACAGGGTGGGGAGAGAGAGTGCGGCAGCGCTCATGCACTGCTCTGTCTAGCACTCAAACAAAGCTATGTTTGGCACCAGGCAAGGTAAGGATGATGGGACTTGTAGTAAAGTGAAGATAGTAACTTTTAAAGTGTAACTATAATGATCTGGGAGCATGCCGCAGAAGTGAGGACACTGACTGAACATAACGAGGCTCTGTCAATTCAGGGAGAAATGAGAGAGCTTCCCCCGTTTCAGTGCCCCGTTTCAGCCAAGTTCTTTCCCAGGCGTGGCCCACGGAGGCTTCTTCTTAAATACATGGTAGTCTGAAGACAGAAGACCTGCTAAAAACGTGAGTAACCCCTCGAGTGCTGAGGTCCACTTGTCCCACGCTTACTCTCCGCACAGAGTTCTCCATTGGAGTTCCTATTCCATACTCCTGCACTCATTGGGTTTGTCTGTATGTCTGTTGGGGGGCTTGGTGCAGTGCTTCTGTGGCAATTTAACCTTTTGTATGCTATTTTGACATGTTTTGGGTACTTTTCAACACTTTCCCGGTTGGGGGGCAGTGTTTATTTCACTTTTACTATGTTTTCTGGTGTATTTGTTTATTTTTTTACGTCAGTGTAAATTTTGTAAAGTTTGTTTTTACCGCATAGACGCCATGCTCCATTCACCTTTATGAGACTTTACTGTTTGGGACATATCTCTGCAACTGCTCATCGTAGCGACTTCAGAGATGGCTCATTTTGTCTGTCTACCCTTGTTCTATGATCTGGTTCATACTCTGAGTGTTTTGGGGGGATTGGGGGGCTTCAGGCACTGTTTAGGGTACTTGTGCAGGGAAACTACATTTCTCATGAGCGCTCGCTTGTTACTGATTGGCTCCCATTTTGGTCGCCATTTTCTTTCATCCCTTCACAAGTATCCTATGCAGGGCTGGAGCTTTCCTTCTCTCCTCAGCTGATTAACCCTTCGCCTGCTAGATAAGTGCATTTTAGCGATTTCTGGGGGTGAAATTTTAATCTTACACACTGTTTAGCATATACCAGATATATTGAGACGTTTGTTGAGACGTTTGTGACACTGTGAGAATGTCTAATCTGTCTGAACTTTGGGCTAGGCCTAAGACTGAGGACCCTGGGACGTCTGTGACTCCCATTGCACATTGTTCCTTATGTCAATCAGGGTTACCTAGAGAATACTCAGGTCATTTATGCCCTACATACGCTGCTGCTTCTGAGTCACCTCCAGGGACCTCCAGCCACGTATTAGAGCCAATTTGGTTACAGAAGTTTAAGGCTACTACTAAAGATTTAAAGTCTACCTTACAACTGTTACCATCTCAATTGAGTGGGGTCTTCCAGGCCTGGTAACCCCCTGTATCCATCAGATCATCCCTGCCTAAACTGCAGGGGATACCTTATGTATTTGATTCATCTGAAGAGGAACTCTTAATGGATTCAGATGACGAGGGTAATTCTGTGGAGGTGTCTTCCCAGTTTTCTTGGGGGCTTATTTGAGGCTGACCCTGACCTCTTTACTGAGGTCCTGATCAGGGCCATCCTCACTACTTTGAATATTCCCTTGGCATCTGAAGATCCCAAGGACCCTTCTGACGTGTTTCAGGAGCCTAAGACACAGTCTACCTGCTTTCCTCCTAATCCCACTCTTGACAGTCTGGTCTTGGATGAGGGGAAGCTTCCTGACAAGAAGCTTGCTGTGTCTATAACATTTGCTAAATTGTATCCCTTCTCTGAAGTGGCTTCGGTACAGTGGGCTCAACCTCCTAAGGTGGATGCCCCAGTTCCTAGACTCTGCTCTGCTCTGCCAGTGGCGGATGCATCTGTTCTCAAGGATTGGACAGGTAGGATGATTGAGGCCTTGTTGAAGTCAGTACTTCCTTGCGTCCTGATTTTGAGGCCGTTTGGGTGACTAGAGCCATTGCAGTGTGGAATGAGCAGCTAACAGTGGCTGTCCACCAAGGCACTCCAACTTCTGACTTCTTGCGGCTCTTAGCTAATATTTCTGAAGCCCAGCATTATGTGTCTGCAGGGATTTTTGATTACATACGTTTGGTTGGAAGAGTTTCCACCATGTCTGTGATGGCCAGACGTGCTCTTTGGCTTAAAATCTGGGCTGCTGACACGACCTCCAAGAAGACGCTTCTTTCCTTGCCTTTCTTGGGAACCTTTCAGTTTGGGCCTGAGCTGAAAGACATCATAAGTGAGGCTGCTGGGGGGAAGAGCACCCTGTTGCCTTTCCTTCCAAAGGAGAAGCCACAGTCCAGATGGAATTGGCTTTTTCGTACCTTTCAGACTGAGGTGCAGCGACCCAGGCGGTTCCCCAGGCACCTCGTGCCTCCTCCAAGCCTAAACAGCAGTGGAGACCCAAGAAGTCCTCGGCTAAGCCCAAAACTGCCAAGCCTTCTTCGGCATGACTCGTTGAACCCTGGTTCCCACGAATCAGTGGGTGGCCGCCTGCACTTTTACCACTCTGTCTGGACAGACTCCGTGGCAGATCCGTGGGTTCTTCAAGTCATGACAGAGGGGTACAGGATCCCCTTTACCTCTTCCTCCACCCAGGTTTCGTCTTTCACACACTCCTCAGATGGCAGACAAGCCTTGGACAAAGAGGTTTTGGAGCCGGTTCCTGAACCAGAACAGGGTTTCGGTTTCTATTCCAACCTGTTTGTGGTCAACAAGAAGAACGGGGGATGTTGTCCTATCCTGGACCTCAAGAATCTCAATTCCGTCATGTCAAGTCTCATTATCATCAGCAGTCTCTGTGGACGGTGACTATCTAGTCAATAGTTGGCGTCATCAATCTAACTGGAGAGTATTGGCTACTGCAGGCTGAGAGGGAAGGTAGGCTCCACCCAGCACTTCTTATTCAAGAAAGTTTCCTGTCTTACTTAAAGGGGCAGGTCGCCTACCCAAAGTTACCAGTAACCTATATAGACTAAGAGAAAAGGATTTAACAGTTAAAACTAAAATCCTATTTTCTTTGTTACTGTATCAAATCAAGCTGGGCCCGGTGTTGGCTTTTTTCCTATAACTAAAATGGGATTACTCAGGGAGACATGAGTGCAAATGCTCAAAATTGTTTATGGCTTTGAGCGTAATCCCATTAGTAAATACTGTACAATAAGTGAAAATGTTTCATTTACCACCTGGCTAGTGAGTGAATGAGAATGTTGCCCTTTAGTTAGGGTGACCAGAGCTCACCTTTAACCAGGGACACATATGAAAAATACATGCTGCAGGGCTGAGATGATTTCAGTGCAGTACTGACATATGCCTATTCCTATGTGTCCCCTGGTAAAGGTGAGGCCTGGTCACCCTACCTTTAGTATGTATCGACTCTTAGGTTGAGGTCAACCCTCTCTGAGTTATGTATTCTGTAAGTGCATTGAAGGGGTTAAAAGTCTGATATAATGCTTTGAACATCCTCACTGACACTCAGAGGTTTAACCCTTTGCGTGCCAGAGGGGTACGCAACGCATTGCTCTGCAATGCGTTGCATACCCCTCTGGCACTCAAAGGGTTAAATCATTTTGAATTTGTATTTGCCCCTTTGATGCAGTTTGTTTTGACCCAGATCTACTCAAGTTTTCTTTTGAACACAGGGCCCTGAGTGTGCATTCATGTATAAAATGTTGTACATAGTTATGCACACTGTCTCTTTAATTGGAGCTGGCTAAAAGAAGTTTGAGAAGCTCTGAGCTGGAGTAGGGTTTCAGGACTCAGTTGCTCAGAGCCGGGCACCTCTCTGAACTCCAGAGCCAGCATGGACTTGGGCCACTGGAGCACTGCCTAAATGTCAAAATATAATATAGTTAACCATCTGTGTGCCAGATGATTGTCTAAACAATGAATTGGATTCCCATCTGGCACTCAAAGATATAAAATTACCAGACTACAAATCCAGAGCACGGTTACAGGCACATCTTGTCTCTCTTCTATATACCCTTCTCCCTCTGATCCCCTCTCTTTCTCTCCCAGCCTCTTCACTATATAAAGTATATACTGATTGGTCTTCATTAACTCTAAACAAATGCACAGGTTGTCCTGTCCCCCATTCCTATTTATGTGTGAGGTTTACACACTTACATGTAAACGCATATTCACAAAATAAGGCTCATATATTCTAATACAGGTAAAAGATGGTAGTCTACCAGTATTCAGCTTACAGATTGTAATGTCGGTAAAAGGTGGTAACGTTATGAGTGGGACTCTACCAGTCCCTCCCTTTAACCCCTTAAGGACCGGTGACGTGCCAGGGCAAGACAGATGACGATCTTGGCAAGTTCCATACTTTATACTTATGGCTCACCTGCGGGAGAGCTGTAAGTAAAAACGGGGTCTGAAATTGACCGCTCCAAGACAGGAGCCGCCTCTTTCTTAGACCACTCCTCGGCATGCTGGATCACTGGTCCTTAACCCATGTCATTGAATTCAGGGGTCCTTGCGCGGAACCTTATGTGCCGGCCTCAAGGTGTTTAAGGGGCTAACCTACACAATGCATTTTTCATGTGTCCCTGGTTACAGCAATAATTAAGCAGGTAGCAACTAGCTTTATAATATATCAATTACCTCTCAAAAGTAGCCAATTTTAAAGAAATCCATTATCTTCAGAGAATGACAGCCAGGTTAGTGCAGTCTGCGCACCTGCCCCATCAGTCCCTTCCGGTTACCTTGTGGCATACTACAATGCTTCTCAATAGAGACCGGGACTGACAGCGCAGGCGCACAGACAAGATGCCTGCGCTGATGCCTGGCTTCCGGTCTCCTAAGATAAAGGATTACTGTACAATCGGCTACATTTGAGAAGTAATAGATATATTATAAAGCTAGTCGCTACCAGCTTAATTATTGCAGGGTGACTTTATATAAGATGAAAGTTCCGCTTTAAAGGGATAGTAATGTTTCATAATAAAAGCGGCTCTAATTAATCATCATAGTATTTGGACTTTGGAGAGTGTTATTTCAATTCTGTCAGAGTTGTAGTTCAAGAGTAATTGAATGATAAAGTATGCCCTCCCTCCCCTCTTTTGCCAAGCTGAAAGTGCCCGTCCCTATTAGGAACACTGCATTTGTTTTACCTGTGTGAACAGGTTCTAAGACTCATATTTCAGCATCATATGGGACCTGGCAGTTCTGAAAGACTATGAACAGGCTTGAAAACTTGACCGTAGCAGTCTATGGTAGGCTGACTGGACCTCACCTTTATTGTGAACAGGTATGGAAAAATGAATCCTGTAAGGATGCTTTGATTTCACTGCAGCTCTGAAATATGCATAATTCAGATGTGTCCCTGTTTAAAGGGTATTTCTGCTCAGCTTAGTCTGTGGATCAGCATGCATATCTCGGTGGAGTTTGGGGCTGAGAGTTACAGATTTCCAGGTTGTGACCATCCCCACTGCCAGCCAATGGGCTCAGTTTTCTGACCTCCCAAATGGTTGACAGGAGCTGTTTTGGGGATACACAGCCTGAGCTTTTAACTATGTCTGCTTTCATAGGAGAATTGTTCTTTAACAACGAGAGAACAGCTGCTAGTTATTTTAATGGGGCAGCTTAATTCTGATTTTGGCAAAGGTTTCACTTCATTGTTCTCTGAGCTATTAACAAGAACAAGCTAAATCGGCTATCAAAATATGTTAAAAAAAAATGTATTCATTTATTTTTGGAAACACTTCTTCTATGTATTTTAATTGGCTATCAGGTATTCTAGCAAATGTTATGTTTTGTTTCTTTCGAATGGTTGGGTTACTTAATCAGCAATATTCAGTTCAAAGTCATTCTAGGTTAAAGAAAATGCAGTTATCCACATCATTTAACCCTGTCTCTGAAGCACATTGTACCACAATCTATGTACCAAGTTTTTTTGCAATTAATAAAATAAAGAAAACCTTTACCATTTTATAGTGAAAAACAACATTAGTGAACACATGTTTTTTTTATTGCAAATAAGTACAATTCAGGGATCACACAATTCAGATGATAAAATAGGATTTTATGTTCTTACCTGTTAAATCCTTTTCTCTATAATCAATATGGAACACAGGTACCATGGGGATGAGTCTCTCTTTGGAAGGCAGGACACATCTCAAAAAAGACAAAGTCTTGTGGGTGGAGACTCCCAGCCACTCTTCCAGTTCAACCCTTCCCCCTCCTGCATCTCCAGTTATGATGTTATCAAAACCACTCCAGCAAGGCCATCAAGAGAAGAAGGAATCCCCTGTGAAAATAAAGACTCTAAACAAAGACTCCCACGTCCAGACAGGTGAGACCAATAGAGGTCCTTTTCGCTGGGTGGGAGACCTGTGTTCCATATGGACTATAGAGAACAGGATTTAACAGGTAAGAATACTAAAATCCTATTTCTCTTATGTCCAATATTGAACACAGGTGCCATGGGGATATACCAACACTAAGCTTCCAGAGGTGGGAACAATGAGAAAGGACCTCACGCCTGTTTCCTTGGTACCGAAGTTCCCTAGGACTATCCATAAATGCAACAGCCCAAACAGAACCAAGTGTCAAAGAACATTAAAGTTGCACAACACACAAAAACAAGAGCCAACAGGGCTCAAAACAGCTGAACAACAGTAAGGCACAAGAAAAAACAGGTCCTTAGACAGGCAGAACTTCCTGCAGGACCTTCCTGCCAAAGCTGGCTTCAGCTGAAGTCAGGACATCCATACAATGGTTCTTGGCAAAGTTATGCAAGGAGAAGCAAGTTGCTGCCTTGCACAACTTCTCAGCCAACTCCCGATTCTTGTAGGCCCAGGAGGCCCCTACAGACTTAATCCAAGAAGCCACAGTGACCTTGGAAGAGGCTGACCTGCCCTGGGACCCTCAGGAATGTCAAATAGGGAATCTGTCTTATGAAAAGACTCTGTGTGGTGCACATAAAACGTAAGGCACTGCACCACATCCAACAAGTGGGAAGCCCTCTCCTTTTCAGACTTTGGGTCAAGACAAAACAAAAGCACCACAATCTCCTGATTGATGTGGAACTCAGAGTCTACTTTAGGAAGAAATTCCTGGGAGGTTCGAAGCACTGCCTTATCCTTGTGAAAAAACAGGAGACGCAGCTTGCAACACAAAGCCTGCAGCTCGGCAACTCTGTGGACTGAGACTACTGTCAGAAGGAAACCCATCTTACATGTCAACTGATGCATAGGGATGGTAGCAAGGGACTCAAAGGAAGGCCTCTGCAGAACACCCAAAACCAAATTAAGGTCCCACGGAGGAGTAGGAGCCTTGAAGGAAGTGAAAGCATGAGCAACCCCTTGAAGTAACACCTTGACATCTGGAATAGTACGTCTCTGAAAAAAATACAGAAAGAGACGAAATTTGAACCTTCAAGGAACTCAGGCTGAGGCTATTTGTCCTCTTTTGTTCACACCATCCTGGATAAAGGAGAGCACCACCAGAAGGTCAAAATCCTGTGAAGACAGAGACCTGTCCACACACACCAGGAATGAAAAACAGGCTATACCCTGTGGTAGGCCTTAGAGGAGACAGGCTTCCGAACTTGAATTATAGTGGAAATTACCTCAGCGGAAAATCCCTTTCTCCTCAAGATGTGGGCTTCAACAGCCATGTTTTCAAAGCCAGCTTTTCCACATCCTCTTTACAAAGGTAACCCTGGAGGAGGAGGTCCGGCTTGGGAGGAAGCGAGAGCACATCCTAAATGGAAAGACTCACCAGGTCCACAAACCACCCCCTCCAGATCCAATAAGGAGCGACTAGAATCACAGTCACACTGTCCATCCTGATCTTCCTGAGCACCCTGGGAATGAGAGGAATTGGTGGAAAGACATAAGCGAAGTGGTAATTCCATGGCATAGACATTGAATTCTTGGCAAAGGCTAGCGGGCCCCCCTTGTGGGAGCAGAAGACTGGAACCTTCCTGTTTTTTCTCATGGCCATGAGATCTATTGTTGGCAACCCCTACTGTTGCACAGTCAGGTGTTGCACAGGCAGGTAGAACGCTTCCGGACTGAGTTCCCACTCTCCCGGATCCACGGCTTGGTGACTTAAAAAGTCCATACGCACGTTTTCTACCCCTGGAATTTGAACAGCAGAGATGGCTGGAACATGGGCTTCTGCACAACTTGGAATGTACCTCACCTCATACCATTGGCGGCACTTTGAGTGCCCCCTGATGGTTGATGTAAGCCACAGCCATGGCATTGTCTGACTGGATTCACAATGGATGACCCTTCAACTGAGAGGTTCAGTACATAAGAACATTGATGGACTGAAGAGATTCCTCCGCAGTCTGCCTTCCCTGGACCCCCAGGTGACCCAGAACCGCACCCCAGCCACTCAGGTTGGCATCCATTATGACCAGAGTCCAAAATCACAAAGGATTTGCCTTGTTTCAGATTGTGCCTGTGCAACAACCACTGCAGGTCCATACTGGCCTCCACAGAGAGGGAGATCCACCAATCAAGAAGAGCCAGATTCCCAGACCAATTCTGTATGACATGTCTCTGTGCACTTGACAGTAAGGCACTGCCTCTAGTGTCGACATTAGTTTGCCCAGAACTTTCATCTACTCCCTGACCGTGGCAGAGTGCCTGCATAGCCTGCAGGATCTTGTTCTCAAAAGGAAGACTATCTCTAGGTGAGTATTGAACCTCATGCCTAGGAACACCAGCTCCTGAATGGTACTGGATATGACTTCAACAAGTTCAAGATCCACCTGTGGTGGATCAGGAGTCGAGCACAGTCTTGGACGTCCTGAGCCAAGAGCTCCTGAGAAGGAACCTTGATCAAAAGGTCTTACAGATAGTGTGTCATAAAAATGCCCTGGGTGTGAATGAAGGCAGCTAAGGCTCCATGACTCTGTTGAACACCGAGGAGCAGAAGCCAGGCCAATTGGCAGAGCAATGAACTGGTAGTTCTCCAAGCCTAAGGCAAAATGCAGATAGTGTTGGCTGTCCAGATGGATAGGAATGTGCAGGTACGCATACTGAAGGTCCAAAAATGCCAGATACTCCCCTGGGCACATCTCTGTGATGACAGAACACAAACATTCCATCTTGAAGTGCGTAGGTTCCATCCTTCTTTGGAACCATTAACATGTTGGAATAAAAATCTGAACCTTGCTCCTGGGGAGTGTCACGGATTTGAAGACTCTCAGACTTAAGGTTTGGTAAAATAACTTAACTTTATTAAAAGTTAAAGGCAGTCCCCGTAGGGTAAACATACATAACAATACAACAGTAATATAACATATAATAGGTTCTACTGGCCTTGCCTAAGTACCGGGCAAGGCAACCCAAGTGACAGTTTTAATGACAGGCTCTACCGGCCTTGCCTATACCGGGTAAGGCAACCGTGAGATGACATATACCGGTTCTACCGGCCTTACCAATACCGGGCAAGGCAGCCCCCACGGAATGCTGAATGTAGGCTCTACCGGCCCTGCCAATACCGGGTAAGACAACCTTAAAGATTGTGAATTACAAGGTTTTACCGGCCTTACCAATACCGGGCAGGGCAGCCCAAAGAAGTACTGGAGTAGGCTCTACCGGCCCTGCCAATACCGGGTGAGGCAACCTACAGGATGGTATCGTCAAGGTTCTACCGGCCTCACCAATACCGGGCAGGGCAGCCTGAGCGAGTAGACCAGCTGTCAGGTGACTAAGAGTCTATTGCCAGGGATACTCAGACAACTGCAAGGAAGTGGACAGCGACTGACCACAGTACTGGATGTTCAGGAGCAAACCAACGTCCGCACGTTGGGACTAATGGTAATAGCGCCACCAGGTTTATTGGAGCAAACCAGCGACCGCACGCTGGGACCAACAACGTATATTGCAACCAGGTTTAGTGGAGCAAACCAGCGTCCGCACGCTGGAGCCAATAATGTATCTCGCTACCAGTTTAGTGGAGTAAACCAGCGTCCGCACACTGGGACCAACAATGTATATAGCAACCAGGTTTAGTGGAGTAAACCAGCGTCCGCACGCTGGGACCAACAATGTACATCGCAACCAGGCTTAGTGGAGTAAACCAGCGTCCGCACGCTGGGACCAACAATGTATATCGCCACCAGGTTTAGTGGAGTAAACCAGCGTCCGCACGCTGGGACCAACACCGTATATCGCAACCAGGTTTAGTGGAGCAAACCAGCGTCCGCACGCTGGAGCCAATAATGTATCACACAACCAGTTTAGTGGAGTAAACCAGCGTCCGCACGCTGGGACCAACAATGTATATAGCAACCAGGTTTAGTGGAGTAAACCAGCGTCCGCACGCTGGGAGCAACAGTGTATATCGCAACCAGGCTTAGTGGAGTAAACCAACAAAGTATGATCAGCAGCGAGAAGAACAATGTCGCCAGAGCGACGGCTGGAGCAGGAGATTCGGGAACTCAGTAAGATTAACCCGCGAGGTGCTGGAACACAGGAACACTGGAACTCTGGAACAGAGGAACACTTGCATACTGGAACACAGGATCAGCAGGAACAGGCCCAGAAGCCTGACAAGCAGGTCAGGCAGAATAGAGTCAGAAACACCACGAAAGGGCAACCTGTAAGTGCTCAGCCTGGGTTTAAAAAGGCTGTGTGAGGAGGGCTAATCACAGACAGCCAATCATGATACTCAGCAAGTGACTGACACTGAACAGCACCAATCACGGGCACCGTGATAGGGAGATACTGGAATCAGAACCTTCTTTTCCAGCAGTGTTCATTGCCTTCCGAAACAGCCGTACCTTGTCCGGCTCCTTTGGCACCCTGGACAAGAAGAAGTGAAATTGCAGAAGGGATCTAAAGGCTATTCTGTACCCTTCTGAGACTATCCGCAAAACCCACTGGTCCTGGACTGAAGACTCCCAGTCGTCTCGAAAAGCAAAAACGCCGCCCTACAGGGACCTGCAGACCAAGATTCCATGAATCATGTGGAAGCTGGCTTTACAGACTTAGCCCTTGAAACTGTTCGCTTGGGCGGCCACTGCTGTCTGGGCTTGGCGGAGGGGTGCGAGTGTGAAGCCTGTGAGGTTTGCGCCTCTGTGCCTCCGTTTGGCTGGGGGAGCGAAAAAGATGCAGTTTCCTCCCCATCATAGGACACTTAGAGTAACAAAGTGCTCTTGCCCCCAGTAGCATCACTAATGATCTGCTTCATTTCAGGTCCAAACAGCGACTTTTCCTGTAAGGGTAGGGAAACCAGTGACTTTCTTGAAGGATTGGTCCGCAGACCAAATCTTAAGCCACAATGTATGTTGCACAGTAACCGAAAAGGCTGAGGCCTTAGCAGACAATCTGACTGCCTCAAAAAGAGCCTCAGAGACATAAGTGTTAGCATCCTTCATGTTGGCTAAAAAGAACAACAGATCCTCCTTGGAAGCATCAGCAGGGACAGCCTCCATCAGCTGTTCAACCCACACGGCAACAGCCCTCTTAACCCAGGCAGAGGTGAAAATTGTCTTCAGCGCAGTCCCAGTGGCTGCGCAATTTGCCCTGAGGATAGAATCTAGCTTCTTATGTGCCATATCTTTCAGACCTGCTGCATCCGCCAACGGCAGGGCAGTAGATATGGCTAGCCTGGAGACCGGGGGATCCACAGAAGCAGGAGAGGCCCACCATGCCAAAGCTGCCTCTGAAAAAGGGTATTGTATAGAAAACCTTTGGGTGATAGACAGCCACTTATCAGGGGTCTTCCACTCATCCAGAAGGATCTGATCAAGAGTGGCATAAGGGGGAAAAACCGTAGAAGATTTCTTATGCCTCTGAAAGACATCTGTAGAGGAAGACCCCTCGTCAGGGGTACCAGGGGCCAGAAGGGTCTCCAAGACAGCCCTAATGAGTTCCTCAGCCAAGGGAAGGGGGCAGTCTCATAAGAGTCCCCATAGGAGTAGGAAAAATCCATATCCTCCTATTCCCAGTCCTCATCTTCTCCATCCTAAATGTCCTCCTCAGAGGAAGCCCCTAGAAGGGTACTAACACTGCGAGATCTAGGGGCCACATAGTTAAAGGTAGTGGGATGCTTCCAGGATTAAAGGATCATCTGGAGGGAGAGTATATTTACGGCAGGGAACATTTGGGGGGCACTCAACAGACAGGTCCCTAAAGGGAAAAGCCCAAGAAAACCCCAAACCTGGATAAGAAAGGCAGGGAAGGGGTTAACTATCCCAAATGCAGCCATCCTTGCTTCATAACTCAGGGAATGAATACTATGAGAAGTGTCACTGCTCATGCTTTCAGCTCAGAGGACACTTTATAACTGGAGATGCAGGGGGGGAAGAATTGAGCTGGAGGAGTTGCTGGGAGTTTCCATCCCCAAGACTCTCTTGAGATGTATCTTGGACTCCAGAGAGGGACGTAGCCCCATGGTAGCAGTGTTCCATATTGGAAAAGAGAGACATTATTTATTAAAAAATACTGCATGCAAAACGTACCACATGCATATTAATATTATTAGGGTGTAGTTTATGGGGGGTGATTAACCCTTTGAGTGTGAGAAAGATATCAAATTTATAGCAACTTGATTTGTTGGATACCTCTCTTGCACAAAGAGGGTTACAATATTGCATTGCTTTTTTTTTCTTATGTGTTTACAATGTTAACTGATATATGGGCTAGGCACAGAGGTGCGACACAAGCATATGAGGGAACGTTGGTAGATCAGTGGGTTCCACATTCCTGAGGGCTAAATGATAGGGTTACTGTCTTGTGGGGTGGGGCTGAAGATGGTGTGTAGTGAACAGGCAGAGTGGGTGAAAGACCAGAGGGCCATATGTATAAAAGTGAACCAGTACAATTCTGGGGTCAACCACTTGCTCCATAGTGGACACCTAAGGATTGCCACTGATTTAAATGGGTGTTTTAATCCCTTGTTCTAGAGAGGTCTTCAGTACATTGCTTTGCAATGTGTTGGAAACTCTCTAGGATTCAAGGAGTTAAAAAAATACCCATTTAAATCAACTGTCATTTTTTTTCTCTGCTGTGGTAGAAGTGGTTTGCCCCAGTATTATACCATTTCACTTTTATAGATACGCCTAGTCTTCAGAGCCCCAAGGGTTCCCAGCTAAGGACATAATCTACTGTGATCTTAAAAGAAGACTGTGGATAATCTAGGGTCTGAGACTTTGCAGTACAAAGGGCCTTTAGAATCTTGACCCTATCTGACTTCTAAACCCAGTCTTAAAGGGATAGTAATATTTCATAATAAAAGCAGCTCTAATTAATCATCTTAGTATTTGGGCCTTGGAGAGTGTTGTTTCAAATCTGTTAGAGGTGTAATTCAAGAGTAATTGAATGATAAAGTATCCCCCTCCCGCCCTTTTTACTGATGTAACACTGCTCAGCTCAGAGCAGCAGGGAAGTGCTCAGGTAGACTGCAGAGATGGACAGTCTTCAATTAAGATAAGGGAAAAAAGCAGAAAAATCTGTGAAGGGGGGCAGGGCTTTCATTGTTCTCACAGTAGAATAGTGACCATTGATGTGAGCTGTCTGGTCTATGGACTTGATTCCACATCTGAGGAGTGGGGGTTTACACCAGGTAAAAGGGGCGGGAGGGGGATACTTTATCATTCAATTACTCTTGAACTACAAGTCTGACAGGATTGAAATAACACTCTCTATGGCTCAAATACTATGAAGATTAATTGGAGCTGCTGTTTTTTGTAAAACATTACTATCCCTTTAAAGAAGAACCGTAGCTATAGGAATAAGAGTCTTTTAGTTTGTGTAACAGAAGGACTTTGCTTAGGTAGATGTCCAGATGTAATTCATAGCAGCAGACTGTCTGCTATATATGATATTTTATGCTGTTTCATGTGATTGTTGCATGTGCCTTTACCTAGCTCCTTTTTCCCCTATTTTTTAGCTCATATATGCTCAAAATGTATATTTAGCTTCAGCAGTTTGTATAAGGAGCCACATAGAGAAATGTTCCACTCAAGGCTCTTTAAAACCCTAAGGGCCTTGTATTCAAATGAAATGTGGAGGACTTCTGTGGAAAACCAACTGCACCATAGGGAACCTTCTCATTGACTTAAATGGTGTTAGAATTATTGACAGTTATCCAATGCTAAGAAATGCGTAGGAGACATCTCTAGTATTTAAGATGTGAAATGCACATTATTGCTTAATATGGAAAAATATATATTACAAGGTTAATCCTGCTGAGTAAGACAAGGGGACTCCCACTGCTTATTGTTTTATTCAAAAATTATTGTAGCTCACACTTGCATTGTTGCTTGTGCTTAAATGACATGGTGGTGCTAGGGTGACCACACGTCTCGGAATGCCCGGGACTGTCCCTTATTGGGGGTCTGTGTCCCACGTCCCGGGTCACACCCCACCGGGACAACAAAGAGTCCCAGAATGGAGCAACATGCACCAGTCCAGCCAGCCAATTAAATGTATTTGCTATATGATCTTCATTGGCTGGCTAAGTCAGCCAATGAAGACCATACAGAAAATACATTTCATTGGCCGGCTGGACTGGTGAGTGCGAGACAGCTGGGATGGAGCAGGTATGCTGGCACTGCAAGTGAGACCCGCTGCTTAGGCTCCCGCCGGCGCTGACCATCTTTCTGAGGCTGACACAGACAAAGAGTGTCAGCCTCAGAAAGATGGTCCGCTCTGGCGGGAGCCTCAGTCGTGGGACTAGAGTGACCACATGTCCCGGAATAGCAGAATGGAAATGTGGTCACCCTAGGTGGTGCTGTTGCTACAGCAGCCTATGGACAGTTGAGTAGAAACCTGCATAGGATGCTATAGCAACAGCGCCACCATACATTTTCTGGACAGGAATGTAGTACACCCAAAAAATGAAAGTTTGAGATGCAATAACTTTTGAAAAAAACATGTTTCAGCAGTTCTACTCAGCAGAATAGGCCCTGTAAAAATATATATATGTGTGTATATGTATTATATATATAATCATTTTTTCCCCTACAATACTGTCCCTTTAAAAGTCCCATTTATATTAACGGGAATTTTGGAAATGTGTATTTGTCCCGTTTTGTTCAGTCTGTATGCACAGGAATTGCTTGTCTTTTCTATTGAACTTATGATCCCTTAGTATTTTCAACAAGGAAAAAAAAAAAAATATCCAGCTGCTGGTACCATCAGGATTGACTTTAGTAGCCTCCATTTTTTCTAGAGACTCAGAGGCAGATGTACTTGGAAGAATTGGAGCAATTACTAGGCAAGCAAACTGCACCTTAGGGGACAGATTAAAATTCTCATTATACATAAGGCTTTTGAGCCCTTGAATGCTAGATATGTGTCAAATTCATTGAGAAGAAAAAAAGTAGTGAGATGTTTAATACCTGATGCCTCATTTTCTTTTACAGCTTCAACATAACAGAAACCAAGTGTGGTCCCAGATCCTCAACTTCTTCCGCAACCTTGTAATGCAACGTGAGATGAACAGGGGTGAGGTTGGTCGGAGGTGAGAGTCGCTTCCAGATACCCAGAGGGTGACCCCTACCAGGCAACATGATTCAGCGTGGGTTCCAAGAGGAGACTCAAGAGCCGTTAACTGTATTTTTCTACCCAGTAAAGTGAATATTCTGGCATCGGCAGGGAATTCTGGTCATACACTGTATAGGTATTCATTAAACACCAGTGCAGTGCTGCATTTTGGGTAACTAAACCAAGATAGTACATTTCACAGGCCATAATGGCTTTTGTAAATTTGCCTCGTAGGTTTTACACATAAAAATATTTGTGGAGATGAATTCCATTTCAGGGAAGTGTATTTCATGTGCGATATAAATTTCTGTCAGCTGGAAGAACGTATAGTGTATTAAATTCTGTTTTACAGAAGTGCCTGGCTTTGGGTTTACAGCTGATATTTACCTCTTGTTAAAATTAGAATATTAGGTCTTATGTTTAAACAAAACTGGTGCAATTCTGGGATAAAATAAAGGGGGAGAAATATGAATTCCCCACAGTTCCATTGGCTTAAATTAGGCTGTTTACTCCGAGTGCTAAAAAGATCTCCAGCATATTGAAAAAGCAATGCGTTGGAGACCTCTCTAGCATTCAAGGGGTTAAAATACAAATTTAAGTGATTAAGAATTTACATTTGTTCCCCTTTGATGCATTTTATTTTCTCAAGGATTGCTCCAGTTTGCTTTTATACATAAGTCCTATTAATAATGTCTGTGTATGGAACCCATATCTTGTTCTTTACATGCAATGTGTCCTTTTATAGAGAACGTATACCCAAAAATATTCTCGGCTTAATTACGTTCATATAATATTAGTCGTATTCAATTATATATATATATATATATAATAGACTATCAATTATTGCACAGTAGGATTCGGTGCTCCATCTTCGTTTGTGGTGCACGTCTGGGAACCGCTGCAAATCGATGATGCTGAAACTCGTTGCACTGATTGTGACAGGAATGCCTGTCAAAATCACTGCACTGTTGCGATTAGCTGGTGTGCAGGAACTCCACCCCTGCCTTCCCGGCGAGGGGCAGACTGTGAAACAGAAACAGGTTTTTATATATAATATAAATACATATACATCACCATAGCAACAGCACTATCTGGACATGCAGAATCCAGAATTTGCCCTGTAATAACTTTTGAATTAAGCATATCCAGGGGAAATGTTGCATTATTCAGCAGGAAAAGCCAGGCAAAATATATATATATATATATATATATATATATATATATATATATATATATATATATATATAGTCATAATAAGAGTTTCCTAACATTTTAACCCTTTGAGTGCCAGAGGGGTACGCAATGCATTGCAAAGCAATGCATTGTGTACTCCTCTGGCACTCAAAGGGTTAAAAATAGCCATTCCTTAGATTTTTAATTTTTCCCTGTGAAATGTCAAAGTTTCCTTTTGAAAGTGAGAATACAGGCCTCACTCATCACTGATGCACAGCTGAACACATAAGGGCAATGTTTTTTAATTTTTTTTTTTTTGCTCAAGCCACCCCTAACTCACAGGGCCTTATTCAGGAAACTAAAAAAAAAAATTGGGTGTAAACCAACTGCATTATGGACAGAAATAAATTTCTCAGTTACATTTATTTAAAGGGATAGTAATACTTAGAGGGATAGTAACTCCCCGAACAATGTGACGCCAAAAGCTAGCAATCATGCCAACATACTGAACTCCCTTATTCCCATGTAAGCCAAGAAAGACCTCCGCTCCCTCCCCCTTCTCATATGTCCACTGTATAGCGGACGTCATGAGATCCTGCTTCCAGGAACAGATGGCGGCTCTGCAGGAGCGCTGTCATCTAGATATCTCCGTATTATTACTTCATCGGAATGGTCTGAAACGTGTGCCTGGCTTGCAAGCACATGTTGTAGACCATTCCGATGAAGTAATTATACGGAGATATCTAGATGACAGAGCTCCTGCAGAACCGCCGTAAGTCGGACGACCGGATTCTGCCTCTGACAGCTTTTCAGCTCGTCAGGCAGAAAGGGGAGGGAGCGGAGGTCTTTCTTTTCTTACATCTCTCAAACCATAACGGTTTGAGAGATGGGAATGAGGGAGTTCAGTATGTTGGCATGATTGCTCGCTTTTGGTGTCACATTGTTCGGGGGGGGGTTACTATTAGGGTTTATGTCCCCGAATAAACAAGGGTACTCCCACTGCTGAGAGATATTTTATTAAAATATTATAACTGCTGAAACTTGAACTTTTTAGGTGCAATATCACAGTGGCCTGAAAATTTACAGTGGTGCTGTTGCTAAGCCATCCTATAGACTGCTCTGGTCTGTAGACCATAAATCTCCATAGGATAGTGTAGCAACAGCACCACTGTACATTTTCAGGCCATTGTGATATTGCACCTAAAAAAAAATTCAAGTTTGAGCAGTTATAATTTTTTAATAAAATATCTCTCAGCAGTGGGAGTACCCTTGTTTTACTCAGGGGGACAAACCCTACAACATATATTTTTTACATTTTAAGTATTACTATCCCTTTAAAGGGGCTTTTAAACCCTTCAATGCAAAAAAGGCCTCCATCGCAGTGCAAAGAAATGCTTTGGTGACTTTTATAGCATTCAAGGGGTAAAAAGAACCTGTTAAATGAATGGGAATTTGTATCTATCCCCTATAGTGCAGTTGGATTTCTCCAGAATTGTTCCCCTTAGATACTGTAATGAGGCCCACAGTCTGCTGTTTTAGAACACTACTAACATCTTACAGGTTGTTTCTTAAAGGTGAATAGAAGTAGATCCTGCAATCATAATGAAATAATTAACTTACAGTGTGCAACAATTTTTCTAAATATACATACGAAACTCAACCTTCACATAAACCATTTTCATAGAAAAAATGTGGCCTCTTGAGTGGGTGTCCATGTCACACCAAAGTACCTTGGCACCTTGGTTGAGAACCACTAACATAATAACTATGTATTTTTAATGGTGCATTTATTATTTTGGGTACATTTTCCCCAAAAAGATTGTAACTATAACGTTTACTCTTTCCATAAAGGTCCATCAAAAAAGTTTTATAATTTTTATGTAATTGCAGGTAGATATTTCACAAGGCAGTGCTTGCATGTTTAGCAACAGAGGGTTAAACCAGAGATAGGCAACCCACGGCCCTCAAGCTCTTCTTGGGCTATAGCTCCTACCGACAACATCTGGAGGGCAACACATAGACCATCCTGGTGTATGTGTTTTCAGATGGCAGTGATACATAACTACTTCTACTACACTCACTATCATTATTGTTCTAGCCACTGTGATCAGAGAGGCTCCTATGATTTAAAGGGGAACTACCACCCGACACAATCTTTAACTTCACTAAGTACCCATCTGGCGACTAGCGATACTAGATTTCTGCTCTCTTCCATTGGTGACAGGCAGGACAGAGCGTGGACATCTTGCCATTGTGATGCCTGCGCTGTCAGTCCCAGCTGGAGCATTGTCCTGCTTGATGCATTCAAATATGTTTATTTCAATTCTCAGAAATTACTGAATGGATTTCTATGAAATGTGTAGACTAGTCGTTCTTAAACTGTTTGCTTCTATACATGGTAGAGATGTCTTCAGTGCATTGCAGAGCAATACGTTGGAGACTTCTCCATCATCCAAGGGGTTGGCATAGTGTCTATATCAAATGTATTTGAAATCCATTCAGTACTAATAATCTTTTAAGTGCCAGAGAGGCACTCAAAGGTGTTGTGTTAACCAACACAAAAGACTCCACTCAGAGTTCTCTTTTGAGGCCACACTAGCTCCTAGTTTATTGAGGTAATACAGGCAGGGGAAGTACTCCAGAGAGGTGCACATTCAAACTAAAGCTCCCTCTCTCCGTCTATTGTTCTTGTCGGACTGTCCCAGACATGTGGCTGAGCACTGGATGTTGCGGCTGGCTGGGTCCACGCGGGACGTGCCTATATGCACGTCCCAGCTGCTGCAGTCATCGAGAGTGGGAAGGCAACTCAGGGCAGGGGGGTTAGAGATAAGGGAAGTGTAGCATGCAAGGGAAGTGGGCAACCTATATTGGTTATGTGGGCAGTCGGTTGGGTGGATATCATAAAATGGTTTTAGAAATATATTTCTTTAAAAAAAGTCAGTTAATTGTACATGATTATCTTTTTTTTCTTCAAGAAAGTTAAATTGCAATAACAGGTACAAGATGTTAAACTTTGAAATGTTTCAATCTTCCACCCATCCAATGGTAGTCACAGAAACACACATACACTAAAGGTCAGTCTAGTCTAGTTCCTCTGAAAAGTGATACACACAGCTTAGATACTCAGGAAGTGGAATTTTCTCCCAATATTTGGTAGCCTTCCCACAGTGTATATTTATGTACACCATTA
Organism: Rhinophrynus dorsalis; assembly: GCA_037306005.1. NCBI lineage: Eukaryota > Metazoa > Chordata > Amphibia > Anura > Rhinophrynidae > Rhinophrynus > Rhinophrynus dorsalis. The sequence continues at coordinate 27,525,135 of CM074728.1, forward strand.
AAGAGGATAAGAATAGTGGGCCAGTATGTGAGTTATAATTAAATCAATATTTCTGGTTATTAGTACAGTGATAAACATTCAAAAGAACTAATATACTGCACTTAGATGCATTTTTCGTTCTCTGTCTTCGCCTACCCTTACAGTCTTGTTCCACTGTCCATCATTACAGTTGTTCTGGGGGAACCCTATGTACACGTTCAGGGAACACAGTTTGACAACCACTGGTGTACCAATGGCAACCATTAAATCAAAATGCTGGATTGGGCAGTCTCTCGAAAATGAAAAAGTCTGTTTCTTCTGAAGGTTCCCAGTACTGCTTAGCTGTATTATATTACCTTTTAATTACTGAGGGATAAATGGAGCTCAGTTATGACAGTGATGTCTTAAATCAGGTCAGACAAACTGTTGCTCTTCAGCTGTTGAGGGCTATAACACCAGTAATACACAGATAGCTAATGGCTCTCTGTGGATGGTGGGAATTGTATTCTTGACTGGCTGCATGGCCTCAGGTTGCCCACCTCTGTCATCAAGCAAACCGTTAAAAATACATAAATAATATGTGTGTTATCTTTTTTTGTGCATTTTATCTGTTTTAGCTGTTTCAGTTTAGTTGTTTTCAGACAAGCAGATTTAGAATCCCTTACCAAGCATTCATGTTTGTTTGAGTCTGTAGTTTGCAGCTGAGACCTATAGAAATCACAATACATAGGAAAATGCAGCTATAATGCAAAAAATATATAGATAGCTATACCCTACTGCTGTATGAAGGGCACCTACCCTAGATAAGTTAAATAAAGAGTGACTTATTCCTAGAGTAAATTTCCCTTTAAAGGGATAGTAATACTTTGTTTTATCTTTATTTTATTTTGTAGGCATTAAAATAACACAAAGAATGATATAAGTCTTATCTCTCAAACCTTTATGGTTTGAGAGATATTCACTAGCAAAGTTTCCCTTCGCGTCCCTTATAACTAGTGTAAGCCATCTCTTCTCAGATGTGGAATCCAGTCCATAGACCAGACAGATAACAGCAGGGGACAATCTTCTTCTTATGAGAACAATGAAGGCCCTAACCCCCTTGACAAGTTTTTCAGGTTTTTCCCTTATCTTAATTGAAGATTGTCCCTCTCTGCAATCTACCTGGGCACCTCCCTTCTGATCTGACTGAACAGTGTTACATCAGTAAAAGGGGCGGGAGGGGGATACTTTGTCATTGAATTACTCTTGAACTACAGCTCTGACAGAATGGAAATAACACTCTCCAAAGTCCAAATACTACGATGATTAATTAGAGCTGCTTTTATTATGAAACATTCTATCGCTTTAAGAGTGACTTATTCCTAGAGTAAATTTCCCTTTAAGCAATATGGAGGTGTATACATTGTTACCATCTGTTAAGTGACAATTTTATCACTTTATGTGGCCATCTGTTACTTGTAAGTACTCATAAATGTTTTCCACAGATTTAACCTCTTCATGCCATGCTAGTCTACGACACTGAATGATTATCTACTGGCGGGCATTTTTATTAATATGGCCAAGTGCATAGGTTGGTGACTTTTATAGTGAGTGACTGTTGCAATGCAGAAAAGGTGAAGGGGGGATGAGAGACCGCACATAGGGGAAAAAAGTGGGTGGGGGGGAGAAAGAAGAGTGAATGGGAGGAAGGAAGAGGGAAAGGTAGAAAAGAGACAGGAGGGAGACTAGTGGCAGCAAAGAGGGAGTAGGGCAGAAAGGAAGAGGGAGGGATGCTTGAGACAGTTTGGAAGCTGGAGAGTGGCTGAGAAGAATGATGACAGGGAAAGAGGAAAAGGGTAGTGGAGTGGCAAGGAAGAGGGAGACAAGTGGGAAGAAGTAGAGATGTGGTAAGTGTGAGGAAGGAGAGATGTGAGGAAGTAAAAGAGGACATTTTATTCAATGGTAAAAATAGGAAGAGAGTGAGCTGAGTTTTTAAGGGGGCAATAGTGCTTTTTTTATTGGCCTTTGCAAAAATAGTTTATTTTTAACAGTTTTTGAATCAAAACTCCTGGAGGGGCACAGAGGAAAGAGCAATAATGTGTTTGTCAGTGGAAAATGGAGGTGGGGGTTGTTTGGGGGAAAAGACACTCGGCTCAGTAAAATGGAATCCATACTAATATACAGACCTACAACCACCTGGTACCCAAAAGGGTTCTTTACTACAAAGTAAATAGCGTGTTACTCTGTACCACAGTACTAAAGTGCTGCTGATCTTCCTCACAGATGACTGGGAGCTGTCCGTCTCTGGACCTGATGTCCTGCACACAACTGCAGCAATTCTGGAGCAATCCAACTGCCTCACAAGGAACAAATATAAATCCCCACCCTGCCCAAAAAAAAAAACTGTAATGAGTTAGAAAACTCTAGTATTCAGAGGGTTAAAAGCCCCATTAACCCTTTGCGTGCCAGAGGGGTGTCCAGTGCAATGCAAAACAATGCGTTGGACAGCTCTCTGGCACCCAAAGGGTTAAAAAAAAAGTTGCATATATTGGTCTCCAAGGGTGCAGTTTGTTTGCCCCTGAATTCTTCCATGCTTTCTAAGTACATCAGCCTCTTTAGATCTATTAGTAATCACGGGACTCGTAATGAATGAATGACTGTAATCTTGGGGGGGTTAGCTGGAAGTGAAATCAGATTTCACACTACTGTATTGGTGAATTCAGAACACAAGGGACCAACAGGAAGCCGCAGCACTCAAAGGCATCTCCTGCAGCTCACAGTCTGTTCCCTGTTACAGTAGGAACAGATGATCATTTCCTGCTATCACATTATATACCCTCTTTCATTTGTCTCAGAGTATGTGTTGGTATGTACAAAGCTTGCATTTCACCATTGTGTACACACAATACTAGGTTTGAGCAGGGAGAAAGTTTGTACTTGCTCAGAAGTCATGAAGCTTTTGCCCAACCCTGTACTTGTTGGCATGACATTGGCTGAGCAAGTCGGTAGGTACTCACTTTTAGAATGCCTGAATAACGTAGCCTTAGTCACCGCAACATGGATTTTCCATTAAATTTTATTCTAACAGTTTACTGTTTCTCTAAGCAAATTTGTTGCATAAGTTTTAGGACTAAACCACAGTTTGGATGCAGCAATAAGTCTCTGCAGTCACATTTACCATTTGATTGCCAGAGGAGTATCCAACTCGTTGTTTTGCAATGCATTGGATAAACCTCTTGCACAGAAAGGGTTAAAGTAGTTGGTAAGCTCAGTTCGGGATCAGCTACATGAACAACAGAGACCATTAAAGATGCAGAAAGGTATCTTGGTCCTTTCTGACTGCAAGCTTTGGTGCCTATCTCTGAAGTTCCTAGTGGTATCAGCCAGTCACACTGACCTCACCAGTAACTGATGACAAACTTCCTTATGCACCTAATGAAAGAAATGCTTCTTAACAAAGACCACATCTAATTAAAGCCTAGATCACAAAGAATGGAGTTCTGATTGGTATCAGTTATAAATCATGCTAAAAGTTGTCATTATAGCTTGTCCTTGGCCTTTAAAGGGTTAGTAATGCACATATTTAAGTAGATGCAGTATTGTAGATGTTAAAAAATAAAGTATTTGGAGAAATTCTCATCTCTCAAATCTTTACGGTTTGAGAGATATTCATCAATAAAGTTCCCCCCTCCCTCATGTAAGCTGACAGAAGGAGATCCATGTTGGACAACTTGAGGAGGCTCTGCAGTAGAGCAGAGATAGTGGTATTTAAAAAGAACTACTTCATTGGAACGGTCTACAAAGTGTGCTTGCAAACAAGACACACTGTGTAGACTTTTCCAATTAAGTAATTTTTTTGAATATCACGATTTTGGCTCTGCTGAAGAGCCGCCAGCTGGTCCCAGGACTGGTATCTCCTGTTGTCAGTAGAGCGCTGACTAAAGGTTTGAGAGATGGGACTTTCTCCAGATACTTTTTTTTTTTTAACATCTACAGTACTGCTTCTACTTAAATACAGGCATTACTAACCCTTTAAGCCATACTTTCCTTTATAAAAGAGAACAGTTTGTGATGGTCTCTACACCAAGCCTTTCTTTGGACAGTACTTTATTGATCACCATTTTCACAGTCACACTATTTCACTACACTACCAAAATTTAGTCTGATAATGCCCAGTTCACCTGTCATTGTTTCCTGCAGTATTGAATGCTGAGCCAGTCTAAGGACCCCATGTTCTGATGAAAAGTGGAGTAATTCTGGAAAAGCCATAGGGGAGAAACAATTCCCAAAATCCCATACCTATAAACGGGGCTTTGAACTCCTTGAATGCTAGAGGGATCCCCAATGCTCTGGAGATATCTGTCATTCAGTAGGTTCTAAGCTGCATTTAAATCCTTGGGGATGTTCAGTTGTCCTTTGTGGTGCTGTTGGTTTGCTTGTGAATTTCAACACTTTTCTTTTGAGCAAAGTTCTTAGTTCGTATGTCTGTTACTAGAAGGTGGTGCTGGGATGCTGTTCTTTTCTATAATTATAAAACTTCCCTTGTGTTCCATGATTACCCACCTCCATCCTCAGTACATGACCTTTTGCTTTTACACTTTGCTCTTGTATATGATGGATAACTCCACATATTTGGAATTTCCTACCTTAGTTTACCTAAAGATGCTTCTCTGTACTATCATTGGCTCAAGTGGGGGTCACCAGCCCAGTGTAAAATCCACTTATGAATGCATGTATAGGTTTAGTACACTGGACTTTCCTGTTGTTTTTTTTTGTAAATAGCATTACAGATCCTATCATACTGCTGTATATTTCTTCTGTCTGGCATTGTATGGAAGAAGTTATATCCTGGTCTCCTGGAGCAGCAATTCCACCTAGTTCCTGTATTGATTAACCTATTAAAATTGGATGGGTTACCAGAATCCTAACCCTTTTTATAAAATATGTTATACGTCCTAATTCTCAAATCTCTGTCTACTAGCCACTGTTATTTCAATATGTTTCTCGATCAGGAATCTCTGCTTTATTATATTTAAGGTTTCTTATTTTTCATAAACTGGACGGGCAAGGAAATACTCTGATTTCCCTGAATGTCCCGTCATTCTCCAGATTATCAAAGGCTGGATTATATTTGACACTCATTCATAAGTGAGTGATTCCCAGATAGATTTGCCAGTCCATTCAGCAGCTTCAGGATGGTGGATACCGTAGAAGGACACAAGCATATACATACACTTTACGCATGTATATTGTGGGAGTGACCGCATTTCTATCAGGGTTGTAATTTATTTTCTAGCCTCACATATGCAAGGCGAGGAAATACAACTGAACTTTGTTAAATAATTAAGGTATCTGTCAGAGATTATGAGCTGCATATCAGATGAACTGTCCTTACCACTAGCCGAATAGATCCTTTAGAAGCCATTTTGGTTTTCCAAATCTGTAAAAACAATTGTCATATATCCCTTTAAGTGTCAGAGGGGTAAGCAAAACACATGTACCCTCTGGCACTTAAAGGGATATACCCTCTTTGGTTCCAGTGTGTCCATTAACACATACAACAAAGAGGTCACAATTTGTTTGATGGTGTATATTTTGTAATTGTAAATACAAGGTTTTTGTTTGTTTTTCTTTAAAGGTGTCTTATTGTATATATTTCCCAAATATTACATGCTAAGAAGTTGATCAGATTTGTATTAACCCTGCTTCCACAGTGCACTTTGGAATATCCTCCTATTGGGTATCTACTTTACCCCTTTAATACCGGCCTCTTATGAAAGAGGCATGCTATAGGGATGTGTGGGAACCATAGCAGATTGTTATTATTATTTTTTTTTTACTACAGCCAGTAAATTATATTATAACTCTCTGGGTATGTGATGTTTAAAAGTGGGTGAAAGGCCCTTATTGGCTCACCCATATTTTTCCATTCTGTCCAGCTGAGGTACTCTGTCAAATTCAAAAAATCCCTGACCTCAGCACCCTTGAGAATGACTCCCATCCTTGACGACCCCTCCTTCCCCCCTGGTCTCCAAAACAACCAGTTCAGTAACTGGGGCTCTCTCTACCCAGTCAGAACAGGCAGTTGTATTAAACCCGATGCTGTTATCCCTTTATCTACTTCAGCTGAAAAACATCACCTTCCCACCACAGACGCTTACCAATATCTTAAAATTTCCCATTACATGCGTTCATTCACCCGCACTGCCCCTCTTGCCTGGTCTGACCTGATTTGATAAACTATGCACCAAAACTTCATACCCACCAGGCCTTCTTTTGAGAATATATAGGAGATTATACAAGTTTCCCCTAGACCGCAAGGCCAAGCAAATGCTCAGCTGGTGAGGAGCTTCCGATTAAGTCCTGGCAGGGAATCTGGGCTAGTGCAGCACACATTTCAATCTGTACTACTCATAAGGAGAGGGCCTATAAGCTGCTTCACCACTGGTTCCTTACCCTCTACAGCCTTAACAAGATATATCCTACCTACTCGTTTTTGAGGATGTCTGGACCGGAGGGACCTGAATCATATTTGGTGGCATTGCCCTATAGCACAACTGTTCTGGAAATCTGTGATCTCCTTGGACAGGTCATCCATGGGAATTATTCTAGCTCTTAACCCCGGGTCATATTATTGTGGCTCCACCCACAGAGTATTGCCAAACCACTTTGCTAACGCATAGCCCACATGTTGCTTGCTGACAGGTACGTGTTGGCCTCCTATTGCAAAAGACACACTCTCTCAGACCAAGACACCCTTATCTGCTCAATCTGGACTATACTATGGAGAAACTGACATACCAGCTGAATGACTCATACGGCTCATTTGTAGTAGTATGGGATCCTTGACTGCTGTTCACTGACCACAAATTTGTGTCAGCTTTCCTTGAAGGGGAGACCCACCTGATGGTTTTGCTAGGCATTTGAGGCCAACCACCCCACCTACCCCAGGCCGCAGGGTTTTTTCCCCCCTGAGGCGATGAAGCTCCACTTCCAGGTGCTTCTCCTCTGTCTTCCCTCCCCCCTCCTTTTTTTCCTTCTCTCTCTCTCTCTCTCCCTACTCTGACAAGACCCACTGATGTTTTGTACAGTGTCTGTATGGCAGGATCTATTAACTGTACTGCCTTGTTCATCTGGTGTTGAAATACACCTGATGGAGGTGTTGATCATATACTGGCCATGATCTTGTCTAACCCTATTCTCCCCCTTTTTTTTTCTTCTGTACCCTAAAACAACTCATTAAAACCTCAAAAATGTAAGTTAAAAAAGCGGGATCCCACATCATCAAACCCTGCTTGGAAAAGTGACAAGGTTTCATCATCAGCAAAAAATTACATCTGATATGTAACCGTTATTTGTATCCTGTTAAAAAAAAATGTTTTTGGTTATTATCCAATTTGACTACATTCCAAATCATGATCTAGTCTTGCTCATTTGAGGGATGTCAAATTCTGAATTACACAGCAAACCTACAATAAAACAAGTAAAAAAAAACATTCAACAAAGAGCTTTATTGACAAATGGCCATATGTTCAAAAGCAAACTGAAGTGAGTTGGTAAAACTATATACCATTTAAAGGGTTAGAAGCACTATTTAAAACAATGGGATGATTTGTTTTATATGGTGCAGTTGGTTAACCCCACAGTTGCTCAATTTATGGCCATTGTGGGTGTTGTCAAAGAGCACTGCAGTTGCTTCTGGAAGGAGGGGAAAGTAATTTACATAGATTACATCAAACCGCTTTCATTGGATGACTTTTCAGGCAGCCCAGAGTGATTGGTCATTTTGCAGCATACTGCTGCAATCAGGAAGTTACCTCATAGCCATAAAGAGAACCAGCGCTCCCACCCTTGAACTGGCTTTGTGCACAATGCATGCAGCACCCAATGCTGTTTGAGCTATGTAAGAAAAGGGTTGCTTTTGCAGATTACATTTTATGGATGCTTATGCAACATATGTTAATTTCCCTTTAATGATTGCAAGGGTATGACTGTAATTACAGGATAAAACCAGAGTCTGCACTGTGGAATGCTGGGCCTCTTCACACCTCTGTGCCTTAGATTATAAACCTTTGTGTGTGTGTGCGCTTATATTCCGTTCTGTGAAAGGATACTGACGCTGATGTACTAAGAGGACCTGGAACAATTCTGGGACAAACTATCTGCACCTCTAGCATTCAAGGAGTTAAAATCTCAATTGAAATCAACCAGTGGGACTGTGTATTTGTCCCTGTGGTGCAATTGGTTTACCCCAGAATTGCTCCACTTTACTTAGTACATCAGCCTGTAACACTGGATCATTCTGTCTTGCACGTCTTACTTTTTCCATGAAAGGAGACCCAGTGACGATGTAGCAATGCATTAACCACTTCACCCCTGGAGGCTGTTTCTAGAATGGGGTTTAACCTGTTGGCTTCCAGAATGTGAAACAGAGTGCTTTGCAATGCATAGCACCCCCCTCTGCCATTCAAAGCATTAACAAAATCAACATTCATATCCAATCGGCCTGTCCCCCAGAAAACAAATCGGCTTATGTGATCGGAGTCCATAATGCTCTGGGGTGGAATGGTTAATCTTGTGTGCAGCCAGGACATCCAGTGCGTGGGGGTGGGGAAATAATGTGTATTTTTATCTGTACAATATGGCTGTATATTGTGTTTCAATAAAACTGTCCTTTCTTTTTTGATATTCCAAAATACTGGTACTGTTTGTAATAAAATATTATGAATAAAAATTCTGTGCTCTGTGTGTGAGTAGACACAACACTTAATGATTATGTTTCTTAAAACAGAGTTAATAAAATACAAGAACTGGTGGTTTTTAACCCTCTGAGTGCCAGAGGCTTTTGCAGCACATGCATTGCACACTCCTCTGGCACTCAAAAGGTTAACGTGCAGTGGAAATGTATGAATAGCCCTTTGAGTGCCAGAGAGGTACTCAACACATTGCTTTGCAATGCGTTGTGTACCCCTCTGGCACTCAGAGGGTTAATTTTTTTAACAAACCAACTTCCACATAGGGACAAACAAAAAGTCCTCAGATTTCCATTGATTTAATTGGACTTTGTCCCTTCAATATTCAAGACTTCTCCAACACAAAACACTGTAAACTACTCTAGCCATCAGGAGGATGAAATCTCCAATTAAAGGGATAGTAATACTTCAAATTTAAATATCTGCATCTTGTAGGCATTAAAAAAATAAACAAAATGCCCCAAGAACCATCTCTCAAACCTTTATGGTTTGAGAGATAATCCTATTTAAAGTTCTCCCCTTTCCCTGACGTCAGCGCTCTAGCTAACTGCAGGGGAATCCGGTCCTGGGACCAGCCAGCAGCTCTGCAGCAGAGCTGAGATCGTGTTATTGGAAAACAAATCTTTCACTGGAATGGTCTTCTAAGTGTGCTTGCAAACCAAGCACACTTAGAAGATACTGTTCCAGGGAAGGATTTATTTTCCAATAACACGATCTTGGCTCTGCTGCAGAGCCGCTGGCTGGTCCCAGGACCGGATTCCTCTGCAGTTAGCTAGAGCGCTGATGTCAGGGAAAGGGGAGGGAGGGGGGAACTTTAAATAGGATTATCTCTCAAACAGAACTTTAATTAAGATTATCTCTCAAACCATAAAGGTTTGAGAGATGGCGCTGGGGGCATTTTGTTTATTTTTTAATACCTACAAGATGCAGATATTTAAATTTGAAGTATTACTATCCCTTTAAATCAATGGGAACTTGTATTTGTCTCTTTTGGTGCAGCTGGTATGCACCAGAATTGCTTGGCTTTTCTTTGTTCTAATAGCCTAATGGATCCTGAGAGGGGTTCTCTTTGAGAAAACCCCATAGAAATAAATACATAAAAGTATCATAAAGAGAAATGGTAATGGAAGCAAACACTAAGCTTACAACTAGATGAGATCTAAAGCAGATATAAGGTTGATACCTTTCTTAATATAGCCAGAGATTCAGGAATACTCTTATCTCTGCTAATTAATTTAGGCAATAAGGCCTCTTTCACACGTTCTACAGAACTGTAGTAGCTGCCTATATTTCTGTTGTCAGTGTTGTTTTGCTCACCTTCTCCTGCAATCTCAATGCAGGAGGCATGTGTCTGAGAGCCAGCCTAGTCCTGCCTTTCTGCACGGTTACTGCATTTCCCCATGAAGCATGCTGTGCTTTGGTACAAACACACAAGGCAACAGTCACCTACGTGGAAGGAACCATAGTCCCAAATTACCTTTCACAATGAGTGACATAACTAATGCAGCACTGTTGGTGTCTCCTGTGTCTAAGGGCTCGTAAGGGCAACTAACAGGGGAGTTATCTAGTTTCCAAGAGACCTTTAGTTTGACCGCTACCTAGCAAACGCCCTGGCAACCAATGTGAATAATAAAAACATATGTTAAACAAAGTCTTACTAGTCATTCCCACCTTTCTTAGTAGCAGCATTGTAAACTTACAATTCTCAGTGTACAAGTACATTATGGGGTACTCCTACACAGAACTGGTGCTTTGAGATCAAGAGATGCAGCTTATGATTCCTATTGGCTTCTCTTATGTTGCACCCATCAGCACAACCAATAGGAATGAGTCTGCTACTGGCAGCCTTAGCTGAGTTTTACCAGTTTTTATCTTAGCTTAAAATATTATTTTGACAATCATTTAAAGTTCACATAGCCAACCTATTGTGCTTTTGCCCCATTTTAGGACTCCTGCAGCAAAAAAAAAGAGTATTTTAGTGAAATTGCCATTAAATCGGTTTCTCTTAGTCCATTTGGAACAGGAACCACGGGATAAAGTGCCTTCCTCCAGAGGGCAGGACTTTTCAAAAAAGGCAGGGCCTTTGAAACGGAGACTCCCTTCTTTTTGTGCAGCTTTACCCCCGCCTTTCAGTTTCATATATAGCAAAGTAGCGGAAAGAAAACAAATGCGAGTGAGAAAAAGAAGGAAATTCCTTGAACAAAGACCCTAAGAGTATCTCTTTGCCCAGGGGCTTAAACCACGTTTTGTTTTCCCTCCGGGTGGGAGTCCTGTGTTGCACATAGACTAAGACAAAATTATTTAACAGTAAGTTTACTAAAATCCTCATTTTTCGTATGTCCAGGGTAGAATACAGTAACCATGGGGCTATACCAAAGATAAAACACCTTCTACTGTGACCAGTATTCACAGGACTAACTGGTATCCTATAAACCTCAGATGTTAACTGACACCAAACAAATAACGAGAAGGATTCAAAACTCTGCATAGAGAGAAAAATAGTAAATAAGCTGCTAAACAGGCACCACTAACTGAAAAACTTTCTAACCAAACCTAGTCTCAGCTAGGCCAGGAAATTACATACTTCTCCAAACATTTCTGTGTCAAAGATGATCAGGTCTCTGTCTTACACTGCTGTTCAGCAGAGGCCCGATTCTTGTAAGCCTAAGAGGCACCCACAGATCCGGGGCAGTGCGTCTGACAGGAACAGTTTTACTCTGGAGAACATACACCTGTCAGATGGTGGCCAAGAAGCAATGGCAACTCTGGAGGCAGCCTGGTCCACTCAGGGACCCTCAGGAATGACAAAAAGAGAATCTGATTTCCTGAAAGGATGTGTACAATGAACATAGACTTAAGACAATGCACCTTATCAAGCAGATGGAAATCCTGCTTGATAGAAGAATCAAGGCAAAAAAAGGAAGAACAATTTCCAGATTGATGTGAAATCTGAGATGAACTTGAGCAAAAACCTCTGGGAATACAACAAACCTCCTTGTCCTGGTGGAAAACCAGGCAGGAAGAGAGGTTTATAAAGCAGAGTTTGTAGTTCAGCCACTCTGTGACCAGAAACAATGGCCAAAAGAAGGGTATTTAAAGTGTCAAGAGGCACAAACAGATGAAAGAAGCTCAAAGGACAGCCTCTGGTGAACTCTTAACACTAGATTCAGGTTCGACAGAGGAGTGGGATCCCTGAAGGGAGGGAAGATGGGAGCCAACCCTGAATAAAGGTCTTGACTACAGAGAGAAGCAATCTGCTTCTGAATAAGAACAGAGAGGGCTGAGATCAGCACCTTAATAGACCTTAGACTGAGACCCTTGTTGACACAATCCAGAACAAAGGCCAGAATTGTAAGACAGCTGAATGGCTGAGGGGACACATCCTGATCAGCACACCACTGGTAAAACAGAGACCATATCCTATGATAAACCTTGAACAAAACAGACTTCCTAGCCTGAACCATAGTGGAAATGACAGTATCAGAGAATCCATTCTTCTTCAGGATGTTGTCTTCATACCATCAAAGCCAACCTTTCCACATGATAGTAACAAAGATCTTGATTTAAGAAATTCAGCCTGAAAGGAAGGCAAAATGTTTTTTGATGGACAAATTAAGAAGATCAGTGAACCAAGACCGACAGGGCTAAAATAGCTTGATCAGAGTGACTTGAGTCCTCTCCATCTTGATCTTCCTCAGTACCCTGGGAATCTGGAAATAGTGGAAACACATAAGCCAGATGGAAGTTCCATGGAGTGGACATTGCATCTACCACAAATGCTAGAGGGTTCTTCTTCTTGGTGCTGAGGGGTGGAACCTTGTCGTGGATGCTATGAGATACACTGATGGAAGACCCCAGCGTTGTACAATCTGTCCAAACACACTTTAATTGAGTTCCCAAATTCTGAGCTCAAGTTGTTGGCGAAATAGAAAGTCTTCAATTATGTTTTCCACTCCTGGAATGTGAAGTGCTGAGATGGATGGGATGTGAGCTTCTGCCCACTTTAGAAATTCCTCGATATTCACCAGGGCATACTTGCTTCTGGTTCCTACTTTGTGAGTTATGCAGGCAACTGTTGTCCCCTTGGACCCTCACCGGTGAGCCTGGCAGCATGGGTGCAATGTCAGTGCTCCAGACGAATGGCCCATATGTTCAGAATGTTGATTAGGATAAGGCTTTCCTGCCTGGTCCAACTGTCCTGTGCCATTAGATGACCCAGGGTGGCTCCTCATCCCATCAGGCTGCTTCTGTGGTGACTACAACCCATTCTGGTATGACAAAGGGATATCCCAGCATTAGTTGAGGACTGTAAAGTCATCAGTCACTGTCGTTGAGACCGGCATGTGACTGGTGAGAGCGTTGTCTTGACCAGCTTCTGAGAATGTTCAGTTGTAACTCCCTCATGTGGAATTGAGCATAGGAGATGGCTTTTAGAGCAGAGACCAGGCAACCTAGGACTCTTATGTAATCCCTTGCCATTGCCAACAGCAAGGATATTGCTTGAGTAACATGAAGAGACAGCCTGATCTTGTCATTCGGTAAAATAATCTCCCTTGGAGGGTATTGAATCTCATGCCCAAAAAGTACAGAACTTGAGAAGGTACCAGAGAGGATTTCTTGAGGCTAAGCATCCAACTTTGTTGCTCCAGGATGAGGATGCAATCCTGGATCTGTGTACTGAGCATGGCTCCAGAAGGAGCCTCGAGTAGAAGGCTGTCTAAGTAAGGGGCCAAGGATTTGGGCTGCCAAAGTAGACATGACCTTGGGGCAGATGCTAGTCCTAAAGGGGAACGGTGAAATGCTAATGACTGCTCTCAAAAAGAAAGTGTAGAAAGCACTGATGGTATGGATGATTTGGGATCACCCTGAAGACCCAGGGAGGCAAAATATTCTCCTGGACACATGGCAGCAATAACAACTCAAAGGGATTATGAAGAGCAGAGATAGCAGATACTGACTGAGATACTTCAAGTCCAGAATAGGATGGCAGCCAACATCCTTTCTGAGTAAAATCCAGTGACATTTTCCTGAGGTGGAAAGGGGACAAGCACATATTTCTAGAAAAGACCCATCAATCAGGGTCTTGAGGAACTCTGTACAAAAAAAAGTGTGAGGAGGAAGAAATTTGAGATCCATGTGGTACCCTTTTGAAATTATCTGCAAAACCCACTGGTCCATCAAGGAAGACTCCTATCTTCATGAAAAAAGTCAGACTAAGACTCTGTGCCTTAAGTTTCTGTCAGACTTCTTGTTCTGTCAAGTCTGTTTGGGGTGAGGCAGGTCTGAAAAGCTTGAGGGGCTTGAACCCTAGGTGCCCTGAACTGGTGGGGGTAACGAAAGCTATGTGTCTTCTTAGGGAAAAAGCACATTAGGTGCAATCTGAGGCAAGAGTGTACTTTTGCCTCCAGTAGCATCCCTAATGAACTTGCCTAGGCCAGGCTCAGAAAGTTGTCTTCCTACAAAGGGAAGTGGCGCCAAAGACTTTTTGGAAGATTGGTCAGCCACCAAATTTTAGCCACTGGGTGCAACACATTGCTACTGAAAGGGCTGAGGAATTTCCAGAAAACCTGGCAGCATCAAAGGCCACCGCAGTAAGGTACATATTGGCCTCCCTGATGTTGGCTAGCATGACCTACAGCTCCTCTTCAGGAACATCCCCCCAATGGCATATGACAGTTGTTCACCCTAGATAGCCATGGCTCTAATGACGCATTCTGAAGCAAAAATGAGTTGTGGCCGCAACATTCAGCTTTAAGAATGTATCTAAGTACTTATAAGCCTGATCCTTAAGGACTGCAAGGAAAAAGACAGGGGTTCAATGGTAGTTGGGGTAGCCCACTGGAACATGGTCTCAGCTGAGCAAGGATAAAGGTTGGAAATGAATTTATTAAGGAAGAGTCTTCTATCAGGAGTCTTCCATTCTTCCACAATAACCTGGAAAAGTGGGTGATTCCCTCTTGCATTGTTGGAAGATCTCCGGTGAGAGACAACTTGTATCAGAAAGCTCTGAGACCTGCATAGAGATGATAAGCCACTCAGATAAGGGGGGAAGGGTCTTCCTCATAGGCATGCTCAAAAGGCAGGGAAGAATCCATGTTCTCCAGAGGAATCTCTAACCAAGATTGGCCCTAAGGACCGGATCAGTGTGTCTGGCCTGGGGTACTAAGACTGGAGGACCCCTTGAATAGATGAAGGGATAGAAGCAACTAAAGATATCAAAGTATTAACCCAAACTGGCTCTTGTTCTGCAGTGGAGGGTCCTGGAGGAGTTGTTGGGGCCATAGTGCAAGAGGAACACAGGGTGCCTGAACATTCCTGTGGAAGCCCAGTTTAGCATGAGGTAAGTGGGCTAAAGGGACTTCTGCATGGTTAGGTTTGACTTTCCCCATGTGTCCCTTGGGATCAGACATGTTCAGAGAAAACCCATCTGAAATAAGACAAAATAGAATTAATAAAGTATAAACAAATACACAGAGACATTCAAAAGTGTACTTATCTGACTGCAGTGGGTTAAACTGGAGACATACATACGAGCCTATACAATGGAAGCAGTAAGATGTCTGCCAAAGCGCCTCCCATTCCCAAGCAGAAAGCCTGGGAAAAGGGGGATTCTGGGTAGTGTAGTTTTATATTTATTAAACTAAGCATACAGGGGCTTTACATCCATTTTAAAATGGCAAATTAAGTGTGAACACTATCCCTACGCTGATCATGTGATAAATCATGTCCAGTGATTCTTTTGGAACCAACTCTGACCCTCCGAGATGAAACAGGTGCACAGATGTGTCCCTGTAAAGATTTGCCATGTATTCCTATGGGACAAAGATGGCCACTGCACAGTCACCTGTTCTTAAACTACAGCTAAAATCATGCATAAATATATAGCAAATGAACAGAATATAAAGAATAAGACTAACTATAAAGAAGAGAAGAAAGAGCCTATAAACAGAGAATGAAGTATCATATATTGCAGAATGGTTTAAGAAACACATACTGCTTTGCATGTAGCAAATAAAGACCACAGCACTCAATGAGGTAACTTACCAGTCTTCCATCTTCAGATTCCCATTATATCAATTCACAACAAAGAAGCCCTGTAATGAGGTATAGACTTGTAATAAAGTTAACTTCCACATGGAAATACAACTGTGAACTGGGCAGTCCCACTCCAGGCAGGCCAGTTAATGGAAGCATGCCTAATGGGGATTATATAGCCCAATGTATAAGTAAAAAAGAAAAAAAAGGATAAAAACTGAACGGAACAGTGCCAGCTTGCCCCTTCCTAAGGCCAGGTCACTTGAAACTGGGGTGTGGGGTTGAAGCTGGAGAGAAAGAAGGGATTCTCTGCCTCAAAGGCCCTGCCTTTTTAGAACTGCCCTGACCTCTGGAGGAAGGACCTTTATTTACCCCATGGTTCCTGAGTTCCACATTGGATGTAAGTGAAAATAATTTTACAGGTGCCTAGCATAGCTGGGAACTCTCCAGATTTGCCCTGGGGACTCCAGTTTTTGTTGCTAATTACTGGGTTTCCTGGGCAGATGCTGATTCTCCAGATGTGGGGAGTTTTTAATCAAACTCTGCCCACTTCTGTGTCTTCCCAGTCTGTTCCTCCCATTCCCCTCCCATTTCTCTTCCTTCCCTAGCCTTTCCTTCTGCTATGTTCACATATATTAAGCGCCACCCTCCACTCACACCCCTTTTTTTTCACAAATCTTATCATTTTTCTCCCCTCCAGCAGCACTACAGGACTCCCCTCCAGGGAGTGCAGACGTTAAAGTTCCCAAGTATGGTGCCTAGTTGTGAGTATAGGATATTAAATGAAGTTACACCACCTAATAAAAACAACCCCCCAAATCACTTTATTATGGACCAAAAAATCCCAGTGGCCCCTCTGAATTTTGCCCTGTGTCTTTGCTCAAGAAATAACATTTTCTATTAGTTTTGTATGCCATGTCCATGGAGGCTGACATAACCTATGCTGACATATTTTTCAAAATGAAGCAGACATAAGCCTAACTAAACCTTCTGGCCCTAGAAGGGTTAAAGTGGAATTACCAACTTAGTTAAAGTCAACCTGCAATAATTAGGCAGATGGCAACTAACTTTATAATAGTTATCTTACCTCTAAAAACTACACCATCCTATAGAAATCCTTAATCTTCCAAGACCGGAAGCCAGACATCAGAGCAGACATCTTGTCTGCGCACCTGAGCTGTCTGTCCCGGTCTCCATTAAGAAGCATTGCACTGTGCCGAAAGGCACCGGAAGGGACTGACAGTGCAGGCGCACAGACTGAACTAACCTCGCTGTCAGTCTCGGAAGATTAAGGATTTCTCTAGCATCATGTAGTTTTTAAAGGTAAGTTAACTATTATTAAGTTACTCGCTATCTGCCTAATTATTGCAGGGGACTTTAAGTTGGTAGTTCCACTTTAAGATTTTCCATGTGCAGTGACCAGTGTTTGAGGTTCTGTGGTCTTGGAAGCAACTGTACTGTCAGCTGCCGGCATCTAGGACTAAAGGAAGATATTATCTGTTGAACCATGCCCTATCTTGAAAAATGAATAAGGGCCTTTAGGATTTTCTGGACGTAGTAATTATTAGGAGGGGGTTACTTCACCTTTACAGTAAATAAAATGTCTAAGTATTAAACACAAAGTGGAAAGTAATGTACCCCTTGGAGGCTAGTTATGTCTCTGATGCATTGCAAAGCAATATATTATAACCATTCCTGGGAACTCTCAGGGTTTGACCCTGAGACTCAAGGTTTTGGCCCAAATCTCAGGGTGAAGAGGCAAAATCTCAGGGTGAGAGAGTTCAGTGCTGCCTGTTATATAATCTGTTCCAGTTAAATGCTTCTTAAGTCTCTAAACTGGTGCCACTTGTACCAGAAAGGCAGAGGGAGAAGTCCTGCTTGATTTGTGTGTGTTCATGTAGTGATATCTGTAAGTTATTGTGTATTAATGGCTCCTTGAATGCTGATTGGAGCGACTCACAATTACAGCGATGAGGGATATATCACCGATAATCTATATTGTGGGAAATTTAAGGGTTAATATTTACCCAATCTCAGGGACAGCTCATTTTGAAAGTTCCCAGGTATGATTATAACATATATCAACCCTATTGATGTTAGAGACATCTCCTTAACCCCTTGAGTGCCAGAGGGGTACACAACGCATTGCTCTGCAATGCGTTGTGTACCCCTTTGGCACTCAAAGGGTTAATCTGATAACAAAGTGCTATAAAGGAAAAGATTCTATACAGTTTTATTATGGGTCTTTTTTTCACTCTAAGCAAACACAACAAAGCTGTCTCTGTAGTTTCTGCTCAGCAGAGTCACGTGTCCCCCCCCCTTCCCTTACAGTGACGCGGCAGTCCTGACATTCACCCTTTGTGGTTTGAGCTGACCTTGTTTACGTCTGAAAGCAAAATCATAATAGCAACTGTAGTGAAGACATGAAGACACGCTGCCTCTGTTATTGTGTAACCAGAGCTGTAACGTTTAGTCTGGGTGCTCGTCTCATGGGACTCACGTTCTCATACTGCACTCTCTGTCCATATATCTTGGCACAGTATTTAGGGCCACATTCAATAAGCTAAAGAGATGTGCTTCTAGTGCAACGTAACTGCATTAATCGGAGAGAAATGAAAACTCCCAATTAGTAAATTAGGGCTTTTAACCACTTCAATGCCAGAGAGGTTGGAGATCTCTCTGTCATTCAAGCAGTTAAAGGGATAGTAATGTTTCATAATAAAAGCAGCTCTAATTAATCATCATAGTATTTGGACCTTGGAGAGTGTTATTTCAATTCTGTCAGAGTTGTAGTTCAAGAGTAATTCAATGACAAAGTATCCCCCTCCCGCCTCTTTTACTGATGTAACACTGCTCAGCCAGATCAGAAGGGAGGTGCCCAGGTAGATTGCAGAGAGGGACAATCAATTAAGATAAGGGAAAAACCTGAAAAACTTGTCAAGGGGGGCAGGGCTTTCATTGTTCTCATAGGAAGAAGATTGTCCCCTGCTGTTATCTGTCTGGTCTATGGATTGCATTCCACATCTGAGAAGAGATGGCTTACACTAGGTAAAAGGGGCGGGAGGGGAAACTTTGCTTGTGAATATCTCTTAAACCATAAAGGTTTGAGAGATAAGACATATCTTTCTTCATGTTTTTTTAATGCCTACAAAATAAAATAAAGATAAAACAAAGTATTACTATCCCTTTAAGCCTTTGAGTGCCAGAGGGGTACACCTTTGGCACTCAAAGGGTTAAAAGCCCCATTTCAATCACTGGGCATTGTATTTGTCCTCTATGTACAGTTGGTGTATAGATTTATATGTATAAAATGACCATGGAGAAATCTCAGTTGTGGCATCAGTTGAAACCTCGGGGTCACAGGTTCTAGTCCCTGCAGGGGACCAGCAAAGCAGATTACAGTCCATACCCTCAGCTTGTCTTGCTGTGCAGTGACAATGTCTGCAGCTTTATCTTTATTATAAATATAATCTCATGGTTAGCCATCTCTGGTCGTCATGAGCTACCAACAGTCCATGTTAACCCTGCCTCAATACAGGTAGCTCAATTAAAGCAGCTGAGCCACTGATTGATTCAGATGTATCAGGCAGGTATATTCTAAAAACATGCACTGTTGGTAGATCTGGAGAACCAGGTTTTATACATTCAGTGGCCATTTTGTTAGGTACACCTGCTCATTATCACAAACTGACAAACAGCGTATCATATGGCTGTAACCAGAGGCGTAACTAGAAGCCACCGGGCCCTGGTGCAAGAACTGCCATGGCCCCCCCGAGCACATTGGCCACCTCCACAATGCCCCTTTCACAATACCCATTCAACAATGCCCCCATCTCCACATTGCCCCCTTCACAATGCCCCTCATTCTCCATATTGCCCCTTCATCTCCACATTGCCCATTCCACAATGCCCCTTCCACAATGCCCCTCATTCTCCACATTGCCCCTTCAACAATGCCCTCATTCTCCACAATGTCCCCATCACAATGCCCCTCATTCTCCACAATGCTCCTCATTATCCACAATGTCCCTCATTTTCCACATTGCCCCTTCCACACTGCCCCTCAATCTCCACATTGCTTCTTCAACAATGCCCCCATCACAATGACCCTCATTCTCCACATTGCCCCTCAATCTCCACAATGTCCCCATCACAATGCCCCCATCTCCACATTGCCCCTTCCACAATGCCCCTACTGACCCCCCCATCCTCCAACCTCGAGTCCTTGGAGGTCTAGCGGTGTGTGACATGACAGATCTGTGCCTCTGACTGGAACTTAAGCTCCCGCGCTGTTCTTAGTAATGCAGAGCGCTGGGAGATTATGTCATCTCCCAGCGCTCTGCATTACTAGAGCGCCGGCCACCAGAAGGTCAGCTGTGCTGCCCTGTTTTGTAAGTTGCTGTGGGCACGTGGTGAGGGGGTTGCAGGGGGCGGCCAGGCCCCTGTGAGTGATGGGCCCGGTTGCAGGTGCGACCCCTATTGTTACGCCACTGGCTGCAACTCATATATATAAAGCATGCAGAGGTTTAGTTGTTGTTCAACCAAATATTAGTATGAAGATGACCTGTGACCTGACTTTAACCATGGTATGATTGTTCGTAACAGACATGGTGGCTCCAATATCTCAGAAACAGTGACCTCTACAGTCTCTAGAGTTTACAGAGCATAGTGCGATAAACCAAAAAGCATTCAAAGTTCTGTGGGAAAAAACATGTTGTTAATGAGGAAGGTCAGAAGAGAATGGCTAGACTTGTTGAAGGACACAAATACTGACATAACCTTTAATCTTTACAACAGTGGTGTGCAGAAGGGCCTCTTTGAACGCAAAACAAGTTGAACCTTGTAGCTGATGGTCTACAGCAAGGCTGTCCAAGTTCAGTCCTCAAGGGCCACCAACAGGCCAGAATTTAAGGATTTCCCTGATTAAGCACAGGTGAGATAATCAGTGGCTCATTCATTTTAACTGGCTCACCTGTGCTTAATCAGGAAAATCCTTAAATTCTGGCCTGTTGGTGGCCCTTGAGGACTGAACTTGGACAGCCTTGCTGTAGACCAGAAATCCATGCCTGGTTCTACTCCTGTCAGCTTAGAACAGGAAGATGACTCTACTGTGGGCACATGATCAACAAGACTGGGCAACGGAAGATTGGAAAAATGTCACCTAGTCTGATGAATCTCGATTTCTGCTGTGAAATGCAGACAGAAGTGTCAGAATTAGGCATAAACCATATGAATCCATGGCTCCTCCCTGCCTTTTATCAATGGTACAGGCTGGTGGTAATGGTGTAATGTTGTGGGAAAATGTTATCTTGGAACACATTAGGCCCCTTAATATCATTTGGCCATTTTCAAATAGATACTTCCAACATGATAATGAGCCATGTCACAAAGCACACATCATCGTAAGCTGGTTCCACAAACATGACAGTGACTTCAGTATACTCCAATAGCCTGCACACTCCACATATATCAATGTGACAGAGCACCTTTGGGATTAGGTGGGACAGGAGGTCCACAGGATGAATCTCTGAACAACAAATCTGCAGGAACTCTGTGATGCTATCAAGTCAGCAGGGACTAAAATCCCTAAGGAATGTTTCCAGCACTTTGCTGAATCAATGCAGCAAATAATTCAGGCTGTTCTTGAGGCAAAAGTGGGTCCTACTGGGTACTGGATAGGTGTAACTAATAAAGTGGCCACAGAGTGTGTGCTTTATTTTGTAGGGTTCTTTCTGCTAAATAAACAAGATACTACTTAGAGATATGCAAGTCGAAAGCCAAGTACGAAGCAAACCTGAGTCTTTTTAAGCATCTGAGTACACAATTTTCTGCAGTAAGGCGGTGTTGTTGTTATTCCTGCCTTTGAAGAGCTGGGGGTTGCGGGCATAAACTTTCCATAATTATGAAATATTAATATTGGCTCTTTCCACTTTACTGTGACTTTGAGTAGGATGAAGAGATACATGTGAATAATAAATTACAAGTATAGCAATATGCCTCACTTAAGAAAAATAAGCACCTTAAACAATATGATGAGGATAAGGAGAAATTCAGACACCAAGTTCATGTACTATATGTACTGTACTGTATAGTGTATAGTATAGTGTACTATTCAAATTATACTATGCCTACACCTCCAAATCTTAAGTGACTTATAACAACCAGTGCCCTCAACATATTACAGCTTGGAGCCCTAAAATGAAGCTGGGTTTGATTGTATCAGTGCTCAATGGGGAGGATGCATGAAGCCACCAGAGGAGTTAACTTTCTTATATGTATGTATATGTATGTATGTATATATGTATGTATATTTTTATTTATATAGCGCCAACCAGTGTACTTGGCACTTTACAGATTACATTTAATATAGAAGGGGTGCAATAAGTGAAGTGATTAAGTGCTTATATAGGCAGTCATAAGGGGAACAACAGGTGAGTATACATTAGGATAAGAGGTCCCTGCCCCGTAGAGCTTCAACTTGGACATTGAATTTCTACTCATGAATACGCATGTCTGTTGATGAACTAGAATGTAGTCTTGCAGCAGCCGGAGGGCATCACGTTGCCCACATCTGCACCAGGGGGCATGATAACATTGTTGCATACTGCAGCAAACATTCTGCCATTGTTAAAGGGATAGTAATACTTAAAATGTAAAAATAAATATGTTGTAGGGTTTATCCCCCTGAGTAAAACAAGAGTACTCCCACTGCTGAAATGTGTTTCATTCAAAAGTTATTAATTTTCAAAGCTGAATTTTTTTGGTGCAATATCACATTGGCCTGAAATTGTACAGTGGCGCTGTTGCTACACGATCCTATGGACAGCTCTGGTCCCGGGACCATAAATCTCCATAGGATGGTGTAGCAACAGTGCCACTGTACAATTTCAGGCCACTGTGATATTGCACCTAAAAAATTCAAATTTGAAAATTAATAACTTTTGAATGAAACACCTTTCAGCAGTGGGAGTACTCTTGTTTTACTCAGGGGGATATAACCTACAACATATTTTTTTTTTTTACATTTTAAGTATTACTATCCCTTTAAGGAATAGTAATATATCAATTTAAAAGCAACTCAGTTTGTTCAATATAATGAATCGTACTGCTGCGTGATGCTTTTATTCTTTAAAACTGTTTAGTTAAAATGTAATTAGATACTGAAGTTGATCCTTCACCCTCATTTTGCCATTCTGAAGGCACCTCCCCTCAGATCTGATGATTGTGATCCTCTGTTTGATCTCAGACTGAAATGCTCATGTTAGCAAAAGGGGCATGAGGGATCAACTTCGTCATCTAATTACATCGTACCTACACAGTTTTGA
The DNA here is from genome assembly GCA_037306005.1 of Rhinophrynus dorsalis. Lineage (NCBI taxonomy): Eukaryota > Metazoa > Chordata > Amphibia > Anura > Rhinophrynidae > Rhinophrynus > Rhinophrynus dorsalis. The sequence continues at coordinate 27,548,206 of CM074728.1, forward strand.
AGAATGAAAGCATCAGGCAGCAGTACTATTATTTGTACTGAATGATCTGAGCTGCATTTAAAATGATATATTACTATCCCTTTAAGATTATAATGCAAGTAAGCACCAGATTCCTCCCCTATAGCATGCACTTGAAATGAGGTATGATCATACCAGTTACATCTGTGCCTTGTTAGAACCTATTGTCAAAAAATGGACAGAGGAAAGGTAAGTCCATAATCACCCATACACTTCCCCATTGCCCTCTCCTTGGAGCAAGTTGCATACCGAGAACGCTTTTTAGGCATACATACAGTAGCTTAGTACATTGCTGCAGCACTAGTAAATTGGTTCCAGAATGTAATGAAATTCTTACATCCCCCTATTGAATGCATTTAACTTTATTTATATAGCCTCATACATGTTGCCAACTTGTTAATTTAATCTCAATTACTTATGAATGACATATAGTACAGGCCTGCATAAACATGCTGCCTTGAATCCCTTGTTGGGCTACAATTTTCATCATCCTGTCCTAGAGAATGAACCCTGTCTGTGATCCCCATTGTTTCATATGTGTTCCCATTCTTGAAAACATTAATGTCCCCTGTGTGTGCATGCATTAGAGAGTGTTGTCCATTTACCAGCATTGAATGGGTTGGTTAGTGTGTATGATGTACAGAGGGATGGTGCCATCCAGTCTAGCTGACCACAGAGATTGTGTTGAGATAGCCAGTGTTGGTCAGATAGAGGGGGGTAGGGCAAATCTGTGTGTGGAATGTGTGTACCTTCCCCCTTTCATCAGGCTAAGCAAAAAGAGAACTTGAAAATGTTACCTGTGAGATCAGATCCTGTAGGAGGAGGGTAGAAAAAAGGCTAGGAAGAAAGAGAGAGAGAGAAAGTTGAAAAATGTAGGAAGAGGAGAGAAGCCTCTCCATAATGGTGGGAGGCCTAGGGTCCATGTGCTTCCTAAAGGAGTACTGGAGAAACTGGGACTGGTGAGTGCCCTCACCGGAAGAGTTAGAGTGAGTGGGCACTGTAGTGACCAGGTGCCCTTTTCAGTTGTGGGCTGTAAGTCAAGGCACCTTCAACCACAGAAGTACCCTGATGTACCCACCACAAGAACTGTGGCCAGGACGCTATATGGTGGCTATGGCCCAAGACTAAAGAAAGTGGTTGGGGACCATCTCTCAGGATGCCGTTCCCAACTCCTCTGTCAGGACTAAAAGATACAAAAAAAACTTCATGTAATCCAGCAGCATGTGTAGTGGGTGGGATGCCCCCTCTTGCCTCTAGTGGGACTATGTGTAAGCTCCAGCATTAAGCTAAAATGGACTGTGAGTATTATATGTAACCCCTGGCAATCTGTGCAACTTTGCTGGCACACCAAGAAGAGAACAGCAGAAGTGTGTAGTTTTTATGTTTTACCCCTGTTTGTTTGCCTGTAATTGTTGTCCTATGTTTGTGTGCAGTGACCTCTCTAATAAATGCAATTTATTATCTTTTTGTTTGGCTGGATAAATCGCTTAACCCTCGGTCTACCAAGCAATAACCCCTGTACCCCCGTCAAAATGGTGTAATCACTATCCTAGAAGGAGTGGCAATGAGTGGAAAACAGTATCACTTTCTGGCAGTCACAACCACACTTTAAGAGACACAGGGCCTTATGCAGAAAGGAAAAGAGCGGCAATGATTTGCATCCTTGGGACACATTTAATTCCCACTGATTCATATATATGTCAGAGACCCTCTGTAGAATCATGGAGTTAAAAGCCCCATTAAAATCAAAGGGCATTTTTTATATGGGGGGGGGGCATTTCTTGCTGACTAAAACAATGGTATTCATTCCCACTGCTTGGAGATAATTCATTTGAACATTACAAGGTGTCTCTGTTACTAAGAAGACAAAGAAATACAATGTGCTCCTACCAGTGTCCACTGAGCCCATAAATTCTTACGGATCGTGCTTAAATAAAAAACAGATCCCAAAGTCAAACAGATAAAGTTCAACCCAAAAGGGAATCCACAGTGCAGCTGCTTCTTCTGTGGTGTCCTCAGCGGCACCTTCCCAGTCAATGCAAATAGGGAAAAGGAATAGATGAGTGCAAACATCTGAGAACAACTTTTGAGACAGAATTGTAAACTGCTAAGAATCAAATGCACTTACAAGAGAAATTCTTGCCATAAAGACCCAAATAATATATTGGAGATGGAGATTAAAGGGATAGTAATGTTTCACAAAAAAGCAGCTGATTAATCTTCATAGCATTTGGGCCATGGAGAGTGCTATTTAAATACTGTCAGAGTTGTAGTTCAAGAGTAATTGAATGATAAAGTATCCCCCTCTCGCCCCTTTTACTGATGTAACACTACTCACCTCAGAGCAGCAAGACCTTCCAGATGGATCGCAGAGAGAGCAGTCTTCAGTGAGCATAAGAAAAAACCTGAAAAGCCTGTCAAGGGGGACAGGGTTCTCCTTATGCTCACAGTAAGAAGATTGTCTCTTGCTGTGACCCGTCTAGTCCCAGGACCAGATTCCACAACAGAGGGGAGGTGGCTTACACTAGATAAAAGGGGCAGAAGAGGATACTTTATCATTCAATTACTCTTGAACGACAACTCTGACAGTATTGAAATAACACTCTCCATGTCCCAAATACTATGAAGATTAATTGAAGCTGCTGTTTTTGTGAAACATTACTATCCCTTTAATCTCCTATATAAGGCATCCCTTTGCATAAGTAGAGGACCTCTACGTGGTTCAGTACTGGTGTCCTCTAAGTCAGGAAATCTCACCTAGGTCTTCTTTTATGGGTAATTATTGAATATATAGACAAGTAAGCCCTCTAAGGGTTACACTATATGGCTCCAAGTGAAATAAACTCACCAGATATGATGTTCAACAGTCATTAATAAATGGTGTCCAATGGATAAGGATGAAAACAAAGTGAATAGAATAGTCTTTATTTCTCAATGCGTTTTGTATGTATTCACTTTGTCAGGGGCTGTTACGGTTGGCAAGCAAAACCAGGAGTCAGACGGTATAGCTAAGATAACCTTTATTTTGAGAATAATAACAGTAATGCAATATATATATATACACACACACAGTGGGTGATCAAAGAGGCAAGTACTGTATCAGAAATAGCAGTCTCCCAATATCTCCACCACACTGTCCGAGACAAGGCTGGAGTCTCAAGGTACGGTAAAGTCCAGATCTAGCACTGACTCAACCTGCAGTCAGTCTAGGAGAGGAGTCTATATCGTATGCAACACGGAAGCTACTGACTCAAGCCTGCAGTCAGTAGCTAGGAGTCTGCTAGAGCCTCAGGTCAGTACTAAGAAGGATGTCTGAGGAACGGAACCAACATACGGAGCGAACAGACAGGGTCTTCTAGTAAGTACCAGATAGGATAATCAGACGAGCCAAGGTCATACACAGAGCGGTTGGTCAACCAGAGCCACAGGTTTGCACCATATAAGATATCCACTGAAGCGATAGAATTCTGGATGCGCAGTGGACAGAGCCCCAGGTCAACACCAGAGTGGGTAGTCAGATAAGCCTAGGTCATACACGGATCGGGTAGTCAGCCAGAGCCACAGGTTTGCACCAGATAGGATAACCACTGAAGTGATGGTATGCTGAATGCACAGTGGACAGAGCCTCAGGTCAACACCAGAGTGGGTAGTCAGACAAACCTAGGTTATACACTGAGCGGGGAGTCAGCCAGAGCCACAGGTTTGCACCAGAAAGGATATCTGAGCCAAATAGGAACGCACAAGGAGAATAGTCAGACAGAGCCAATACCAGAATGGATGGACAGACAAGCCGGCTCATACACAGGAATCAGGAATACAAGATAATGAACTGCTCAGAACAACAACGTAAGGGTAACTGAGTCAGGAATCAGTCTGCCCTTTAAACCCCTCCTTAGGAAGTAGGTAGGAGGAGCAGCTCAGAGGGAGGAAGTAGGTAGGAGGAGACTACAGTCCTCAAACACATAAAACAGAGGCCTGCAGCATGCTGAAGCCTCGCGCCTGCAGATGACTCATCTAGCATTGATGCGTCCCACCTCTCGTGGAAATGACGCTGGAGCGTCATTGTAAGCATCGCCAGAAGCGGCGGCGCTACAAGGTACTGTGACAGGGGCTAAAGATACATAGTGAAAACACAAACTTATAATGATAAGGAATATACCAAAAGATACATAGAGCATCATATTTCTATTAATTATATGTATTACTAGACATCCCAGTTGCTATGGACAGCACCAGAACGAGGCGAGACTGCCAGCTGCAGTTGTTTTTGGTCTCATCCTCGCAGTACTGGAGCAAGGCTTGAATGTTATCTTAGGTTGTCTCCGGTTGCAGGTTTCTATCACTGGAAGAAGGCATGACTGTAACTTTGGACCGCACTCGGTCTCAGCCTCTCTGTGGTGAGATCCATGCGGGGGAGATGCCAATGCATTTGATGTTCAATGTATCCTTTAGTATGTATCTTTCAGTATATTCCTTATCTATGTAGGTTTGTGTTTCCACTATTTATCTTTATCCCCTGACAAAGTGAGTACACGCTCATGAAACGTGTTGAGAAATAAAAACTATTCTATTAAGTTTATTTTCATCCTTATCCATCAGACTTCTACATTACTATTTATTAATGTCTATTAAGCATCATATCTGGTCAGTGCATTTCACCTGGGGTCACGTTTTGGGTATTGAAGCCATACAGTTTTACCCTTAGATGGCTTCCTAGTCTCTATATTCAAGGATTGCCCATTAAAGAGGATCTAGTTGGGATTTCCTGACTTAGAGGACAGCAATATAGAATCGCTTAAAGGACCTCTACTTATTCGAAGGGGCGCTTTATATAGATAAGTCTCCATCTCCAATATAATATTTTGGTCTTTATGGCAAGAATTGCTCTTGTAAGTGCATTTGATTCTTAGCAGTTTATACTTCTGTCTCAAAAGTTGCTCTCAGATGTTTTGTGTTCTTCTTTTCTTTGGGCCATACGTTCAAAGGAGTAGCAAAATAGCTTTTGTCGTTTGTAACGACTTTTCAAAGTACATTGTCGTTGGGCTCATTAATATTTTCAGAGAGTGTGAGTTGTGATTGGAAATATGTCGTTTGTCCTGACTGAAATTACGACAAAAAATGTCTTAAGTAACGACAAAAATGTCTTAACTAAAGACAAAAATTCTCACATTCAGAACACATTCCCTCCACTTTTTTCTTAACATACAAATTTTGTCTTTTGAAAGACATTTTTTTGTTGTTGGTTACGACAAATTTTCTTTTCCTCTATACGACACTGGAGAATAATTTAGCCTCGCCCTAGCCACGCCCCTTTGCCCATCAATTCTGGAGTTGTGTCGTACACAACGGACATTACTAGTTTTTTGTCGTATACTCTATAGAAAATATGTCGTTCATGCATTCAATTACTTATTTTTGTCTTTCATACAACAATTTTTTTGTCGTTATCCCTTTGAACATATGGCCCTTGGTCTCTGTTACTAACACTTTCTATCGAGAGCTTGATCTAAGGCTCAATCTCTACCTTAGGGAGCAATAGAAAAAAAATACAGCCTGAAAAACAGCCTGCACTGCTGTTATTGTTAAATAATGAACTGTAATAACTTGAAGCATTGTCCAGTAGCAGTGTACCATTGTTTGCATGTAAAAACCTACAATGTGCACATATATGTTTACAATAAAATGTTACTGCTCATTTAAAGTCTCTTTTTAATGAAAGAGAGGTGTCCCACAGCATTGTTCCACAGTGAGTTGAGCACCATGCTGACACTCAAATGATCAAAATAAGAAGCAGTGGCATAACAACAGGGGTTTCAGGGGTCGCACCTGCGACCGGGCCCGTCACTCCAAGAGGCCCTGCCGCCCCCTGCAAACCCATCACCACTCACCCGTGCCCGCAGCAGCTCAGCTGATCTCTTGGCGCTCTAGTAATGCAGAGCACTGGGAGATGACATCATCTCCCAGCGCTCTGCATAATTCAGAACTGCGCGGGAGCAGGTGATGAAGGTAGGAGATGGACATGGGGCAATGTGAAGATGGGAGGAGGGGGGTGGATTCTAGTTACACCACTGATAAGAAGTTACCAGTATAATTAAAATTTCTCCAGTGTCATTCATTAGTAGCACAGAGTTCTAAACATGAGAAATACCCATTGACTGACAGAAACTGATGTACACTGCTGGGCTACAAGAAAACAGTCAAAAAAGCCAAGAAGCACATCATACCAATGATATGTACAGAAATATATAGAAATATAGGGCATCATTACCAAGTTAAACAGGTGCAATTCTTGATGAAAACAAATGCACCAAAGGGGCATACCTGGGAACCTCCCAGAAAATAGTGAATGCATGTGCTGGGACTGTCCACACGAGGCAATTAGCGTCAAAATATGGGCATGATTGGGAGACTGTGTGCAGGGCGGGAGTGGGCAGAACCAGGTGAGGAGTGGGCGGTTGGTTAAATGAATAAGGCCACTGGTGGCACAAAAATGGGTGGGGCTTAATTGTGAGGGGTGGGGGCTTCATAGACATGAGAAAAGTGCTAGAAATAGGCTGGAGAAGGAGAAGAAGTGGGTGGGGAGTAGGAGGAACAGACAGGGAAGGAGTAGAAGTGGGCAGAGTTTTGTTAAAAACTCCCCACATCCGGATAATCAGCCTCTGCCCCAGAGAGACCCAGACATCAACAGCAAGAACCAGAGCAAATCCAGATAGTTCCCAGCTATGATTATCAACATCGATATTTTGTTATATGTTAAATTATATTTTTGTTAAATTAATTGTGCTTCAAGAGCAGGGGAGGGCTGGCCACTTGTGGCACAGGGGGCCAAATTCAGTCAAGTGTCCCTTTTCTATAAATCGGGCAAGCCCACTGTCCCAGCCCACCCCATTTTGTTAATTTTAAAATTGGCATTAATGTTGTGATACCACAAAGCTTACAGTTGAAATGGGGCTACACTAGGTTGCTACTACAAAGCATTCAATTTAAGTTAAGCTACACTAATTATATTATAGAGTTTACAAGGGAAATGGGTTATGTACTAGTGTAGCTCCGTTTGGATTGTAGCTCTGTGGTATCTTTTGTGTTGCTTCATTTCTGTTGTAAGCTCTATGGTATCACTAGTGTAGCTTCATTTACAGCAGCAATCAGTAGATTTAGTAAGGCGCAGTGGCCCACCAGCCCAGACATATGACCAGCCTGGGGGGCAGTTGCCCCCCTGCCCCCCAGGCCAGCCCTCCCCTGTTCAAGAGCAGGACTGACAAATGCGTATTTCTATTTTTTCCACTTATTTCTTTGAATGCTCAAAGAAACACTTTATGCAAATATGACTTGAGCAAACCCAAGTCTCCACTGCGCAGGTGATCTATAAACTTTATCCCCATGCATAAATCCATAAATCGGTAACTTCAGAACCCATTTTCTTTGCCACTTACGTTCGGCAAATTATTGTCTTCTCTCAGCTCCTTTTGTGTCTACAGCCCTGTCACTTATCAAACCTTTTTCTTTCATTGCTCTGTATCTATGGAATGCTCTACCAACCAACCTGTGCCACTGCATCTCGCTGATAACTTTTAAATCTCACTTACAAACGCACCTCATGGATAAAATCTCAACATGCTAGAAGGCATTGATGTTGTACAATGAACACTCTTATAAATTATTTACTTTACTGATGTCCTCTATCATCATTAGAACTAGCACTGTATTTAGGGTTGCCACCTTTTCTTCCAAAAAATACCGGCCATGGCATTCCGTCCATAGACTTAACATTGGACAGAAGCCAATTTTTTACCGGCCTGCCGGTAAAATACCGGCTGGGTGGTAACCCTAACTGTATTCAGCACTTGACCCTTATGTACTCTGTAGGTCTCCCATTACCACTTTAGATTGTAAACTTTCGGGCAGGGACCTCCCACCCAATGTTTCACTCTACAAAGCACCTGTATTGTTTAAAGCACTGTGTATACTTGTGGCGCTATATAAATAAACATATTAATTAATTCAAGAGAAAAAAAGGTGTTTTTTTTTACATTTTTTTATTGTTTTCTTTAACCCACGCGGCCGGCACTTAACGACGGGGTTTTGTTTTTTTTTTGCATTACAGCGAATTACTTCCTGGACTTACCAGGTACGTCCTCTGTCAATAAGTGACATTTTTGCGTGACGTACCTGGCAAGTCCATTGCCGCGATGGGGTTAACTTTAAAAAAGTAAATGGTGGGTTATCCATATAAGTGTGGTATCAAAAGAAAGCCCTAATTGTATGCAAAAAAACATGGGTAAAATACTTAGAGGGAAAACGCTGTTGAACAAAGACATAGTCAAAAAGGTCAGAATTACTCAGGTCCTTGCGTGCAATCCACCGCATATTTTCCCTGTCCTTAACTGGTTAAACAAAGATTAATGTGAGCTTTATTGCTGTGGAGCAGTGTGATACACTTATTTACACACCACTCAGTCTGATCTTGTAAACAGAGGGACACCAGGGTGTTAAAGAGGGACAGGGGGATTTGGGTGTCAAAGAGGGACTGTCCCTCCTAAAGAGGGACACTTGGGAGGTATGGCAGTGTGATAGGTTTGATGGATTGAAAGCCACATGTTACACATTAAGTGCCAGAGGCGTAGCCCCCCTGGCATTTAACCCCTTAATGACCAGCGGTCCTGGGATGTTTCCATCCCATAAGGACCGCTTTGATCTTTGCCGACGTGCCGGTACACGTGACCTGTTGCGTGTATCGGCACGCCGCTTTGGGGCCTAAAAGAGCGGTCAATTTTAGGCCCCGTTTTTACTTACAGCGCTCCCGGTGGAGCGCTGTAAGTAAAAAGTATGTGACATACTATGACCGTCATCGGTCTTTAAGTATTTAAGGACCGTGACAGTCATAGTACGTCGCGTAGTCCTTAAGGGGTTAAAGTGTTAAATCAAGGTAACTGTTTATTCCCCCTGTGATGTATGATTTACTGTTCTTTAGCTTCCTGAATATGGTTCTGAGGAAAAAACCCAACACATTCCTGCTTTCTATTGGCACTAAAGGGGTTAAGACATTTTGAACTCCTGCCAAACATTATACCACATGACAGAAAAAATTAATGACTCCAGTTCATCCTATTAACTAATGTAAACACTGTTTAATCACAATAACAGAGATCATTGTGTCTGCTGCAGTTTCCTGCTGCCAATAGTTTTCAGTTTGACGCCAGCAAATTAACCCTTTTCAGAACAGAAGTGGTGTGCAGTGTGCTTGCTTGGCAGCTCAGTACAAGCTATATGTTATGACCTGCTTTTTTTTTGGGGGGGGGGGGGGCGGAGGACCAGTGAAGTGGCAAAATCATTGCTTCTTAAAGGAATAGTAACACTTAATATGTAGTGATTAGTGATGAGCGAGCACCCCAATGCTCGGGTGTTCGGGTGCTCTGACCGAGCGCCCCCGGAGGCTCGAGTGCTCGGCCGAGCACCCGAGCCCCATTGAAGTCAATGGGAGGACTCGAGCATTACACCAGGCACCCCCTGCTCTGATGAGGGGAGGGTGCCTGGTCCATAGGAAAAGGGCAGAAAAGGATGGAAACACCACAGAAATGGTTCAGGGACAGCATAGGGAGGATGTCTGGATGCATCTTGGACTCCAACATCGCTGCTGGGAACGATCTTTCGCCCGTAGTACGCCATTTTTACAGACTGACCGTAAAACACACAAAAAGGAAAATAAAAACGACTTTAGGTGAAAAATTGTTACCAAACAGTATTTGCTGTATATTTACTTTTATATCATCTGCAAATTCTGCAAAAAATTTAATCGATTTTTCTGAAGTGAGGCCATGATTAAGAGGGAAACGTGCGCAGAGGCAAATTCTCCCAAAAATTTCCTAGATTTTTCTGAACTGAGGCCATGATTAAGAGGGAAACGTGCGCAAAGGCAAATTCTCCCAAAAATTTCCTCGATTTTTCTGAACTGGGGCCATGATTAAGAGGGAAAAGTGCGCTGAGCCGACCATCTAAAACATTATGGGTGAGGGTCTGCTGCGGAGCTGACCATCCTAAACATTATATGCGAAGGCCCGCTAGTGAGCTGACGCTATAAAACATTATATGAGAGGGCCCGCTAGAGAGCTGACCCAATAAAACATTATATGAGAAGGCCCGCTGGTGAGCTGACCTATATAAAAATTGTCAAACAGGGCCCGCTGGTGAGCTGGCCCTATATAAAAATTATATCACAGGGCATATGGAAGAGGAGGAGGAGGATGAGAAGATTAAGAGTCAACCATATACCCGTTTTTTGGGTGGAAGGGGTGAATGGGAATACAGAGTATTCCCATCATTGTAAATAACATATATAAAGTGAGTTTATGTTCCCCCGGGGCTTTCCTCCAGTGGAGTGGAGAAGTCAGGGGAAATCCAGGCCTTGTTCATTTTTATAAGTGTCAACCTATCAGCATTGTCGGTGGAAAGGCGGATACGCTTATCTGTTATGATGCCACCAGCAGCACTAAATACCCGCTCAGACAGAACGCTGGCGGCAGGGCAGGCCAGCACCTCCAAGGCGTAGAGTGCCAGTTCATACCACGTGTCCAGCTTGGACACCCAGTAGTTGTAAGGCACAGAGGGATCATTGAGGACGCTGACACGGTCTGCTACGTACTCCTTCACCATCTTCCAAAACTTTTCCCTCCTTGTGACACTAGGCTGCGCATCAGGGTGAGGGTGCTGGCGGGGTGTCATGAAGGTGTCCCACGCCTTGGAGAGTGTTGCCCTGCCTTTGTCGGAACTGCTGTGTGCTCCCCTTTTCTCCCCTTCTCGGTTGGCCAAGGTAGCACGTACTCTGCCGCCAGCGTTGTCAGATGGAAAATTTTGGAGCAATTTTTCAACAAGAACCTTCTGGTATTGCACCATTTTGCTTGTCCTCTCCACCGGAGGAATGAGAGATGAGAAATTCTCTTTGTAGCGGGGGTCCAGAAGGGTGAACACCCAGTAATCCGTGTTGTCTAAAATGCGTGTAACGCGTGGGTCACGGGAAAGGCAGCCTAACATAAAGTCAGCCATGTGTGCCAGAGTACCAACAGTCAAGATTTCGCTGTCCTCACCAGGAGGATGACTCTCAATCTCCTCATCCTCTTCCTCCTCTTCTGCCCACCCACGCTGAAGAGATGGAACTAAAGTTCCATGGCTACCCTCTGTAGCGGAGGCAACCGTGTCTTCCTCCTCCTCCTCCGCCTCCTCCAATTGTCGCTGAGAAGACGAAGTGAGGGTGCTCTGGCTATCACCTTGTGTAAGCTCTTCCTCCCGCATTTCCACCTCTTCCACATGCAAAGCGTCAGTTTTAATTGTGAGCAGCGAGCGTTTCAGTAGACAGAGAAGTGGGATGGTTACACTGATAATAGCGTTATCGCCGCTCACCATCTGTGTCGATTCCTCAAAATTGCGTAAAACCTCACAGAGGTCTGACATCCATTCCCACTCCTCACTTCTGATTACAGGAAGTTGAACGGAGAGGCGACGACCGTGTAACAGCTGGTACTCCACTACTGCCCTCTGCTGCTCACAAAGCCGGGCCAACATGTGGAAGGTGGAGTTCCAGCGCATGCTCACGTCACACAGCAGCCGGTGAGCTGGCAATTGTAAGCGCTGCTGCAGCTTCAACAGGCCGGCCGAAGCTGTAGATGACTTACGGAAATGTGCACACACGCGGCGCACCTTGGTCAAGAGATCATGCACATTGGGGTAGGTTTTTAGAAATCGCTGAACCACTAAATTAAATACATGCGCTAGGCATGGTACGTGTGTGAGCTTGCCGAGCTCCAAAGCCGCCACCAAGTTACGCCCATTATCACACACAACCATGCCTGGTTGCAGGTTGAGTGGCGAGAGCCACTGCTCGGTCTGGTGACTAATCCCCTGCAACAGCTCTGAGGCCGTGTGCTGTTTGTCCCCAAGGCAGATCAGCTTCAGCACGGCCTGTTGACGCTTCCCCACTGCAGTGCTACACTGCTTCCAGCTACTGGCTGATGGGGGAGTGGCGCTGCGTGTAGAGAATTCGGAGGTGGAAACGGAGGAGGAGGAGCCAATAACGTAGGTGCTGGCGGAAACCCTGATGGAGGTAGGGCCCGCAATCCTCGGCGTGGGTAGCACCCGTGCCATCCCAGGGTCCGAGTGGCTCCCAGCCTCCACGACATTCACCCAGTGTGCCGTCAGGGAAATGTAGCGTCCCTGGCCACAAGCACTTGTCCATGTGTCAGTCGTTAAGTGGACCTTCCCAGTAACTGCGTTGGTCAGGGCACGGGTGATGTTACGGGACACATGGTGGTGTAATGCGGGGATGGCACACCGGGAAAAGTAGTGGCGGCTGGGGACCGCGTACCGAGGGACAGCTGCTGCCATCAGGCTGCGGAAGGACTCAGTGTCCACAAGCCTAAATGGCAGCATTTCGATGGCCAGTAATTTGGAAAGGTGTGAGGTTAGTGCTATGGCCTGTGGGTGGGTGGCTGGGTATTTTCTCTTGCGCTCAAATGCCTGGGGTAACGACATTTGGACGCTGTGCTGGGACAGGGAAGTGGATGTGGTCGCTGATGGTGCTTCAGATGGTACAGGTGCAGGGCGGGAGGTATGCGGGCCTGCGCCTTCGACAGGCGATTGGCCGGCACCGAAAACAGGGGAAGAGGAGGCAGTGGTGTGGCCTGCAGACACAGATGGGCGATCCAGGCGTTCCTCCCACTTATTACGGTGCTTGGATGCCATGTGTCGGATCATGCTGGTGGTGGTGAGGTTTCTAGTGTTCATGCCTCGGCTCATTCTGGTGTGGCACAGGTTGCAAACTACAATTCTTTTGTCGTCCGCACTTTCCTTAAAAAAACGCCATACCGCGGAACACCTACCCCTTGGCAAGGTAGATTTACGCAAGGGGGTGCTCCGTGGAACATTTGCGGGCCGGTTTGGTGCGGTCCGCCTTCTTTCTGTAGCCACACCACTGCCTCTTCCAGCCTGTTGCGGTGCTGCAGATGGCTCACCCTCAGGACTGCTGTCATCGCTCGGCTCTACACCTTCCCAGGTGGGGTCAGTCACCTCATCGTCCACCAAGTCCTCCTCCACTTCCTCACTCTGATCATCCTCCTCATGTCTTGATCCCACCACATACTCAGTCATTGACAACTGTATAACATCCTCCTCAACAAGGTCTTGAGACAGTAATAGTGGTTGATTTAATGGCAACTGTGTCTCATCATCATCATCATCCACTACTTCCTTTGACCTTAAATGCCGTTCACATCTGTCATCTTCTTGTGATTGGGTACCCTCTAGAGGTTGTGAATCAGGGCATAAGATGTCATGTTCCTCTGCAAGCGTGCTTGGAGAGAGGGTCAAATGAAGGATTGGTGATGAGACGAGCTCCTCACTATATCCCAGTGTGGGATCACTTCTTTGACCAGACCGTCTATGGTGGGAGGAAGGATGATCAGAGTGAGGATTATGTTGACCAGACTCTTGGCTACTGAGAGTGGACTTGGTGGAAGACAGGGTGGTGCTTAACCGACTGGAAGCAGTATCAGCTGACATCCAACCGACCACCTGTTCGCAGTGGTCGGACCTCGAGAGTGATGTCCTGCGACGCCCTGTAAAATGAGACATGAAGCTAGGTATGGTGGATGTCTTTCTTTCTTGTGCTCTGGCACCAGGCACAGTTTCTCCGCGTCCTGACCCGCGCCCTGAACTATCAGGATCACGTCCACTTCCCCGTCCCTTTTTACCCGCCTTCTTCATCTTACACGGAATATGTGACTTTGATATTTGAGTTTGAAGACTTAACAGTATTTCTTCCTATTCTGCAACTGTGCAGAGTACACAGAATATGCTGCTAAACTGCGGTGACGCACACTGAATGGAATATGTGACTTTGATATTTTAGTTTGAAGACTTAACAGTATTTCTTCCTATTCTGCAACTGTGCAGAGTACACAGAATATGCTGCTAAACTGCGGTGACGCACACTGAATGGAATATGTGACTTTGATATTTGAGTTTGAAGACTTAACAGTATTTCTTCCTATTCTGCAACTGTGCAGAGTACACAGAATATGCTGCTAAACTGCGGTGACGCACACTGAATGGAATATGTGACTTTGATATTTGAGTTTGAAGACTTAACAGTATTTCTTCCTATTCTGCAACTCTGCAGAGTACACAGAATGTGCTGCTAAACTGCGGCGAAGCACACTGAATGGAATATGTGACTTTGATATTTGAGTTTGAAGACTTAACAGTATTTCTTCCTATTCTGCAACTCTGCACAGTACACAGAATGTGCTGCTAAACTGCGGCGAAGCACACTGAATGGAATATGTGACTTTGATATTTTAGTTTGAAGACTTAACAGTATTTCTTCCTATTCTGCAACTCTGCACAGTACACAGAATGTGCTGCTAAACTGCGGCGAAGCACACTGAATGGAATATGTGACTTTGATATTTTAGTTTGAAGACTTAACAGTATTTCTTCCTATTCTGCAACTCTGCACAGTACACAGAATGTGCTGCTAAACTGCGGCGAAGCACACTGAATGGAATATGTGACTTTGATATTTTAGTTTGAAGACTTAACAGAATGTGCTCTAATCTGCAACTTTGCACACTAAACAGAATGTGCTCTAATCTGCAACTTTGCACACTAAACAGAATGTGCTCTAATCTGCAACTTTGCACACTAAACAGAATATATGAAATTTTTTTTTTTTTTGTTTTTTTCCCCCCACACAAAATAAACTGCTGCCCCCACACACAGTAGTCCTAAAAAGGACTTTTGGTTCTTTTTTTTCACAAATTTGCTTGTCTTCTCCCTACACTGACTTTCCCTTCCTATCCTCATCTCTCCCTGGCTAAGACTGAGCCGAACTCGCTGGTCAGGTGCTATACAGCACCAGACCACGGGTTCTGGCCAGCCAATCAGTGTAATGCCAGCAGCCAACATGGCTGCTGGCATTACACTGATGTCAGAGCCTCCCTGCACGTTTATTGGCTGCGCAGCAGCTGCAAAACGTGCGGGGAGGAGACCCGAACATGGCGGGCGAGCACATGCGGTACTCGTACGAGTACCGCCATGTGCCAAGCAGAGCGATGCTCGAGCCGATCCGAGCATCGGCCGAGCATGCTCGCTCAACACTAGTAGTGATATATATTTTGTACAGTTTATCCACCTGAGAAAAACAAGGGCAATTCCACTGCTGAGAGTTGCTTTACCGGAAGGTCATTGCAGCACAAACATGAAGTGTTTAGGTGCAGTAACTCAGTGGACTGAAATATCTCAGTGGCACTGTTGCTACATTATCCTATGGAGGTTTATGGTCAACTGACCAGAGTTGACCATAGGATGGCATAGCAACAGCACCAGTCTAAAATTTCAGGGCACCAAGATACTGCACATAATTAAAGCTTCAGATGCAATAACTTTTGAATAGAACACCTCTCAGCAGTGGGAATACCCTTGTTTTACTCAGGATGCTAAACCATGCAATAAAAATGTTCTACATAGTAAGCATTTCTAGTCCTTTAATTCATTGCATACATGTGACCGGACGGCTCTTCAGTAGAGTCGAAGTAGCACTGTCTACAAAGAAATACTTCGTTAGAACTGGCACACTTTGTAGTCCATTCTAATGAAGAATTTCTTTGTGGACAACGCTACTTCGGCTCTGCTGAAGAGCCCCCCGGTCCCGGGACCAGGATCTTAATCTGTCAGACGTCTGGAAAAGGGGAGGGAGGGGGGAACTTTATAAACTTATAACTATAAAACGATACAACTTTAAGGAACGGGTCTTGCATCATTGAAGTTATTTTTTTAATATGAACAATATTCAACTTTAGGAAAATCAGGTATTACTATCCCTTTAAAGACACACAAATGTTACACTATAAATGTTACACTATAAATATTCTTTATATTTTTTAATAATGTTCTGTACCTTCCATATTGTCCATATCCATGTAGTTATATTGTAATTATATTTTAAAGTTTTCCCCCTCCCACCCCTTTTCCCAACGTCACTCTACTTCCTTCAGATATGAAAGCCGGTTCAGATGGATCGCATACCTCCCAACATTTCAAACTGCCAAAGAGGGACACTTTTGTTTTAGGGGGAGTGGCTGTGGGCATGGCTGATGGGTGGGGCATTACCAAGAATTTTTAGGCTATTTCATGACCTATTAACACCTCCTTGTGTAACCTATTAAATTGCTTATAACAAGTCCAAGACATTTTATTTACCCAGACTAATTTAATAACGCATATATTGACATTTAAACAAACATTAATGTGAGTTTTATTGCTGTAGAGCAAAGTGATACACTTATATCCACACCACACAGTCTGAGCTCCTAGAAAGAGGGACATCATGGTAGGAAAGAGGGACAGAGTGATTTGGGTCTAAAATAGGGACTGTCCCTCCTAAAGAGGGACACTTGGGAGGTATGGGATCGCAACAAGGGACATTATTGTATGAGAATAAGGAAAACTTTGATCCCCTACATCAAGGGGTGCAGAGTTTTCCTTATACAGACACTAATATTGTCTATCGTTACATTTCTCCAGTCGAGTGACCAGATTTCTGATTTGAAGAAAAAAAAGTGACGTCTGGATAAGGGGTCGTAGGGGGAAACTTTAAAATATAATTACAAGAAAACTACACGGATATGGATAGTGTGAAAGGTACAGAGCATTATTAAAAAGTACAAAGAATAATCGGAGATTTGTTTATAGTGTAACTTTACTATCTCTATACTACATATTAAAGGCACAAGTCCATTTACCAGCTAGCTTTAACCGTTTGGGTGTCAGAGAGGTATCCAATGAATTGCAATGCGTTGGATACCTCTCTGGCACTCAGATGGTTAACCTTCCAATGGGGATTGAGGGGGTTTCTTCTCTATGAAGCTTAGGGTGACCAGACGTCCCAGAATGCCCGGGGCTGTCCCTTATTGGGGGTCTGTGTCCCGCGTCCCAGGTCACCCCCCACCGGGACAACAAAGAGTCCCGGAATTGAGCAACGTGCTCCAGTCCAGCCAGCCAATGAAATGTATTTGCTATATGGTCCTCATTGGCTAGCTAGCAAATACATTTCATTGGGTGGCTGGACTGGTACGTCAGACAGCTGGGGTGGAGCAGGTATGCTGGTGTTGCAAGTGAGACCTGCGGCTGAGGCTCCCGCCGGCACTGACCATCTTTCTGAGGCCGACACAGGAACTCTTACTATGTCAGCCTCAGAAAGATGGTCAGCGCCGGCGGGAGCCTCAGCCGCGGGACTAGGGTGACCACATGTCCCGGAATGACAGAATGGAAATGTGGTCACCCTATTGACAATCTATAAAATGGAACTAAATTGTGCATTTTAAACCACATTTAGTTAATTAAGCACTTTTTTCCAAAACAGGAAAGGAAGCAATTGTGAAATAGTTTGTGTTAACTCCTTGAATGCCAAGAAAGTATTTAACCCACTGCAAAGCAAAGAGTTGAGCAGCCCCCTGAAACTTGAAAATTTGCCCTGCCCCTTAAGAGAAAACTATACCCTAATAATAAGTGGCCATTAATTTATTAATAAGAAGGAAATACCTAACTTGGTGTTACTCATTCAGCAGTTATTTATTTCTATTTACTGGTTTTATTTGCATTTCATCACTGTTGTATCTCCTGTTAGTGTTTTTGTTCACAAACTGATAAAAGCCAGTGACCCTTATGAGTCATTCATGTCTGTGGAAGTCATGTGTTTGTTGTGAGGAAACGTATCCTAGAGGCAGACAATAAACACTATATAGAGGAATCTGCAGACAGAATGCCAAAAATATATATACCTGACTGCTGTATGAAGGGAATATACCTAGATAAGTAAATGGGTAAAATAGTTGCAATGTACTGGACACCCCTCTGGCACTCAAAGGGTTAAATTAACACCTAAAATCAAATTGGTAGGTATCTATTTAAATATCATGTACCTACACCACAAGGTCCGGGGGTGGGCATCCTAAAGGATGCTTTCTGGGATGGCAGAGCAGAGTGCAGAAGTGCCTGCCTTCCCAGATATCCATGACGTGCTAGGATGGTCACCAGTCCTTAAAGGAATAGTACTGTTTCACAAAAACAGCAGATCCAATTAATCTTCATAGTATTTGGACCATGATGAGTGTTATTTCAATACTGTCAGAGTTGTAGTTCAAGAGTAATTGAATGATAAAGTATCCCCCTCCTGCTCCTTTTACCTAGTGTAAGCCACCTCCCCTCAGATGTGGAATCTGGTGCACAGACCAGACAGCTCCCAGCAAGGGACAATCTCCTTACTGTGAGAACAATTAAAGCATTGCCCCCACTGACAGGTTTTTCCGGTTTTTCTCTTATGTTAATTGAAGATTGTTCCTCTCTGCAATCCATTTGGACACCACCCTGCTGCTCTGAGGTGAGCAGTGTTACATCAGTAAAAGGGGCATTCAATTACTCTTGAACTACAGCTCTGACAGTATTGAAATAACACTCTCCATGGCCCCAATACTATGAAGATTAATTGGAGCTTCTTTTAATATGAAACATTACTATCCCTTTAACGTCCGGACAGGTGTGAGGGTCCTGGCACATCACCGGTCATTAAGAGGTTAATGGAAGTCAGGGAGCCCTGGTAAAGGCAATAATGGAAGCTCCCACAGAGCATATGTAAGACTATTTTTTAGGCCTCAGAAAACACAGATAATGTATACAGATATTAGCATGAAGTACAGGGTATTAAAAGCACAAGCACACTTTTTTAATGAAAAACCCCATATTTTAGGATTTTTTTCTGCTGTGTACAACAAGGGTACTCTCACTGCAGGGAGATGCCCAGAGTGATTTAGTTTTAAACTTTTTTTTTCTTTAACAGTGTCCTTTAAGGGCCACACAGTTCACCTATAGTTCATAAAGATATTCTATTGCATTCTATGGGAGAGGTGAGTCACGGACAACAGTTCTCCAAAGAATGTGATAGTTTGTCCCAGTTTGAATGATTATAACTTTTATATGAGTCAACTCCTAGCAGTAAAATATCTTTGTTATATTCAGCAGATAAAAACCCTAAACATATGTATTTTGTTGCTTCAAGTTAGTATAACCCTAATTCACTGGTATGTGTCAGTGCTCCTTCTGCACAGACCTATATGCAGGTTGAGCTCCCACGCGGTTCTCTTCAGTAATGCATAGCGCTGGGAGACGTTGTCATCTCCCAGTGCTCTGCATTACTAGAGTGCTGGAGGCAGATCAGCTGCTACAGTTCTGTGCCGAAGAAGGCACAGACCTCAGCAGCAATAATCACATTACGGGCGGCGTACACCAGGTGAGGGGGGGTTGCAGGGGGCAGACTGGCCCCTGGAGTGATGGGCCCAGTCGCAGGTGCGACCTCTATAGTTATGCCACTGAACTAAAGGTGCCCTTTGCTCTGCCCATGGTCAGACCCCATTCTTTAAATGCCCCTACACCCTGTCCCATCCACTGTATCCTGGCACAGAAAATACCTTTAACACAAGCACGGACCAAAACAAACTTTAACCCTTTGGTTACTGCATTGGAGATCTCTCTAGCATCCAAAGGGTTAAACAATAGCCTGTAAGTGTATATAAACTGGTACAGGATAGCATTACCTATACAATAGTTTGGGCAATTGTTTGTTTTTATTATATTTTTTAATAATAAATGTTAGACTTGTTTCACTTGGAAGCCGTTTTTTAACCTTATTTGTATTGTTGGAGTTCCCCCGGTGTTACGGGAACGGAGACGGGTTATATTCTCCTTTGTTCTTAGCTGACCTCTTCCACTTGTGAGTATCCATTTGGTGAATGTACTATATGTTATTGTTCCTGACATACTACTCTATTGGGTGCCTTCTATTTGTAGTTATTTGTGCTGTTACGTTTGGAGAGAATGACCAAAGGAGTGCAGCCTGATGTATATGTGATTTACGTCATCAATCTGGATATAGCTGATATTAGGGGCAGCTTCAAATTTCCCTCTATTGGCTTATTGCTGTTCTACACATAAGTGTATCTGCAGCATATTATCTTGTGAGTATAACTCACTGTGGGTGTTTTGGTGACAGTTGTTACATTGGAGATTCAACACAGGGGGCGCCTCCTGTTTCTCTCCCTTTCTATTTCTACAGGAACACTGAGACTGCTTTGGTCACACACACACAATTTAGAAAGTGGGTGTGGCCAGCACTGCTGTGGCTCCCCCTCAAAATATGGAGCTCTAGGAAGTTGCCTACTCTACCTATTGGGAAACCTTGTCCTGCAAAAAAGAAACACTGTGAGCAATAGGAGAAGAGCTTTGAAGCAGCCTGATTGCAGACACCAAGACTGAGGAGAATCTTAGTGAGTAGAGAATGGTTAGATGTATCAAAGTCAGAGAATAAGTTGAGTCTTATGAGTATAGAGAAGTGGCCTTTGGCTTTTGCAATCTGAAGATCATTAGCCACTTTACAGAGAATTGTCTCAGTTGAGTGTCCAGAACAGAATCCAGATAGTAATGGGTCCAAAAGATTGTTTGAGTCAAGGAATTTGGTTATTTGGGAAAAGACAAGGGATGAGATTCACTAAGAGGTGATAAAGTGGTGATAAAGAGGTGATAAAGTGGTGATGACGTTTCCAGTGATATCACTTCTGCATTTCCTTTGTTATTCTATGGAGCCTATGCACTAAGATTTCTTCAGCGTTGGATATCTTAGTGCACAGGCTCTATAGAATAACATAGGAACTGGTGAAGTGATAAACTGGAGAAGACATCTCCACTATATCACCTCTTTATCACCGTTTAGTGAATCTCCCCAAAGAAGTTCTAAGAGTTTTGACGTAAAGGGTTGAAGGAAGATAAGTTGATAGTTAGAAAGACAGGAGGGGTTGAGGTTAGCCTTCTTGAGTAGGGGTTTGATTTGTGTTTGTTTTAAGGAACAAGGGAAGGTGCTTGTGGAGAGTGAGGTATTAAAAGGTGTGTTAATATAGGTGTATGGACTGGTGCAAGTGATATAAGTAAGTGGGAGGGCATTATGGTCCAAGGAGTTAAAGAAATCTCTGCCTTTGTCACTGGAATAAAATAGTCAAAATAGGATGAAGGGGGTTTGTGTTGACAGAGTCCAGAGACTTACGTAAGAATATATGTGAACATATTCCACTTAGTGAATGTATGGTGTATGAAGAAGATGTGGAAGAAGAAACAAGGAGTCAAAGACTGAGAAGAGACACAGAGGATTAGATTTGTTGTTGTGGGCCTGTGGAATCAGATTGTCCTTGCAGAGCCAGTAATTTGCAGCACAACAGGAGCAGTTTTATCTCCTAATGTCATCTTGACCTGTCATTCCTGAGACATATGGGCTATTTGGAAAGAGTTGAATTCCACCCAGACTAACCCAGGGTTTTGATTTTGGCAGCTATGTTTGAGATGATGGGAGGCAGAGATAACTCTATGTGCGTGACTCCATGGCCAGTTCTCGTGCAGCCCCGCCTGGAATATATCAGGGAAGTCTGCAATAAATTGCATAGCAATATGCTGTACTCCCCCATATAGTGATGAAGAAGTTAATAACTTGAGAGCCCGAGTGTGTGTAATGCATTACTTTTCTCCAGCCTGGTGTCATTATGAAACAACCACACGTGGCAGATCAAACACCTCTGAGCTGTCATGGTTGTCATTATCTATCACATAAAAAGGGAGTCTGTACATTCAGCATGAACTGTTTTAGATCACTGGTTTAGGATACAAAGAATATATGTAAGTTAACCCTTAAAGTGATAGTAATGTTTCACAAAAAAGCAGCTCAAATTAATATTCATAATATTTGAGCCATGGAGAGTGTTATTTCAATACTGTCAGAGTTGTAGTTCAAGAGTAATTGAATGATAAAGCTTCCCCCTCCCGCCCCTTTTACCTAGTGTAAGCCATCTCTTCTCAGATGTGGAATCTGGTTGGTAGACCAGACAGATAACAGCAGGGGACAATCTTCTTCCTATGAGAACAATGAAAGCCCTGCCCTCCTTGACAAGTTTTTCAGGTTTTTCCCTTATCTTAACTGAAGATTGTCCCTCTCTGCAATCTATGAAGATTAATTGGAGCTGCTGATTTTGTGAAACATTACTATCCCTTTAAATGTTAAATCCTTTTCTCTTTAGTCCATATGGAACACATGTATCATGGGGTTGAGTCCCTCCACTAGAGGGCAGGACATATCTCAAAAGACAGAGTCTTGTGGGTGCAGACTCCCAGCTACTCCTCCATTTCAACCCTAGCCCTTCCTCCTGTACGAATGTGACTGAAGTCACACTAATCAGGAGAGCAAGAGAAAAAGAAGGAAATCTCCTGTGAGAAGAAAGACCCTATGAGGACTCTGCTGCCCAGGCAGGCAAGACCAAACAGAGGTCCCTTTCTCTGGGTGGGAGACCTGTGTTCCATATGGACTAAAGTGAAAAGGATTTAACCGGTAAGAACACAAAAATCCTATTTTCTCTAACATCCACTAAGGAACACATATACCAAAACTAAGCTTCCAGGGTGCGAAGAAGGAGAAAGGACCTCACATCTGTCCAGATGATACCGGAGTTCCCAAAGACTATCCATAATTGGAACAATCCAAACAGAATAAAGTGTCAATGGACACTGAACAATCACAGCACACATGTCACGGTTTCCCAATAACCATTCGGGAGTCAGTACATATAGTAAAAATAATTTTAATGAAAAACTCAATATAAGGTATAACACAGAATAAGACAACTGAAAAGAGGCAGAGGGTCACGAGCCAAGCTAGAGATACTATCAGAAATAGTAAGCTGCCAAGGATGGACCTCACTGCTGGAGACTAGGCCCAAGCCACTGGAAGTCTCCGCTGGAACCAGGAACTGGAACCCAAGCCGGAACAGGAGCAGGAACTTGATCTCCCGAAGCTGAACCCGCAAGGTGACTAACTGACTCACGCTAGTCAGAGTAGTAGCAGCAGATATCTGACTCTCTCCTGCAGTCAGACTAGGAAAAGTAGATACCTGACTCACACCTGCAGTCAGTATAATAGCGAGTCTACCAGAGCCCCAGGTCCGCACCAAATTGGATGTCTGCTAAGAACAGGGAACCAACAAAGAATAGTCAGACAGAGCCACAGGTCAGCACCAGAACGGGTAGTCAGACAAACTGGGTCATACACAGTTCAGACAGTCAGCCAGAGCCACAGGTCTGCACCAGACTGGGTGTCCACTATACAATGGATAAGGCAGAAGAATAGTCAGACACAGCCACAGGTCAGCACCAGAATGGATGGTCAGACAAGCCAGGTCATACACAGAGCCCAAGGAGATAGAACGGTATTGTACAACAACACAAAGGCAACTGAGAGTTGGCTCAGTTCCCCTTTAAAGGCCCAATCCAGGAAGTAGATGGGAGGAGAAATCAGTGCTACAACATAAAATCCCTCACTGTGTCATTCTGCCGCTTTGAGCCAGTAAACGACGCATCATGCCGCGAATCTAGCAGCCTGGGCCAGTGTCAAACTTAGCGTCAACAGCAGCAAGCAAGAGGACACGGACGCCCAATCTCGCCCCAAGGCGAGCTTAATCCAGGCATTGTAAGCGATGTCTGGGAGGAAGCCTCCTACACATTTCAACGCTTGTTGCATCACTGAAGGGACAGGCGCTGGAACTAGGTAGGCCAGTGTCAAACTGAGCGTCAACAGCAGCAAGCAAGAGGACATGGACGCCCAATCTCGCCCCAAGGCGAGCTTAATCCAGGCATTGTAAGCGATGTCTGGGAGGAAGCCTCCTACACATTTCAACGCTTGTTGCATCACTGAAGGGACAGGCGCTGGAACTAGGTAGGCTATGACAACACAAGAAGAAGAGCCAGCAGGGCTCAAACGTCTGAACAACAGTACGGAAGAAGAAAAACTAAGGTCCCTAAACAGACAGGACTGCCTAAAGGACCTTTTGGCCGAAACTGGCTTCAGCTGAAGCAAGAACATCAACATGGTAGTGCTTTGCAAAGGTGTGCATGGAGGACCAAGTCACTTGCACAATTGCTCAGCCGAGGCTTGATTCTTATAGGCCCAAAGGGCCCCCACATACCTAGTGGAATGTAATGTGACCTTGAAAGGGAAGGTTTCTGAATGAGTTCATGTGCTTGGCGTATGGTAGCCTTAATCTAAGTCCAGCCATAGGACCCCATACATGACATATGAGACAATGCTTATTCAGCATACACTTGCCAACAAGCACTTCTCTTATATGTCATGCACAGTGCATTAAAAATTTCATGTTTCCATATCGTGAATGGTAAGGAGTGTCTGTCTGGGTGTGCTATACAGCCGCAACTAAACAGAAGCAAACTGTACAGTTTGAGTTAACTTAATAGTTTTAAAGAGCCAGGTCTTGTTAATTGGGACATACTTGTACGCGACCAACAAAACATCTAATTTTCCTCTTAACCCCTTCACCTCTCCACCACATTAGATATAAGTATGTCACCTGGTTAGTTGACATCAGAATGTCGCCATTGCTTGGGCATTACTTGGCGGTAAGTCAAAAGGATAGTGTGGAAGAGACAGGCTTGTGGGCCTGAATCAATGTGGAAACTACCTCAGTGGAGAAGCCTTTTCTGCTCAAGATGTGGGCTTCAACAGCCATGCCATCAAAGCCATCTTTTCCATATTCTCTTTCCACAGGTAACTATGGAGGAGGAGGTCTGGCCTGAGAGGAAAGTGGAGAGGGTCCTGAATGGAAAGACTGACCACGTCCACAAACCACTCCATCCGAGTCCAGTAATAGGTGACCAGAATCACAGTCATACCGTCCATCCTGATCTTCAGGAGTACCCTAGGAATGAGAGGGATTGGAGGAAAGAAATAAGCCAGATGGAAGTTCCACAGAATTGGCATGGCGTATGTGGAGAAGGCCAGAGGATCTCCCCTCCTGGAGCAGAAGATTGGAACCTTCCTCTTCTCTCTGGTGGCCATTACATCTATTGTGGGCACACCCCACTGAAGCACAATTGGATAAAAGGCGTCCATATTGAATTCCCACTCTCCGAGATCCATGTTTTGGCGATTTAGGAAGTCCACCAACACGTTTTCTACTCCTGGAATGTGCACGTTGGAGATGGCAGGAACGTGGGCCTCTGCCCAACCTAGAATGTACCTTACCTCGAATCAGGTTGTGGTGCTTTGAGTGCAGCCTTGATGGTTTATGTATGCCTACAGCCATGACATTGCCCAACTGAACCCTCACTGGCTTTCCTGAGTACCAGAACACTGATTGACTGAAGAGACTCCTCTGCAGTCCACCTGTGTAACGGTTTGTTTGACACACAGACACAGTGGTTTAGGATAAAACACAGTTTTATTGAAATCACAGTAATAAAATAACCTTCACAGGTCCTGTAGTATCTCAGAAGAATAGTACAGACACACGACAGGTTATAAATACATATGCCTACACAGGCCCAGCATAAACATAGAGTCCACAACAGTCTATACTGACACAGGTCAGGCTGATATGATGGATTCCCAGGAGCAAGGTCTTGCATGGGTTAATGATCTTCAGAGTATAAACAGTCCCATGTGCAGAGAGGTCTGTGATGGGGCTCTCTGCATATAGACAGCTGTAGAACTCGTAACACCCAAACCAGATAAGCAGAACTAGCGTGAACTGCCTAGGCAACAATGGGAACAGAGACACATGAGGTACTGCCGTAACAGTAACGGAGACAACACTTGCACTCTGCAGAAGTATAACCTGAGGGAACCGGTGGCTCAACTGCCGGAGCAGTAATGGAGGCAGACACTTGCACTGAGCAGAGGCAATAACGGAGACTAGGCCCAAGGTAAACTGCTGTAGCAGTAACGGAGACAACACTTGCACTCTGCAGAAGTATAACCTGAGGCAACCAGTGGCTCACCTGCCAGAGCAGTAACAGAGGCAGACACTTGCACTGAGCAGAGGCAATAACGGAGACTAGGCCCAATGTAAACTGCCGTAGCAGTAACGGAGACAACACTTGCACTCTGCAGAAGTATAATCTGAGGCAACCAGTGGCTCACCTGCCAGAGCAGTAACAGAGGCAGACACTTGCACTAAGCAAAGGCAGTAACGGAGACTAGGCCCAAGGTAAACTGCCATAGCAGTAATGGAGGCAGACACTTGCACTAAGCAGAGGCAGTAACGGAGACTAGGCCCAACGTAAACTGCCGTAGCAGTAATGGAGGCAGACACTTGCACTCTGCAGAAGACAACATTCTCATATACTCCCTGATTGTGGCCGAGAGACACTCCAGAGCCTGAAACACCATCTGCATCACCAGAGAGATTTTCTCATCTTGCAGGAAAACTTTCCCTAGACGAGTGTTGAGCCTCATCCCCAGCAACGCCCGTTCCTGGGAAGGTAATGGAGTGGACTTCAGCACGTTAGGG
Organism: Rhinophrynus dorsalis; assembly: GCA_037306005.1. Lineage (NCBI taxonomy): Eukaryota > Metazoa > Chordata > Amphibia > Anura > Rhinophrynidae > Rhinophrynus > Rhinophrynus dorsalis. The sequence goes on from CM074728.1 coordinate 27,574,659, forward strand.
TCCATCTGTGGTGGACCAGAAGCCTGGCACAGTCTTGAACGTGTGGAGCTGCTTGCTTGGGCTGCCACTTCTGTCTTTTGTCTGCTGGCTCTTTACGTCCAGCTGCATCTGCCAAAGGTAAGGCAGTAGATTTAGCCATCCTGGAGACAGCTGGATCTAGAGCTGGAGGAGAGGCCCACTGCAATAAAGCTGCCTCTCAAAAATAATAGACAGCCATTTGTATGGAGCTTTCCACCCATACAGAAGGATCTGGTCAAGAGTACCATTAGGGGGAAAACATGACAGAGATTTGTTATGCTTATGGAAGACATCCGTAGAAGAAGGCCCTTCAATAGAGGTGTCAGAGACCTGAAGAGTCTCCAGAACTGCTTTGATGAGTAACTCGGCCAAGGGAAGGGGGTTAGTCTCACAGGAGTCCCCATAAGAGTAGGAAGAATCCATATCTTCATATTCTGCCTCCTCATCTACCCCTTCAGACAACTCCTCCTCTGAGGAAGCCCCTAGGACCCAAGAAATAGGGCCACATACTTAAAAGTAGTGGGGGGGCTTTCTGGATTGGAGAACCCCTTGAAAGGAGAGTGAACTACTAAGGACAGAAGTGTTTTTACACAAGCTGGCTCTTGTTCAGTGCTGGAGTGCCCCGGTGTTGTAGTAGGGGCCACACAGTACATGAGCATAGCTGGGAACTTGCCGGGTTTCACATTCAAATGTCCGGGTAGTCTGAGATGCGAAGACACTAAAGTTATTTTTGATAGTAAAAAATTAATTTAATTGCACAGAGTCACCGACCAGGTAGTACTTGCAGCTTTCCTGCATCGCATCCGGTCATATCTCCCCAACCAAAAAACTGTTATGCCAACATGTGATGATGCAGCCTCTGTGCTCACCCAGTGATGACAAGCCAGAGCCAGCCAATTGTTGGCAACGCTGAAGAAGACGACAACAATCTGGTAATGATGCTGGCGTGGCAGGACAAGGAGAGAGGGAGAAGCAGTGAGTGGAGCAGAGCATATTCAGAGAAGGTGAAAGAAAACCTGCACATCATCACTCCAGTCCAGCCAGTGTTGGCTGGTAAGTTCATTCAAGTGCTTCCTAATCTTAACCATTGTAATGCGTTGCGTACCCCTCTGGCTCTCAAAGGGTTAATAATGTCAGAGCCGGAGAATGACAATAATTTAGAAAGTTGAGGCTTTGAGCAAGTTGAAGCTAAAGAGGGAGACAACCTGTTTAGCAGAGCCCTGTGCCCCTGTCTAGTGGTGACTTACTGCTCTAGTCTGTGTTCCTTTAAGCTAGGCAGTTTCCAGCTATGTTCATAGGCATGAGATCCAGGACTGATTAAAATGGATATCTCTTGATCATTGACATAATGGCAAGTTAAATAGGGTTCATTAGGATTTTCTTAAATGCAAACAGTTGAAGTTGAGGCCGGGTCATATATACTCACTGTATATAATTTATTTATGTACTAGTTGAAGAGCCTGTGTACATGGGCCACAGTGTCACCCAGCTACGGCCGCTGTTCAGTCATGCACAGTAGAGAATGCCTGTGTCACGGTTGATACGGAGCAGGGCGCTCCGTATTCAGACTGTAGTCCTCTCTGACTATGGTCTAAATTCAGAGCCCCGCTCTGTTATAAGCCGTTTCGCGAACAGGCTGTACTACGCATGACTGCAGAGCACGCAGCCGTCCCTACTGTGCATGACGGCTTCTGACAAACACATTTAGTAAATTATTATATATGATTGTGCAACTAAAGAAAATGGACCAAAAGTACTGTCACTGTTCATTTATTCTTCATGAAGAATGAACAGTATCAATACTTTTGGTACATTTTCTTTATTTGCACAATACGATGTATATGTACCTTATGGAATTCAGGGGACCCACATGGCTTAACGAAGTTCAGGGACATCTGATTCCTCTTATAAAAATGCCCTGTGGTCCTTAAGTGCTGGCAGCTCAGCTGGTCCTTAAGGGGTTAAACACAGCAGCAATGGTGTCTTCTTTTTTCCCAGAAATCTCAGGGTGAACCATTTCTGAAAGTTCCCAGGTATGTACATGAGGGACAGTGAGATCCTGAATATTCTCTGGGAACCCCCATAAGCAAGGGGGGTAAGGGACACCCCTGTGACCTTAGTCTTGGTTTTACTCCCATGACCCTTAGAATCTGACATCCTGACAGTAAAAGTGTCTTAAACTAGTATAAAACCAGTAAATGATATCCCCAAATTAATAAATCACCCTTTCACGCCTAGTTGTCGTCACGCTCTAATTTGAGCCTTTATCAAGTGCTGGCTCTCTTGAGTCAGTGCACGATCAAAGCATTCCTGTTATCAAGTTCCTAGTGTTCCTATTTGTTCCAGCGATTCCAGTGTTTGACCTGGTTTTCTTCGACTTCGACCTTTGTCTCCTGATTCTGCTTTAACTTCCTGTGTTGTTTCTGACCTTGGCCTGTTTATTCGACTTCTCTTCTGCCGGCTGATTGTGTACAGTTTTGCTCAACTGGTTTTGACCCTGGCTTATTTGAATTTTCTTCTGTCTCATTCCTGGTACCATGTTTGCTCACATGTTACCGACTCATCTCATCAACTACTCTTCCTTCAACTCTGAGGGTTCTCCTGTGCCCAGTGTGTCGTGTTTGATGCTGCTGACCATGCAGTCGAGTTCGACACTATCAATCATCTCCGTTTCGACCCCCCGTCGACCTTGGTTTCATGACTTCTATTCCAGGCCTTACCTACGACAGAGACAGCTATACTGCCAGTAGTTTACATAAGCGGATTCCTGACTCTGTGAGTAGTTGTCAGTATCCTAGATTGTCATCCTGTTATCTGGATTTGTGGCCAGCACCTCTAACAGGGCCTAGGCCGCAGCAAGGATTTATTGGAGCATCCACCTCTTGCTAGCTATGCTCCCCAACCTGGGAACTCTAGCTCCTGGCTCACTGAGACCTACCATGTGAGAATTACTGTTTTGTTTTCTGTTATCTGTATTGATCGTATTAAACAAACAGCAGTCTGTTTTTGCATTGTGGGGATTCCCCTGTACAAGGTACATCTCAGGCAGCTTACATTGGGAGCGCCTGGTCAGATCTTCATAGCCCTGCTTTTTCATAGCTGATTACGGGAAAGAAAAGTAGTGTGGTTATGGATGCAGTTTTCTGTCATAAAACCTATAAGGCCTATATTCCTAGTGGAGTTAGAAGATTTAATCTCAGATTTCATTAAGAAGGTGAACAAGTTTCTGCTTCTGTAGGTTCAGATTCAGGAGTAGAATGTTATCCAGTTACTTTTAGGAGTTTACCCTGGAACGTTCATTATGATTAGCTTCTCACTGGTCCTAGGTATGATGGACTTTTTTCCTGCAAGGTCTCTAACTTGCTTGATGCATGCTGTAAGGTACTGTCTTTATCACACATGTATTGCTATTTTTAATGGATTATGATTGGCTCACTTAATAAGCTACACTGCTCCTTTAACTCTACATCTTGAATCCTTTTAAGCTGTATTTCATTATGTGATTCAACTGAACTTCTGGATTGAGATCCAGGGCTATCTGATTAACTTTTAACCTATACCTGTTTTTAGTTAGCGCTTCAATTCTACACTTGGTGACGGTTTAAATCTGCTTCATTTTGACTTCAGAATCTCTGATGAACCTGGTTTCTCATGTGCATCTGTGAAGCCCTGCCTATCTGCCTGCATTGCTGAACCTCTTTTCAGTATTAGTTTTCTGTGACTATAAATATGCATCTCAATCATGCTTTCCTGCAGAGTTCCAATCTCCTTTTGCAGTAGCAGCCTTTCAGTCAGCCACATTCCAGATTGGTTCCTGTTGTATTGGTGGCTGTACAACTGTCCTTCACACTCTAGAATCCTAGCAGCTCTGTTTGTGCTTCTGGTGTTGTTCTGCTGCCTTCTCTCATTAGCACCTCAAGATATCTCTCCACACTGCAATTGGTCTCCCAGTTGCCATCAACGGAGTCAGAGGTGTCAAGTGCTAATGACTCAAGGGCAAGGTCCCAGTTCCTGCTCCTTCTGCATTCCTGGGAACTCTCTGCATCTGACATAAAGTCTTCAGGTTTTATACTTAATTACTGGGTCTTCTGGGACAGAGGCTGATTCTCAGGGCTCTGTGAGTTCCGTTGTAATTCCTCCCACTTCACAGCCAGTTCTGGACACTCTCTGCCCTGTTCTTTCCACTCTCTGCCTATATAAGGTCAAATCCTGCCTTCCCTTTCTCCAGTCCCAGCCACCTCAATCAAGCTCATCTCACTTCCAAACAGTATCATTTGGACTTGCCCATCCCCGGACCTTAGTGGACCTCTGGAGGCTTGGAACAAGAAGGTTCCCAGCTATGTCCATCTGGAGATATCAGTGAGTATCACTTTATGCGAGGGACCAAGGAATGGTTCTACATTTCTACTATGCATAAGGCAGAGGGGCCCTGGGCATAACTTGGCTAACTGGAAATATGACAGTATTCCTTTGTGTACCTACTACTGAGATATTAACCCTTTTTTCTTAAACAACATGATTAGGCAACATTTCCCAGAACACCTTGCGATACACTTCCCCTGCAAAATGTTAATAGACTTTCTTTGCCTGTATATCTAGGCTATGTAAGATGTCCATGCATTTACACCAGTGGTTCTCAATCTGTTTTTGCTCAACACACAAACACAAAATATGGGATTTTTGGGGCACCCCTATCATATTTTATGTCATTTATCAAGATCATAATGAAGGTCACAATACAGAAATATACAATTACTCTTAGGTCTCCCAATCATAACAAAGATAAACACATTGTGCATAACATTTTCCATAATTACAAAATTAAAAACAAACATTCATATTTTTGTCAAAGTCTTCTTATAAAAAATATCCATATCCATGGCACAACAAAGTGCCACAGCACCTTGGCTAAGAACTAGTGATCTATACGATGCACGTTTTCTGTGCATCGTTTGCTATACATCATTCCTGGGCATCCTTTGCTATGCATCATTACTGTGCATCCTTTGCTATGTATCATTCCTGTGAATCCTTTGCTATGCATCATTCCTGTGTATCCTTTGCTATGCATCATCCATGTGCATCCTTTGCAATGCATCATTCCTTGCATCTTTTGCTATGCCGCATTCCTGTGCATCCTTTACTATGTATCTTTCCTGTGCATCCTTAAAGGGATAGTAATACTTAAAATGTAAAAAAAAATATGTTGTAGGGTTTTTCCCCCTGAGTAAAACAAGAGTACTCCCACCGCTGAAAGGTGTTTCATTCAAAAGTTATTAATTTTCAAAGTTGCATTTTTAGGTGCAATATCACAGTGGCCTGAAATTGTACAGTGGCGCTGTTGCTACACCATCCTATGGAGATTTATGGTCAACTGACCAGAGCTGTCCATAGGATCGTGTAGCAACAGCGCCACTGTACAATTTCAGGCCACTGTGATACTGCACCTAAAAAAATTCAACTTTGAAAATTAATAACTTTTGAATGAAACACCTTTCAGCAGTGGGAGTACTCTTGTTTTACTCAGGGGGATTAACCCTACAACATATTTTTTTTTACATTTTAAGTATTACTATCCCTTTAACTGTGCACCTTGGACGTAATTATCTGAATGTCTAAGGGCTTTCTCATTCAAGGCAAATCTCTAAAACCAGGGGCAAGAAACTGTGGAGCTGGCTCCCTCAGGGGGCCCCCACAAGACTAGTAGGGGTACCTACAATATTAAAGATCTTTCAGACTACCCTTGAAAGTCTGTGAATAGTACATGTATGTATATATACACAGGAAGGCCCAAAAGCTTTTAACAGGAAAAAGAGTGGATCCATCTTAAAAGTATGATCTCTCCTGCTCTACTTTCCTTACAGTCTGGAGCCTCCGCTGCCAGAAGGATAAGAGATTGTATAGGACAGGCATATAAGCAGCTTGGATGTCCTCTTAAATATTAAGGTTCATTCCACCAGACAAGTTTCTGCTTCCTAAGCTAAGAACGTGATCGTATAGCAGAGAGATACAGGAAAGCAAGATGGACATCATTCTCTACCACTGTAAATACATTACCAACTGTTTATGCAACCTTCAGCAGAATCCAGACTCAATCGAATGGTGCTCAGGTAGTCGTACCAGTTTGAACAGTAAGCAATTGCCTGTATATATTTTATATTAGTAATATCTAGTGTGTTTTACATATATTTGGTTACATTGGTATATTGATACCCATCCTTATGTAGTACTGCTTTTTGTAGTCCCAAATTTTTTTGTTGTGGATGGGACACAGAAAACACAAAATATAATAGGAAATTTATCTATCATTATTTCAGTTACCTCTGTGTGGCATCCTCGTGCACCCTCGTGTATGCTATCAACTGTGCTTAGTTACAGCTCGGAAGAAAGCGTGACTGAAGAAGGCACTCCCTTATTAATGGTTCTGATTGGTCATACCCCACCAGGAGGTAGATATAAAACACATTGTTTATTGTTGAGGCTGGGACACAGAAGAAACTATAATAAAGGTCAGTACATTTCCAATTTTTCTGTTCTTTGGAGCTTCTGTCTGCAAATAATAAATGAAGAAATTAAGAGAGTTATTAAGCAGAAAAATATGTTTATAACTGATAAAGTGTCAAGACCATTCTTATAGCTCAGGTTCCTCTAAACAAGGTACCCCTAACCCCTCACATGACCATGCGCCCACCCACTGTGCCGGGCTCATAAAATAATCTTAGTTACAAATGCAAACAATCACTTAACCTGGAAAGAATAGAAGTAAGTAAACTGGCCAAATGAGGACATGAACTGTGCATTATAGCATACAAGTGTAAAAGCCTGTATACACGGGTCAGCATTCTGTGCATATATCTGGACTTTTATATTATAGGATGTACACTGATAAATAACCCACCACTATACTCCAGAAACAGGTATGATGTACAAGAGTTAGGGATTGTTTTTGGGTGTGAGCATCACAACTGAGACTCCCTTCAATATTAGGTGCCCTAAGCATTTCCTGCACTGTCTCATGGAATCTTTAGTTCTTGTAGCTCTTTGGGCAGAGCCAAATATTTAACAGCATCTTTTATGGACACTAAATTGCCCCTTTAATCATTTGAGTGCCAGAGGGAAGTTCATGATATTGGGTTAAAGGAACACTAAACACCCAAAAATGAAACTGATTTGTATACACTTAAATTCTCAGTACTACAAGTTAGCATCTGTAAAAATTATCTTTTTGCTACAAAAGACCTAACATCCAGGCTTAAAGGGATAGTAATGTTTCACAATAAAAGCAGCTCGTATGAATCTTCATAGTATTTGAGCCATGGAGAGTGTTATTTCAATACTGTCAGAGTTGCAGTTCAAGAGTAATTGAATGATAAAGTATCCCGCTCCCACCCCTTTTACCTAGGGTAAGCCACCTTCCCTCAGATGTGGAATCTGGTCTCTTGATCGGCCAGATCACAGATCAGTAAAAGGGGTGGGAGGGGGATACTTTATCATTCAATTACTCTTGAATTACAACTCTGACAGTATTGAAATAACACTCTCCATGGCTATGAAGATACTATGAAGATTAATCAGAGCTGCTTTTATTGTAAAACATTACTATCCCTTTAACAATAACATTTGCAGGTATCCATTAAAGGGAAACATCTGGATAGTTCCTTATTGATAGCCAATGAACCTGGGATTGCATTGTGAGCCATGGTGGATCAGTGGTAGGGGTGAAAGAGACCCCAATATTCCCTTGCTGTGCATGTGACATTACCCTAAACTGTGACCATTTACATCTTTCAGTCCAGAACCAGGTGGGGCCTGAACCAGTAGTCCCATAGACTTCTATGGAAGGGCTTGAAATCCAAACCATAGTAGTCTATTGGATTGTGTATCCAACTCTACAAAGTTTGTGGCTGTGAGTCATAAACACTCAGTTGTGTTCCAGCCTGCTGCCAGCAGAGCAGACCAGTTTCCTGACAACCCTTCCCCCCAAATGGCTAACAGTAGCTGTTTTGGGGTTACACAGTGCAGTCCTTGGCTTTTTATTAACGTGCAGATTTGCCAAACATGAAACAGATGCTTATTGCTTCGTATAGGACCCCCTATGCCTCCATTAGAATAGGTAATCTTGACAGGAGTTTCAGAAGTGACAGTGCAGCATTGTCTATAAATTGTAGCGCTAAAAGTCCTTCTGGGTACTCATGTCAAAAATGAATTGCTTTGGATACAGTCATTACAAGCTACACAAACATATATAGGGTACACGTATAGGGTACATGATAGTTATGGGTATATACACCATTTCACCTTTAAGTGTTACTTATCTAAATATGTCTTTTGTACTGGTCCCTATATGCATAATCCTCCGGTAAGGACCAGTGGGGTTTGTGTAAGTCACTGAGAATCAACAAGGAAGTATTGATATAGGTCTCAGAGGTGAGAGAGCAGTGATGTCTGAATACGTCAGAAATAAACCAAAGCCTCTTTGTACAGAAGAAAGGGAGACACAATTTCAATAAATTGAATGGATGAGATATTATCATTCATAACAAGCTGCTCCAATAAAAGTTTACAAACTGGGATTAGATATTAAATATTTAGGATTATTTATTTTTAAATATGTTAGTTTAGCTTACAATACCAAACCCTTTGATTGCCATGGATTGGACTCCTCTGTCACTCAAAGTGTTAACAATGTATAAACCCACTTCCTTTTGATGTGTGTGTTTCCTTCAACCCCTTAACACCTGTCAGTCCTGGGGTTGGACTGCCCTTAAGAACCGCATAGACGTTATTTGGCAAGCAGGCACACGTGACTAATCAAGCATAGCGGTTCGCTGAAGGAGGGTCTGAAACCGACTGCTCCGATCTTGGAGCAGTCATTTTCAGACTCCCGTAGTGCTCACAGTACTACTGCACTAGAGCTGTTAAAGGGATAGTAATGTTTCACAAAAACAGCAGCTCCAATTAATCTTCATAGCATTTGGGACATGGAGAGTGTTATTTCAAAACTGTCTGAGTTGTAGCGAAAGAGTAATTGAATGATAAAGTATCCCACTCCCATCCCTTTTACCTAGTGTAAACATCCTCCCGTGAGATGGGAAATCTGGTCCCTTGAACGAACCGCTCACAGCAAGGGACAATCTTCTTACTGGGAACATAAGGAAACCCGGCCCCCCTTGACATGTTTTTCAGGTTTTTACCTTATGCTTATTGAAGATTGTCCCTCTCTGCGATCCATCCGGACAGTCTTGCTTCTCTGAGGTGAGCAGTGTTACATCAGTAAAAAGGCCGGGAGGGGAGATACTTTATCATTCAACTCTTGAACTACAACTCTGAAAGTAATGAAATAACACTCTCCATGGCCCAAATACTATGAAGATTAATTGGAGCTGCTTTTATTGTGAACCGTTGCTATTTCTCTAATGCAAAACCCATGATGTGCCAGGACTGTCATCTGTCCTTAAGCCATGGACACCGGTGACGTGTCAGGACTGTCACCGGTCATTTAGGGGCTAAGACTTTCCAGTGTAGTTTTGGTTTGTCTTATTTAAACAGTCAAAACCTCTCCTACTATGAAGATGTTCCATTAAAGGAGAACTAATACCTCTTAATAATAACCATCAACACTGACCTTATTATGTCCAGGAAACCCTAATTGCACCTATAAATTTTGCCCTTGTGCCTTTTGTTCAAGAGATAGCGAGTTCAATCAATCCTGTAGGTCATGTCCATGGAGGCAGACATGACAGTTTCTAACAGGATCATAGGGCCTCAGACTTTCCTCCCTGCACATGGTAACCTTGACCCTTTAATGACTACAGAGCTGTGCAAGGCATTAGTTCTGGTACTTAAAGGGTTACATAAACTCATACATTCTGTCTGCTTCAGCTTGAAAAGTACCAGTAATGGTCATGCCGTCCTTCATGGACATGACACCCACCACTGATTGATGTTATCTACTGAACAAATTAATTAAGGGAAACATTAAAGGAAACTACCACTACTACTACTACCACTGCATGCATGCATACACACTTGCACAATGTTTAGATTGCAAGCTCTGCAGGGCAATGTTATCCACTCTTTCTAATCAGCGTTTTGCACAAAGGGATTCATGTACACACAGCTAGTGTACTGTGAGGTTTTTTTGCTGGCTCAGTCACATCTCTTACAGCTGTGGGCTCCTCATGCCAAGTCTCTCCTGGCTCTGTCTACTAATAATTGTTTGTGGCAGAAAGCCAGGGACAGATGCCAGATTCTGTCTCAGTCGACTGAACGCAAGTCTCTGAGTTTATTAATTCTCCGTGAGCTCCATTGTCTGGGCTCCGGCCTGCGTGTTTATTTACTTCAGCAGGCCATGTATTGACTTAGGCACAGCACAGCCTGGCTGCATTGTTTAACTCTGCGACGACCTCGTGTAAACTCCATGAGGTGTTCAAAACAAGGAGGAGCTGCATTTGCAGGCATATTCAACTGCCCTGATTTATAAATAAATAAATAAACACTGTTAACTCTTTTTTTGCCAGAGTGGTATGCAATGCATTGTAAATGGTTAAAATGTAATCTTATTGGAGGATGGTAGAGCAGGGAGGAAATCCTAGTTCCTAAAGAGACAGAAGTGTTAATTCATTCCCTGGTGGAAATACTTGGTTTCCATTAGGCAAAATAAGCAGTAAACAAGGTTTCTAATGGTCAGTGAAACCCAGTTGTGTTGGCCACACCCTTCTATCTGAGCTGAAGGTGTGGGATGTGCAATTCCAATACTTTACTTTAAGAGGATAGGAAAGATGCTTTCAGCTACAGCAAAGGCAAAGATTATTTTTACATTAAGGGTAGTAAGGATGTGGAATCCCTTGCATTGGAAGGCTGTGTTGGTAGACTCTGTGGATATGTAAAAAATTTGGAAACCTTTTTCATTGAGAATATTATAGAGAATTATGACAATCTGCTTCAGTGCAGGTAGGATATTGATCAAGGAATGCTGATTCTTTTGCAATCGGTAGAGGAATTATTATTATTTTTTTTTCTTTAATCTTTTTTCCAGCTATGGAATGATATATGTTATTTAACCCTTTGGATACCAGAGAAGTCTCCAGCACATTGAGGATTAGGGTAGGACCTTGTATTTTATAGGTTAACCACTTGACATCCGGCAGTCCTAGGATAGGATTACCCTTAAGGACCACACAGACATCATTCGGACAGCCAGCACACATGAGCAATCCCATGCACCGACTCAATGAAAAAGGCTGACAGCTCTGGCCTTGGAGAATTTAGTTTCAGATTCCTCTAGTGACCACAGCTCTCCTGCACGACATGCTAGAACCATCACCGGTCCTTAAAGCACGGACACTCTTGACGATCTGGTAAGTCACTGGTCCTTAAGAGGTTAAGGGTTTCTTCTGTACTTGACTACAGTGGATGGGACCGAGGTAATGTTAGCAGCGGGGATGTGCGTGGGAAACTACTTGGGGAATCCTCACTGGAGAAAGATTTTTGAGTACTGTTAGACAAATGACTACACAGCAGTGTCATTCAGCTGCTGTAAGAGCAAATAGGGTACTATCCTGCATAAAAAGAGGTGTCTATGCAAGGGATGCTAATATTATCCTACCTCTGTATAAATCCTTGGTAAGGCCTCATCTAGAATACGGAGTACACTTTTGGCCACCAGTTCTTAAAATAGGCATTATTTTACTAGAAAAAGTGCAGAGGCATGCAACTAAACTTATAAAGGAATTGGAGGTTTATTTACATTAGAGAAGAGACATCTAATTTGTCTGATGTGATTACCATTTACAAATATATTTGAGGTCAGTACAAAGAACTATTTACTCAATTAGTTGAGCAAAGAACAAGAGGTCAACTAAAACAAAGGCAGGGATTTTTTTTTTTACAGTACGCTCTCAAATTCCACCAAGGCTTGGTTGCAGAAGAAGTCCTGGAAGATTCTACAGTGGCCATCACAGTCACCTGACTTGAACCCCGTAGAAAATCTCTGCTGGGATTTGAAGAAGGTGGTTGCAGCACGCAAACCCAAGAATATTATTGAACTGGAGGCCATTGTTCATTAGGAATGGGCTAAGATTTCTCAAGAACGCTACCAGAAGCTTGTGTCTGGCTATGCATCTCATTTGCAGCAGGTCATAACAGCAAAAAGGTGCTCTATTAAGTACTAAAAATGCTTGCCATGAAGGGGTTGAATAATTTTGACATTGGAGAAGTTATTATAAGTTGCATTTTCAGTTGACTTTTGGGAAACCACTTGAAGTATTCATTGTGTTGAGCTATTTCAATTGCTTTTGTTTGATTTGTTCATTGCAAACAGTCTGTAAATTTTGACAATACACCTGATTTACAATGGGGGTTGAATAATTTTGATAACAACTGTAACTCCCAGGGATGTTTTTTTTGCATCAGGGCTGGTGCCCAGTTCATCACATTTACATACATTAAGAATGTCACCGCTTCCAGCAAGCACTATAGCACATGTTGCTTGAGTTCACCCTCCTTCCTACTGCTTCTATGCAATAATGTAAATAGTGGGCACTACATCATCTGGTCAAGTCCTTCCTGATGAACTGAATCTGCCTTTGCACATAGTGTATGTGTGCTGGAAACTATGGTAATGCAGATTATATTCTATTATGTATGGTATAATAAGGTGCCTTGTGTTTATGGAACAGCATTGCTGTCCACACAATAAAAGGCAGTGTATGGGTCTTCAGCTGTTGCCTTACTGCAATGCCCACCATCCTCAGATGGTAAGTGGCTGGTGGTGACAGAGAGGTGTTGTAGAGCTAGAGTGCCATCTTTTACTCTTCCTCCCTCTCTTAATCGCCACACAATCAGTCAATGTCATAACAATGATGGCTGCTAGGCTCAGGGCATTTCAGTAAAATGTGGCTCTCCAGTTACAAGCAATAGGATTACAACTCCTATCTGTCACGGATTGTATGAACGAGAACTGGACCAGTACTGTAGGTAACACAAACTTTATTAAGATACACAACATAAAGAAATACTCAGCAACAGTAAGTACACAAATCAATCTTTGGCAACGTCAGGAAGTGTAGCGCTGCTTATAGGGGTACTGAACTGGACCCCTAAAGGCAAAGGAGGAAATAAGCAGCCTCAGATCTGCACCTGAGCAGTCTACAACAAGTCCGTACCTGAAAGCACCAGTTAACGGACGGGAGCAAGGTGAAGTCTGCCAGAGCCACTGATAGCACCAGACAGGATATCCACTGAAGCATTGGTATGCTTGGTACGCAGTGGACAGAGCCCCAGGTAACACCAGAGTGGGTAGTCAGACCAGCCAGGACATACACGGAGCAGATAGTCAACCAGAGCCGCAGGTCTGCACCAGATTGATTATCGGACTAGCCGGGGTCATACACAGAGCGGGTAGTCGACAGAGCCACAGGTCAGCACTAGAACGGATAGTCAGCCAGGCCAGAGGTCATCCACAGAGGATTTAGTCTACCAGAGCCGCAAGTCCACACCAGAAGGGATATCAGACTAAGCCTGGGTCATACACAAGGAGAGTAGTCAGACAGAGCCAGAGGTCAGCACCAGAACGGGTAGTCAGACAAATCAGGTAATGCACTGTACTCAGACCTAACAGCACTGGACACCACGAAAGGGCAACTGAGCATAGTGTCCAGGCAGGATTTGAACTTTGGGCCCAGGAAGAGGAGGAGTCAACATCCACACCACTGCCCCTTTAAATGGAGTGCACGTCCATGCCCTTGGACGTGCGCCCATTATGATGTCACAGAGTCGCGGCAGAGGAGGAAGAGACCAGAGCCCATTAAGTGGCCGATCTGCCAGACAGGCAATGCGGCTGAAGCCGTCAAACAGACAATGCGGCAGGAGCTGCCGGAGGAAGCTGCGGTCGGCTCGAACAGCCGCCGCGTAAGTACTATAACACTGTCACTCACTTCCAGCCATTTACAGTCTGAAGATAGTTAATGACTTTTGTAAGACCTCATCTATCAGCCACTGCCGATTGTTTACCATCCTCAGATTGCTGGAAGTGGACATTAGGAGTTATTCTCCTACAACAACTGGAGAACCACATTTTTTCTGGGGTTCATTGAAAAATTAGTTTAGGAGCAATCATTGTAATGAGAGATACTGAAACGTGTGGAGGAAGAGAGAGGGTGTTTGAGAGCAAGGACTCCTCCATGCTGCCACAAAATAAGCTTTACGCTTTTAATAATTCGCTAAAACATGTGTAACGACACAGTCATGCGCAGTAGAGACTGCCCGTGCCGCGGCTGATACTGAGAGCTCTGTATCAGCTGCGGCGTAGGCAGTCTTGTTACAGCTTACCTTGACTTCAGCATCATTACAGACCAAACTAATATACCCAGTCACTGCCAGCACTTTACTGGTGTTGTGGTTTTCGTGTGTGTGTGTGTAAGTAACAAAGGTATGTACAGACTTGGAGAGATACATCCTGCACAAACACACAAACTCTTTATGTATGACCTAATGGAAGAGGTGGGTTCAAGAATAAGGAGCCCCCTACATGTAGAGAACCTCCTAAAACCCATACACAAAGTTGCTTAATTTTTTTATAGGGTATGTTTGTTAGGACTTCTTTCTCTCCTCAAAAGGCATAATTTAAAACAATATTTTGACACATACCCTCCAACTGTACCTTTTGTAGGTACAGTTCCTATTTTGTAATTTTATACCATTTAGACCATTTACTACTTGGTCTTCTCCCAATGCTATTGCACCTGTAGACTACAACTCCCTGTATCTGAGCATTTTAGTTAATCAGTGTGTGGGGGTATATCTTGACCCTAGAAGCAGCATAGAAGGAAGAATGAACTCTGCTGGGTTCATTCAGCAGGTAACCCCTCATCTGTATATATAAAATTCTAGGTGCTTCTGGTTCGGTCCGCCATACTCCGGGGATTCAAAAAGGTGGAGTTATTCAGAACGTCCATTTCTGCATCCATTGGGATGTTGCTGAGGGCAGACCGATTGCAGAAAGAACTTTAACTCTGTACACCATGATTGGGTCAAAAGGAAGCAGGGGGTGACTGGAATACACCTTCAAACCCCATGTGAGGAGGGCACAGGGGGGCAAAGGCCCCTTTATCTCCCTCCTCAAAGACCTCCTCCTCCTCCGCCACATAGCTATATCACCCTCCTTCTCGCTCCCTGCATCCTAAGCTGACTTGGGAACTTGCACACTCTACACGGTGATTAGATGAGGAAGTGCAAGGGTGCTAAGCCCCCTGAGTCCTTAAACAACTAGAAAGCACCATGAAACTTGATTATACTACAACTCCCATCAGTCACCACTAGTTATAGCCTCCTGAAGAATGATGGTAGTTGTAGTCTGCCTTCTGCTGGAGGGTCTTACATTAATCACATTCATAACATGGTGAAATACCTAGAGAACCTGGCCAAGCTGTAAGGGAACCTGGTGCTGTATGGCACTGTCAGACCCATGGTGTACACCACCCTGACCTGCTCAATCACACCTCCCGATACTGCTTCGGATCCCCGGACCAGATATGGCCAAAGAGGTCCTGCTCAGTCACATCTCCACTTATCGTTCTTCCTCCCCTGGACCCAACACAACAGACATTGGAGGGAGGAGGAGGAGGAGCGTGACAATGGATGAGGTAACAGAGTGGGATAAGAAGAGGCACCAGAGAAAAGGTATACTGGAAAAATTAGACTACATAATACTTTACTCATGTATGCATTGATATGCAGCGATAGCTCTTCAATGGCCTTATACAGATATCCAGACAACAGTTCAGACATTTGTCTCCAAAACAGCTGCCCCACATTTAAAAAAAAAGTAAATAAATAAAAGAAAATCTACTTATTTTTCTTTCATAAACATGGTGCAGAAGGACATGACAGATGTGTTTATCACACGTGTGCCTGTCTAAATCTATATGTAAGTGTGTGTGTGTGTGCTTGTGTCACAGGTCTGACTGACAAAGGCGTGTCTCACGGTTTGCTTATCTGTATGTACAGGCAACACTATATTTTTTGCTACATAGTACAAAAAGAAAAGGAAAAGAACAAAATAACTCCAGAATCACACTATAAATATATAATATACAAAATTTGTCCAAATATATGTGGAAAGTCTTTGACAAAATAATATTACATAAGCGAGAACTTCAGAAATGCAGCATCTTCCTTCTGGCATCACCAGCAAGCACCTTCATATGGTAATATACACATGGAAAGAGAAGAAAAGAGTGCAAAGATTTGAGAGAGCGACCAATTAATGTTGTTATAGCTACTATATTATGTTGCACTTGCATCACAGATTCTTGTAATCAAGCCCCAAAGTAAGAACCGGATTATATCTGTTCTGGATCTCCCAGAATAGACCACCTGTCTCGTTCCTCGCTGTTTCTCAATGGGTGGAGGTGGGTCAGTTCTACGTTTCACAGATTCACCGGTAGAGCGGAATGAAAATCAGAGACAGGCAGGAAAACTGGAACTGCTGTATGGGAGCAGAAGATCAGGAAGCTGGACACAGTAGCCACAAAAGCAGGAGACTGGCAAAGACCAGGAATGGGCAGGAACTGAACTGCAGTCTATAACAGGAATACCGGGAAGCTTGACACTGTATATGCAACTCACTGGAGCCAAGGAAAGGCACGAAATGCTTTGATAGCTCTAGGCTACATTTTTCTTACACAAAGCATGTACATGTGGACCAGGTTCGCTCACAGTTATGCCAACTTGTTCATGTGTCATTGGGAGGATGAGCAAGTGTGGTGGAATAACTAAAGGGTGTGGTGAACCTGGTCTACTATGGGAGATTGCTACCTCAGTAGCATGGTAAACGGAGCTTGTTGTAACGTTAGCCCACAAAAATACAGCTCCGAAGGGAAGCGTGAATGCGCTCCCTGAGGCAGCTGTAAGGGAGATGGGAAGTTCTGCGGCTTCATGCCGCACATACAGGATGCCGCAGAAGGAGGAAGTGGCAAATTTTAAGGTTTAATATCTCCACTCGTAGGTAGGTAAAAAAAAACGAATCTCAGCGCTAATATTGTTTTAGTGATTAAAAACAATGCTCACATTTTTTTGGGGTGTGAATGTTGATTTAAATTACAATTTACAATTTACTCAGTCAGCCATGTGGGTTTCTATTTAGTGAATTACACAAAGCTATTTTTATTTCTCTTATTTTAAATTACAAAAACATCCACAATACTGCCACCCCAAACACTTACACAAACACATATTACCAGATACAAGGTTACTAGAGTCAGGAAGTAAAACGATAAACCCAGGCACAATTGCCTGTATGAACTTCCTCCCAAAACTGACCTCAGCTGAGGCTAGTACATTGATTCTGTCATGTTTAGCAAAAGTGTGGCGCAATGACCACATCACTGTCTTACACAACTGCTCCTCAGAGGCCTGATTTTTGTAGGGCCAAGAAACACCTACCCCTCTGATGGAATGTGTAAGAATCTGGTACAAAACGTCCTGCTCTGACCCACTCTCTGAGGTATATATCAAGCAGCCTTACATG
The DNA here is from genome assembly GCA_037306005.1 of Rhinophrynus dorsalis. Classification (NCBI taxonomy): domain Eukaryota; kingdom Metazoa; phylum Chordata; class Amphibia; order Anura; family Rhinophrynidae; genus Rhinophrynus; species Rhinophrynus dorsalis. Next base: position 27,592,207 of record CM074728.1, read on the forward strand.
CATTTCAGGGCACCTGTATAGTGTCTTACTGACTGAATGTTCCAGTGCTGAAATTACTATTTCCTGTGTATGACCTTGGTTTTGTGTTCTGACATTGCTTGTTTGCTGTCCTTCCTGATCTCTACTTTGCTCCAGACCGGATTCTGTTTGCTGATTTGGATCTGCGACCTTGTTTGTTTGTGAGATCCTAGTCCTGTTATTCACCTGTGTGATCTACTTGCAGTTGACACTTTCTCTAACTTCACACCCTAGCCTCGCTTTCAAGCAGATAGACAATTTTGCCTGTCAGCTAGTGCCCACCCATCATCCAGTTTTTATATGCCACTGAGTTGTACTTTTCATTCCCTGCTTCCACATACTCAGCCACTGTTACTAGTTGTCATTTCTGCATCTGTTCTGCCTAGTAACTCCCCTCTGCCCTGCAGGTCTGCCTCCTGACCTGTTAGCCAGCATGACCGATCAAACAATTACTCGAAATGGTAGCAGTTTCCTAATGAAGGAGGCCTGGTGAATGGTCAAATTGATCCAAGAGTTCACCATCACCTTATATGTCACTTGAACTGCACACAGGCCCAAAGAGCAAATCTGATTTGCGAAAACGTTCAATGCAAAGAACATAGAATTTAAGGAATCTAATAATGTCCAGACAACGAAGCTCATGTTTCCTTTTATTAGAGGGAGCAGGGCAAAGAGAAGGGAGAACAATTTCTTGATTAATAATAAAAAATCAGATGCCACCTTGGAAAGAAAACCTAGACAGTACTGCCCCATCAGCAAGAACACCAGGAAGAGAGGTTTACAAGACAAAGCTTGTAGTTCTAAAAGGAAAGCCATCTGCAGTGATGAGAGACAAAGGGACACAAAAGCCAAGGGTTCAAAGTTATCTATCTGTAGTACTCCAAGGACCAGATTCAGGTACCACGGAAGAGTGGGATTTTAAAGATGGAGCCGGCACAAGACACCCCTTGTACAAATGTCTGAGCAATTTGCTTCTGAAATAGAACTGAAAAGGCTGAGATTTGGTCCTTGAGATAACTAAGATGAATCCCCTCGAGCAAGGTGTCCTGGAGAAAAGGTAAAACTAAGATGAAAACCACATGGCCATAAGCCCTGTTCATCACACCACTGGAACAACAAAGACCCTAAGATATGCTTTAGAGGATGCCAGCTTGTGGGCCTTAAAGGGATAGTAATGTTTCATAATAAAAGCAGCTCTAATTAATCATCATAGTATTTGGACTTTGGAGAGTGTTATTTCAATTCTGTCAGAGTTGTAGTTCAAGAGTAATTCAATGACAAAGTATCCCCCTCCCGCCCCTTTTACTGATGTAACACTGCTCAGTCAGAGCAGAAGGGAGGTGCCCAGGTAGATTACAGAGAGGGACAATCTTCAATTAAGATAAGGGAAAAACCTGAAAAACTTGTCAAGGGGGGCAGGGCTTTCATTGTTCTCATAGGAAGAAGATTGTCCCCTGCTGTTATCTGTCTGGTCTATGGACTGGATTCCACATCTGAGAAGAGATGGCTTACACTAGGTAAAAGGGGCAGGAGGGGAAACTTTGCTTGTGAATATCTCTCAAACAATAAAGGTTTGAGAGATAAGACTTATATCATTCTTCATGTTTTTTTAATGCCTACAAAATAAAAATAAAGATAAAACAAAGAATTACTATCCCTTTAAGCATGGTCACAATGAGTTGTTCTGAGAAGTCGTTACAAACATACTCTGGGGTAAATTCCACAAAATGCTCATAGTGTTCATTGCGAAAGTCAAAGTATCCCAGAACCTGGAGCAAAACTGAGGAACCCAGTGTTTCAAATGGGACCCCATCAAATCCACCACTGTGAAACCCCATCAGAGAAGTATGGGGTTGAAAACAGTTAAACTTATCCCTAACCGTCTCCACTGCAGTCACTTTGCAAACTGAGCATGGGTGGTGGTAGTGGTGGCGGTGGTGTGTGTGTGTGTGTGTGTGGGGGGGGGGGTGTACAGTGAAGTAGGAAAAGTCTCTGCCTCCAGAGAGCTCTTTTTATGAGCATGCCCTCCAGTAGGAGGATATTTTACCCCCTTGGTTCCTGTATTCCACAGTGGACTGAAGAGAAATAGCTTTTAAAGGGATAGTATTACTTAAAAAAGACTAATCCCTATGCTAAAGCCCTTCAATAAAGATGAAAAATGTCCCCAGCGGCATCTCTCAAACCCTTATGGTTTGAAAGATAACCACTTTCAAAGTTTGCCCCTGGCTGACATCAGCATTCTAGCTGACAGCCTGGGAATCCTGTCCCGGGACAGTCTGCGGCTCTGTAGTAGAGTCGAGATAGCATTAATAAAAAAAGTGATCCTTCACTTAAAAGGTCTTCTACATGTGCTTGCAAACCAAGCACATGTATAAGACCTTTTTTAGTGAAGGATTTCTTCTTTAGTACCGCGATCTCAGCTCTGCTGCAGAGCTGCCGGCAGATCTCAGGAGAGGATTCCCCTGCTCTCAGCTAGAATGCTGACGTCAGCCAGGGGCAAACTTTGTAAGCGGTTATCTCTCAAACCATAAGGGTTTGAGAGATGCTGCTAGGGGCATTTTTCATCATTATTGAAGGGCTTTAACATAGGGATTAGTCATGTTTAAGTCATACTATCTCTTTAAGAAACTAGCCTTCATGTTTTGGTGGAACAGTGTGGTACTTTATGCTAACTCCTTGGACAATATGGCAGTTAGTTCTGTTTGAAGCCAAATTTACTACTCACTGGGCTATTAGAAATGATTCCAGGGTGTGGCTTCTAGATAGATTTATTTACAGCATGGTGTATTGTAATACTGGGGCACCACAAAATTATTACCATAAAGTCCCATACTGTGCTACCATCAAAAAATGGTTCATTTCCTAAAACTTATTTATATTACTAACAATTAGCTAGTATAACATAGGCAGTTTTTAATCCGTTTAAAAAAAATACTTTCTATTGGGAATCACAAGGTCTAAAAATAAAAAATGCTTATTTGTGTTTTTGTACTCCAAATAACTTAATCCCCTCATTTTCGGTAATCCCATTATATTTAGCATCAAACTATGTCCAGGATTAAGGGACCAATCATTGAAAAACCATTGTGGATGTCAGCAGGAAATAATCGTTTGCACATTGTCCAGCAAATCTGTCCTGGAATTCTACAACTCAGGCTTTGTGTGTGATTATTTAATAGGAATGCCAGGAGAATAATGAGCAAATTCTCATAACCACTTCATAATCTTTCATTAGGCATATTAACCTTACCAGAGTAAGCAATAAAAATATCCACCTGGTAAAGATTCGCAGGTTCCACTGGCAGAAACATATTTAAAGGGATAGTAATACTTAAAATGTAAAAAAAAAAATGTTGTAGGGTTTATCCCCCTGAGTAAAACAAGGGTACTCTCACTGCTGAAAGGTGTCTTATTCAAAAGTTATTAAAGCTCAAAGTTTAATTTTTTTAGGTGCAATATCACAGCGGCCTGAAATTGTACAGTGGCGCTGTTGCTACACCATCCTATGGACAGCTGTGGTCCTGGGACCATAAATCTCCATAGGATGGTGTAGCAACAGAGCTACTGTATAATTTCAGGCCACTGTGATATTGCACCTAAAAAATTCAACTTTGAGCTTTAATAACTTTTGAATAAAACACATTTCAGCAGTGGGAGTACCAATGTTTTACTCAGGGGGATAAATCCTACAATATATTTGGTTTTACATTTTAAATATTACTATCCCTTTAATGGCAGTTGAATGAAGTGGATGGAGTTTTTCAGGGTGGTTAAAGGAATAGTAATACTTAATATGTAAAAAAATATATATTGTAGTGTTTATCCCCCTGAGTAAAAAAAGGGTGCTCCCACTGCTGAAAGGTGTTTTATTCAATAGTTATTACTACTCAAAGTTGAATTTTGTTAGGTGCAATATCAAAGTGGCCTGAAATTGTACAGTGGCGCTGTTGTTACACCATCCTATGGATGACTCTGGTCCGTAGACCATAAATCTCCATAGGATGGTGTAGCAACAGTGCCACTGTTCAATTGCAGGCCACTGTGATATTGCACCTAAAAAATTCAACTTTGAGCTGTAATAACTTTTGAATAAAACACCTTTCAGCAGTGGGAGTACCCTTGTTTTACTCAGGGGGATAAACCCTACAACATATATTTTTTTACATTTTAAGTATTACTATCCCTTTAACCATCTCCTCTCTATCACCTCTGTATCACACCTTAGTGTACAACTCCCCAGGTATTGGATTTATAAGGGAAGAAACATGGAAGATACCTGTGTTGGAGCAATTAAAAGGGAATTTTACCCTAGAAAAAAGAGGCTCTTAAAAAACAAAAGAAAAAGAAAACAAACACAGAAATGGCTGAATTGCGTAGCCCCAAGATAGCTCCTACTAGCCAGAATGGGGGGAGGGGGGGCACAAGTTTGACCTCTCAGCTGGAACTCAACCCCAAATTATCTAGGTCTCGGGCACAAACTCCTAGGTTGCATGTTCATTCCCCTTAGGCCTGCTATTTCAGGCTGAGAACCCAACTCAAAGGGTCTATGGGGATCTGCACAACTGTTCAGCAAGATGCAGCATCGATCCAAGGGGGAAGGGGCGCCAGATATCAATTTAAAGACCTCTATTCTGCAGCCTCATTGGTAAGCTGGGGCTCACAATGTAGCTCCTGCTTATTCAGTAGGTGTGCTCCCAGGAGATGATAGTTGCCTTTTGTATTGGACCTGCCACCCCAAGGCAAGTTTAATTTGTTTTACAGAGTATTAAAATCTGCCTACATGTCGTACTTGCCATTATTCTGTACAATAAATTGAATTTCATAAATTAACCACTATATTTTGATGGCACTGCACGTTATGTTAATTCCCCATACAGTATACAAATTAGTACACCTACACCTTAAAGCACACATTGCTATTAGAGATGCTTGCAGAGTGTGGGCTCTGCCCATATTCATTCATAACACAGTGTTTTATAAAACACAGCAAATTTGGTAGCTACTATACACAGAATACCACACATAAGCAATCTAAAAAATATATATTTTTAAAGAAGAGAAAAAAACACATCAGAATAAGGGTAACTTTGACCTTTAGACTCTACAAGGTCCCGCATGGACATCTTGCTGTACAGCGCATATACAGTCCAAAATCCCAAACTAATCCAAATAGTTACATATTTGGTGTGACCACCCTTTGCCTTCAAATCAGCATCAATTCCTCTAGGTACATTTGTACACATTTTTATAAGGAACTCGGCAGGTATGTTGCACCTAACATCATGGAGAACTAACCACAGTTCTTCTGAGGATTTAGGCAGCCTCAGTTGCTTCTCTCTACTTACTTTATCCCAGATAGACTCAATGATGTTGAGAACAGGGCTCTGTGGGGGCCATACCATCACTTCTAGGACTCCTTGTTCTTCTTTATACTGAAGATAGTTCTTAATGACTTAGGCTGTATGTTTGGTGTCGTTGTCATGCTGCAGAATAATTTTGTGGCCAATCAGATGCTTCCACTGATGGTATTGCATGATGAAATAGTATCGGCCTGTACTTATCAGCATTCAGGAGACCATGAATTCTGACCAAATCCCCAACTCCATTTGCAGCATTGCATCCCCAAACCTGCAAGGAACCTCCACCATGCTTCACTGGTGCCTGCAGATACTCATTCTTGCACCACTCTCCAGCCCTTTGGCGAACAAACTGCCATCTTCTACAACCGATTATTTCACATTTTGACTCAACAGTCAAAATGCTACAGAAGATAGATAAGATCGCTTGAGAGTAGCAGGCAGTCATAGAGCAGCGCTGGGGTCAGGAAGCCAGAAGTCAGAAGCAACAATACACAGACAAGGTCACCACAGGAAACAGAAGAATCGCAGATCACAGGTACAAGACGCTGAGTTTATGATCATCCAAGGGCAAGGATAGTGGGAAGGCCCAGGATTTAAGTAGGCTGCAAGAGGTATTGATGCTAGTAATTAGTACTAGTGCCACCTACAAGCAGGAGAAGCTTGACAGGTTGTGACTATGGAGGGATTATCTGAAGCAATTGGAGGAGTTATAGGGAATGGTTATACCGAGCAACTGGATGAATTATAGAAAGAGGTTATTTGGAGCAATTTGAATAATAGGGAGAAGTTTTATAGAACAACTGGAAGGTTAAAAGGAGGGGTTATTGGGGCAGTAGGAGGTGTTATACTGATGGGTTATGTGAAATATAAGATTTAGTTAACCCCTTAAGGGCCGGGCACGCACGTACTTTGCAGTCCCTTAAGGACCACAGAGCTTTTTTTTTTGCGCGTTATTCGATTCCAGACTCCCCAAACAGCGTGCAGTATCGCGGGGAGCCCGGAATTCCATGACGGTCCAGGACCATCATGGGTCCTTAAGGGTATAACAACACATGACGGTCCAGGACTGTCATGGGTCCTTAACAGGTTAAGGGGAGGGGTTAAATGGAGCAAACATTGGAGTTATAGGGAAGGATTATGTAGAATGAAAGTAACATTATAGAGCAAAATGATATGGTGTAATAGGATGTGATAGAGTTTTCAATTAAAATATAGTGTTAAAAGTCTAAGTGACACAGAACTGCTCTATAAACCTTCAAAATCTTTTAGACAGTATGGCTTTTTACTTCTTTTACTAAGTATCAACAGGTCCTGCCAGAAGCTCTCTCTATCAGGCATTATCAGTTATGGAGACAGCACAAGTAGTAACATCTGCTTTGTTAATGAACAGCAGGCATATACAGTTAATGTTTGATCAGATAACTAGTAGAATTCAGTACAGATCTAGCAAAGGCTAAACTAGAAGTACTGAGAGAGAAGAGAAAATATACAATTAATTGGATAAACAATGTTTCCTTCAAATGAATTGGCCACTTTCTTAGTGAAAACAAAAATCATTTCTTTTTTAAAATATGTGCTAAAAAGTACCACTTTAAAGGAGCAGTAAACTTTTTTTTTATGAAAACACATATTTTATAGATCTTTTCCTGCTGAATAAAACAAGGTCACTCCCATCGCTGTCAGGTGTTTTATTCAAAATTTATAGCAGTTCAAGTAATCAGGAAGTGAATTTACTGTGTTTACTTCCTGATAGTTCTAACTGACAGGAAGTGACAGGCAGTTTCTATCACATTCTATGGAGAACTGTATGTCTCTGACGTTTCTGACTTTCCTCTCCATTAGAATCTAACAGAAATCTAATTAGAATTTGACCACTAGAGGGCACTGCTAATGTAAAAAAACATGGGTTTAAACTGTAATAACTCTGGAAATATAAATCTCTAGGCAGTGGGGGTACCCTTATTTTACTCAATAGGAAAATCCCTACAATATATATTTTTCATAAAAAAAAGTTTACTGCTCCTTTAAACACAGTAAGATTTGAAAGAGAAGCATATATAGCCATATTCTCACTACATGAATTTCACACAATGTCTTTTATCAGAAACACATTCCATGTGCAAAACGCATCGGGTGAGAACTTTTGCTATCTTACTAACCATGGATCAACTTTTACATTTTGTTTTTTCATCAAAAGGGATTCTTATTAAAAAAAAAAAAAACACAGAAAAGAAATATGAGGAGAGCTGCACTGGTATCTAATACTAACAGTATATTAATCAGGATATAATTGGTATAAAATACTCACACAGCGTGTCCAACCATCTCGAAAGAATGGTAACCGGTTTAAAAACTAGCAGGTATGTTGGATGCTGGTTCTCCCTGCAAAGAAACTTTGTAGGAAAGCATCAAGCCACTCCACTGTCCCACATCGTGAACAACATGTATGTGACTCAAAGGCACACCAAACGAATCAGGTTATAAAATGTTTTATTAAAACATACTAAAATCTCTCAACATGTTTCATGGTTGCAAACCACTTTATCAGGAGAACGACAAAATAAAAACTGGTCTGTCATACAATACAACATTATTTATGCCGGTAGTCCAATTAGAAACTTGTTGTGATTGGTGTCTGAAGACCATCCCTCAAAAGTTTTGACAACATTGTATAAATATTTTAAAAAGGATTTAGATTACACAGTGTTTCTGAACACTGTGAGGAACAACATAATAAGGATCCGGGTGTCACTGATATAACGTCTATAGAATAAATTGAATTTCAGGTGGGTATCAGTAGAGCCCAGTTTTTGAAGAATAGGGAATGCTTTTGGATATTTAAATTGAGGACTTTATATCCAGAGGGCCTTAATGAGATGGTAGAAGGTACATATGATAATTTTTCACCTTGAAGGGTATTTGGGGGGAGTCTTTGCTAGATATTAATAGCTTTGGGTGGTTGTATCACACATTTTCTCCAGGTTCCATAATTACATCCCATATTTCACGCACACATTTATTTAAGATTCATGGGATTTTCTAAACACATTTATGTATACATTTAGAATGACACACATTCACATTTTTATTCCACATTTATTTTTTATTATTCAAGGACAAATCATTTGATGAGCACTGATATACATTTAGATGATATAGAGAGCACTATATATTTTTATCTTCATTTCCTTTTTTTCTTTATTTTATTTAATTTTTTTTGTTATATTTATTCCAGTTTTATGTTTATTTTCATCTTTTTTTGTTTATCCCCTTAACGACCCTTGACGTATCAGGACCGTCAAGGGTAAATTTGCTTTAAGGACCAGTGATGGTCCTGGTACGTCAAGAGTTAAATGGTAGCAGCGCGCCGCCGTGCACGCTGCTACCATTCAATCCAGGCTGAGACTGAGCGGTCCAGCACCGGACCGTTCAGTCTCAGCCTCTGTCGGTAGTGCCGGGTCATGTGATCGCTGCGTCAGCGATCACATGTACCGGCATTCTAAATCTGTGAATGAGGCAGTGCTACTCACTGCCTCTAGTGTCTCCTCTCTGCTAATGCGTCCCTTACATCAAAGTAAGGGGCACAGAAGCAGAGAGGAGACACCTAGTGGAAATACAAAATACAGCAGCTGGGGGTGTTAACCCCTTCACTGCTGGTACAGGAGGATGGCTAAATGCAGGTCAATTTCTGACCTGCTAAATAAACTTTTTTTTTTTTTTTATAAATAAAAACAACACACTTTTTTTTTTTTTTTACAAATAAAATATTTTATTTAAAAAAAAAAAACATCTCAAGAAACAAAATTGGAAGTGTGACTGTTGTGGAGTCATGTAATACATTTACACACACCGCCAAATGTAATGAACAAAAAAGTGGGAAAATAGGGTGGGAAAAAGGGACATGGGGATTTTCACCCAGGGGGGATAGTGGCCACTTTAAACTGCACATTTTGTAGGTATGACTGACTAGTCATACCTTTCATGCAGTCTCCATAAATATTTAACCCTTTGCGCCCAATTGATCCCAAGAGAAAAAACAAAAATGATGTTTTTTTTACATTTTTTTTACCTTTTTCTTTAATTTTAATAAAGTAAATGGTGGGTTATCCATATAAGTGGGGTATCAAAGGAAAGCCCTATTTGTTTGTAAAAAAAATAGTATATAATTTATGGGGGTGGAATAAAAGCCTAAGAGGGAAAACACTGTTGAACAAAGACATAGTCAAAAAGGTCAGAATTGCTCCGGTCCTTAAGTCAAATCCACCTCTGATTTTCCCGGTCCTTAAGGGGTTAAACATTTATATTGAATAATAAAATGCATACACATACATCACATCACAAGTTAAATGGTTCTGACAGAGCATTGAGTGTAAATTGCACATAAGCACAACTAATCTGGGCAATGAAGAACGAAAAGAAACAGAAAATATTAAGACATAGGCATTCCCTTTTGAAAAGAAAAGGGGACACCTCATACATGCGAAAGTAACCATATATTAAATCGGCAGACTGGACATTGATGTTTCAACGTGCTGTTCGAATTAGGTAGGACACCCAGTTCTAGTGAAGAAAGTCGAAAAGAATTGAAGGAGGAAAGGTAAGGAAGCAAGAAAAGTAGTTGAAAAGAGGGTGAAGGAGTGAAGGGGGAAAGGGGAAGGGTAGACAAGCAGGTAGGTGAGCACTTGTGGGATAAGGATATCTCTGACCACCACAACACAGAATTTAAACAGCGATATGAACTAATGCAGCACCACTCCTCTATCCAATCAAAAGAGATTTCAGCAGCCAATTAATTCTGTGGGACGTGTAGTGGCATACCCAAGAAAGAGCACCGGGACAAAAACCTGGTATGATAGGTGGTGGAGCGCCCCATGGAGTAAGAATGCAGCCTTTTTATTTCAAGAATAACATGCAGCTTCACCTTCCAATCTGAAACCTTTGGATATGTAACAGATCTCCACAGCCTGTGGATGCATGCCCTCACCGCCGAGACAATCAGTTGCCAGCTATGCATGGAACTAGGGGAAGCACCTGTCCCATTGCGGTTTCTGGGGGTCTCACGAAATATTCCCAAGAGGAGAGCCAGGGGTGTGCAGAGGGCCAACAACCCAGACAGTTGAGTTAAATGGTCATTTACCTCCAACCAAAAGGGACGAATCAATTTGCAGGACCAACACAGGTGTAACAAGGAACCATCCTCATCCCCACATCTCCAGCAAGATCCTGAGGCCATCCCCTGAAAGTGTGCCAATTGCTTGGGGGAGCGATACCAACATGTCAAAAGTTTGTAATTAGTCTCTCTGAGGGGTACACAAGGAACACATTGCAGATTTCTTTAACAGGCAGAGTGCCACAGTGCACAGGGGATGTCAACATTTAAGTCCCGTTCCCATGCTCCCCAATGGGGGTTAGGAACATCCGAAGAAGAAGAAAATAGTATAGTGTAAAGTTTAGACAGACCTTTAAGCAGGGGCCTAGAGTATAGGAGTAAGCTTTCAAATTGGGAGAGCAGTCTTGGTCGGTAATCAGACATAGTGGAAGAGTGAAAAAGGTGCCGGACTTGTAAGTATCTCCAGTATTCGGATCTCGGTAAGCCGTAAGTATCGCATAAGGAGTCAGAGGAAGGGAGTTGGGAATGCTGCAGCAAATGTACCAGATCCGTCAGTATTTTTCCACAGAAGACTTCCGCCTACCAGGCATGGGAGAGCAGAGGATAGCCCCCGGTATAAAATAATATAGATAGCTGCGTTGCCGTTCAACTGGTATTTTGCAGAGAAAACACAGATGTGGCCCAGGAGCTAAGCGCCTATGCTGCCATCTCGATCGATGGTTAGGATGTATGAAAATTCTTTTTTTTTTTTTAGTTGATATGGGGCCCAATGCTGATGCACATCTCTATGTATCAGGATCGTTCCTTATAATACAGTTTGGGATTTATATTTTATTTGATTCTTAGGAGTTAGTTATGTAGAGGGATTTCCTTTATAGATCTTATTTCTTAAGGATATACAGTAATTCACAATCTTACTGTTCTTATTTAAGTATGTATCGCAATTTCAAGGGTGTTTAGCGATACTGACACAAAATTGCATTGTCATTTTTAGATTTGTGATCTTTTCGGTAAATAGTCACAGTGCATTTTTATAACGTATAGGTGCTGCGATTTCACCTCCGGAGCTTGGACCTCGAATGGCCCATTATGGGGCTATTCACTTTGATTTCCAAGCACTGGACTGTGCATCACAGCATTTAGGGTTACATTTGTTGTACGTGCAGTGATCTTTATCTAGTTATAGATTTGATAGTTTAGATAGATAGTTTATTTGAACATCTGAGATTGCTACACTATGAGTCTCCCTCCCTCTTCTTTGCATTTTCGGTTATATAAAAATAGTAATGTCATCTGAAAGAAAAAATGGTTTGCCCAGCAGAATCCTCTGACAAATGCAGTTGCCTCCCTGTTTGCAACTTGCTGTAGTGCATTAAAGGGATGGTAATACTTAATTTTAAGTGTGTTTCATATTATAGGCATAAAAAACTATGTAAAACGATTTAAGGCTTATCTCTCAAACCTTTCTGGTTTGAGAGATATGCCTCACTAAAGTTACCTCTTCATGCCTGTTTGAATGAAGTCAGTGCTTAGCTGACAGCTGCAGATTCTGGTCATTTGACCGAATGGAGGCTCTTCAGCAGAGGGGAAAACGCACAATCTGAACATTAATACTTCATTGAAATGGTCTACAAAGTGTTCTTGCAAACCAGAATTTCAATGAAGTATTAATGTTCAGATTGCGCGTTTTTGGCTCTGCTGAAGAGCCTCCATCCGGTCAAATGACAGGATTCTGCAGCTGTCAGCTAAGCGCTGACTTCATTCAAACAGGCAAGGAAAGATAACTTAGGGAGGCATATCTCTCAAACTATAAAGGTTTGAGAGATAAGCCTTACATCTTTTTCATAGTATTTTTATGCCTATAATATGAAACACACTTAAAATTAAGTATTACTATCCCTTTAACTGCTAACTTAGGTACCTAATTTTCCCATAAGTTCTAACAGAAAACAAGACTCATAAGAGATGCACTAAGGTGAGACAAAGATGAAATAAACTCTCCAGTGCAAGGACCTATACAATTCCTGGTTTATTCTATGGATGCTATTTACTTAGATCTCTACAACATGAAAAAGTGTCCACGTAAAATAACATAGGGACTGAAAAGTTTATCTCACCTTTGTCTCACCTTAGCACATATGGCAAGGAATAGATGAGCTTATCACCAGCTCTAGTGTTAAGCCTCTACCTGCCTTTAATAATGTTTCTTTTCAGATTCATCTAAACATGAACTGACACTTATTCCAAAGAAGAGAACTGATAGAAAGATTAAACAGTAAAATGTATGAATATTTCAATCTTACTAAACGTACCACAGGAACAACATTCCTTTTTTTCTGTTAACCAAATGTTGTTTTATTGGATACTAGTGTAAAAGCCCATGTACACTGTTCAAGGTCTGGGTGATGTTAACCCTTTGAGTGCCAGAGGGGTAAGCAACGCATTGCTTTGCAATGCGTTGCGTACCCCTCTGGCACTCAAAGAGTTAAGAGGCCAGTCCTGCCACCGGCGCAGTCATGCACTGTAGAGACTGCCTGAAAGCACAGAATGCTCCCAGCACAGAACTCCCAGCATTCCGTGACCCCAGCATTCCGTGCGTTCGGGCAGTCTCTACTGTGCTTGACGGCTTCTGACAAACATCCTAGCTAATTATTATATAGGATATTCAAATCAGACAAATATACTAAAGTTGCCAGTGTCTTTCCTATACTCAAAATATACTGAGATGCATAAGATAAAATGTGTTTGGACAAAACAAAATTTATCTTAAAACAATTAAAAATTAATAACATAAAAAAACGAAATACAATAAAATATATTTGGACAAAACTAAATGTATCTTAAAACCAAATAAAATAGAAACTTTGCAGTTGTCAGGGATAAGACGTGGCCCGCATTCAGGAATCAAAATAGTTAACCTTAGAAACAATGTGTCAGAAACAAGATAGAATAACTGGTCTAAAGCTGATCCCAGATTCTCCTTCTTGTAGCATTAATAGGAGAAACAAAATTAATACTTAGTAGCACTGTTGCTTTCCTTCTTGTTATACATATAAAAGTCCTTAAGTAAGGAGTGGACCGTAGCGCTTAATATTGGTGGGTGTATAGAGCTAGAGAAAAGATTATTAAGATGCTATTGGCTGGGAGTGCGGACTGGGAAATGTAGCAGAGCTCCACAGTCAGTAAAAACAGATGTCTAGTCTTATGGATATTGCTTAACTCGGATGACATTTATTTCAAAGGGAGAGTCTCTTCTCAAAAGTCATATAACATTCTCCTGTGTATAGTTGGTGCAGGATTTCACAAATTCTTCTAAATATACAAAGTTGCTAGTCAATCACATTTTAAAGGTATAGTAAAGCTCAAAGGGATAGTAATGTTTCATAATAAAAGCAGCTCTAATTAATCATCATAGTATTTGGATTTTGGAGAGTGTTATTTCAATTCTGTCAGAGTTGTAGTTCAAGAGTAATTCAATGACAAAGTATCCCCCTCCCGCCCCTTTTACTGATGTAACACTGCTCAGTCAGAGCAGAAGGGAGGTGCCCAGGTAAATTGCAGAGAGGGACAATCTTCAATTAAGATAAGGGAAAAACCTGAAAAACTTGTCAAGGGGGAGGCAGGGATTTCATTGTTCTCATAGGAAGAAGATTGTCCCCTGCTGTTATCTTTCTGGTCTATGGACTGGATTCCACACCTGAGAAGAGATGGCTTACACTAGGTAAAAGGGGCAGGATGGGAAACTGTGCTTGTGAATATCTTTCAAACCATAAGGTTTGAGAGATAAGACTTATATCGTTCTTCATGTTTTTTTAATGCCTAAAATAAAGATAAAACTAAGTATTACTATCCCTTTAATATGGAAAAAAATATTGTATGATTGATCCTGCTGAATAAAACATGGGCAATCCTGCTGCTGAAAGGTGCTTTATTCCAACGTGTTTATAAGTCAAACTAGTTTTTTGGCATGCCGTACTTCCATGGCCTGAAGTTTAACAGCGGTGCTGTTCCTACAGCAACCTATGAAGGGTTACTGCCAAATGAACAATATTCTAGATTGCAGTAGCTATAGCACCACTATGAAATGTCAGGCCATAGAAGTAGTGAACCCCAAAAATGTTTTTTTGAGCTGCAATACCTTTTGAACACAACATCTCTCTGAAATGTTTTATTCATGATCAGATAAACTATTGTACCTAATCGACAATATAAAGAGCACTCACCGATGTTCAGAATTCCATTAAAGTATCACTGTAAAAGTTGTACATAAAGCACTTATAAAGGAGGGAAAAACTGATACAAAGTATTCATTGAGTGCAGTTTTGTGGACTGGTGAAAACAGGAAAACCACTAAAACAGATCATCAAAAAAGTTTCAGGTTAACCTCCCTTCTTCTGGACCCTTTGAGCTGTGTGGCATTTCCTATGTTCCCACAAAGCTTTCATCTGTTTTCAACCGCATCATATGGGTTGGTATGCTGGAAGTGTTACCATGGAACCCCACTCTGTTATCCATATGGGTTCAAGGTAATTTTGTACTTCATTAGCTCTTAGCACCTAAGTTCAGTTGTCAATATTCCAATATTCCAAACACATTCTACCCCATACAAAAAACAAACGGAACACATCTTAACATCACACTATATTAAAATTAAAAACACTAGCTTGGAAACCCAATCTGACCATAAAAATACAAACACCGGGCATTAAGTAAGGTGGAAGAATGTCTAGGAGATAACCTTTGCAATTGGATACAAAACTGGTTGAAGGATAGGGAACAGTGTGTGGTTGTAAATGGAAAATTCTCCAGTATAGTTAAAGTGGAGAGTGGAGTACCTCAGGGTTCAGTATTGGGTCCACTGCTTTTTAACATGTTTATAAATGACCTGGAAATAGATATAGAAAGCAAAATATCAATATTTGCAGATGATACTAAATTATGCAAAGTCATTAATTCAGAACAGGATATTTTCTCTCTACAGAGAGACTTACATACAATGTCAGATTGGGCAAACATGTGGAATATGAAGTTTAATGTGGGGAAGTGTAAAGTAATGCATTTGGGAGGAAACAATCCCAAGGCTACTTATAAACTTAATGGAATAATTTTAGGTGACTCGTTGCTAGAAAAAGACCTGGGTATCCTTGTCAACTACAAACTTGGAAACAGTGACCAGTGTCAAACAGCATTAGCAAAGGCAAACAAAGTCCTGTCTTGCATAAAAAGAGGTATTGAAGCAAGAGTGGATAACATTATTTTGCCATTATACAAATCATTGGTAAGACCTCACCTTGAGTATGCAGTGCAATTTTGGGCACCGGTTCTGAAAAAGGATATACTAGAACTAGAGAGGGTACAGCGGAGAGCAACAAAATTAATTAAGGGAATGGAGGACTTGACATATGAGGAACGACTAAACAAACTTGGTTTATTTACTCTAGAGAAAAGACGACTAAGAGGAGACCTTATCACATTGTACAAGTATATGAGAGGTCAATACAAGGATCTCTGCGGTGAGCTATTTGTTCCAAGGCCTGCTCAGGTGACCAGGGGACACCCCTTGAGATTAGAGGAAAGGAGGTTTAAACTTCAGCAGAGGAAGGGTTTTTTTACGGTAAGGTCTGTCAAATTGTGGAATTCATTGCCCAGGGAGGTAGTTATGGCAGATACAATGGATACATTTAAGAGAAGATTAGATACATTTCTTTCAAAAGGGAACATACAGAGTTATACTGTTTATCAGTAGGCTGATCAGGAAGGTCTGATAAAGACTAATTTAATTGGTAGCAGGAAAGCTATAAAATTCTCAGTTACTGAGGTATGAAGCGAAGGTTGAACTTGATGGACTTGTGTCTTTTTTCAGCCTAATTTACTATGTTATGTTACATAACACCAAAAAAAAGCTGCACCCAAAATGGAAAAATGAACTCAACAGATAATTCACAGAACAAAAAAAATAACTCAATAGAAGACATAGCTAATGGTAAATACCCTTACATTTAGTCCACTCACCTAGCAGCCATCCATCTAATCAGGACCACTTAGGGTGACCCTGTTCCCCTCTCCTGCCTAGTCTCACTGTTATCCAAAAAAGAAAAAAACACTGATGTAACAAAGTAATATGGGTACTAGAGCTCCTACACTAATAATTAAAAATAAACAACAAAAATTGATTCATCGATTAACAATTACCTGGATGTTGGAGTACCAGCAGTGTCTATAACACCCTATTCCTCCACTTCAGTCCATAAAAACTGTCAGCCACTGTCATCGCCTCTAAAAAATAAAAAAAAAAAATTAAACACCTTCCTAGTCCTTCTTGGACCATTGCATGGGCCAACGTGTGAAAAAAATTAGCCAGGATTGGATTTTATGCAGCCAACTCAGGTTAAAATTTTCACCCATGTTTTCCTTCTTACTCAAAATACAGTGCTATGACATCAAAATGTCAAAGCCTGTTGGCTTAATATAAAGGAGAATTATTGTGCTGGTTTACTCCATGTTGGAAAAACAATATTATGGCATCATAATGTCAATGCCTATTGTCTTCAGCTACAGGAGAATTATAGCTCTGGTTTCCTTCTTAATCTAGACACAGTACAATGACATCATAATGTCAAAGCCAAATTAATTCATGTAAAGGAGAATTATTGTGCTAGTTTATTCCGTGTTGGAAACACAGATCTATGGCAACCCAATGTCAATCCCTATTGGCTTCCTGTAAAGGAGCATTCTTGTGGTGGTTTATTCCGTGTTGGAAACACAGTATTATGACCTCACAATGAAAATACCTATTGGCTTCATGTAAAGGAGAATTATTATGCTGGTTTCCTTCATGCTCAAAACACAGTACTGTGACATCATAATATCAATGCCTATTGGCTACATATAAAGGAGAATTATTGTGCTGGTTGACTCCGTGTTGGAAACACATTATTATGACATCACAATCTCAATGCATATTTGCTTCAGGTAAAGGAAAATGTTTGCTCTGTTTTCCTTCTTGCTCGAGACACAATACTATGACATCACAATGTCAGTACCTAATATTTCAAGTATAGAAGATTTATGGCTCTGTTTTTCCTTCTTACTTAAGACACTGTATTATGACATCATAATGTCCATTCCTTTTGGCTTCATGTAAAGGAGAATTATTGCTCTGGTTTCCTTCTTGCTCAAAACACAGTACTATGACATCATAATATAAATACCTAAAGGCTACATATAAAGGAAAATTATTGTTCTAGTTTAATCGTGTTGGAAACACATTATTATGACAATGTCAATTCCTATTTGCTTCAGGTAAAGGAGAATTATTGCTGTTGCCTCCTTCTTACTCAAGACACAATACTATGACATCACAATGTCAATAATTAATGGTTTCAGGTATAGAATAATTATTGCCCTGTTTTCCTTTTTCTTGAGACACAGTATTATGACATCATAATGTCAATGTCTATTGGCTTCATGTAAATGAGAATTATTGCTCTGGTTTCCTTCTTGCTCGAAACACTGTACTATGACATCATAATGTCAATGCCTAATGGCTTCATGTAAAGGAGAATTATTGTGCTAGTTTATTCCATGTTGGAAACACATAGTTATGACATCACAATGCCAATCCCTACTGGCTTCATGTAAAGGAAAATTATTGTGCTGGTTTACTCTGTGTTTGAAACATATTAGTATGACATCACAATGTCAATGCCTAATAGCTTCAGGTAAAGGATAATTATTGCTCAGTTTTCCTTCTTAATTGAGACACAGTATTATGACATCATAATGTCAATGCCTACTGGATTCATGAAAAGGAGAATTATTGTTCTGGTTTCCTTCTTGCTTGAATCACAGTACTATATCATCATAATTTCATTACCTACTGCCTTAGTGTAAAGGAGAATTATTGCTCTGGCTTCCTTCTTGCTCGAATCACAGTACTACAACATCATGTCATTGCTTACTGGCTTCATGTAAAGGACAATTATTGTGCTGGTTAACTCTGTGTTGGAAACTCATTAATATGACATCACAATGTTAATGTCTAATAGCTTCAAGTAAAAGATAATTATTGCTCTGTTTTACTTCTTTTTTCATATATATATATATATGAAGAGAATTATTGTGCTGGTTTACTCCATGTTGGAAACACATTATTATGACATCACAATTTAATTTCGTATTCGGTTCAGGCAAAGGAGAATTATTTCTCTAGAGTTCTTCTTGCTCGAAACACAGTACTATGACATCATCAAATAAATGCCTCATGGCTTCATGTAAAGGAGAATTATTGTGCTAGTTTATTCCGTGTTTGAAACACATAGCTATTACATCACAATGTCAATCCCTATTGGCTTCATGTAAAGGAGAATGATTGTTCTTATTTACTCTGTGTTGGAAACACAGTACTATGACACCTCAATGTCAATTTGAATTGTGTTCCCGTGAAGGAGAATTATTTCTCCATGTTGGAAACACAGGACTATTATTACATCACAATGACAATCCCTATTGGCTTCATTTAAAGTAGAATTATTGCTCTGGTTTCCTTCTTGCTCGAAACACAGTACCGTGACATCACAACGTAAATGCCTAATGACTTCATTTAAAAGAGAATTATTGTGCTAGTTTCTTCCATGTTGGAAACACATAGCTATGACATCACAATGTCATTCCCTATTGGCTTCATGTAAAGGAGAATTATTGTGCTGGTTTATTCCATGTTGGAAAAACAGTATTATGACATCACAATGTCATTACCTGATGTTTTCAGGTATAGAAGTATTATTGCTCTGGTTTCCTTCTTGCTTGAGACACAGTACTATGACATTACAATGTCAATACCTAATGGTTTCAGGTATAGAAGAATAATTGTTTTGTTTTCCTTTTTAGTAGAGACAGTATTATGACATCACAATGTCAATGCCTATTCACTTCAGGTAAAGTAAAATTATTGCTCTGGTTTTATTTTTACTCGAGACACAGTATTATGACATCATAATGTCAGTACCTAATGGTTTCAGGTATAGAAGAATTATCTCTCTGTTTTCCTTCTTGCTCGAGACAGTACTAGGACATCACAATGTCAATACCTAATGGTTTCAGTTATAGACGATTTATTGCTCTGTTTTCCTTTTTACTTGAGACACAGTATTATGATATCACCATGTGAATACCTAATGGTTTCCGATATAGAAGAATAATTGCTCTGTTTTCCTTTTTAGTAGAGACACAGTATTATGACATCACAATGTCCATGCCTATTCTCTTCACGTAAAGGAAAATGTTTGCTCTGCTTTCCTTCTTGCTCGAGACACAGTACTATGACATCAGAATGTCAATACCTAATGGTTTCAAGTATAGGCAATTTATTTCTCTGTTTTCCTTCTTACTTGAGACACAATATTATGACATTATGGCAATGCCTATTGGCTTCATGTAAAGGAGAATTATTGCTCTGGTTTCCTTCTTGCTCTAAATGCAGTACTATGACATCATAATATCAATGCCTTTTGGCTACATATAAAGGAGAATTATTGTGCTGGTTTAATCCGAAATGGAAACACATTATTATGACATCACAATGTCAATGCCTATTAGCTTCAGCTAAAGGAGAATTATTGCTTTGGTTTCCTTCTTGCTCGAGACACAGTACTATGGCCTCACACTGTCAATACCTAATGGTTTCATGTATAGAAGAATTATTGCTCTTTTTCCCTTGCTCGACATACACTACTATGACATCATAATGTCAAAGCCAGTTGGCTTAATATAAAGGAGAATTATTGTGCTGGTTTACTCCATGTTGGAAAAACAGTATTATGACATCATAATGTCAATGCCTATTGGCTTCAGCTAAAGGAGAATTATAGCTCTGGTTTCTTTCTTAATCTAGACGCATTACTATGACATCATAATGTCAAAGCCAAATGACTTCATGTAAAGGAGAATTATTGTCTAGTTTATTCCGTGTTGGAAACAAAGAGCTATGACATCACAATGTCAGTCCCAATTGGTTTCATATAAAGCAGAATTCTTGTGCTGGTTTATTCCATGTTGGAAACACAGTATTATGACCTCACAATGAAAATCCCTATTGGCTTCATGTAAGGGAGAATTATTGTGCTGGTTTCCTTCTTGCTCGAAATACAGTACTATGACATCATAATAGCAATGCTTAATGACTTCATATGAAGGAGAATTATTGTGCTGGTTTACTCCGTGTTTGAAACACATTATTATGACATCACAATGTCAATGCCTAATAGCTTCAGGTAAAGGATAATTATTGCTCTGTTTTCCTTCTTGCTTGAGTCACAGTATTATGACATCATAATGTCAATGCCTACTGGCTTCATGTAAAGGAGAATTATTGCTATGGTTTCCTTCTTGCTCGAATCACAATGCTATAACATCATAATGTCATTGCCTACTGGCTTCATGTAAAGGACAGTTATTGTGCTGGTTAACTCCGTGTTGGAAACTCATTATTATGACATCACAATGTCAATGCCTAATAGCTTCAGGTAAAGGAGCATTATTGCTCTGTTTTACTTCTAGCTCGAAATACAGTACTATGACATCATATATATAATGGATAATTACTGTGCTGGTTTACTCCATGTTTGAAACACATTATTATGACACCACAATGACAATGCCTAATAGCTTCAGGTAAAGGAGAATGATTGCTCTATTTTACTTCTAGCTGGAAACACAGTACTATGACATCATATATATAAAGGAGAATTATTGTGCTGGTGTATTCCGTGTTGGAAACACATTATTATGACATCACAATTTCATTGCATATTCGCTTCAGATATTGCATATTAGCTTGCTCTAGTTTTCTTCTTACTCGAAACACAGTACTTTTTTTGTTAAACTCTCAATCTCTGTGTTGCCAGTTTGGCCAGCCCAGGAACATCGGGGGTTAATCTGTGTTCAGGTTAGGATTACGGGTGGTGGGGTTATAGTGTTGGTTTTTAAGCTTGAACTATCCCTTCCATTGCTGGTATGATCTGAAAGCATTGCTGTACAATGTGCTCCAATCAAAGCCAGCAACAGAAGGGTTAACTAAGGGAACCTGTATTTGTGGGAAGGGTGTTTTCGAGGAAGAGGGACAATGTAGGGTGAGACAGAGGCATGAGAGGACTCTTGCCCTCCTGATTACGCCTGACTGATCAAGGAGCCAGGCATATGTTCTGCTTGCTTCTTTTGTTCCCGATTCAGTAAAGCAGGGCTGGCTGAACCTCCAATGGGGAGGTGCAACCAGTTTTTATCAGGGAAATACATCTGTGTACTAAGGCTTCCTTTCATACACAGACATACAGCAGGGCATGGTGCAGAGAAAAGGTGGACTGATGTGCCTATAATGCACCCAGGCTCAATCTGCCTGTTCTTAGTACATGTCCCCAGTGTGCACAGGCTTACTGTACAGCAGTGGTAGATGTCTCAAACAATAAACAAGTGCCTTTCTCCAAACAATGATTCTGTGCCCAGTGCCCATATTTTAAATTAATCAATGCAACAGCTTTGCTTGACCTAATCTCTGCTTGTCTACTGATCCACTGACCTTACTTCATTGCTGTCTGCTCTAGACTTCAGTCAGTCTCCTGTCACTTGCTACTTATCTTCAACCTCTGCATTGCCTCCATGGGGTTATGTACCACAGATGCATAAACTCAGGGGCTCGAGTCCTGGGGAAGAGAGCATGCCCTGCCCAGTCTTCACATGCTATCTGCTTCTTCTGGACTCCTATACCAGTGAGCAAACTGACACTGTAAGTAGAAAACCTGCAGCTATAGTTCAAAAGACAAGGTATGGGGACAGATGGTTACAGCTCTTGTTGGTCCTAATTTGACATTGAGATAGACAGAGAGTAGGAGAGACACAGACAGAAAGAGCGAGAGAGGGGTAAGAAAGTACATGAGAGAGTACGAGGGTGTATGCAAGAAGGAACAGGAGCAAAAAGGCACTAGGGTGAATATGAGAAACTGAGACAGAGACAATAATAAGGAATGGAAGAGTGAAGGAGTGGTGAGACAGAATGACAGAATTAAAGGGATAGTAATACTTTGTTTTAACTTTATTTTATTTTGTAGGCATTAAAAAAACATGAAGAATGATATAAGTCTTATCTCTCAAACCTTTATGGTTTATGAGATATTCACAAGCAAAGTTTCCCCTCCCCGCCCCTTTTACCTACTGTAAACAATCTCTTCTCAGATGTGGAATGCAGTCCATAGACCAGACAGATAACAGAAGGGGACACTCTTATTCCTATGAAAACAATGAAATCCCTGCCCCCCTTGACAAGATTTTCAGGTTTTTCCCCTCATCTTAACTGAAGATTGTCCCTCTCTGCAGTCTACCTGGGCACCTCCCTTCTGCCCTGGCTGAGAAGTGTTACATCAGTAAAAGGGGCGGGAGGGGGAAACTCTGCTTGTGAATATCTCTTAAACCATAAAGGTTTGAGAAATAAGACTTATATCATTCTTCATGTTTTTTTAATGCCTACAAAATAAAATAAAGTTAAAACAAAGTATTACTATCCCTTTAAAGATACATTGAGACTGACACTGTTTGGTATCTGTTGATAAGAATTTGTATATTACAGCTAGGGCACTGCCAGCCATCTACACTTGTTTTTCATAAGTGCCCTGAAACAAAGTAATGAGGTAAAAACCATACTTTCAAACCAAAGATTATGAGTTTACAATTTTTTTCTCATCCTCAGACTATGTTGAATTATTGTTTGTTATTTCTTCCCACCTACCTACTACTACGGCGTTTTATTGTTGTTTTATTTACAAAAATATTGTTTTACTTTTATAAACAGAAATAAAATATGACTTTATTTGACTAAAGTAAAAAAAATAACATTTGTAAATGTAATGCTAATAATTTAAGATTATGGAAATGGGTTGAAATGTATGTATTTACGAATACCAATAAATGTGACCATCATCTGCACACAGGAAGTGAGATCCTACCTTCAACAGATTTTCCTGTCAGAGCTCAGTCACGTGGAACTAGCACAAAAGGGGAGATTCAGCAAGGCGGGCCTAGTCAATGATTTGGAACAGTAAAGAAATTCACCAGCTCTTATCTGACTTTTTTTCAAACAGGACCAGTGTAGTATTTCAACTTAGTGGGCCAAAATAGTCTCTCATATTTGGGAATTCCAGGTAAGGTTGAATAGGACCAGTTGAATAGTGGGTGCCGTAAAAGAGTCTCTCTTCAAGCTCTACTGCATGTAGACAACACAGAAAATATATCATGCACTTCCAACAGAGAAGATTCAAACAGGTCCATAGGTAAAACCAAGGATCATGAGTTAGCATTGTAAACGAGAAACGCGTAGATACGTCTGAGATGCTTTACCGAACATCTGACTGCTTGTACCCATAGTTTCTATATTGCCTCATTCACCACATCGTATTTATTGTACAGGCATGCTTACTGCTTTTCTAATAAAAAATATTGGTTTTACCTATGGACCTATATGAATCTTCTCTGTTAGAAGTGCCTGATACATTTTCTGTGTTGTCCAGTCAATTATTTGACCACCTTTTATTGAGGACTCCAACTCCCATAATCTATAATAAAGGATTGAAGTCCCAAACAGCTGGACTTCCAAAGATTGACTGCCACTGCACTAAACTGAGTCACGTTTCTCCAGTAAGAGAATGTTTTACAATCCCTAAATTACTCTGTGGGGCCTCTTTTTTGAGACACTTTAGTACATAGGTCCCTCAGAGTAATATAGGAATTAGAAAGACTACTTTCACTGGAGTAACTTCTCTCACCTTGTAGAATGGTGGACAACCTGAGGTCCTCCCTGGCTGGGGATGATGGAAATTGTAGTCCTGAACAGCAGGTAGGCCTCAGGTTACCCATAGTACCATAGTTGATAAAGCTGAAGAAAGACATGCATCCATCAAGTTCAGCCCATGCCATATCACCCCTGTTGATCCAGAGGAAGGCAAAAAACATTGAAGCCATTTCCAATTAAGTCCCAAGTGAGCAAAAAAATATTCCTGTTACTTCATATCTGCCATAGTGCACAGTTCCTGGAAATCTGACATTATAGTTGTGGCCAACATTCAAAATTAACTATTTCTGCTAATGGCCTATCATATAATGCCTGGCCAAAGTTAAAGAAATTACATTTTCTAATTTCAAAGTATATAGGTGAAATTTCCACCAATTAGCTGTACAAATAAACATGTTTTATCTCTATGAGGTTGGGTTCATGGCCTTCAGTGGATGTCATATTTTCCAAGTGTACTTTTATTCAGGAGCACTGTAGACCGATTACAATCTCCAGGATATCAGAAATTCAAGGACATTTTCTTTTGGCTCCATTGCTATTGCACTATCGCTCTCCGACAAAGGCTTGGATGGAAATGTGACACTGTAAGAAGGAGAGTTCCAGACATAAAGGGACCTTATTAACCACTTAGAGGTCTAGTGCCCATTACACGCCTTTATTACAACTCTTTCTGTGCTCTGCTAGCGTTATTCCTTAGCATGATAAGTGTGAAGAATAAGGTCTCCAGATGGTTTGGGAGTTACAGAACAATGGGCCACATTCAATAAGATAAAGAGGTGTGCAGTTCTGGAACAAAAACTACACTGTGGGGAAATATAATGATTCCCCAAATCCCTGTTGATTGAAAATGAGATTTTAACCCCTTGAATGCTATAGGAATTCAAGGCATTGCTTTATAATGTGTTGAAATACCTTTCTAGCATTCAAGGGGTTATATGATCCATTTAAATCATTGTGAAGCTTAATGTTTCTCTTATGGTGCTGTTGTTTTCTTTAGTGCATAAAGACATTGCCATTAGGTCCCTTTTATACAGAGTAGAACTGACATATCACTGTCATTAGGTCCCTTTTATACACAGTAGAACTGACATTATATTGTCACTGTCATTAGGTGCCTTTTATACACAGTAGGACTGACATAATATCGTCACTGTCATTAGGTGCTTTTATACACAGTAGGACTGACATAATATTGTCACTGTCATTAGGTATCTTTTATACACAGTAGGACTGACATAATATTGTCACTGTCATTAGGTGCCTTTTATACACAGTAGGACTGACATAATATCATCACTGTCATTAGGTGCTTTTATACACAGTAGGACTGACATAATATCGTCACTGTCATTAGGTGCCTTTTATACACAGTAGGACTGACATAATATCGTCACTGTCATTAGGTGCTTTTATACACAGTAGGACTGACATAATATCGTCACTGTCATTAGGTGCCTTTTATACACAGTAGGACTGACATTATATTGTCACTGTCATTAGGTGCCTTTTATACACAGTAGGACTGACATTATATTGTCACTGTCATTAGGTGCCTTTTATACACAGTAGGACTGACATAATATCATCACTGTCATTAGGTGCTTTTATACACAGTAGGACTGACATTATATCATCACTGTCATTAGGTGCTTTTATACACAGTAGGACTGACATAATATCGTCACTGTCATTAGGTATCTTTTATACACAGTAGGACTGACATTATATCGTCACTGTCATTAGGTGCCTTTTATACACAGTAGAACTGACATAATATCATCACTGTCATTAGGTATCTTTTATACACAGTAGGACTGACATTATATCGTCACTGTCATTAGGTCCCTTTTATACACAGTAGGACTGACATAATATCATCACTGTCATTAGGTGCCTTTTATACACAGTAGGACTGACATTATATCGTCACTGTCATTAGGTGCCTTTTATACACAGTAGGACTGACATTATATCGTCACTGTCATTAGGTCCCTTTTATACACAGTAGGACTGACATAATATCGTCACTGTCATTAGGTACCTTTTATACACAGTAGGACTGACATAATATCATCACTGTCATTAGGTGCCTTTTATACACAGTAGGACTGACATAATATCATCACTGTCATTAGGTGCCTTTTATACACAGTAGGACTGACATAATATCGTCACTGTCATTAGGTCCCTTTTATACACAGTAGGACTGACATTATATTGTCACTGTCATTAGGTCCCTTTTATACACAGTAGGACTGACATAATATCGTCACTGTCATTAGGTATCTTTTATACACAGTAGGACTGACATAATATCATCACTGTCATTAGGTGCCTTTTATACACAGTAGGACTGACATTATATCGTCACTGTCATTAGGTCCCTTTTATACACAGTAGGACTGACATTATATCATCACTGTCATTAGGTGCCTTTTATACACAGTAGGACTGACATAATATCGTCACTGTCATTAGGTCCCTTTTATACACAGTAGGACTGACATTATATCGTCACTGTCATTAGGTGCCTTTTATACACAGTAGGACTGACATAATATCGTCACTGTCATTAGGTCCCTTTTATACACAGGACTGACATTATATCACCACTGTCATTAGGTCCCTTTTATACACAGGACTGACATTATATCATCACTGTCATTAGGTCCCTTTTATACACAGGACTGACATTATATCGTCACTGTCATTAGGTCCCTTTTATACACAGTAGAACTGACATTATATCATCACTGTCATTAGGTCCCTTTTATACACAGTAGGACTGACATTATATCATCACTGTCATTAGGTCCCTTTTATACACAGTAGGACTGACATTATATCGTCACTGTCATTAGGTCCCTTTTATACACAGTAGGACTGACATAATATCGTCACTGTCATTAGGTGCTTTTATACACAGTAGGACTGACATTATATCATCACTGTCATTAGGTCCCTTTTATACACAGTAGAACTGACATTATATTGTCACTGTCATTAGGTCCCTTTTATACACAGTAGGACTGACATTATATCATCACTGTCATTAGGTCCCTTTTATACACAGTAGGACTGACATTATATCATCACTGTCATTAGGTCCCTTTTATACACAGTAGGACTGACATTATATCATCACTGTCATTAGGTCCCTTTTATACACAGTAGAACTGACATAATATCGTCACTGTCATTAGGTCCCTTTTATACACAGTAGGACTGACATTATATCATCACTGTCATTAGGTCCCTTTTATACACAGTACGACTGACATTATATCATCACTGTCATTAGGTCCCTTTTATACACAGTAGGACTGACATTATATCGTCACTGTCATTAGGTCCCTTTTATACACAGTAGGACTGACATTATATCGTCACTGTCATTAGGTCCCTTTTATACACAGTAGGACTGACATTATATCATCACTGTCATTAGGTCCCTTTTATACACAGTAGGGCTGACATTATATCGTCACTGTCATTAGGTCCCTTTTATACACAGTAGGACTGACATTATATCATCACTGTCATTAGGTCCCTTTTATACACAGTAGAACTGACATTATATCATCACTGTCATTAGGTGTCTTTTATACACAGTAGGACTGACATTATATTGTCACTGTCATTAGGTCCCTTTTATACACAGTAGGGCTGACATAATATTGTCACTGTCATTAGGTGTCTTTTATACACAGTAGGACTGACATTATATCATCACTGTCATTAGGTGCCTTTTATACACAGTAGGACTGACATTATATCATCACTGTCATTAGGTGCTTTTATACACAGTAGAACTGACATAATATCATCACTGTCATTAGGTGCCTTTTATACACAGTAGAACTGACATAATATCATCACTGTCATTAGGTGCCTTTTATACACAGTAGGACTGACATTATATCATCACTGTCATTAGGTGCTTTTATACACAGTAGAACTGACATAATATCATCACTGTCATTAGGTGCCTTTTATACACAGTAGAACTGACATAATATCGTCACTGTCATTAGGTCCCTTTTATACACAGTAGGACTGACATAATATCATCACTGTCATTAGGTCCCTTTTATACACAGTAGGACTGACATAATATCGTCACTGTCATTAGGTACCTTTTATACACAGGACTGACATAATATCATCACTGTCATTAGGTCCCTTTTATACACAGTAGGACTGACATTATATCATCACTGTCATTAGGTCCCTTTTATACACAGTAGGACTGACATAATATCATCACTGTCATTAGGTACCTTTTATACACAGTAGGACTGACATTATATCATCACTGTCATTAGGTGCTTTTATACACAGTAGGACTGACATTATATCATCACTGTCATTAGGTGCTTTTATACACAGTAGGACTGACATTATATCATCACTGTCATTAGGTACCTTTTATACACAGTAGGACTGACATTATATCATCACTGTCATTAGGTGCTTTTATACACAGTAGGGCTGACATAATATCATCACTGTCATTAGGTCCCTTTTATACACAGTAGGACTGACATTATATCATCACTGTCATTAGGTGCCTTTTATACACAGTAGAACTGACATTATATCATCACTGTCATTAGGTCCCTTTTATACACAGTAGGACTGACATTATATCATCACTGTCATTAGGTGCCTTTTATACACAGTAGAACTGACATTATATCGTCACTGTCATTAGGTCCCTTTTATACACAGTAGGACTGACATAATATCGTCACTGTCATTAGGTACCTTTTATACACAGTAGGACTGACATAATATCATCACTGTCATTAGGTCCCTTTTATACACAGTAGGACTGACATAATATCATCACTGTCATTAGGTCCCTTTTATACACAGTAGAACTGACATAATATCATCACTGTCATTAGGTCCCTTTTATACACAGTAGGACTGACATAATATCGTCACTGTCATTAGGTACCTTTTATACACAGTAGGACTGACATAATATCGTCACTGTCATTAGGTCCCTTTTATACACAGTAGAACTGACATAATATCGTCACTGTCATTAGGTCCCTTTTATACACAGTAGGACTGACATAATATCGTCACTGTCATTAGGTCCCTTTTATACACAGTAGGACTGACATAATATCATCACTGTCATTAGGTGCCTTTTATACACAGTAGAACTGACATTATATCGTCACTGTCATTAGGTATCTTTTATACACAGTAGGACTGACATTATATCATCACTGTCATTAGGTCCCTTTTATACACAGTAGGGCTGACATTATATCATCACTGTCATTAGGTGCTTTTATACACAGTAGGGCTGACATTGTATCGTCACTGTCATTAGGTGCCTTTTATACACAGTAGAACTGACATTATATCATCACTGTCATTAGGTGCCTTTTATACACAGTAGAACTGACATTATATCATCACTGTCATTAGGTGCTTTTATACACAGTAGGGCTGACATTGTATCGTCACTGTCATTAGGTCCCTTTTATACACAGTAGAACTGACATAATATCATCACTGTCATTAGGTCCCTTTTATACACAGTAGGACTGACATTATATCATCACTGTCATTAGGTGCCTTTTATACACAGTAGGACTGACATAATATCGTCACTGTCATTAGGTACCTTTTATACACAGTAGGACTGACATAATATCGTCACTGTCATTAGGTCCCTTTTATACACAGGAGAACTGACATAATATCGTCACTGTCATTAGGTCCCTTTTATACACAGTAGGACTGACATAATATCATCACTGTCATTAGGTGCCTTTTATACACAGTAGAACTGACATTATATCGTCACTGTCATTAGGTCCCTTTTATACACAGTAGGGCTGACATAATATCGTCACTGTCATTAGGTCCCTTTTATACACAGTAGGGCTGACATAATATCGTCACTG
Source organism: Rhinophrynus dorsalis (assembly GCA_037306005.1). Classification (NCBI taxonomy): domain Eukaryota; kingdom Metazoa; phylum Chordata; class Amphibia; order Anura; family Rhinophrynidae; genus Rhinophrynus; species Rhinophrynus dorsalis. The sequence goes on from CM074728.1 coordinate 27,622,459, forward strand.
TCATTAGGTGCTTTTATACACAGTAGAACTGACATTATATCGTCACTGTCATTAGGTCCCTTTTATACACAGTAGGGCTGACATAATATCGTCACTGTCATTAGGTCCCTTTTATACACAGTAGGACTGACATTATATCATCACTGTCATTAGGTCCCTTTTATACACAGTAGGACTGACATAATATCATCACTGTCATTAGGTGCTTTTATACACAGTAGAACTGACATTATATCGTCACTGTCATTAGGTCCCTTTTATACACAGTAGGGCTGACATAATATCGTCACTGTCATTAGGTCCCTTTTATACACAGTAGAACTGACATAATATCGTCACTGTCATTAGGTCCCTTTTATACACAGTAGGACTGACATAATATCATCACTGTCATTAGGTGCTTTTATACACAGTAGAACTGACATTATATCGTCACTGTCATTAGGTCCCTTTTATACACAGTAGGGCTGACATAATATCATCACTGTCATTAGGTCCCTTTTATACACAGTAGGACTGACATAATATCATCACTGTCATTAGGTACCTTTTATACACAGTAGGACTGACATTATATCATCACTGTCATTAGGTCCCTTTTATACACAGTAGGACTGACATAATATCATCACTGTCATTAGGTCCCTTTTATACACAGTAGGACTGACATAATATTGTCACTGTCATTAGGTCCCTTTTATACACAGTAGGACTGACATAATATCATCACTGTCATTAGGTCCCTTTTATACACAGTAGGACTGACATTATATCATCACTGTCATTAGGTCCCTTTTATACACAGTAGGACTGACATAATATCGTCACTGTCATTAGGTCCCTTTTATACACAGTAGGACTGACATAATATCGTCACTGTCATTAGGTCCCTTTTATACACAGGACTGACATAATATTGTCACTGTCATTAGGTCCCTTTTATACACAGTAGGACTGACATTATATCATCACTGTCATTAGGTCCCTTTTATACACAGTAGGACTGACATTATATCGTCACTGTCATTAGGTCCCTTTTATACACAGTAGGACTGACATTGTATCGTCACTGTCATTAGGTCCCTTTTATACACAGTAGAACTGACATAATATCATCACTGTCATTAGGTCCCTTTTATACACAGGACTGACATAATATTGTCACTGTCATTAGGTCCCTTTTATACACAGTAGAACTGACATTATATCATCACTGTCATTAGGTCCCTTTTATACACAGTAGGACTGACATTATATCATCACTGTCATTAGGTCCCTTTTATACACAGTAGGACTGACATAATATCATCACTGTCATTAGGTCCCTTTTATACACAGGACTGACATAATATTGTCACTGTCATTAGGTCCCTTTTATACACAGTAGGGCTGACATTATATTGTCACTGTCATTAGGTGCCTTTTATACACAGTAGGACTGACATTATATCATCACTGTCATTAGGTCCCTTTTATACACAGTAGGACTGACATAATATCGTCACTGTCATTAGGTCCCTTTTATACACAGTAGGACTGACATAATATCATCACTGTCATTAGGTCCCTTTTATACACAGTAGAACTGACATTATATCATCACTGTCATTAGGTCCCTTTTATACACAGTAGGACTGACATAATATCGTCACTGTCATTAGGTCCCTTTTATACACAGTAGGACTGACATTATATTGTCACTGTCATTAGGTGCTTTTATACACAGTAGGACTGACATAATATCGTCACTGTCATTAGGTGCCTTTTATACACAGTAGAACTGACATTATATCATCACTGTCATTAGGTGCCTTTTATACACAGTAGAACTGACATTATATCATCACTGTCATTAGGTCCCTTTTATACACAGTAGGACTGACATAATATTGTCACTGTCATTAGGTCCCTTTTATACACAGTAGGACTGACATAATATTGTCACTGTCATTAGGTCCCTTTTATACACAGTAGAACTGACATTATATCATCACTGTCATTAGGTCCCTTTTATACACAGTAGGACTGACATAATATCATCACTGTCATTAGGTCCCTTTTATACACAGTAGGGCTGACATTATATCATCACTGTCATTAGGTCCCTTTTATACACAGTAGGGCTGACATAATATCATCACTGTCATTAGGTCCCTTTTATACACAGTAGGGCTGACATAATATCATCACTGTCATTAGGTGCTTTTATACACAGTAGGACTGACATTATATCATCACTGTCATTAGGTGCCTTTTATACACAGTAGAACTGACATAATATCATCACTGTCATTAGGTGCCTTTTATACACAGTAGGACTGACATTATATCATCACTGTCATTAGGTGCTTTTATACACAGTAGGACTGACATTATATCGTCACTGTCATTAGGTGCTTTTATACACAGTAGGACTGACATTATATCGTCACTGTCATTAGGTCCCTTTTATACACAGTAGGACTGACATTATATCATCACTGTCATTAGGTCCCTTTTATACACAGTAGGACTGACATAATATCGTCACTGTCATTAGGTCCCTTTTATACACAGGACTGACATAATATTGTCACTGTCATTAGGTGCTTTTATACACAGTAGGACTGACATTATATCGTCACTGTCATTAGGTCCCTTTTATACACAGTAGAACTGACATTATATCATCACTGTCATTAGGTCCCTTTTATACACAGTAGGACTGACATAATATCGTCACTGTCATTAGGTCCCTTTTATACACAGGACTGACATAATATTGTCACTGTCATTAGGTGCCTTTTATACACAGTAGAACTGACATTATATCATCACTGTCATTAGGTGCTTTTATACACAGTAGGACTGACATTATATCGTCACTGTCATTAGGTCCCTTTTATACACAGTAGAACTGACATTATATCATCACTGTCATTAGGTCCCTTTTATACACAGTAGAACTGACATAATATCGTCACTGTCATTAGGTCCCTTTTATACACAGGACTGACATAATATTGTCACTGTCATTAGGTATCTTTTATACACAGTAAGACTGACATAATATCATCACTGTCATTAGGTGCCTTTTATACACAGTAGGACTGACATAATATCGTCACTGTCATTAGGTCCCTTTTATACACAGTAGAACTGACATTGTATCGTCACTGTCATTAGGTCCCTTTTATACACAGTAGGACTGACATAATATCGTCACTGTCATTAGGTCCCTTTTATACACAGTAGGGCTGACATAATATCGTCACTGTCATTAGGTGCTTTTATACACAGTAGGGCTGACATTATATCATCACTGTCATTAGGTCCCTTTTATACACAGTAGGACTGACATAATATCGTCACTGTCATTAGGTCCCTTTTATACACAGTAGGGCTGACATTGTATCGTCACTGTCATTAGGTCCCTTTTATACACAGTAGAACTGACATAATATCATCACTGTCATTAGGTGCTTTTATACACAGTAGGGCTGACATTGTATCGTCACTGTCATTAGGTCCCTTTTATACACAGTAGAACTGACATTATATCATCACTGTCATTAGGTCCCTTTTATACACAGTAGGACTGACATAATATCATCACTGTCATTAGGTCCCTTTTATACACAGTAGGACTGACATTGTATCGTCACTGTCATTAGGTCCCTTTTATACACAGTAGGACTGACATAATATCGTCACTGTCATTAGGTCCCTTTTATACACAGTAGGGCTGACATTATATCATCACTGTCATTAGGTCCCTTTTATACACAGTAGGACTGACATAATATTGTCACTGTCATTAGGTCCCTTTTATACACAGTAGGGCTGACATTATATCATCACTGTCATTAGGTCCCTTTTATACACAGTAGGGCTGACATAATATCATCACTGTCATTAGGTCCCTTTTATACACAGTAGGGCTGACATAATATCATCACTGTCATTAGGTGCTTTTATACACAGTAGGACTGACATTATATCATCACTGTCATTAGGTGCCTTTTATACACAGTAGAACTGACATAATATCATCACTGTCATTAGGTGCCTTTTATACACAGTAGGACTGACATTATATCATCACTGTCATTAGGTGCTTTTATACACAGTAGGACTGACATTATATCGTCACTGTCATTAGGTCCCTTTTATACACAGTAGGACTGACATTATATCATCACTGTCATTAGGTCCCTTTTATACACAGTAGAACTGACATAATATCATCACTGTCATTAGGTGCCTTTTATACACAGTAGGACTGACATTATATCATCACTGTCATTAGGTATCTTTTATACACAGTAGAACTGACATTATATCGTCACTGTCATTAGGTGCTTTTATACACAGTAGGACTGACATTATATCGTCACTGTCATTAGGTCCCTTTTATACACAGTAGGACTGACATTATATCATCACTGTCATTAGGTCCCTTTTATACACAGTAGGACTGACATAATATCGTCACTGTCATTAGGTCCCTTTTATACACAGGACTGACATAATATTGTCACTGTCATTAGGTGCTTTTATACACAGTAGGACTGACATTATATCGTCACTGTCATTAGGTCCCTTTTATACACAGTAGAACTGACATTATATCATCACTGTCATTAGGTCCCTTTTATACACAGTAGGACTGACATAATATCGTCACTGTCATTAGGTCCCTTTTATACACAGGACTGACATAATATCATCACTGTCATTAGGTCCCTTTTATACACAGTAGGGCTGACATAATATTGTCACTGTCATTAGGTGCCTTTTATACACAGTAGAACTGACATTATATCATCACTGTCATTAGGTGCTTTTATACACAGTAGGACTGACATTATATCGTCACTGTCATTAGGTCCCTTTTATACACAGTAGAACTGACATTATATCATCACTGTCATTAGGTCCCTTTTATACACAGTAGAACTGACATAATATCGTCACTGTCATTAGGTCCCTTTTATACACAGGACTGACATAATATTGTCACTGTCATTAGGTACCTTTTATACACAGTAGAACTGACATAATATCATCACTGTCATTAGGTGCCTTTTATACACAGTAGGACTGACATAATATCGTCACTGTCATTAGGTCCCTTTTATACACAGTAGAACTGACATTGTATCGTCACTGTCATTAGGTCCCTTTTATACACAGTAGGACTGACATAATATCGTCACTGTCATTAGGTCCCTTTTATACACAGTAGGGCTGACATAATATCGTCACTGTCATTAGGTGCTTTTATACACAGTAGGGCTGACATTGTATCGTCACTGTCATTAGGTCCCTTTTATACACAGTAGAACTGACATAATATCATCACTGTCATTAGGTGCTTTTATACACAGTAGGGCTGACATTGTATCGTCACTGTCATTAGGTCCCTTTTATACACAGTAGGGCTGACATAATATCGTCACTGTCATTAGGTGCTTTTATACACAGTAGGACTGACATTATATTGTCACTGTCATTAGGTGCCTTTTATACACAGTAGAACTGACATTATATCGTCACTGTCATTAGGTCCCTTTTATACACAGTAGGACTGACATAATATCATCACTGTCATTAGGTCCCTTTTATACACAGTAGGGCTGACATAATATCGTCACTGTCATTAGGTCCCTTTTATACACAGTAGGGCTGACATAATATCGTCACTGTCATTAGGTGCTTTTATACACAGTAGGACTGACATTATATTGTCACTGTCATTAGGTGCCTTTTATACACAGTAGAACTGACATTATATCGTCACTGTCATTAGGTCCCTTTTATACACAGTAGAACTGACATTATATCATCACTGTCATTAGGTGCTTTTATACACAGTAGGGCTGACATTGTATCGTCACTGTCATTAGGTCCCTTTTATACACAGTAGGACTGACATAATATCATCACTGTCATTAGGTGCTTTTATACACAGTAGGGCTGACATTGTATCGTCACTGTCATTAGGTCCCTTTTATACACAGTAGAACTGACATTATATCATCACTGTCATTAGGTGCCTTTTATACACAGTAGGGCTGACATAATATCGTCACTGTCATTAGGTATCTTTTATACACAGTAGGGCTGACATTGTATCATCACTGTCATTAGGTCCCTTTTATACACAGTAGGACTGACATAATATCATCACTGTCATTAGGTCCCTTTTATACACAGTAGGGCTGACATTATATCGTCACTGTCATTAGGTCCCTTTTATACACAGTAGAACTGACATTATATCATCACTGTCATTAGGTGCCTTTTATACACAGTAGGGCTGACATTGTATCGTCACTGTCATTAGGTCCCTTTTATACACAGTAGGGCTGACATTGTATCATCACTGTCATTAGGTGCCTTTTATACACAGTAGGGCTGACATTGTATCGTCACTGTCATTAGGTCCCTTTTATACACAGTAGGGCTGACATTATATCGTCACTGTCATTAGGTCCCTTTTATACACAGTAGGACTGACATAATATCATCACTGTCATTAGGTCCCTTTTATACACAGTAGGGCTGACATAATATCGTCACTGTCATTAGGTCCCTTTTATACACAGTAGGGCTGACATTATATCGTCACTGTCATTAGGTCCCTTTTATACACAGTAGAACTGACATTATATCATCACTGTCATTAGGTGCTTTTATACACAGTAGGACTGACATAATATCATCACTGTCATTAGGTCCCTTTTATACACAGTAGAACTGACATTATATCATCACTGTCATTAGGTGCTTTTATACACAGTAGGACTGACATAATATCATCACTGTCATTAGGTGCCTTTTATACACAGTAGGGCTGACATTGTATCGTCACTGTCATTAGGTCCCTTTTATACACAGTAGGACTGACATAATATCATCACTGTCATTAGGTCCCTTTTATACACAGTAGGGCTGACATTGTATCGTCACTGTCATTAGGTGCCTTTTATACACAGTAGAACTGACATTATATCATCACTGTCATTAGGTCCCTTTTATACACAGTAGGGCTGATATTATATCATCACTGTCATTAGGTCCCTTTTATACACAGTAGGACTGACATAATATCGTCACTGTCATTAGGTCCCTTTTATACACAGTAGGGCTGACATTATATCGTCACTGTCATTAGGTCCCTTTTATACACAGTAGGACTGACATAATATCGTCACTGTCATTAGGTCCCTTTTATACACAGTAGGACTGACATAATATTGTCACTGTCATTAGGTGCCTTTTATACACAGTAGAACTGACATTATATCGTCACTGTCATTAGGTCCCTTTTATACACAGTAGAACTGACATTATATTGTCACTACCATTGTGTCCCTTTTATACACAGAAGGAATTAAATTATAACGTCATTGTTGTTAGGTCCCTTTTGTATACAGTACGACTGACATAACGTCACTGTCATTAGGTGTCTTTTATACATGGCTGGACAGACATTATAAGGTCTCTGTAACTAGGAGCTCGATCCAAATATTGGAGACTGCTGTTTTTTCTATCATTAGGTAATTTTTATACACAGTAGAACTGACATTATATCGTCACTATCATTAGGTCCCTTTTATACACAGTAGAACTGACATTATATCATCACTGTCATTAGGTGCTTTTATACACAGTAGAACTGACATTATATCGTCACTATCATTAGGTCCCTTTTATACACAGTTGGAATTAAATTATAACGTCGTTGTTAGGTCCCTTTTGGATACCGTAGGACTCACATAACATCCCTGACATTATAATGCCACTGTAATTAGGTGCTTTTATACACAGTAGGACTGACATTATAATGTAACTGTCATTAGGTCCTTTTAATATACAGTAGGATTGTCATTATGACGTCACTGTCATTAGGTGCCTTTTATACACAGACAGACTGACACTGGAATTACTATGATTTCACATGCCAATATTACATGTCAAATTCATTAGTGTGATTCGGTTCGGCTAATATCGGAATTTGGACGAATAAGGGGTATTCTGCATCATTCGGACTTTTCAAAAGCCAAGGTCCACCCACAAAAAAAAAAAAATCAGAATCCGAAATGGACCTAGTTCGAAATTTCGGTGTAAATTTCAGAAATTTGGACGGCACTTTCCTGCCTGAAACCATTACAATGTTGCTGCATGCTACTAAAAATAGACGGCACAGTGCTTTCCCACCTGAAATTATTACAATGTTACTACATGATGCTAAAAATAGATCTGGTAAAACAGGTGCTTTACAGTTCAAGCAAAATACAGATATTAACCACATAAGGACACAAGCAATTTTGGCATTTTTGCTATGTTTGTTCAACCATAATTCCTATTGTTCTCATTTATTGCACAAACACATATTATATACAATTTTTTAAAGGGCAGAAATGGCTTTAATTTGATGTGACATATACATATATAAGTGTGTAGAAGTTTATAAAATACCCCTTCCTGTCTCATTAGAGATTTAATATTATTGTTAATTTGGTTTAATGTATTTTTTATTTTTACTTGTTTAATTTTAATTTTTTATTGAATATTTTTTTTTTTTTTTTATAATTCGGACGAATAATTCAGACTATTGACACTTGGGAGGTACGTAAAAGAGAATTATAAAGTAATGGTCATTTGGCCTCTTTGTTCTCCAGTGTGACTGGCCGTTTTGTCTTCTAAATATGCTCTGTTGGTTTCCAAAAGATGAGCAATTCTGGACCAAATTTTCAGCACCACTAGAAGCAAATATCAAATGTCTATTGATTAAAACAGGGAGTTTAATCCCTTGAATGCTAGAGACTCTTCAACAAGTTTCCTAGCAGTGCTTTAGAGATCTCTCTGGCATTCATTGGGGTGAAATTCCCCAATTAGATCACAAGGAATTTTTGATATCTTTGTCTCCTATGCTGCATTTTGCTTCACAATTGCAATACATAGAAATATAGAATTTGATGGTAGGTAAGGACAATTCGGCCTATCTATTCTGCCCATTTTTCTACTGTAAAAGCCTCAAACGTTATTTGAACCTTAGTCTTGTCTTATGTTCAGGACATCTTTATACCTATCCCATGCATGCTTAAATTCTGTCACTGTCATGCTGCCCCTCTCCGCTGTGCGGCATCTGGGAGCGCTTGTTCTTTCTTGTGCTTCCCTTCCTGTCCTCACCACTCTCTCTAGCAGTATAGCATTCCACGTTGTTAGCCTAGAGTTTCACTGTGTACCTTGTCTGTGCCTTGTTTGACCCTGTCTGTTCCTGGATACTGAGCCTGCCAGCCAATTCTTGGATTTCCATTTCTAGCCTGATACTGACCCTGCCTATCCCTGGATACTGAGCCTGCCAGCCAATTTTGTACTTCTAGTGCCAGCCTGATACTGACCCTGCCTGTCCCTGGATTCTGATACTGTATGACTTATTCTGCTCTAGTTGATCCTGGCCTTTCTGTTATTTTCTGTTCCTGTATTCCCTGTGTCCCTTCTGGGTGTACTACTTCCTCTACTCTCCTCAGTTGGTTCCCTGTCTGCCAGAGACTCTGGAGCTTCATTTGGTAAGTTTTATATTGTTTATATATTGTTATAGACTCTCCCTGAGGCTGGTGGCATTAGTCCTCACTGAGGTGTATTATCCTGGGACGTCTTCAGCTCCTCTGCCGCAGCACCATACACCTCAGGAGGCCTGCATATTCCGGCAACGAACTCTAGCGTAGCTCCCCAGCTTTCATTTACCAGCCCTTGTTGGAGGAGTGTCCTTATCCTGTCCGCCTTGCTTTACTCTGACAAGGGCTGCTTACTTGCTCAGTGTAGGTGACAGTCACTGTATTAACTTCTACTACTTAGGATGGTAGGCTTTTCCACTTATCTAATACCATCTCAGTGAAGTAAAACTTTCTTATATCTTAATACTTTGGCTTCTGCACAATGTCTTAACACTGGAGATGGGCAGCTATGTATTATATTTTTCATTAGATTACTTTGTGCTTACAGGGTCACTGCCTCATCCTTTTAATACTGGCCTCTTACAGTCCAGTATTAGCTGGACAGTAGCAGGTTGCAGGTCCCTGCAAGTTGCAAGAGGGTTGCAAGGTGCCTTCCCCTCTGTGACTGAGGTGGCTCCAGGGCAGCCCTTCAGTATGAATCATTCAAAAGTGGAAGGTATTAAAGCCATGCTGTGTGTAGCATTTGCTCTTTAACCCAGTCTCATTGGATTACTTTGCTGTCTATTCTGACTGACCTTATAAACCATGTCACTGCTATTAAGTTAGTTTATTGAACGTGAGTCAAAACACAACTCATTACTTCCAGGTATAAGAAAGGACTAAGCACCATTTGATATTTTATGAAAAAGTGGACGGATAAACCAGTGGTTTGGACCTGAAATCAGATGAGAAATGTTACATTCTCCAGTATATGCTCATCTCCTGAAGTTTCCATGCAAACTCTGTGGACTGAAGGGTTAAATCTCAGTGTTGTTTTGGTCTTGCCTAAAGGTGAGACCCCTGCTGTAAATCACATCTCCAGCTGTCATCAGAACACAGAGTTGCCTTTTCTTGGAAAGCTGCCTGCTCTGGTTACAGTCTGACAGCTTCGCAGAGTCAGCAGAAAGTAATCACTATCTCTATCTGGAGGCAGCTTGGCTGAGGGGGAGGGCAGAGGAGAGCGAGGGAGGGAGAGAAGGGCAAAGGACGAGCAGAAAGGAGGGCAATGGTAGAATGTGAGGGAAAATATGAGAGTGAGAGGACAGATGGGAAATACAGGAACGTAGAATCTCAGATTTCAGAGTTAAAGCTTTGAGACAAGGGGTGTCCAATGTGTTACTAAACAATGTATTAAGCACCTTACTGGCACTCAAAGGGTTAAGCCTTATTTTTCACATTTATATTTATTGCACAGTTCTTTATCCACAACTATCAGTATTGGTCCTCTCTGTAGAATGGAATAAGGGGCTGGCAACTTCTGGCTCTCCAGTTGCTTTTGTACTAAAACTCGAATCTTCCTCCACCAGCCAACAACTGACGACTGATGAAGTACAACACGTTTAATAAAACAAAGTCTGTGAAATCCTCCTCTGTGATCCTTGACAATTTTGAAGAGTAAAGTTCTAGAAACATCAGGATGCCTCATTAGCATCACATAATCTGTAATCTTCATGATACGAATACAAACTCAAGATGTTCCCAGACACTTTCCACAACAAGTTCGAAAGTTTTTGTAGCATCTCTTAGAAAGAGCAAATTTTCTACTTGGAAGCTGTAACCACCCCATCCTTGGTCCCCTGGTATCCATGGAACCACCTATATAAAGTCTGCTCTCTCTCTCTATTCTCTTTCTTACTGGATGGATCAACTAAGCCTTTGCATGCCAGAGACATTGGGTTAAAGGGATAGTAATGTTTCATAATAAAAGCAGCTCTAATTAATCTTCGTAGTATTGTTATTTCAATTCTGTCAGAGTTGTAGTTTAGGAGTAATTCAATGATAAAGTCTCCCCCTCCTGTCCCTTTTACTGATGTAATACTGCTCAGCCAGAGCAGAAAGGAGGTGCCCAGGTAGACTGCAGAGAGGGGCAATCTTCAATTAAGATAAGGGAAAAACCTGAAAAACTTGTCAAGGGGGGCAGGGCTTTCATTGTTCTAATAGTAAGAACCTTGTCCCCTGCTGTTATCTGTCTGGTCTATGGACTGGATTCCACATCTGAGAAGAGATGGCTTACACTAGGTAAAAGGGGCGGGAGGGGGAAACTTTGCTTGTGAATATCTCTTAAACCATAAAGGTTTGAGAGATAAGACTTATATCATTCTTCATGTTTTTTTTAATGCCTACAAAATAAAATGAAGATAAAACGAAGTATTACTATCCCTTTAAAGTGACTAAAGAGGGTTGAAGTGACTAAACCACTGATTCAGCCATCTGAGCTCAAACAGAGATACCTTGAAAACATGGAACCCAATGTATAAAAGCAAACAGGCAATTCTCGGGCAAACCATCTGTATCATAGGGACAAAGAAAAAAATATTGATCTAGATGGGGCTTTTAACCCCTTGATGCTGGGCTGCATAGCATTTAAAAAGCTTCTCTCTGTCAAAGGCCTCATACTGTAGTCCCTTGGGCCATATGTTTGACAAGACTGCTTTTGTGTATACAAGCTTGGAATGGGAGATACATTCAATGGAGATAACGGATTCAAATTAACAATCTTATGGTTTCTACACAAAAGCACTCAGATAAACAATCTTCTTCTCTACTCAGTTTACATGCTCATGTTACACACATTATTTCTGAGAAACGTATTACATGTTTGCATAATCAGTGACATAGAAGTCGTGCAATGACTGCTTTTGAACTCCTGAAAATAAATGTTTCCAATGCAAGGTCTAGCATCCATGGGATTAAAATGACAGGGTTTGTATTTTCCATTATAGCGAATGACTTCCTGGACTTACCAGGTAAGTCGTCTGTCACTAAGGGATTAAAGGGAGAGTAATGTTTCATAATAAAAGCGGCTCCAATTAATCACCATAGTATTTGGACTTTGGAGAATGGTATTTCAATTCTGTCAGAGTTGTAGTTCAAGAGTAATTCAGTGATAAAGTATCCCAATCCTGCCCCTTTTACTGATGTAACACTGCTCAGCCAGATCAGAAGGGAGGTGCCCAGGTAGATTGCAGAGAGGGACGATCTTCAATTAAGATAAGGGAAAAACCTGAAAAACTTGTCAAGGGGGGCAGGGCTTTCATTGTTCTCATAGGAAGAAGATTGTCCCCTTCTGTTATCGGTCTGGTCTATGGACTGCATTCCACATCTGAGAAGAGATGGCTTACACTAGGTAAAAGGGGCGGGAGGGGAAACTTTGCTTGTGAATATCTCTCAAACCATAAAGGTTTGAGAGATAAGACTTATATCATTCTTCATGTTTTTTTAATGCCTACAAACAAAAAGATAAAACGAAGTATTACTATCCCTTTAATGTGTAGAAGCAATTTTCATTTTACACACTAGTTTTCTTCAAATTATGGGGACTTTGTCACATGGAATCCTCTGCTTATACCCTGCTCATTGGATTGTGTCTCTGTTAAGGTTCGAGATATAACTCGACCTTATATAAGAGCTCTAAACACAACCAGCCATACATGTCCACTAAGAACATACCTCCCAACATTTCATACGGGAAAAGAAGGGCACTTTTGTTTTAGGTGGTGTTGCTGGAAGCATGACTGGCATTACTGAGAATTTTTAGGTTATTTCATGACCGATGGACACCACTTTGTGTAACTGAATAATAATTTATAGCAAAACCTAAGTATTTTATTTACACAGACTAATTTATAAATAAATATACTGAAGTTTAAACAAACACTAATGTAAGATTTATTGCTGTGCAGCAATGTTACACACACATATATACACACAACACACAGTCTGATCTTGTAAAAAGAGGGACATAAGGGTGTGAAAGAGGGACAGATGGATTTGGGTCTCAAAGAGGGACTGTCCCTCCAAAATAGGGAAGCTTGGGAGGTATGTAAGAATACTCTTTGAGGTTCAGGGCTGAACTTACAGCTCAGGCGCCCATAGGTAAGGGTACTCAAGCCTCTCTTAGCCTCACTTATGGCCAAGTCCCAAATTGTACGATCCCTCATCAAGTCTCATCCACTGTTGCCTGCTGCAAAAATCATAGCAGCATTGAAAATAAATTCTGAAGGCTGCGTAAAAGTAGTGTATAGCAGGGACGTTTGTTCACCTCTCTGAAATATTTCTTTCCCACTGTCTATATGGTTTGTAACTTTATGCAGAAATCAAGAGAATAGTCATTATGGGGCAAACCAAGTGCACCAAAAAGGGCATAAAAAAATTCCCCAAATCTCAAAGCTTTAAATGAGATTCTTTACCCCTCAAATGCAAGACACTTTTCCAGTGCATTGCAAAGTAATGTACTGGGGACTTATCTAGCATTCAAATGAGTAAAAGACCATTTTAAAACAGTGATAATTTTTGTAATGGTTATAACCACCTTCCATACAGATAAAGGATAATAGCTTTGCATTTACCTGACATAAGCTGCAGCTGCCAGCCCCTCCCTTTATTTCTACAAACAATGTGAAATTGCACCACCTGCTGGTCAAGAGGAGCAGTCAGTGGCCTGAAATAGTTCACTCTCTCTCCCTCTCTCTCTGCGTGCAGACTGACAGAGCGGAGCACGCAGAGAAAGGGAGTGAGAGCAGGGAGCAGGGCTCATCAACATTTGGATCAGGGTAGGCTGCTTTGCAGTGTTTCATATTGCGACCTGAGAATCTAGCACTTTCATGCAGTGCGAGATTCTCAGGTCGCCATTTATATCATGGCGACATGGTTACTGCAAGATGTGTGAACTTTTAAAAAGAATACCGAAATTATTACAGGGCAAACTGTCTTTTGTAAGAGAAAGGCAAGCAGTGGTGTAGCTTGTCATCGGTGGACCCCAGTGCAAATATTTTTTGGGCCCTCATTTTAAAAATGCATTCACACAGGTATAAATAGAACATGTTGGAACCTGAGGCAGATGGGGCCCCCTTGGATGCTGGCCCCTGGTGTAACTGCACCCCATATAAATAAGCCCCTGGGGGCAAGACACTATTCGTTTTGTAGGTTTCTGTTTGTGTGTTAGCTGGACATGTAATCGGTTAGTCCATTACAAAAAAACTCACACTTTGCCTGGCCTGCATATAGACAAAACATGTTCTTGATCCCACCTCTATTATAAGACTGCGTTAGTTCCAATACAGCCCTGCTGTTTACATCTACTCTAAGGGGCTCCTGCTAAGAGGATGAAGTGGCAGTGTATTTTTCCCAATCATGCAGGGGTGCCCATTGATTTTTATACATGCTTCTACACTCATAAGACTGTATGACTGAAAGCAGAGCGGAGCAATTTTGGGGCAAATCAACTGCACCACAGAGGACTAAGGGCACATACTGAAAAAGGCCAAGCTAGATGGCTGTTGGGGGTGGATTAAAGGGAGTGTAATGTCCCATAAAAACTTCTTATAGTTTTGTAGAGCTCAAGAAAATAAGAAGAATGGTGCAAACACTATCTCTCAAACCGCTATGGTTTGAGAGATATATGCACTGAAAGTTCGCCCCTCTCTCTCCTTCTCCTGACGTCATTGCTGTGCTGACAGCAGGAGATTCCGGTCCAGGGACCAGCCAGTGGCTCTGCAGCAGAGCCAAAATCGCGGTATTGCAAAAGAATTACTTCATTGGAAATGTCTACAAAGTGTGCTTACAAACCAGGCATACATTGTAGACATTTCCAATGAAGTAATTCTTTTTCAATACCGCAATTTCGGCTCTGCTGCAGAGCCTCCTCGAGTCATACGACTCGAATCTCCTGCTGTCAGCTTTACAGCTGACATCAGGAGAGAGGGGCGAACTTTCAGTGCCTATATCTCTCAAACCATAGTGGTTTGATAGATAGGGTTTGCACCATTCTTCTTATTTTCTTCAGCTCTATAAAAGTATAAAACGTTTTTATGGGACATTACTGTCCCTTTAAATCTTTGAGTGTCACAATGCATTGGATATCTCTCTGGCACTCAGCCAGTGGCATAACTATAGGGGTCGCAACCGCGACCGGGCCCGTCACTCCACACGCCCGGCTGCCCCCTGCGACCCCCTCCTCCTGGTGCCGCAAGCTCCCTCCCGCGCTCTAGTAATGCAGAGCACTGGGAGATGACATCATCTAGCAGCGCTCTGCATTACAGAAGAGGACAGCGCAGGAGCACGTTGCACCAACCCATCTCTCCTGCCACTCACTGGACCACCAGGGATTGGGAGCTAGGAAATGGAGGCATTGTGGAGGGCCCGGGGGCCAATGTGTTCGGGGGTTGGCATTTCTTGCACCAGGGCCCGGACCGTTCTAGTTACGTCTCTGCACTCAATGGGTTAACAAGATCAAGTGTATCTAGCTGCCTAAGAAAATAGCAATACACTTAACAAAAAGGCTCAGCTATTCAGGGTGGTCTGAAAACTGGAACACATATCAGAAGTTTGATGCTGTCAGCAACATCAGGTTTGCAAATAGTCCCCATAGATGAGACACATGGGTTATATGGGAAATTGTGTTACGTGAGCCAGGAAGTGGCCCTGTGCGATGCAAGAGAGATAAACAGGGGTGAACAACAGCAGTCACATTTTTGATACCCATTCTGCTCCCCCCTTTTGGTGTGCCAGAGTTCAAAATGCTGCCTGGCATAATCTGTAGGTTGTTTCAAATGGGAGCAGATCTCTTGACAAGGCAACTATCAAATAATGGTTCCAATTAAGTGGGATTTTTTTTTTTCATACAACATTAGTGATGCACATAGAAGCAGTTTAAAAAGGATGGAGTACATTACACCATTTAAGTATGAAAACATACAGTAAAGGAGTCGATGCAGACACAAAGAAAAGTTGACTGGATACTGTGAGTCCTTGGTAATCGTACCAGCCATATCTATAAGGAACACCCCAAAACAGGGCAGCATAGGCCGGACTAGTCATATAAACAATAAAAGAAAACTAACAGTAATAACAGATCCCCCCTCTTATCCCCAAACTGTGTGCACCTGGGAAACCCCCACTGCCCAAAAAGTACTTGGAGCCGTGTACAGCAAATCCCCCAGTGAGGGTGGCAGCGCCATCCACACAGCTGGCATGTATATCCTCCCATATATCCCCCTGGCCCCACTTCAGCCAGCAGTCATCTCACTTCGGAGGTCTGCAGCTGCCATCAAGGAGGTATATCTGAAGCTGTCATAGAACTGGGTCATTTTAACCTCTTGAGTGCTAGAGAAGTCCCCAATGCATTGTGAAATAAAGAACTGGAGACCCCTCTAGCATTTAAGAGGTTAAATGACCCATTCGATTCAGAGGGACTCTTGGGAATTTATATACATCCCCAGTATTGAGGTTTTTTGCCCTAAAATAGCTTTTATACAACAAATTGTATATGCATCCTACTAATAGGAGAATCCTGTACATGACACAAAACCAGAACTCTGAATAATTCTGCAGCATAGTTTGTGCCACATCTTCCCTTTAAAACTGGACACATATTAAAAGGATAGTAATACATAAAATGCAGATAAAATATGTTGTAAGGTTTATCCCCCTGAGTAAAACAAGAGTACACTCACTGCTGAAAGGTGTTTTATTCAAAAGTTATTATAACTCAAATCTGAATTTTTAGGTGCAGTATTACAGTGACCTGAAATTATATAGTGACACCGTTGCTACATCATCATATGGACATTTATGGTCAATTGACCAGAGCTGTCCATAGGATGGTGTAGCAACAGCTCCACTGTACAGTTTCAGGCCACTGTGATACTGCACCTACAAAATTCAAGTTTGAGCTGTAATACATCCTATATAATAATTCACTAGGATGTTTGTCAGAAGCTGTCATGCTCAGTAGAGGCTGTGCGCGTGTTCGGGCAGTCTCTACTGCGCATGATTGCATCATGTGAGAGAGGCGATGCAAGACTGCATCTCGTGGACCAGTGAGGTAGCGGCCGCTTAACCCTTTGAGTGCCAGAGGGGTATGCAATGCATTGAAAAGCACTCAAAGTGTTAACATTACCCAGACCTTGGCTTGTGTACACGGGCTTTTATACTAGTTTTTAATAAAACATTTTTCAGCAGTGGGAGTATCCTTGTTTTAATCAGGGGGAGAAACACAACAATGTATATTTTTTACATATTAATTATTACTATCCCTTTAAACATGTCAGCTGAATGGATATGTAGGAACCATTGCAGCCCAGTAACAAATACAGCAGTCCCGAAGCAGACAGTGTTCATATGTGTCCAGTTTTAAATGGACTATTTGGCAACCCTAAATGTGTGTTTCTGTAACTGCATGCTCCAAGTCTGTTAGCCCAGCATGCCAGTGAATGGTTCCTAAGATCTCTTGTATCCTAGTAGGCCAGTCCCACCCTGCCAGATCTGCTGCCAAGCCAGCTTAGTAATATCACGCGGTTGCTTATTTTTTACTTAGAGAAGAAGCATTGTGTTGTCTAGTATCAGTCAGAAGCAACTTCCAAGACTCAGAAAAAAAAAGAAATTGATCTATAAGCAATTTTACTTTATAACAAAATAGTAACAGTTATGTTTCTTGATTGTTATTTTTAGTGACAATTGTGCATTTAAACCTCAAGAGCCGCATCTCAAACAGGTGGGAAGGCGGCTGTTATCCATGAGTCTAATCACCAAACTAAACTGTGCGTGAACACAAGCCAAGTGTGGAGTGCTGCCAGCACAAAGAGCCAACTGACAAGGAGCATGTAAAATGCGATCCACTCTGTTGATCAGCCCCTCTGCTTCTAATAAGGAACAACATGCCAACACTTATCTTGGCAAAGTAGGAGCACTGCATGTGGCAGCCAAAAATCAGAGTCTCTGCAAAAGAGAGACACAATAGAATGAAAAGATTCACTGTGCGAGGAAAAATATATTAATGAACATAAGGATATATATATATATATATATCCTATATTATAATTCGCTAAAAAGTTTGTCAAGATGCAGTCATGCGCAGTAGAGACTACCGGAATGATGCAGTCATGCGCAGTAGAGACTACCGGAATGATGCAGTTATGCACAGTAGAGACTGCCGGATTGATGCAGTCATGCGCAGTAGAGGCTACTGGAATGATGCAGTCATGCGCAGTAGAGCCTGCCGGATTGATGCAGTCATGCGCAGTAGAGACTACCGGAATGATGCAGTTATGCACAGTAGAGACTGCCGGATTGATGCAGTCATGCGCAGTAGAGGCTACTGGAATGATGCAGTCTTGCGCAGTAGAGACTGCCGAATTGATGCAGTCATGTGCAGTAGAGACTACCGGAATGATGCAGTCATGCGCAGTAGAGACTGCAGGATTGATGCAGTCATGCACAGTAGAGACTACCGGAATGATGCAGTCATGCGCAGTAGAGACTGCCGGATTGATGCAGTCATGTGCAGTAGAGACTGCTTGTGACGCGGCTGACACAGAGCGGGGCACTCTGAAGTCAGACCGGAGTCCTCTCTTCACACCTTCAGTTTCAGCTGCGGCGCGGGCAGTCTCTACTGTGCATGACTGCACCACGACCGGCTGGCACTGTGGCCCGTGTACACGGGCTCTTCAGCTAGTATATATATGTAATTAAACATGGCACTCACAGTATAGGTTAGTAGAGGAGCACAGGACCTGAAGGAACAGAGCTTTAATATTAACTCACCACTTTCCATATCTTACTAATATATATATATATACACACACACACACACACACACAGTACTGTGCAAAAGTGTTAGGCAGGTGTAAAAAAATTATGTAAAGTAAGAATGCTTTCAAAAATAAACATGTTAATAGTTTATATTTATCAATTAACAAAATGCATAGTGAGTGAACAGAATACAAATCTAAATCAAATCAGTATTTGGTTTGACTACTCTTTGCCTTCAAAACAGCATTAATTCTTCGAGTACACTTGCACATAATTTTTTAAGGAACTCGGCAGGTAGGCTGTTCTAAACATCTCGGAGAACTTACCACAGTTCTTCTGTGGATTTAGGCAGCATCAGTTGCTTCTCTCTCTTCATGTAGTCCCAGGCAGACTCGATGATGTTGAGATCAGGGCTCTGTGTGGGCCATACCATCACATCCAGGATTCCTTGTTCTTCTTTACTCTGAAGATCGTTCTTAATGACTTTGGCTGTATGTTTGGGGGTCGTTGTCATGCTGCAGAATAAATCTGTGGCCAATCAGATTCCTCCCTGATGGTATTGCATGACGGATAAGTATCTGCCTGTACTTCTCAGCATTGAGGAAACCATTAATTCTGACCAAATCCTCAACTCCATTTGCAGAAATGCAGCTCCAAACTTGCAAGGACCCTCCACCACGCTTCACTGTTGCCTGAAGACACTCATTATTGTACCACTCTCCAGCCCTTTGACGAACAAACTGTCTTCTGCTACAGCCAAATATTTCACGTTTTGACTCATCAGTCCAGAGCACCTGCTGCCATTTTTCTACACCCCAGTTCCTGTGTTTTCATGCACAGTTGAGTTGCTTGGCCTTGTTTCCACATCGGAGGTATGGCTTTTTTGACGCAAGTCTTCCATGAAGACCGCTTATGACCAGACTTCATCAGACAGTAGATGGATGTACCAGGGTCCCACTATTTTCTGCCAGTTCTAAGCTAATAACACTGCTAGACATCTTCTGATTGTGAAGGGAAGTAAGCATGATATGTCTTTCATCTGCTGCACTAAGTTTTCTTTGCAGACCACTGCGTCTACGGTCCTCATTGCCTTTTTCTTTGTGCTTCTCTAAAAGATCTTGGACAGCACATCTGGAAAACCCCTGTATGCCTTGAAATTTCTGCCTGGAAGAGACCTTGTTTATGCAGTATTACTATCTTGTATCTTGTTGCTGTGCTCAGTCTTGCCATGGTGTATGACTTTTGACTTTAAACTGTCTTCAGCAACCTCATCTTATTAGCTGAGTTTGGCTGTTCCTCACCCAGCTTTATTCCTCCTACACAGCTGTTTCTGTTTCAGTTAATGATTGTGTTTTAACCCACATATTAAATTGATGATCATTAGCACCTGTTCGGTATAATTGTTTAATCATACACCTGACTATATGCCTACAAAATCCATGACTTCACGCAAGTGTACCTATAAGAATTGATGATGTATTGAAAGCAAAGGGTGGTCACACAAAATATTGATTTGATTTAGATTTTTCTTCTGTTTACTCACTATGCATTTTGTTAATTGATAAAACTAAACTAATAACGTCTATTTTTGAAAGCATTCTTACATTTTTTCACACCTTCCTTAAACTTTAGCACACTACTGTATATTTTTTTTTCTCTTCCACTATCTGCTCTCATTTACTAAGTATAACTTAGTTTTTATTTTATCCCAAAAGTGCTGCTGGATTGCTTTAGTATTGCAACTATTTAGCATATTCAATACAGTAATAAGAGTATACCCCGTCAGCCTTTTGAAGGACATCCCCAGTGAAAGCTTCTCTAAATTAGGAAACTCTGTTCAATGTGACACTCCTTCCAGGAGAGGCCATTGAGCTATGGGTTAAGTTTACTGAGAGCAAATATTCTATGACAACCAATAGAAAGGCCTATGCAAGAGCAGTTCAGGCTGATCTGAAATACTGAAATTACCACTCATGAGCGAGAAAGAGAAGGAAAGGGCTTGAGTGTGAGAATAACAAGGATTTGCTGTTCATTAGCCATTATAGTGTTGAGGCATAACAAGTTAAGGAAATTCTAACTAGATACTGGGATATACTCAGATAGGACCCCATTTTGAGCATTCCTTTCTGAAGGACCCCCAGGGGCTTTAAACAATACTATACCTGCATGTCTTTCACCCAGTTTGAAGTAATCAAACATGGATTAAGTAATTCATTAAATCAAGGGAAGTCAATTGTTGAACCTCCTTTGGTTGGATACCACAACTTCTATCATTCCCAGCGAGCCAACTGCTGGTTGCTGATAATGGGAACTGTAGTCCCCAACAACTAGAAGTCAAACGTTTAACCACCCCTGGCTTAAATGTGCAGCTGACCTACAAGTATGGTTTTCATACTTCTATGGGTTGTGTACATATTCAGTTTTCTTCCATTTCCATAGGCACCGCATTAAACAGGCTGCAAACACTATATTATTTGTAGGACCTCAAACATGTTCTGTATGGATACCTGGGAATATGGCATGAAATAGGAAAAAACAAGAAAAGGGTGAGCATTAGGAAGTTATTATGTATCAATGCAGTTAGTAGAAATTATTAAAGGGATAATATTGTCCTAGATTGCTAAAAAATAATATTGTAGATAAATTAAAAATAAACCTATCGGTGAAAGTCATATCTCTCAAACCTTTATGGTTTGAGAGATAGAACATTTTAAAGTTCCCCTTTCCCTGATGTCAGCTGTAAAGCTGACAGCAGAAGATTTGAGTCGGCCGACTTGAGGTGGCTCTTCAGCAAAGATGAAATAGCGCAATGTAAAAAGAAATACTTCATTGAAAAGTGCAAAGTGTGCCTGGTTTGCAAGCACACATTGTAGGCCGTTACAATGAAGTATTTCTTTTTCAATTTCGCTATCTCAGCTCTGCTGAAGAGCCACCCACCGGTCCCTAGACCAGGATCTCCTGATGTCAGCTTACAGCTGATGACAGGGATCGGGGAGGGAGGGGGGACCTTTAAAACATTCTATCTCTCAAACCATAAAGGTTTGAGAGATAGGACTTGCACCCATAGATTTATTTTTAATTTATCTACAATATTACCTTTTAGCAATCTAGGACATTACTATCCCTTTAAAGGTCAACAAATGAATAAACAGTATGGCTCTAATGTTTCATCAGAGTCAAAGGGAGATTTACAAAAGTTTCTTATGTAAAAGAGAATGGTACTGGATTTTTGGTTTGGAAGAGTGAATCCATGGGTCTCCATGGGGAATGGGAGCACAAGTTTTTTTTTTTTGTTTTTTTTTACTAAGAGACAAAACATTTGGAGACCCCCATCCTTTCTTTTTATCCCCTTTATTATTTTAAAAATAATATTTGTATAGGTGTATCTGTATGTAGATTGTAGGGATATACATATATTATTATGGCCAGTAAAGGAAGAGGGTGTGCAGTCCATGTTTGAGTGTGCTCACTTGTGTGGACCTGGGCTTCTGGTAGTGGAGTTGGCCCAGCACTTTGGTCCATGGCTGGGGCTTCTGTCACAAGCACTGGGACTTTATTCCCTAAGCTAAAAAGGTGCAATTCTGGAGTAAACCAACTATACCATAGGTGCTTTTAACCTCTTTAATTGTAGATCTCCAACAGATGTCTTTGTTATTATTAGGAGGTACTTCTCCAGTGAGTCTCTAGGGATTGCACCTCCAATGGACAGCTGCATATGATAGGACATTTTTTCAACAATAGCTGGAGGGTTGCTTGTTGTTTACCATTGCATTAGTGCTTTAATGGCATCTATGCAGGTTGCTGTGTACATCTTCTATAAAAGGCCTGTATTACAGGGTTCAGTTGGCAGCCCTGTTTGCAGTGTTTTTGGGAAGCTTATCCTTGTCTGCCCGTGGAAATGTAAAACAAAAAAACAACAAAATGAATTTCCCTAAATGCCAGACACCGTAGTCTGTAGTACACAGTCCCTCTTCCCCCCATTGTTCAGTGGCAATGAGTATCCAGAAAACAGGAAGCAGCTTCCTCCAGGCCTGCTCAGCTGTAGGGTAACCCACTGTGTCCTCCCTGTGTGTGCCTGCAGAGGGCTTTCAAGGCCAGCACCAATGCTTACAGAGGGCTGTCACCTCATACCTAGAGCCTTATCTTAAAAGAAAAATAGTTATGCTGGGACAAGCCAACTGCACAACAGGGGAGAAATAAAAAAATCACTTTAAATGTATTGCTTCGCAATGTGTTGGCAGACTCTTTATCATTCAAGGGATTAAAAGTCATACTTAAATCAACTGGAACTTTTATGATTTTTTTTTAAGTAACACCTCCTAATAATTCTAACAGCTGCATTGAATTTTGCCCTTGTGCCTTTAAGAAATAGCATCTTCAAACAGCTCGATGTCCTGTCCATGGAGGCAGACAGGGCTGCCCATCAAGGGGTTACAGACTGTAACCATGTATGGGGCCCAGACAAGCAAGGGGGCTCACCTCCCCAATCAGACACAGAGGCCCTTGAAACCCCTGTGATGCGGGGGGGAGGAGCTGTGCCAAAAGCATCCCCCAGAGGGCCACACTGGCCCACAGGGATTCTGGAGCATCTCTTTTTGGGCCCCATTGTTAAGTATATTCTGTGGGTAACATAGCACATGTTTGTACTGGGCCCTTAGATTTCTGATGGCAGCCCTGGAGGCGGACATGACACTTGCTGGAAGTTTTTTTTTTCTTCAAACTGAAGAATGCAGTGTGCATGAGCTTACCTAACCCTTTGGCTGAATATGATGGGAGATGTAGTCCAACAACAGATAGAGGGTCAAACATTGTCTATCCCAGTGATTCCTATGCAACCCTGCCATATTAAAGGAATTAGGCTAACTCCTAAAATTAAATAAGTTGATATAACTTAAAATATATACTTACCATTAGCATTGGTAAAATGTATTGTTCATGTTATATCTCTACAATTCAATCCTAAATTTGCTTTTCAGTACATGTGTAAACTTCTATTCAGAAAAAGTGTTTAATTCTGCTTGTGCTGTTTCTAATGAAAGATAAAGCCTAAAGTTATTTAATTTACTGTGATCAGTGCCTTCAGAAAGGCTGTTCTCTTATGTCAGTCCATTTATAAACAATCCTGGACATTCACCTCAATATTGTTGTAGTGTTTGGAACCCTGGAAAAGGCAGGAGTGGCTGCTCCCTCAGAGTATATGAAATACTCGATTTTTTGCCTCAGAAATCAAATACAGAATATTTACAGGTGGTAGAATAAAGTAGACGTTTTAATCTTTAGGTGTTAATGTTAATTGAAAGTAGAACTGTCACTTTGTAATAAATAGGTGATTTTGAAAAGACCATCCCAAATCACCCATATTTATGTTGGTCATTTTTAATTTCAAACAATGGTTTCTAAGATATTTGGCTTTATTTGTCAGTTTATGCAGCTGAGCTAGAACTTCCTGGTAGGAAGTAACAGTTGGTAATGCAGACCTATATGGAATGTAGTCCCCCTGGCATGACTGGAGGATTTGCACTAACTTACAAATATATAAAGCTAAATATCTGATAAACTATTGTTTTCAAATAAAAAAAAATCCTAACAAATATAGTTTGCTTTTGAAGGCACTTTCAAAATAACCTAAAATTTTACAAAATTAAAAGCTTTAAAGTTAAAGGTGCATTAAAGGACCAGATAAAGGTGTTTTAAAACTGTAGTAATTACCTGACAGCTATGGGAATCAAGTTTGAATAATTAAAACTGCCATGCTTTCTTTGTTTGCAGAGAAGGTCTCCACGATCTACAGGGCTTGGTGACATCAGCATTTCACTGAGTGCTTCTAGGGAATTTCTGTCTTCTTCACTGAAGTCCATTCTTGGTGATGAAGTGGATAACAATGTTTCTTCCCCTCCCAGGAGCACTGCAAAGTAAACAGAGAGAGCACTACAGTTTTAAAGGAGCAGTAAACTTTTATTTATGAAAACACATATTTTATACAGCTTTTCCTGCTGAATAAAACAAGGGAACTCCCACTGCGATCAGATGTTTTATTCAAAATTTATATCAGTTCAAATAATCAGGAAGTGAATTTACTGTGTTTTCTTCCTGATAGTTCTAACTGACAGGAAGTGATAGGCAGTTTCTATCATATTCTGTGGAGAACTGTATGTCTCTGACTTTCCTCTCCATTAGAATATAACAGGAAAACTTATTAGAATTTGACCACTAGAGGGCACTGCTAATGTGAAAAAACATGGGTTTAAACTGTAATAACTCTGGAAATATAAATCTCTCAGCAGTGGGAGTACCCTTATCTTACTCAATAGGAAAATCACTACAATATATATTTTTTCATAAAAAAAAGTTTGCTGCTCCTTTAAGCTATGGAAAGTCAGTTCCCATAGCTGTCAGATAACTGCTTACTGTTAGAAAGCCCATTCTCCTGACCCTTTAACTTTGCCTTGGGGTTAAGATTTGTTATTTTAGGGATGTAGGAAATACTTTTTTCTGGAAGGCTACGGATTTTTTTTTTTACTTGAAATTTATTCAGTTTTCAAGGGTAAAGGGTAGAGAAAGTAAGGGTAGGGGAAGGGAGTTCAAAAACAAACAAACCACATTTAATGTAAGGTAGCTAATTATGCAATAATAAGGTTTGATCAATCAGCTCTCAGAAACAAGGAATGGCCTCATGTAAGATTAGCATTTGTGTGAACGGATGAAATGGGTAAGTAAAAAAAAAATAGGGAGAGGGGAAAGGAAGGCAGAAAAGATGATGAAAAAAATGAAGGATGAGACTCCTGGGGCTAAGCCAGATTGTAAAGTGATATTTCTAGAGGTGAGTAAAATAGGATTACAAATTGGGTACGTCATGACCTGGATCAATGAAAATCAGCCATGATTCCAATATCATGTAGAAACTGGTTTGTGAATTAGAGTGCTGAGAAATAATTTTCATAGAGGAAACTTTCCAGATTCCCCTGGATGAGAGCATAATGGTCAAGTAGATCCAAGCACATCTACTTGCAAGAAGTATATGTTGCTTTTGGGCTTAGGCAATTCTTCCGATTGTAAGCCAAGGACTAGCAGCATCCAAGGGATTAAGGTTATTTGTGATATAGTTTTGTCATAAATGAGTGTAACTACCATTTTCCAAAAGCTTTGAGCAACTGGGCATTACCACCATATGTGAAATATGTCTCCATTACTCTGACAACCCCTGAAGCACAAGGGAATAGTTCAGTTGGATTTTGTGAAGCCGAGCCGAGGATCGGCACAAACTATAATGGATTTTAAAGGCTCTTTATTAGTGAATGCAGATAGAGCTTTTAGCTGCATTGGCACAAATATTCGATAGTTTTCAAGAGGGAGTTCCTCCCAATATCCCTTTCTCAGTCAAGCATATATTTAGTCTTAACATCCATCAGTATGAATTCCCCGACAGAAGAGAGAGGAGGCCAGGAGCATGTAATATATGCTAGCAAAGGTGTTCAAACCAGGACAGATCTGGTAGAGGGGAGTTAGCTGAGATTGACTGAATGAAATGGGAGATCTGTAGACGTCTATATGCTTCTCTAGGGGGAAACTCAAATCTAAAGGCGATAACTGAAAATGCAATAACCCAACCCCCCTCAATAAAGTCTCCTAATCTAAGGGAGTACAGATGGGACCAGAGAAAATCATTAGTGAGAAAGGCCAAGAAGAAATTTGAAATTGTTCAGAAAAGGCTATATCCTGGAGACCATAGAATTCAATAAGTATTTAAAGCTACAGGAATCCCATAATCTATGGGAATGAATAGCTGTGTTTACTTCCTGATAGTTCTGACAGGAAGTGACAGGCAGTTTCTATCACATTCTATGGAGAATTGTATGTCTCTGACTTTCTTCTTCATTAGAATCTAACAGGAAA
This sequence comes from Rhinophrynus dorsalis, assembly GCA_037306005.1. NCBI lineage: Eukaryota > Metazoa > Chordata > Amphibia > Anura > Rhinophrynidae > Rhinophrynus > Rhinophrynus dorsalis. The sequence continues at coordinate 27,649,590 of CM074728.1, forward strand.
ACTAATTAGAATTTGACCACTAGAGGGCACTGCTAATGTAAAAAACATGGGTTTAAACTGTACTAACTCTGGAAATATAAATCTCTCGGCAGTGGAAGTACCCTTATTTTACTCAATAGGAAAATCCCTACAATATATATTTTTTCATAAAAAAAGTTTACTGTTCCTTTAAAGAAACTGCAATTTTTATGTGTTCCTTGTGATAAAGTTGGTTTGCCCCAGAATTGCATTGCTCCACTTTTATACATAAGATCCAATGGGTATTATGTATAAAAATGGAGTAGTGCAGTTCTGGGGTAAACCAACTGCACAATAGGAGACATAAAATTCCCCAGGTTGCCATTGATTTAAATGGGGCTTTTAAAGGGGATCTTTCACCCCTATAGAAGTTTATCTTAAAAGTTAGGTTATATAGCACATATGAGGAATACTGTATTATTTTTTTTTAATAGTTATTTATCCAGATTTAATGAGAAAAGATTTCCCTGCACCGTAATTCCAGACAGACTGTGGTTAATAGCTCTGTACTGCAGTCTGTCACTCTGCCTCTGCTCCCCTCCCTCTATCCAGCCTCCGGAGGCTTTCTGCCTGTGAGCTGGAGCGCTGTCATTGGCTAGAGATTGCTCCAGCTCACAGGCAGAAAGCCTCCGGAGGCTGGATAGAGGGAGGGGAGCAGAGGCAGAGTGACAGACTGCAGTACAGAGCTGGTAACCACAGTCTGTCCAGAAGTAAAGTGCAGGGAAATCTTTTCTCATTAAATTCGGCCAAATAGCGATTAAAAAAAAAAAATTACAGTATTCCTAATATGCGCTATATAACCTAACTTTTAAGATAAACCTCTATAGGCATGATAGATCTCCTTTAAGACTAGAGATGTCTCCAGTACATTGCAAAGTAATTTGTTGGAGTCCTCTTTAGCATCCAAGAGGTTAAAAAGCCCCATTTAAATCAAATGGAATTGTTATACAGGGGTGGACTGACAGGACAATGCCCCCTTCATCTCCACAATACCCCCTCCATCTCCACAATGCCCCTTCATCTCCACATCACCCCTTCATCTCCACATTTCCCCTTCCACAATGCCCCAGTTTCCACATTGCCCATTCCACAATGCCCCCATCTCCCCATTGCCCCTTCATCTCCACATTTCCCCTTCCACAATGCCTCCATCTCCATATTGCCCCTTTCACAATGCCCCCATCTCCACATTGCCCCTTCATCTCCACAATGCCCCTTCCACAATGCCCCCCCATATCCACAATGCCCCCTTCATCTCCACAATGCCCCCTTCATCTCCACATCTCCCCTTCCTCAATGCCCCCATCTCCACATCACCCCTTCCACAATGCCTCCATCTCCACATCACCCCTTCATCTCCACATCTCCCCTTCCACAATGCCCCCATCTCCAAATCGCTCCTTCATCTCTGCATCGCCCCTTCCACCATGCCCCTTCATCTCCACACTGCCCCTACCTCCAGTCCCTGGTGGTCTAGCGGTGTGGCTTAACTGATCTGTGTGAAGTCCCGCGTGCCTCTAGTAATGTAGAGGCTGGGAGATGATGTCATCTTCCAGCGCTCTGTATTACTAGAACGGCACACCGGCGGCCATAGTTGGAATGCAGCGGAGTGCTACAGACGGGCCCCTAAGTGGCAGGCGGACACAATACATTAAAATTATAATTTCTGGAAGTGGCGGCGGGCCCCCTTCGGTTCCTCAGTCCGTGATCGAATGCCCGTTTGGTCAGTCCGCCCCTGTTGTTATATGTCCTTCTGTGGCAGAGGTGTAACTAGAAGCCACGGGGCCCTGGTGCAAGAATTGCCATGGGCCCCCTGACCACAATGGCCACCTCCAAATTGTCCCCCATCACCACATTGCCCCTTCCACAATGCCCCTCAATCTCCACATTGCCCCTTCCACAATGCCCCTCAATCTCCACATTGCCCCTTTCACATTGCTTCCATCTCCACAGTGCCCTTTCCACATTGCCGCTAAATCTCCTACCTCCCTGGTGGTCCAGTGGCAGAGGAAAGGTCTGTTCTGCATAGAACTCTTCTCCCGCACTGTCCTCTTCAGTAATGCGGAGCGCTGGGAGATGATGTCAGCTCCCAGTGCTCTGCATTATGAGAGTGCCGGTCTGCTGGAGGGAATACTAATCTCTCTCTGGCAGACCGGCACTCTCGTAATACAGAGCCCCAGCGCTCTGCATTACGTAATTGCTGGCGTCAGGTGAGGGGGGTCGCAGGGGGAGGCCGGGCCCCTGGAGTGATGGGCCTGCTCGCAGGTGCGACCCCTGCAAACCCTATAGTTACGCCACTGTCCTGTGGTGAAGTTAGCATGTTCCAGAATTGCACCACTCCACTTTTATACACATGGTCCATAGAGTCTAATCTTTTGGGAGTTGAGCTCTGAACTTCTCTTTTTTTTCTAAAGATCTGAAAATGTACGTTAATTAGGTAAAGAAAAACCACAAGAAAGAGGTTTGTTTCATCATGTCTATTTGTTTAATCTACAGTAATAATGACAATATCATGTGATTTAAAGTTAAAAAAACAAGAGCAATACAAAGTATTTGACCACAAAGCCCAACTACAGAGTACTGTAAATTACCACTGAGTGTCAGAATCTAGGAAAACAGTGTGCAAATAGATCCAATGGGTCATATGTATAAAACATAAAGTGGAACAATGTTGGGGCTAAACAATGCTTGTAAATTAACCCTTTAAAGAACAATGGGGTGTGGCAATGCATTGCTTAGCAACATGTTGCACACACAGGGCTGGTTCAAGGATTTTTGCCACCCAAGGCAAAACCTAATTTTGCCGCCCATTTGGCTCCACCCCTTGTGTCCCACCCCTTTATACCCCGCCTACTTATACCCCACCTCTTTTCATGATTGTTACCTCTTTTCATGATTGTCCTCTCTCTGTGCCCCCTGGGCCAGTCTGCCCCTGGTTTGGAGATGCCTGTAAGAGATGCCCCCCACCAGCTCCACTTTGCCCCATCAGCTCCAACTTGCCTCCACCGGCTCCAACTTGCCTCCACCAGCTCCACTTTGCCCCACCAGCTCCAACTTGCCCCCCATCAGCTCCAACTTGCCCCCACCACTTCTACTTTGCCCCACCAGCTCCACTTTGCACCCTATCAGCTCCACTCTGCCCCCACCAGCTCCACTTTGCCCCCTATCAGCTCCAACTTGCCCCCACCAGCTCTACTTTGCCCCCCATCAGCTCCACTTTGCCCCCACCAGCTCCAACTTGCCTCAATCAGCTCCACTTTGGCCCACCAGCTCCACTTTGCCCCTATCAGCTCCAACTTGCTCCTCATCACATACCTGTAGCTGCTGGAGCTCCCGCGCAGTCTTCTCTTCAGTAATGCAGAGTGCGCCAGGAGATCATGACTCCCAGCTCGCTCTGCATTTCTAAAGAGCCGACGGGAATGAAGGAGCGCAGTAGCGACACAGACCTGACTGTGTTCCGGTTTCCAGCGTGGTGCGTGTGGATGCAGCTCTTCTCTGCTGCATGCCCTTGCCCCCAGTACATGTGCGCCGTAGGCCGGCACCTACATCGCCTATAGGTGGCGCCAGCCCTGTGCACACATCTGGTCCTTACAGGGTTAAAGCCCTGGAAACTACAGTGTTCTCCAAACTTCTCTGTCATTCGATGTCTTACAGTTTCCAATTGTATCAATTGGCAATTTATTAGGATCCCTTGATGCAGTTGTTTAACCTAGAGTTGCTGTTGATACAGTTTTGGTTTTATATAAATGCCCAAAGCATTTGGTTATACAATACAAAACAAAAAAAGGAAACAATTGCATTGTTAGAAGTGCACAAGCAGGTAATTTACTAGATACTGGCTGAGGGAGATTAGAGAGGTCTCATGCTTTATAGCCCTGGGCCTTGGTATCAGCTTAGGACATATCTGCCCACTAGTAATGGTGTGGCTGGGCTGAACTGTGCATTACTAATATAATTGATTGGCCAAAGTCCTGGATCTTTTGTACGCTAGCAACTTCCCTGCACAAATATAAAAGCATGAATTTAAAAAATATTCAGATGCAATATGCAAATTACATCAGAATATGCAAATAGCAGCCCATTTGTGTCATCCATACAGTTGCATTCACAGAAAGCTGACCCCAGTAGCTGTCCCCAAGGATCAGATATAACAAATAGGCCCCAGCAATTTGTCTTCTCTTGTGAGACAGCCGCAAGTGAATAAAATAACTGCAGTCTCTGGCATAGGAAAGTGGGATAGCCTACCATCAGAAGTGGTAGAGCTTAATACAGTGAGGGAAATGAACCCTTTGAGTCCTGGAAAGGCATCCAATACATTGCCCTGCAATGCAATAGATACCTCTCTGGCAATCAAAGGGTTAAGAAGCATAAGGCTATCCTTAATGTTGACAATACCAAGGACCAAATAAGGTGTCAGACGGGCCAATTAGTTCTTATCTGTTGTCAAAGTCTCTATTTCTATGTTTATAATCTAGCCAGGAGGCAAATATAGCACAAGCGGATACCTTTATTGACTAACAGATTTAGGATACAAGCTTTCAAGACCTCTTAGGTCTCTTCCTCAGGCAGATAAATATGAAAACATCTCTCTTATATACAAGTACACATTGCATTGTTTAGAATGGAAATCAGATAAGAAAGCTCAGTCCTGACTCAAGTTCTTTGATCAGTCAATGGTAGAGGAGAGTGCTGTAAATTGCAGTCTTCCTCTGATGGGTCCAAGGTATTTAGAATCCCAGAGGGATTGTTGTAAATGTTAATCCACAATGTGATAATGTGACAGGAATTATCGGTCTCTGAGTCTAGACTGAGCTTTCTTATCTGATTTCCATTCTAAAAAATGCAATGTGTACTTGTATATTAGATAGATGTTTTCATAATTATCTGTATAACATCAACTTGACTGTATTTGCATCCTGTATTTCTATGGCTAACATGGTACCAATGCTAATCTCTAGCCAGAGAGAGACCCCTGGTGTTGATGACGTAGAAATACAATTTATATTCATAATTCCTTCCTCAAAAAAATCAGATGCTTGTTTTCATTTTTTAAAATAAACTCTTGGATGCTAGTGATTCTTCCCAACTCACTGCAAAAGTATCCAAGTGGTTAAATAACACAAAATATTATTTTAGGATCAATAAAAATAGTACTAAAATACACTAGTATACACACCACACAGTCTGATCTCCTAAAAGGAGACACAATACGGTCGTAAAGAGAGACAGAGGGAGTTAGATCTGAAGAGGGACTGTCCCTCCTAATGAAAGACACCTGGAAGTATGAGATTCTTTAACCCCTTAAGGACCTGGAAAATCTGAGGTGGATTTCACTTAAGGACCGGAGCAATTCTGACCTTTTTGACTATGTCTTTGTTCAACAGTGTTTTCCCTCTTAGGCTTTTATCCCACCCCCATAAATTATATACTGTTTTTTAAGTACAAATAGGGCTTTTATTTGATACCCTACTTATATGGATAACCCACCATTCACTTTATTAAAATTAAAAAAAAGGTAAAAAAAAAAAAGGTAAAAACCCCCACCATTTTTGTTTTTTCTCTTGGGATCAATTGGGCACAAAGGGTTAAATTTTTATGGGGACTGCATGAAAGGTATGACCGGTCAGTCATACCTACAAAATGTGCAGTTTAAAGTGGCCACTGTCCCCCCCTTTGGTGAAAATCCCCATGTCCCTTTTTCCCACCCTATTTTGACACTTTTTTATCCCTGAAATTTGGCGGTGTGCATAAGTGTATTACATAGCTCCACAACAATCACACTTCCAAAATTGTTTAATTAGATTTTTTTTTTTTAAATAAAAAAATTTTTGTAAAAAAAAAAAAAAAAGTGTGTTGTGTTTAAAAAAATAAATAAAAAAAAAAGTATCATTGCAGGTCAGAAATTGACCTGCATTTAGTAAGCCTCTGGCACCAGCAGTGAAGGGGTTAATACCCCTAGCTGCTGTATTTTCTTTCACCACTAGATGTCTCCTGTCTACTTCTGTCTCCCTTACTTTGATAGCAAGGGAGACAGAGGCAGAGGAGACAGGCACAGACAGCATGCTTTCTCTGCTGCCTCTGTCTGTCACTATGCCGGTACATGTGATCGCTGCTACGGCTATCACATGAACTTGCACAGGCAAGAAGGGCTGAGACTGAATGCCCCAGTCTCGGAGTGCTCAGTCTCAGCCTGGCATTAATGATAGCAGCGTGCATGGAGGCACTCTGCTGTCATTTAAGCCATGACGGTCCTGGTACGTCATTGGTCCTTAACTCAAATCCAGCCATGACGTGCCAGGACCGTCAAGGGTCCTTAAGGGGTTAAGGTTCTTTTTATAGCCCTAATCTCAGACTGTCATACAGAATAAGCTGTAAAGCAACTCAAGAGAGAGTATATTGGAGATGGGTAAAACCAGCAAAGCTATTTTTTTTTTTTTTACTCAAAGTGCTGGCAAAATCATCAACTTGTGTCCAAAAGGCAGTTTTTATTATAATGAACTCTATGGGGTAGTTTGTGTCATTGCCAGAGTAAATTATAGGAACGCCACCACCTAGTGCCCACAAATCAAAATAACAGTTTAACTTTGAGTTGCTTCACAGTGCTTTGGACATCCCTCTGGGTTAAGACTTCGCGAGACCAGCAGAGCAAAATACCATTACAGAAAGGTGACCTGAAGATTATACACTAAGTTCTGATAAAGAGGTGATATAGTGGAGATTACTTCTCCAGTGTTATAAAGTCTCCAAGTCCTATGTTATTCTTTGGATCATATGCACTAAGATCTCTCAAGCTGGAGAACTCTTCGTGCATCAGCTCCATAAAATTACAAATGACTTTCACAGTTTTTCACACTGGAGAAGTCATCTCCACTCTCTTTACCACATCTATGTGCATCTCTGTCCAGTGTCTCCACCCCCCCACACCCCTTCCAGGGGATATATATACAGTATATACTGTGCAGAAAAGTAAAGTAATGCTCAACAGATTAAGTAAGCTAGAGGGTGCAGTTTATATCAGCAAATGAAAGTAAAACGAGACTGGTCAAAACATGCTTATATGTAAGAAGAAATACTTAAAATGGAACTATGCCTACAGGAATAAATGGCTCTTAAAGTGTTAGTAATGTCTAGTGTTCAGGCACGTTTTAGACCATTCCAATGAAGGGATTCCATGTAAGTAACAAGATCTCGGCACTTCTCAAGCGCCTCTGTGTCGACCAACACGGATCTCCTGCTGACAGCTTTACAGCTGTCAGTAGGAGAAATCAGACTTTAAACACCTGTATCTCTTAAACCATAGCGGTTTGAGAGATACGTTTTTTTGCATTTAGATCAGCTTTTTAAGCTCTTCTAAATGCAAAAATTTTTTTTTAGACATTACTAACACTTTAATATGATGAACTGAAGATCCTACCTAGGTAGAAGTCCATCATACAGTAGCCATGTATAGCTATGTATGTATTTTATGCACGGTATCTGGAGTTGAATGCGTTTGCTGTGAATCATTTTAGGTCTCTGTTTAGCTTTAATTTCAAAATAATAAATAATTTAGTTTATCAGTCTGAATGAGATTAACCAGCTCCAACCTTAATCCTAATGGGACAAGAAATTCTTAAAGTAGTAATATATGTTGGTTGAAGACTACAGTGGAGTTCAAATATAAAAAACTAAATTCATGGAACTGACTACTGTTGAAGGATAAATTCCTAAGCAAGTCCTTTTACTGATCAAATCAAGAGATACTTTTTTCAAGGGTATAGTTTACCTTTAATAAATATTTTCAGATATCGTTTAAGATTTCATAGCATATGTTACAAAGCATATAGAAATATATAAAAATCTGAATGTTTCTGGATCGCTGTGCACCCTCCCAGGGGCGGTAGGGGGTAGAATATCAAGTTACACCACTGCAACAGTCCAGCAGGTCCCCAACATGCGTGATGAGCCCAATTAAAGGGCGACACTGTGCACCATTTGCTAGTATAAAAATACATTACAAAGTAGCCATTTCCCTTTAAAGCTTAACTGTCAGATACCCCCTGAATCATTTACAAATACTTTTGTTACTTCAAAAAGGACATTTCAAGTTATATTCCATTTTCCTCATAGCTGAAACATACCTTACGTTTACAGCTCAGACACTGCAGAAAGCTACGTTGAACATGATTGGCAGAGATCTCCCTGTCATTCACCTGCCCTTTTTCCTTCTTTGGCTCCTCAAGTGTATCGAAATAGATGCCTGAAAGCAACAGATACACAAAGGCACTAGCCAGACAATGAATACACAGTGAAAAGCAATGTCCTGCACTTAGCGCAGGACACTACTTTTTAATGTGTATGAGTTGTATGGCTTGCGCCTTCATGTCGCTGTTTTGTGCAGGCAGCAATTCAAACAAATTCCACTGGAAATATGAGAAGGTCATGGGCAGGAGTAGAAGGTCACAGGGGGATTGCCAGAATTACAACTACAATTACAGCTTGTACCACAGTCAAGCTCCACGCTGACTTCACCACTTCAATTTTTAAATAGATTTATTAAACAAGAGAGAGTGAATTTAAAAAAAATTGCATGACTGCATACAGTTGTTTTTTCTTCCATTTTCATATGGAAGCATGATGTACAGATGTGATACTTCCACTTGAAACATCCTCATGAAGATCTTTGTAGTGGATGAGAAACTATGTCATCTTAAAGCAATGCATTGGGGACACTAAAAAAGGGAAAGAGTGACATCTTGTGGTTTTAGCCTTATATTTCATATGCCATTTAGTGATACTGAATAGACAGACCAATGATTGCTTCTCCACCAGGGTGCCATGCTTCAGTGTGCCACAGACATCCAGTTAAGGTGCCTTTTTTTCCATAAAAACTTTAACAAAACTGTCAATGTTGACTTTACAATGTGTAGTTATAGAAATTGCTATGCACAGTACGTATGTTTTATTATTCTGATTATGAAAGCTTTGAATAACTATATTTATATACTTGTAACTTTCACTAGAGCTTTGACAAATGACATATAATATGTCAGACAGAAAGGGGGGTTACTACTGGGACAGCAGTACTAGTCAGGGGTTGTGTACATAGTGAAGTGTGTGCAAATATACTATACATTCATCAGCGTGCGCGCACACACATACATGTAATGCACATTGTTCTATTTGGGGAAGGCATACACCTAGGGCCCTCCAAATACATTTTGAAGAGGGATGCAACCCTCAAGCTGAAATAATTTCCTACCCCTATTGTAGAGCAAATAGAATTTGATGGAGGCATAGATGAAGAGAAAATATGGGTCACATTCAGTTCAGACAAAGAAAGATGCTAATGTTGTAAAATCCCCACTTGGCATATATTGAACACTTCTATGGCACTCAAATGGTTAATCACAGACCAAAAACTTTGCTGCTATGCTTCTCCAGAAATGAAAAATATACACCACACCTAACTCCATTATATCTATTGGATTTGGTCAGGGCATGCTCCCCTTCAGACTAAGGGATCATAGAGAAATACTTGTATACCCTTACAACGGAAAATGTGCAGGCAACTAAATTGTCATGGCCCAATATGAGACAGAGCAAAAACTCAAACCTTTAAGAAAATGTCAAAAGAAACGCGAACAGTTACTATATATGTATTTCTGAGGACTAAGAATAAAAAACTATATATATATATAGAGAGAGAGAGAGAGAGAGAGAGAGAGAGAGGAAGCATCATGTGACCGAAAAATCTGTCCGAAGTCTAACCACCAGCACTGTACCTGCTGCCAGTGCTGAACCTGCTGCCACCAATACTTTGCATTCTGCTAGTGTGTCTTGTAGTACTCAGGAGGGGGAAAGGAGAAAATTATGCCAAGTGTGACACTAAGGGAACCTTAAACACAATTGCATTTCCAAGCAGTTCTTCCAGTGCTAGTACTACTGCTACTAAGGTCCAGCAGCTTGTTAGCATTAGGAGTGAAGGAGGATAATCAACAATATCCTCATACTACTAGTGACTGTGAGACACAGGAGGAAGACTCAGCGGCTGAACTTGATGTAGTTGCTGTTAGTAGTAGTAGCAGTAATGGTAAAGCAGCTGGAGTGGTAGGGGAGACATTTGACAGCATCCAGACTAGTGGTCACGGGAGCCCACACCATTCCTCTGACCCTGGGACTGGGAATCTTCCCCTTCCCTACGGTGTCCAGGTGGAACATGATCCTGAAGAGGCCAGAACCAGTGCTGGGGGGAGGAGAGCAGACTCAGAATTAATACCACCACCACCAGCAGGAGCACAGATGAGCTGCCTGTGCCTGCTGCTACTGTTAGTCTACCTTCTTCTTCAGGTAAAAATGTAATGCCAAGTGTGACATTAGGGGACCCTCTGTCACTTTGCTTGTCACCTCCTCCAAGCAGCAGTGAGATGTCTGGAATAGAGCAGCAGCATGTAGGGGCTAGTGGGGGTGGTGATGATGATGCTGAAGAAGCTGGGGTGGAAGACACATTGATTGCCTTTTTAGCAGAAACTGAGAAGGAATGGTAGACATGAATGAGGATGGGCTTCACCACCACTAGAAGTGACATTTTAGAATTTGAGAATTTGCAACTGCTCTTATTCCTTCTGATGCTGAGTTGCAAGGGCAGCAGGATTCTGAGGAGCAAGCTAGTGTGCCACAGACCACCGAGGACACAGTGGTAATGGGGTCAACAAATGATGCTGGACTAGGACAGGTTCCACTTGCCAGCGCCAGCAATACTCCTGGTCCTAGTTGCATTGCTGAACCTGAGGCAGTAGCAGCAACAGCAGCAGCAGCAACATTATCCACTGCCACAGACAATGAAGGTGAACGTGTAGGAGAAGAAGAAAGAGGCCATTCTTCTCCATCTGTTCCCTTCCCCCTGAAGTTATCATGGGTGTGGGACTATTTTTCTCTTGGGGCACGCACAGTGCAGTCATCAGCAATGGCACTGTGCACAATTTGTGACAAGTCAGTGAGAAGAATGGAACACACCTTGGCACAAGCACCCTGATATCACACATGAAACACAGACACCATGACATTTACGTCAAACATGTTAAAGCCAAATGCCAACCACATAAATCAAGCACCGCTTTTGCTGTGCCTGACTCTACAGAAAGGCAACAAGAGGCGAGGCGAAGATCAAAGAAGAGGAGCAACCCAGGCAGAGACTGGAAGTTCCATGACGAGTGAAACAACTAGCTCGCCATCACCTTCTAGGGTAACTACATCTTCTGCCAATCCACCTTGTTCATTACCTCCCCTGCCAAATTATAGCCACTCTGTTGTTGTTAGGATGTGGCAGTTTGTCTCTACCCATTGCACACTTTGTGGTGCACTGACCACACATGCCAGTGTGGTGGAGGAGAATCACAAGCAGTGCATCAAGCGGCATCTGAGGAGATTCCATCCCACAGAATATGCTAAGATGGTGGCAGGGAGGGTTCATCATTACTATTAAACTGTCAGCAAGTTGTCATGTGTCCTTAGCGGGGTCTGGACAAGGGGTATAGTATCAGTGGCAGCACTTGGTTTCGGGGTTCATGGTGTTTGGATGCAGTTTTGCCCAGAGATGTTATTTACCACACACACACTGTGCACATCATAGTTGCTGATGAGAGCCACAGTTGCTGCTCTCAAAAGAAAATAATATATTCTGAAAACAACACACTCATGATTTTGGAGGAGGTGCAGGTGGAGAAGATTTAATGGCCAATTTCTTCTTTTCTCCACATAGAATGGGGGCTACTTATTGTGCTGCTACTTCCTCAGGCGCATCACTGGAGCCAGTCATGGCAAATGGAACCTTCATCATCCATTTTCCATGTTACTGCTATTGTTGATCCCATTCCCTTTCAGCTGCCTTAATCATCCTGCTGCTTAAACAACTCAGCAGCAGCAGTACGAACAGCAGTTGCAACTCAGGACTCAGGAGGACATTTGACAGTGGCCACTGGCCAACATGACCTGCTGGCATTAGGCCAGTATGACATTTTTTTTTTTTCTCAGGGCTTGTGCTTTAAAAAAAAACATAGTCCTACAATAAAATAGTTTTTTGGGGGGGTTGTTTCTAAGAAGCCTAAGTCCTACAAATCAATGTTTCCTCAGGGCTTGTGCCTTTAAGAGGCCTAAGTCCCACAAATCAATGTTTCTTTAGGGCTTGTACCAAATAAGCTTAAGTCCTACAAATCAATGTTTCCTCAGGCCTTGGGCCTCTAATAACAAATCTAACAAATCATCCTCTACAAAATATCTTTCAAGTCAAGTATCAGTCCACCCCGGTGGCAGCTTATGTCAGGGGGTTCCTGCCTCTATCACTTTACATACAAATTTCTTATTTTATTTTATTGGCCCCCCAATTACAGTCAAGAAGCCCCACAAAACAAATTCCCTGTTCAACTGAGTCATTCCCCAGACTCCACCCACCAACACATGCACCCTCCTCAGACTACTTTTGTACCACTTCTTATGGGGTTTTCTGTATTGCATTTAGGATTTATTTTTCATTAACTGCCCCCCAATCCCAGTAAACAAACACCCCCAAAAATCATTCCCTGTTCAACTGATTCTTTACCCACACTCCACCAACACAGACACCCTCATGCCCCTTTTATACTATGACTTTGGGAAATAAAATAATATTTGCTATGTATTGTTTGTAACTTCTATAATCCCATTGATTTCAATGGAGTGAGCTAGGTGAAAAAAACGGGAAAAAGTGGAAAAACAGCACTTTTCGCAGGAAATTTTTTGCCAAGAGGAAAGTGCAATTTTTCGCCGATTTCAGTGTGAGGCGGAAATTTTTGCCCATCCCTAGTTATGATGTGATGGTACAATGTTTCGAGTAAGAAGGAAACCAGAGCAACAATTCGCCTTTACATGAAGCCAATAGGCAGTGACATTATGATGTCATAATACTGTGTATCAATTAAGAAGGAAAACAGGAATAATTCTTCTATACCTGAAACAATTAGGTACTGACATTGTGATGTCATAGTACTATGTCTCGAGCAAGAAGGAAACCAGAGCAATAAGGCTCCTTTAAATGAAGCCAATAGAGATTGTCATTTTGATGTTATAATATTGTGTTTCCAACACGGAGTAAATTAGCACAATATTTCTCCTTTATAGGTAGCCAATGGGCATTGATATTGTGATGTCATATTACTGTGTTTCTAGCAAGAAGGAAACCAGAGCAATGTCTCCTTTATATGAACCCAATAGGCATTGACATTATGATGTCAAAGTACTGTGTTTCGAGCAAGAAGTAAAACAGAGTAATAATTATCCTTCACCTGAAGCTATTAGGCATTGACATTATGATATCATAATAATGAGTTAACCAGCACTGGGGAGGACACTGGTCCCACTCCCCAAGGGGAATACAGCAAAAGCACTAGGGAGGACGGTGGTCCCACTCCCTATTGACGGATAATCCCTTGGCCTAGTGGGGCACGGATTCCCACCCACCAGGCTGGGGTCAACATTTTCCAGGGCAACAAAATCACTGGGGAGGACCATGGTCCTACTCGCCACAGCAGAAGCATCAGCACCCCTGGAGAAAACACATTCTCCATCCTCCAGAGCAGTAGTTACAAGAAAAGGGACAATAATCTTGGGGCTGCTGGGGGAAACCTGCGTCTGGGTCACCACAGCAGGGGCTTCACAGGGGCTGGTGAGCTCACTCCCACCCACCAGTTCAGGGTTACCAGGGGCAGCAGCACTGTATTCTGTCAGTCTGCTGGGCCCATCACTTTCAGGGCCATAAAAAGGGTTGCTGGTGAGGAATGTATCCCCTCTCACCAGTTCAGGGTCCAACGGGTCAGCAGTGCTGTATTCCTTCAGCCTGCTGCTGTCCTCATCTTTAGGGCTAATAACCATCTCAGGGGCATTCTTTGCATTGAGGAGAAGCGCATTCTCACTCCTCAGTTCAGGGAAAACATTGCTACTGGTGAGGACCTTTGTCCCACTCACCGCAGCAGGTTTTCCAGGGGAAGGTGGAACAACCCAAGGGCTGCTGGCGAGGACCTCTGTCCCACTCACCACAGCAGGGGTCTCACAGGGGCTGGTGAGCTCCCTCCCACTCACCAGTTAAGGTATTACAAGACAGGGGCAGCTGGTGAGGGCCTCCGTCTCACTCACCACAGCAGGGACAACAGGGAAAGGTACAACATGCCCCTCAGGTAGGACGTTTATCCCACTCCCTGATACAAGGGCACTCTTTCGGCTGAGCAGGAGCGAATTCCCACTCCTCAAGCCAGGGGTAACACAGTCAAGGGCAACAAAGGTGTCACTGGTGAGTAACGCATCCTCTCTCACCAGTTGAAGATCCACAGGGTCAGCAGCACTGTATTGCCTCAGCCTGCTGGGTCCCTCATCTTCCAGGCCACCACACACATCAGGGTCATTCTTTGCACTGAGGAGGAATGCATTCCTACTCCTCAGGCCAGGGGTAACATAATCCAGGTCCTCAGGTTTACTGAACTCCACATTGGATGAAGTGTCCCTCCATTCGGCTTCCGCTCTTAGGAACTCCCAGGCCCCTTGAAAAAACTTGACATATCTGTGCTCCACATCACACTCCCAGCTGACAAGGTCGCTTAAGTTCTCCTGCAAGCTCATGGAGACGTACCCCCAAGCATGGCTTCTGTCTTGGCTCTCTCTTCTCCCCTGGATTATACATTGCAAACGGGCGGGGAAAAAATTGCCGAGAAATTCGGAGCCATACTCCTGGTCCATGTACTCTTCCAGAGCCCAGTATGCATCTTGCATCCGAAGCTTCTCTTCGATGCAAAACTCCAACTCTGCGTTGATTTCTTCTGGTATCAAGTCATCCAGCAGTGGGCCCCATCGGCACTTTAGGTAGTTGTACCGCTGAAGGTAGGAGCCCAAAGAATTCGCCTGATGCAAGTGTGAAGAAGGAGAGATCCCACCGCTCGCCACCAGTGTATCAGAAGCTGGAAGGCACCGTGTCACCCGCAGCCATCGTTCCGAGTTTCTCTTTCTCGAAGTCGGATTACACAGCTTGGTTCACACTGGTTGAGCAATAAACAGCCCGACTGCGCATCTGCAAGGTTGTAAACTCCGCTTCGAAGTCGGATGAAAGTGGTAGAGTCGTCAACTCCGTGTCGGGATCGGAGGAATTCTAGGCAGACAGGAAAAGGTCGAAGGGACTCGAAGCCAGAGTTGGGTTGCAGACTGATACCACGGATCGTAGAGACTGAGGCCTCTGCTGCTGGTCGAAGGATAGCTTGAGGATGTCACAGGAACCACAGTGATGTCGAACAGAGTCCACGTCGATGCCTGACAGCATATGAAATCCAGAAGTCCCAACTCAGAATCGGATCCGCAGATAGCATACAGTCGACGATACAGGATACTTGGCTCAGATGGGTATCAGAGGGGATATTTTAAACCACAAGAGAATAAAGACACCAGAACTCTTCTTCTTCTGTGTACATCAAGTAACTCTTTATTATGTGAACTCACAGCATATTTATACACTTCAACCACATTGACTACATGATGCAGGCATGACATAATAGTCCCAGGACCCCCTCCTTCTCATTCTTGAGGATATAGTCTTGATAACCCCTTTTCTTTAAATAATTGCTCTAATTGGGTGACCTGTTGGGCACAGACATCATCCTCTGTGCAATTGTGTCTAATCCTTCCAAATTCTCCTTTTAGTATATTCCGGATCCAGGGATTGTAGTGGCAGCTGCTTGGGACTATATATCCATTTGTGTCTGTGGGTTTCCTTTATGTACATGTTTTTAATTGTTTATTATCAATATAGATTTTTAAGTCTGAAAATTTCACTGTTTCTTTGCTATAAACAGATTAAAAACGATAACAATGGTTCTCCAATTCCTTCCCAAATAAACAAGCAATCATCTCTATAGGGTTTTCAGCATATCAAACCAGAGTTTTTGGGTTTCCTTTGACTTATGAAGATATTTTCCCCTCTGCCCAAAAATATTTTTTTGAAAGAATAAAGTCTATACATTTAAGCAAAAATTCAATCTGTATCTCTTCGAGGTCGCCATTGTCTTTCAACATATCAGAGATAGCTTTTATTCCCAAATGGTACTCTATAACAGAGTATAATGATGTTACGTCACTTGTCACTAAATAGTAGTTCTCCTTCCAACTAACAATTTTTAGGAACTCTATAATTGATCCAGTGTCTTTAAGAAAAGAGGGCAATTGTGGTACCATTTTTTGTAGAAATGTGTCTACGTAATGAGAGAGATTGGTTGTTAGTGATTTGATTCCAGACACTATAGGTCTGCCTGGGGGGTTCTTCTCATTATTTTGTATTTTTGGCAGGATATAGAACACAGGGGTCTTAGGATGGGTTATATCCAAATATTCAAACTCTTTGTCATTAAGGATGTTTTTTGTTTCCCTTCAATTAGTAAATTTATATTCTGTTGTATGGCCATGTCCCAGTATTTTATAAGTTTTCTTATCACTAAGCAGTCTCATCATTCCTTGAACATATTGTGAATTGTCCATCAGGACAAAGCCTCCTCCTTTGTCATCAGGTTTAATAACCTATTCTTTATTTTTGCTTAGCTCTTTCAGTGCTTGTTTTTCCCTATGTGTCAAATTGGATCTAATTTTCTTTAGTTCTAAAGAACTAAATTTAGTTGTTGGAGATTTTAGGGGGATTAAATATAGATTTGACCTTGCATTCAGTACGTACAAAAGTATTATTTGCTTCATAGTTCCTTATCTCAGGTTTGTTAATTAAATGTTCCTTCAACTGTAACTTGCACATAAATTTGTTAATGTCTATGAAGGTTTCATACTTATTAAGTCTCTGTGTGGGTGCACATTTTAAACCCTTTTGGAGAACACTCTCTTGTTCCTTGCTTAAAATCACCTGACTCAAATTAAATATTTGGTTTGTATTCTTACTGATTGTGGAGGATTTATTTTTTAGATTTCTTCCAATTCCCCCTCTCTTACCTCTCCTTCTTCCAATGTTCTTTCTCCTTTCACATTCTGCATGGGGTTTCTTCTTTTGTGTGTTCCTTAGACTTATTCTCTGTGGACCCTGATCCTGGCATAAAAAAGATGTTGCTGGACCAGAATAATTCTCTTCGCAAATGTGTCGTAATGGTGTAAACCTATTGTATGAATGATATTGATATCTATTTGGAGTTTTATAAATATATTGCAATTCCTTAGGTGTTCTATATCTGTTCTGATTGTAATTGCATTCATTATGATTATATTGTGATTCATTAAATGTTCTATGTATATTTTCATTATGATCACCACTATAATTGGTCCATTTTGTTGGACCTCTTCTGTTATGATAATGTCCTGACTGGTATCTAGGAGTAGTCAGATATTGGAGTCTGTTCTGTTGAAATTGGCTGTTATATGTTTCTCTATTTTGATTGGTTTTAGACGCATGCAGATAACAGCTATTATAGTGTTGACGTCTGTTATTTACTCTGTTAATGGATTTATAATTCTCCCCCTCCACACCTAGAGGAAGATCAAAAGACAGATGAACAGCGGTTTAAAATCTACTTAAATGTAAGTGGATTTATTTGTGTTTCAAGTGTTTTGATATATGTGGTGACTGGGAATTCCATTTCATTCTGCCGAGGAACCGTACATCTTGAAGGGACTGAGTGATATGTGAATTGGGAAGATCTAGTGGTCCGGAGGAGCAGTGGACGTAAGAACAGGAAACCTATATGTGAGTGGATATTTACACTTTTGCGGTGTGAAATAGACTCAGTCCTAAAAGAACTCTTCTTGTCTTTCTCGCTTGCATATTCCTGGGAGAGTGGAGGAGGGAAGAACTGAACGGATAATCAAGAGTGGAACTGTGCAAGGTCCATGAGGTAGTGTTAGTTTCTGACACATAATTGATCATTGGACTATAACAAATAAGCTATTGCATTTTATTCTCTCTGTTTTATATATATTTATGATAGGAACAGATTAATAGATCATTCTGTCCTATAGATTTGAGGTGTTGAAGCACTGTGGTAACTTGTTTTTGTGGGTTTATTGTATCTGTGATAGCAGTTAATATCTACTGCAGCATCAGTCCACTTATTTTTATTTACTGGTTATAACACTGTGCTATACTAGTGTGCTGAGATATACTTTAGTATTATTTTTAGACGGGATACACTAGCACAATAATTCTCCTGTACATGAAGCCATTACTCATTGACATTATGATGTCATAGTACTGTGTTTCGAGCAACAAGAAAACCAGAGCCATAATTCGACTTTAAATGAAGCCAATAGCCTTTGACATTATGATGTCATAACACTGTTTCTCAAATAAGAAGGAAAACAAAGCAATAATTCTTCTACACCTGAAATCATTAGATACTGACATTGTGATGTCACTGTACTGTGTCTCGAGCAAGGAGGAAACAAGAGCAATAATTTTCCTTTACCTGAAGAGAATAGGCATTGACATTGTGATAATACTGTGTCTCTACTAAAAAGGAAAACAGAGCAATTATTCTTCTAAACCAGTACAATAATTCTCCTTTATATATAGCCAATAGGCATTGATATTATGATGTCCTAGTACTGTGTTTCGAGCAAGAAGGAAACCAGAGCAATAATTCTCCTTTATATGAAGCCAATAGTGATTAACATTGTGATGTCATAATACTGTGATTCCAACATGGAATAAACTAGCACAATAATTCTCTTTTACTTGAAGCCAATAGGGATTGGCCATGTGATGTCATAGCTATGGGTTTCCAACATGGACTAAACTAGCACAATAATTCTCCTTTACATGAAGCCATTAGGCATTTACATTTTGATGTCATAGTACTGTGTTTTGAGCAAAAAGGAAACTAGAGCAATAATTCTCCTTTACATGAAGCCTATAGGCATTGACTTTATTATGTCATAATAATGTGTTTGCAACACGGAGTAAACCAGCAGAATAATTCTCCTTTATATGTTGCCAATAGACATTGATATCATCATATCATAGTACTGTGTTTTGAGCAAGAAGGAAACCAGAGCAATAATTCTCCTTTACATGAAGCCATTAGGCAATTACATTATGATGTCATAGTACTGTGTTTCCAACACAGAGCAAATAAGCAAAATTATTCTCCTTTACATGCAGCCAATAGACATTGACATTATAATGTAATGATACTGTGTCCCCAGTAAGAAGGAAAACAGACCAATAATTTTTCTATACTAAAACCATTAATAATTGACATAGTGGTGTTATAGTACTGTGTCTCGTGCAAGAAGGAAACCAGAGCAATAATTCTCCTGTACCTGAAGCAAATTGGCCTGGACATTGTGATGTCATAATAATGTGTTTCCAACACAGAGTAAACCAGCACAATAATTCTCATTTATATGTAGCCAATAGGCATTGCCATTATAATGTAATGATACTGTGTCCCCAGTAAGAAGGAAAACAATGCAATAATTCTATACCTGAAACCATTAGGTATTGACATTGTGATGTCATAGTACTGTGTCTTGAGCAAGAAGAAAACCAGAGCAATAATGCTGCTGTATCTGAAGTTAATAGGCATTGGCATTATGATGACATAATAATGTGTTTCCAACACAGAGTAAACCAGCACAATAATTCTCTTTTATATTTAGCCAATAGGCATTGATATTATGACGTCATAGTACTGTGTTTCAAGAAAGAAGGAAACCAGAGCAATAATTCTCCTTTACATGAAGGCAATAGGAAATGACACTGTGATGACATAATACTGTGTTTCCAACATGGAGTAATCCAGCACAATAATTCTCCTTTACATGAAGCCATTAGGCATTTACATTATGATGTGATAGTACTGTGTTTCGAGCAAAAAGGAAACCAAAGCAATAATTCTCCTTTACATGAAGCCAATACCAGCACAATAATTCTCCTTTATATGTAGCCAATAGACATTGATATTATGATGTCATAGTACTGTGTTTTGAACAAGAAGGAAACGAGAGCAATAATTCTCCTTTACATGAAGCCAATTGGGATTGACATTGTGATGTCATAATACTGAGTTTCCAACATGGAAAAAACAGCACAATAATTCTCCTTTACATGAATCCATTAGGGATTTAAATTATGATGTCATAATACTATGTTTTGAACAAGAAGGAAACTAGAGCAATAATTGTCCTTTACATGAAGCCAAAATGCATTGACATTATGATGTAATAATACCGTGTCTCAAGTAAGAAGGAAAACAGAGCAATAATACTCCTTTACATGTAGCCAGTAGGGACTGACACTGTGATATCATAATACTGTGTTTCCAACATGGAATAAACCAGCACAATAATTCTCCTTTACATGAAGCCAATAGAGATTGACATTATGATGTCTTAGTACTGTGTTTCTAGCAAAAAGGAAACCAGAGAAATAAGTCTCGTCCCTACTGCCAGCCCTGGAGATATATACATACACACACTATCAAACACATACATACATGTACCCCCCTGGATGTTTTCTGTTGTGCGTCTCCTAGGGACTTAGAAGCACTTACTAGGCTGTTTGTTTAGAACTGTGTGGTTGTGCTCAGGATGTGAAAAAGAGGCTTGGATTTCACTAAACTGACTGAGCGTGCTCATAACATGAAAAAGAGGCTTGGAATACAAGGAACTGAATGATCATTCTCAAGGGAGAGAGGGATGATGGATGCTTATGCTAATCAAACAGTTAACCCTTGAAGTGCCAGAGGGGTATGCGAAACATTGCTTTGCAAGGCGTTGAGATACCCTCTGCCACTCAAAGGTTTAAAGGGATAGTAATACTTCTATTAAAGGTTAGCTCCAAGTCTTATTTATAATTTTTTTTTAACATGTAGCGCTATATTGAATTACTTTTAGTGCTGTAGTTCAAATGCTACTCAAGCCGAAAGGATCCCTCTCCTGCCTCTTTCCCTGCATCACTCTGGTCTGGATGGAGCGCGGCAAGTGACAATCTTCAGTAAGCAAAAGGAAAATCCTGCCCTCCGTCCTCAATGGGGGGGCAGAGTTTTCCTTATACTTACTGAATGAAGATTGTCACTCGCTGCATCTGTCCGGTCCAAAAAACGGATTAGAGCTCTAATGGTAGGCGGCCAGAAGTGGAAGGAGGAGGATCCTTTTGGCTTGAACAGATTTTGAACTACAACACTCTAATTTACATATAAGGTAATGTTAAAAAATATATAAAGAAGACTCAGAGCTAAGCTTTAATAGAAGTATTACTATCGGGGGCAGAGCAAACTGTCAGAGGAGACGGACACATCTTGAATTTCTCCTGGGCCGAGAAATTACTTTTGACGGCATAGCTGCTCCAAAAATATTTAATGTTGTTGCTTTCTAGAGCGATCTTCTCTATTTGATGTTCTGTACTATTACGGACAAAGACGTAATAGTTTAGACAGGGAGTCCAGAATTTTCTCTCTTCTGCTTGTACACCATATAGCCTATGCACTGCATCTGACCAAGTATGGTGACTGGTAAAGTGACCACAAATCCCTTTAAATGAGGGACACTTATAAAATACACACATTAAAGGGTTGCTTTGATTTCTGTGCTGTCCTGCAATGTGTGTATTTTATAAGTGTCTCTGATTTAAAGGGATATGTGGTCACCTTAGTGACTGGCCAACCTTTGAAGAAGGAGGACATTCTACAAAAGCTGACCTCAAGATCCTACTTGATGTAATTAGAGCTGCAATTAGGGATGAACTGTTGGTCTTGAGGTCTGACTATGGGGGATTGGACCAGAACCTCTGCATCATGGATTGTGGTGAAGATGTACCGGTTTCCTGTTTTGTGCACTCTGAATCTACTGTGGCTTATTGTGATGAGGCCCTTGATCACTTTTGTGGTAACAAAGCCGACTGGGGGGCTGTAGTTGGAGTGATCTCCTTTCCATTTCCAACTTACCCATCATTAGGTCTGAGAGACCGTTGTTAGCTACGTTGGACTTACTTTTGCTTCAGTACTTGACCAATCTGGAAATCCCAATATGACATCTGTTGTCTGGCATGCTGTTTCTGTTGGAGTCCGGAGAAGTTCCAAAGGATCGCTTACCTCTCATACTTACCTTGGATATCCTGCTGCTATCTGGAGGTGACTTTGCATGGAACCCGGGAATCCTAATCCCTCATTCGCTGGACTTCTTGAGGACTTCATCCTTCCGTATTGCTGTGGTGGTCCTGCAGCTGGGCTTTAATGTGTACCTGTTGGCCTCGTTATACAAGCTGACGGCTGGTCGTTTGGCAACACTAATAACTCTCGGTGTTCGGTAATGTACTTTTCTGCACGCGGACCCTTGGCTCATTTTGGTCAATTAAAGGGTCCTGTACCCTCTAAAGTGGCCTCCGAGATTGACTGTTTGTCTACTGCTTAAATAGGTGATCCCACTAGGGCCCAGGGGGATTAGCCAAGTTCTACTGTTTTGAGTTCTTTTGGTCCGTTACAACTGAGCTATGGTAAAGGGAGGTTTTGCTTAGTTAGGGGGATATTCTGTCTACTGTTAGGTATCGATAATACCTTGACTGTGGGTCACGCTTATTCATGATTTTGTGCATAACACTTGCATTGTTATTCTTATTCTGCTGATGGCTGTTTGCTGGGCTGTTGGATTGTCTAGCGCGGGTTCATCTGCAGTCTTAGGAATACTATATTATCTGCACCTAGCTCCCTAAGCTACCTGTTTAAATGTATTATGTTTGATATATTCACTCTGAGCATTCACACTTTATTGTGTAAGCGAGTATAGGATTCTGCTCTTCTTTTGACTGTTTGAAAATGTTGAATTATGTTATTTTTGCTCTATTTTCTGTTATGCCTTGAAAAGCAATTTTTATGCTCCTTAGAGGCCCTGAGAAGTGCCTCCAACTATTGTAGCTTTCAACTCCACGTGTTTCCCCCCCCCCCCAGGACCTCTAAGAGGTCATTGTGTAGTATCCCGGCAGAGTGCAGGGTATACTAACCTGACATTCTGCTTACGTAATACTTATATACTAGGACTACTTGTCCATTTTAATGAGCTAGTATTTAGCCTCATAATTGCTTCAAAATTGCTATTATAAGCTTTTAGAGGACGTGTTTGTAAGTAATGTTTGGCCTTCTTCTCTTATTCCTCACTGATTAAGCTGTATTTCTAAACTTAGTCTCTCTCTTATGGGCATTTTTTCTCCATTGTTATGGTACTACTTCTTGGTACTTACATTGCAACCTGTTACTACTTACTATAGTGCCAGTATTTCGTGCCCATTGAGCTGATTCTAGCTTAATTTTATATTACTCTTCTCTGAAAAATGTCTTTATCTTAGCTACACGCATTATTTTGCTTTCAGTGCTCTTCTAAGAGTATGCATTATGTCAATGACTGGATGTATGTTAAAAGCTTTTATTTATTCTGTAACTGTCTATTTTACCAGATAAAGCTTTGGAAAAAAAAAAAAAAAGAAGTACTACTATCACTTTAAAACATTATATACTCTTGACTTTTTCCAGTGTGACCATGTTGGGCTTTTTTGGAGTTTTTTTTTTTTTTTGAGAAGGATAGTGGATGCCCAGGATCCCTCAACTCAGAGACGCCCAGTACTGCCTCTCCATGCCCGATACCCCTGCCAGCCCCTAGGCTCAGGCCTGCTCCCTCAGAATCAACAGCAGCTTCTTCCTCCCGCACTGGATCCGGACATTGTGAGCCACATTGTGGGGAGAAGAGTGTCTACTTTACGGGGGACAGTAACGTGACCTGCTGAATATAAATTATTTATATCATTGGGACAACTTCTTTATACATTAACAGCACTCTATTTAACCATTGGAGTGCCATAGAGGAAACGGATGCATTGCACCACAACAAACTGGATGCCTTTCCAGCACTCAAAGGGTTAACTCTGACATGACACACCTCTGTATACTGCATGGTACTCTTTAGCATAACATGCTGGTATAAGTCCATACCTCCCAAGTGTCACTCTTTAGGAGGGACGGTCCCTTTTTGAGATCCAAATCCCCCTCTCCCTCTTTTCTACCCTGATGTCCCTCTTTTCAGGACATCAGAGTGAGTGGTGTATATATTATTCTATCACTTTGCTCCACAGCAATGAAATTCACATAAATGTTTAGATAATCTTCAGTATATGTGTTTGTAAATGAATCTGTGTAAATAAAATACTTTGGTCTTGTTCTAAATCCTTTATTCAGTTAAATAAAGAGGTGTCAATAGGTCACAAAGTAACCTAAAAATTCCCCACCCACCAGCCACGCCCCCAGAAACAGCACCTAAAACACAAGTGTCCCTCTTTGGCCATTTGAAATGTTGGGAGGTATGTAAGTCTCTCTCACATTATCTCCTTTTATTTTCTGCTTTCCACTTCTACATGCCAAACACACAGAGGCATTATACTACAATTCTTCCCAAAAGTAAAGGAAATAACAAATATCACTGATTTAACAGTTTCAGGACCAGAAGGGGATGACAACACGTTGTGAAGCAATATCCTCCGGTCCATAGAGGGCTACATTTGGCTTCTAATGCTCTGAATACTGCAGATATTCATTTCAAAACAACATTGTTACCTACAGCCCACCCTTCTACACTCAGAACCTACAGATCCGGGGGACCAGTGAGAGCCGGAACCTCCACATATGGGGGGCAGCTATCACTGTGTTAGTGTCCCCTCTATGTGTGTGTATGTCTGTTGCCTGTTTGTGAGAATGTCTGTTGCACGCATGTGTGTCTGCGCATGTGTGTGTGTATACATCTGTTACATTTGTGTCTACATGTGTGCATCCCTGGTGCATGTGCACATGTCTTTTGCATGTTTCTGCCTCTCACTGTGTGTTGTATATGTCTGTGTTTATCAGTGTGTTTATAATGCAGACATGTACTTCCAACGGTCATAACATGACGGGCAACGTCGTCCCACATTGCTAGTTCTTAATAATGCAACACCAAATGGTTTGCCATGCATTTCACAGCCTTCTGACACTTAAAGGGTTAAAACATGAAACCAGAACTTGTACTGAACAGTTATCAGAAAAAACATAACCCCTTGAACTGCAATAATTCTTCAAAGACCCCGCCCAGAATTTTTCAAACTAGAGGGCCTTATGCAGAAAGCAAAAAAAATGTGCTGTTCTGGAGAAAACCATCAGTGCCATGTATGGGGGAGGACTGTGGAGATAACAATTCCCATTGACTTCAAGAGTTCTTCAATGCAAAGTAATACACTGAAGACCTCTCTAGATACAAGGGGTTAAAAAGCAAAATTGCAATGCACTGGATACCTCTTAAGCACTCAAAGGGTTTAAAATGAACCGGTTTTGAGGCACAGTATCAAAAGATTTTTCAGAATGCCCATCAGCATAATATTATTAAGTCTACCACAGTATGTATGTCACCGCACAGGGCTACTACAATTTCAATGGACCTTTCATTACTATCTTCCTGTATACTAGTTTTTAAAGGGATAGTAACCCCCCGAACAATCTGACGCCAAAAGAGAGCAATGGTGCAAACATACTGAACTCACTTAGTCCCATGTCTCAAACCTATATGGTCTGAGAGATGTAAGGCAAGACAGACCTCCACTCCATCCCCCTTCTCATACGTCCGCTGTATAGCGGACGTCATGAGATCCTGCTTCCAGCACCAGACAGCGGCTCTGCAGGAGCGCTGTCATCTCGATATCTCCATATTATTACTTCATGGGTATGGTCTAAAATGTGTGCCTGGCTTGCAAGCACATGTTGTAGACCATTCCGATGAAGTAATTATACGGAGATATCTAGATGACAGAGCTCCTGCAGAGCTGCCGAAAGTCGGCCGACCGGATTCTGCCTCTGACAGCTTTACAGCTCGTCAGGCAGAAGGGGGAGGGAATGGAGGTCTGTCTTGCCTTACATCTCGCAAACCATAAAGGTTTGAGAGATGGGACTAAGGGAGTTCAGTATGCTTGCACCATTGCTCTCTTTTGGCGTCAGGTTGTTTGGGGGGGGGGTTACTATCCCTTTAAGGATTCCTTTACATACGGGCACAGCATATCCTCTTATTAGCCATATCCCCCCTAAAAAGTAAGATCCCTCTAGACTGACAGCTCAACCAGGTTTCAGAAATGCCTATAAGACCAGGGGAGAGATTCACTAAGCGGTGATAAAGAGGTGATGAAGTGGAGATGACTTCTCCAGTTTATCACCTCTCCAGTTCCTATGTTATTCTATAGACCCTATTCACTAAGATCTCCAAAGATGAAGAAATCTTAGTGCATAGGCTCCATATAATTACATAGGAATTGGAGAAGTGATAAACTGAGGAAGTCATTTCCACTTTATCACTGTTTAGTGAATCTCCCCCCAGATGTTCTTTCACTGCAATCAGCTCCAGTTCCTCACCTTTCTCTACTATCATATTTCAACCCCTCCATAGTATAAAGACTTCTCCAACTGTCTATCGCTTAGCACAGCAGCATCCTTTTGATTAAGGTGCAGTGAATCTCTACTACAAATATTGCACCAAAGGAATAAGACAGCTCAGTGCTATAGAAACCCAAACCCCTCCAGTTTACACCAAGTATTTAGCCATTCCCCTTGCATCCCTAGTGTAGTGAGTGAAACTGGTAGTATTTTAGAAAATACCACATTAAAGGTCATTTGCTTAAGCTCATGACCTAAATCCCTTCCTATGAATCTTTTCGTAGGAGGAACTTAGGGTCATAGAATCCTGCCTGACTCCAAGGACATAATAAATGCTTATTAAAGGGATAGTAATGTTTCATAATAAAAACAGCTCTAATTAATCATCATAGTATTTGGACTTTGGAGAGTGTTATTTCAGTTCTGTCAGAGTTGTAGTTCATGAGTAATTCAATGACAAAGTATCCCCCTCCCGCCCCTTTTACTGATGTAACACTGCTCAGCCAAAGCAGAAGGGAGGTGCCCAGGTAAATTGCACAGAGGGACAATCTTCAATTAAGATAAGGGAAAAACCTGAAAAGCTTGTCAAGGGGGGCAGGGCTTTCATTGTTTTCATATAAAGAAGATTGTCCTCTGCTGTTATCTGTCTGGTCTTACAACCAGATTCACATCTGAGAAGAGATGGCTTACACTAGGTAAAAGGGGCGGGGAGGGGAAACTTTGCTTGTGAATATCTCTTAAACTATAAAGGTTTGAGAGATAAGACTTATATCGTTCTTCGTGTTTTTTTAATGCCTACAAAATAGAATAAAGTTAAAATGAAGTATTACTATCCCTTTAAAGATGATGAATTTTAGGACCGAGAGAGTGCATTTCATTGCAAAAAGTAATGTTTACATTTAACTTTATTTAGTATTGAAGGCATTAAAAAAATAAGTACATCTGTGTAAGTCTTATCTCTCAAACCATTATGGTTTGAGAGGTATAACTCGCTAAAGTTCCCCCCTCCAGGCTGCTTCAGCATCTATGGGACAGCAGCAGATTCCGGTCATTTGACCAGCCTGCGGAAATTGCGCTTTTTCGAAATACTTAATTGAAATGGTCTACAAAGTGTACCTGGTTTGCAAGCACACTTTGTAGACCATTCCAATTAAGTATTTATTTTGAAATAGCGTGATTTCAGCTCTGCTAAAGAGCCGCAGACTGATCCCGGAACCGGAACCTCCTGCTGTCAGCTAGATGGCAGACTTTTGTGAAGCAGCCTAGAGGGGGGAACTTTATCAAGCTATATCTCTCAAACCATAAAGGTTTGCGAGATAAGACTTACACAGATGTACTTATTTTTTTAATACCTACAATAATAAAGTTAAATTTAAACATTACTATCCCTTTAAAATTAGGTATGCAGAGGGAGAGAGGAAGAATTTACTCATTAGCACGCAGGGTTGTCGAACCGCTGGCGATGTGCCAAGGCTGCAATCAGAGCTTAGTGCATGTGGCAATGTGCCACATTAACATATAAACACATCCACATGAATATGACAATACCTCATCAACCAGCATTTTCATGTAGAAACATAGAATTTGACAGCAGATAACCCTTCTGCCCATCTAGTCTGCCCATTTTCCATCTGTAAAAATCTCAAACCTTATTTGGTCCTTGGTCTTGTCTTATGTTGAGGACAGCCTTATGCCTATCCCATGCATGCTTAAATTCTGTCACTCTATTTTTTTTTTTTTTTTACTTTTTATTGAAAATTGTTCAGACAACCAATCAGATACAAGGTCAAAGGAAATACAGTGGACAAAATATACATGAAATATACAGGAGACATAGAACAGGAAGCGTCCCAGTACCAGAGCACCAGGACTTATAGAGAGATGCCCTTCAGTCCCTGAAAAGAATGTCAGACACAGACAGTGCATATATAATATCCAGATATTCCTGAAGAGAGAATAAGAATGGTAGCATTGATGTATTAGCGAAATACAGGTGGGTTGCGGAGCGACACTGAAGGTGCCCAGCAAAACCACCAACTAGTCAAACACATCCAAAATAGAATGTAGTACAATAGAACGAAACATAAAATAGAAAACATGTGCATGCTCCAATGGGGAACGGGTCCCACCCCAAGGACTAAAAAGGGGCAACCTCACTATATCCCACCAGCCAGGCCAGGGTCCTTCCCCCCATCTACAGAAGTTAAGTGTAGAGATGAGGCCACAGCCGCCCCCTCCCCAGTGTCCAAAAGTGTTTCCAGTGTGGCAACCAACAACAACATCTCTCCCAGCCATGAAGTATACCTAAAACAGCAATAGATATCTACCTGTCGAGAAGAGGGTAGAGTAAGGATAAAGGGTTCCCATAAGGCGATGAACCTAGAGCCCAATACCTCCCTGTTAGAAAGAGCCAGAATCCAGTGTAACCTAGTGAAATAGAATATTTTAAGAGTATATTGTCGTAGAAGAGGGGAGTGTGGGGATAGCCAGAGAGCAAAGTCTACTAGTTTAATATGTCAAGCTGTCAGGTGGCAAGAAGAATCATAGACCTCTAGAAGAAGCATTGGGGAGACAGAATCAAGTGGAATCCCAATTTTGGTTATGTAAGAGAAGACTTTGGACCAGAAGGACTAGAAATTCAATCACTGTATTAACCTCTACCACTCCTGCTGATAGGCAATTCCACTTATCTACCACCCTCTTGGTGAAGTAAAACCTCTTTACCTCTAGTTTAATATGTAAATGAGACACTGTCAATGTGTAAAGTGCAAAGTCATAAACCTGTCAAAGGCATGGCAATTAAGGTGAACTAGTGGCAGACTCACGGTCTGATGGTAAAGACATCTTAGTGCATGTTGTCGATATGCCATTGACACGAATTTGACAACATATCGCCACCCTGGCCGTTAGAGCCTTTTAGTGCATCACCCCCAATGTGCAATTCAGTAAAAAGGTGACCGGATGGCCCTTTAAATGCAGGACATGTATGGAAAAACAGATATTGCAGGGTTGCATTGATTCCTGTGCAGTCCAGCAGAATGAAACATTTTCATAATCTTGCATTTAAAGGACTATCTGATCACCTTGCAATAAGCTAAATAAGTGCAATTCTGGGACAAACCAACTGCACTACAGGTGAGAAGTGAAAATCCCAATGATTTAATCTGGGCTTTTAACTCACTGAATGCTTAAAGCGGAATTATCACATCAATATTAGTC
Organism: Rhinophrynus dorsalis; assembly: GCA_037306005.1. Lineage (NCBI taxonomy): Eukaryota > Metazoa > Chordata > Amphibia > Anura > Rhinophrynidae > Rhinophrynus > Rhinophrynus dorsalis. The sequence continues at coordinate 27,679,238 of CM074728.1, forward strand.
ACCACAGATCCATTGTTCGTATGCAGGAAATAATGAAAATAGGCTAATAAAGTTTAAGTATCATCATAATTTAAAATCCTAACTTCGTATCAGACCTATATGAATAGGAGAGTGTGACCATCTTGTCGAAGTGGGATCTGTGAGCCTGCAATGTCCATCCCTGTGCTGCACCGCACGGTTACAATGCAACTCACTCCTTAGTAAATCCTTGTGAGTGACAGGGATGGACAGCGCAGGCGCACAGATGCCACTTGGACAAGATGGACTTACTCTCCAATTCATGTAGATCCAACATGAAGTTAGGATTTAAAATGATGCCAACAGAAACTTTATTAATTTATTTTCACTATTACATGCATACTAACAATGGATGGGGGGTGACTTGTGTTGACGCAATGGTTCCGCTTTAAAGGGATAGTAATATTTCATTTCAATGCCTTAATGACCCTTGACGTGCCAGGACCATCATGTGTAAACTTCCCTTAAGTACCCACGACGGTCCTGGCACGTCATGGGTTAAATGATAGCAGCGCGCCTCCGTGCACACTGCTATCATTCTTTTCAGGCAGAAACTGAGTGCTCCGGGACCCGGAGCGCTCAACTTAATTCCTTCTCTAGTCTGCCGGTTCACGTGATTCCTCCAGGAGTGATCACATGTATGGGCATTTAGACTGAAAAGGGCAGTGTGCTTTACACACTGCCTTTGTGTCTGATCTGTGCCTCTCTCTCTTCCTTACTATCTAAGTAAGGGAGAGAGAAGCAGACAGCAGACACCTAGTGGACAAAAAAATGCAGTAGCTGGGTGTATTAACTCCTTCAATGCTGGTGCTGGCTGGATGCAGGTCCATTTCTGACCTGCTAAGAGAGACTTTTTTTTATTTTTTGTATTTAAAACACAACACACATTTGTTTTGAAAATAACATATTTTATTTAAAAAAAACTAAGTTTCAACAAACAATCATGGGAATTTGATTGCTGTGGAGCCATGTAGTACATTTATACACACCACCAATTTTCATCAATAAAAAGTGGCAAAATACAGAGGTAAAGAGGGACATGGGGATTTTCACCCTGGAGGGACAGTGCCCACTTAAAACTGCCCATTTTGTAGGTATGACAGACTGGTCATATCTTTCATGCAGTCTCCATAAAAATGTAACCCATTGCGCCCATATAATGCCAATAGAAAAAATAGAAATTGTGTTTTTTTACTTTTTTTCACTGTTTTATTTAATTTTAATAAAGTAAATGGTAGGTTATCCATGTATCAAAAGGCAGCCCTATTTGTGCCTAAAAAAACAGTATATCATGTGGATGGAATAAAACACTGTTGAACAAAGACAAAGTCAAAAAGGTCAGAATTGCTCCGGTCCTTAAAGGGATAGTAATACTTTAATATAAGTACTTTGAATTCTGTAGGCATTAAAAAACTAAATTAATTCCAACCGGTCCTATCTCTCAAACCTCTATGGTTTGAGAGATATAAGCTTTGAAAGTTCCCTTTTCCCTCCCATTGCACGTACATCAGATTTCCGAGTTAGAGAAGGAGATCCCAGTCCATAGACCATCCTGAGCTCTTCAGCAGTTCCATGATCACGCTAGTTAGGCAGAAATACTTAATTTGAACGGTATACAACCTGTGCTTGCAAACCAGGCCACGTTGTAGCGTTCAAATGAAGTATTTCTGCCTTAATAGCATGATCACGGAGCTGCTGAAGAGCCGCAAGACGGTCTGTTGAACGGGATCTCCTTCTCTAACTCGGAAAGCTGACGTAAATGCAAGAGGAGGGAAATGGGAACTTTCAAAGCTTATATCTCTCAAAAAATAGAGGTTTGAGAGATAGGACTGGTTGGAATTAATTTAGTTTTTTTAATACCTACAGAATTCAAAATACTTTTATTAAAGTATTGCTATCACTTTAAATGAAATCCACCTCAGATTTTCCCGGTCCTTAAGGGGTTAAGAAAGTTTAACATTTGCATATTAAAAAAATAAATGAAATATAAAATAAAAGTCCCATCTCTCAAACTTGTCTAGTTTAAGCGATATAATGTACTAAAGTTCCCCCCTTCTGCCTCTTTTACAGTCATCAGCTGACAGATCGAGATTCTGGTCCCAGGACAGGACGACTCTTCAGCAGAGCTGAAGTAGCATTATGTACAAATATATATATTTTTTAATTGAAAAATCAAAAATACAGAGATAAGGATACAAAAGATGTCATACAATAAGTATACACTAGATACAAGTGGATACATTTTCAAAATTCAGAACTCTTGGAGTTATAAGACAAGATACTGTAGCATTATTGTGTTCATTGAGCAAGAACAAAGGCGAGCCATATTGGGCTATACAGAAAATATATCGAGCATATAATCAAGATGAAAGGCTCCACAATAATATGTTAGAGGACGATCGCATCTGAGCACAGGAACTAGACTGATCAAGAGTAATAACTTAAGAGGAAAGCTAGTTAAGATAAAGAGAGGCAGAACAGGGAGGAAAGGAGACAAGAGAGTTGGTGAATAAGACGAGTAAGGATAGAGTAGAAAGAAGGAGCAGTAAGAAAAGACATAGAAAAGAGCCAGAGCGAGGGGGGAAGAGTAAGTGAGGATGGCAACCTCGGCAACTTTCTGAATCAGAAGATAGGATGGCAAGGATCGCAAACCGGTCCACTTAGCATTGACCAAACCAGTCCAGGAATGCTGGGTTACCCAACAGTGGCATTCCCGGTGACGGGAACGGAAGAAGTGACATTAATGAATTCAAAGACTTCCAGGAGGACAGAAGATGACCTAAGATCAGGTGGCTATGACAAGTGTCAGGGAAGGAGGTGGGATCTAACCAGCAAAGATGTCGTAGATCTATTCCAGAAGTGAAATCGGAGATGAGACTGATCCACTCCACAGACGGTGATTTAGATAAATCAGTGTGTTGAGCAAGAGTGGTGGCTTTATAATATGTATGCAGATCGGGAACAGCCAGTCCACCTCTTTTAGGCTGAAATCTTAGGGGGTACAGAGGCAATCACGGTTTCCTGTATTTCCAGATGAAGAAGGATAGGTGCTTCTGTAGCGTGGAAATGTAATGTGCGGGGATGCGAACCAGAAGAGTATTGAAGATGTATAAAATTTTGAGAAGACAAAGAAATGAGACCACTTCATACATAAATTTGATAGAATCTATCAATGGGAGTAGGTTAACTCTTGCCAGTGTGGAGCAGGAAGGAGTCAGGTTGATGCCTAAATAGCGAATACCCTGCGAGGCCCAGTGGAAAGGGAAACGAGCATGAAGCGTCTCCTGAGTAATAGGATCCAGATGTAAGCCCATGGCGATAGATTTGGATATGTTGACTTTATAGAAGGACAATTCACCAAAGCTGTCTAGTAAATTCAGAATGGGGGGTATAGAAGATCTGGGGGAAGAAAGCATTAAAATCAAATAATCTGCAAAGTAGGCTTTGTTTCGGCTGAAGGGACCCAGGAGATATAGGAGGGAGACCCTGGATAGAGGAGGTCAATCTGATTGTCTGTAAGAGAGGCTCAATGGCCAATACAAATAGGATGGGCGAGAGAAGGCACCCTGTCTAATACCATTTCCAATATTGAAGGCATCCGACAGTGATCCATTCAGTTTGACCCGAGCATAGGGAGCTGAATAAAGGCTCATAATCGAGATTAGAATTAGTGGGCCAAAACCTAGATGGAGGAGCACTCCGGAGAGATATCGCCAGCTGATCCTGTTGAATGCCTTCTCTGTGTCAAGGGATAGAAAAACAGAAGGGTCCTCCTCAGCGTAGCCTGATGCATGAGTGAAATATCTTTGGCCACATTGTTCCTAGTTTCCCTACCTGGCACGAAGCTCAATTGATCATAATGGAAGCAAGAAAAAGCTTTAGCCTATTTGCCATAGCCTTGGCGAACAATTTAACGTCAGCGTTCAATATAGAAATAGGGCAATAACTGCTGCATGAAAGGGGATCTTTATCTAGTTTTAACAATACTGAGATATGAGCTTCCAGAGATTGTTTCAGAAAGGGACAGCCTTCAGCAATTCAATTACAGGTGGATGTAAAATGAGGGAGGAGAATATGGGAGAATTTATTGTAATAAGCCACTGTCAGCCCATCTGGCCCCGGGCTTTTCCCCTTTGGGGTAGATTTAAGAGCCAGGGATAATTGTTGTTCTGTGAAATGTAAGTCCAAGGTTTCCTTCACTATGTTGGACATGGGGAGCAATTTTGAGTTCTGAAGAAAATTTCGGATCGCAGCATCCTTGGATTCTGAAGTGGAGTAACGAGGAGAAGAAAGTATTTTATACAATGCCTGATAAAAAGTCTAAAAGGCTTCTGCCATATCCGGGAAGGTATGACAGATCCTACCTGTCGAATTTTGTATTTTACGGATATAGTTCATCTCCTGTTGAACCTTAACGAGCGTGGCTAAATGATTTCCGCATTTGTCACCTTTAAAATATTTCTGGAAGCGGAACCACTGAAAGGACTTTATGGTTCTACTATGTAAAAGGAGTGATAGAGACGAATTTGTTTGTGTAAGCTCTCTCAAAACCTCTGGGGACAAAGTGGCCTTGTGAACTGCTTCTTTTTCCTGTATCTGCTGAAGAAGGGCACCTATCTGCTGTCGATTGCATTTTTTCCTGAGGAAAGCTAATTGGATGACATGTCCGAATAAAACACTTGTGTGCTTCCCATATGGAGGTTGCGGAGACATCCATTGTGCAGTTTGTATCGAAGTAAGTAGTCAGAAGGGTTTCTAGCAAAGATACGATTTCTGTATCCAACAGAGGTTGGTCATTCATTCACTATGGAGTCCTATACCGGTAGACCTGTGGAAGAAGAAGTTTAACAGACCCAGAAGCTTGGTCAGAGAATTCAATGGGGCCAATCTCAGACTGGGTTACATTATGCAATTGGTATTGATCCACAAGGATGTAATCAATGTGCATGTATGAGTGGAGTGCAGAATAATAGGAATAATCCCGTACCATTGGGTTCTGCAGCCTCCAGACATAACTAAGATGTGAATCGGCTAGTCTGGCACAGAGAGAGCGTAGGGTGAGGAAGGAGTATGGGGATTCCTTGAGGCTGTATCAATGTCCGGATCTATGGCAACATTCAAGTCGCCAGCCAAAAGCAAGGATCCAGATTTAAAAGAATCAAGAAGTCTTAGAACTCCAGTGAGAAAGCGTGGGACTCTGACATTGGGTGCATAAATACATAGAATCCCTAGGCATTCCCTGTGGGGATATGATTCAGTGCCAATAGACCACAAGGGAATGTGCCACAAAAATGGAGGACCATCAGCCGACATTTTCAGCCGGCGGTGCTCCGTCACATCAACTCCTAGGGTAGATGTCAGTATAAGATGAGGGAGAGGCATAGCGCTAAGTTTCATAAACTAAATAAAAATTTAACAGTTATATCAAAGCCATAGTTACAGTAAAGGGAAGTATCCCAAACAGCTACAACCACGAAGGATAAATCAGTAGATTCCAGCGACACCGGAGTCAGAGCTACAAGTGCAGTTGGGTGAAAAAACGTCTCAGGTAGCAAACAGTCATGAAGTACTGATCAACCAGAGTCAGCGACAGTAGGATCGGAGCCACAGACATAATGGAAGGAAATGTCCCAAGCATCTACCACCACAGAGTACCATCAGCAGGTCCCATCGATCAGGGTTGATCTGGCAATGTCCACCTAGGAGGAGATAAAGTTTCCTGTGTCGTTGGCATAGTGTGAGGCTTCTTCTGGGCAGGGCCTGAAACCACAGACCATCTCTCTCTCTTCTCCTTGGGTGCTAGATCTGGGTTCGGAGAACCAGGGTCTGTAATAGCCGGAGCAGTGACTCCCAGGGTTCTACAAAACTCAGGTATATCGAAGGGGTCTCGAACTGATGCCAATGTACCGTTATGCAGCACATAAAGATGAAAGGGGAATCCCCACCTGCTCTTGATCCCTAGGTGGTCGGTTATGAGCCGCAAAGTTCAATACTTCTGTAGGGTAGACGGTGATAAATCATTGTAGAAGTGAAGTATACAGCCTGCATATTTGATGTCTCCAATTTCCCTCGCTTTGGCCATAATCCTATCTTTGTCTAGAAAGTTGTGACATCTGACAATAACATCCCACCGCTTAGATCCAGGTGGTCCACCGGGCCTCAGGGCCCTGTGTGCTCTTTTACTTTTCAGCGGAGGTGCAGAAGAATCAGACCCCAATAATTCCCTGAAGATAGTTTGAAGTGAAGAGTGATAAATCCTTAGGCGGGACTGATTCAGGGAAGTCCTTCATTCTAATATTACATCGCCTGGAGCGATTGTCTAGATCATCAAGCTTGGAGGATAACATGGATATCATATCATCCTGCTGCTGCATATATTGCCCTAAGGCCTGCATGTGCAACCAGGAAGCTTCATGACCCTTTTCCAGTAAGTTGATTAATTGTCCCATCTGTACCACATCTTTTTTCAGATCAGAGAGTTCTGTCTTCACAGTGGCCTTCATGTTCAGTTTTATTTCAGATAAGAAACCCCTCATGTCATCCTTTGTGATAAAGGAGGCCAAGTCGTCTTTAGTCAACAGAGATGCCATACTTGCCGTTGGAGTAATGTTCTCTTAATCCTGTTTGTGAGGTAAGGTAATAGGTAGATAACCGTCATGGTCAATAGGTAGATCAGCAGTATCTGCACTCCAATCCCGTTGAGAGTCTGCCACGTGAAGTTTTAATGCTGCTGCCAGAGAGTGACCTTTAAGTTTGGTCGGCAGGAAGTCTGAAATCCTTTCACAACCCTTCATGGAGGCGTGGAAGCCCCTTTAATAATGGCATAGCTCTCCTAACCAGAGTAAAGTTGAAAAAGTAGCCATGGATCTGCGGAGCAATCAAGTCAAGCAGCCATCATGTTTGAGTGTGAACTCCGGCCCCCCTGCAAAGAAATTCTTCATTAGAACGGTCTACAAAGTGTGCCTGCCTCTTCATTTATTTTTTTAATATGCACAATTTTAAGCTTCCTTAAAATGAAGTAATACTTTTACTTTCAGGGGTCTCCAACACACTGCATGGCCTCTGTAGCATTCAAGGGATTAAAAGTCCCATTTAAATGAATTGAAATGTACATTTTTGTTTGTCCCGAATAGTGAAGTTGGTTTGTACCATATTTGCTCCTTTTTATTCTTTTGAATTGCACCTATGGTCTATTAGGGGTCCCTGAGATTAGGTTTGAGTACTATTGCCAGTGTCAGGCTGGAAATCCCTTCACTAGCAGACTATGTGAGCTACATATACAGCCCCATGTGACCGATCTGACAGACTGATAATCTAGCAGTTTGTTCCACATAACAATGCCAGTTAGAGTGGACTGGGGCTTTCAACCTAAGACGAATAGTCTTCCCCCTCTAACTGGGGATACATGTGCATATTTCAGGGTTGTGCTGAGATCAAAGCAGCCCTGCAATACATATTTTTCATATGTGTCTCCAGTTAAAGAGGAGGTATGCACAGCTTATTTTAACTTCAATACATGTAACATTCAATGTTTTAACAGCCCAATTAACACTGTGGGGGAATTTTCATTTTTCCCCTATGGTGCAGTTGGTTTACCACAGAACTGATGTTTATCTTGCTGAATACAGCCCTGTAGGACTTATTCAATAATCGGATATACCTCCAATATTTCACATATAAATAAAGATACATACACAGCTGTTGCCACATCAAACAATCAGTTCCCAAATGGCTGTTTATCTAAAGGGGGCTTTTATCCACTTGAATGCTACAGAGTTGATGCCTCTGTAGGCCACATTTAAATCAATGGCCACTTTATGAACTTGTATTTGTTCCCAGTTGTTCATTTGGTTTGACCCAGAATTGCACCATTCTTATTTAATCACCAGCCATACCCTGTAGGCGGTTTTGTAAAGTACAAAATCTACTGCACACACTTAAAGCAGAACTATCACACAAATTAAAGTTACCCCAAATAATTACGTACATAACGATAAGCATATCCATATTAGTCCAGCGTTATTGAGAAATCCAACTCGTCCTGAGATAGTCCTAATTATTTGGGCGTAACTTTAATTTGTATGATAGTTCTGCTTTAAGGTACTGTTTTGGAGGGTGAGAGTTAAACATGCACACTTCTGAAGGAAACCAAATACAGAATAAGACACAACTGGTGTGCAGGACATTATCAAAAATGGGGACGTAACTGATGTGCTGGACATTATCAAAAATCTTTATGTTACGTCATGACCTATTGACAGCTATTAATGGCATAAATTTAATAAATTATACAGACTAGACCAAATTATTTTATTTACACAGACTAATTTATAAACACATTAATGAGAGTTTTATTCCTAGCTCTGGAGCAAAGTGATACACACACCACACAGTCTGATCTCTTAAAGTGTTAGTAATGACCCAGAACAAATATTTATCATTTTGTAGTGCTTAAAGTTGAACTAAATGCAAAAAACCCTATCTCTCAAACCGCTATGGTTTGAGAGATATTCACTGTCAAAGTTTGACGTTTCCTGCTGTCAGCTGTAAACTGATAGCAGGAGATCTGTGTCAGCCGACACGAGGAGGATCTTCAGCAAAGCCGCAATCTCGTTATTTAAAACGAATTACTTCATTGGAATGGTCTACAAAGTGAGCTTGCAAATCAGGCACACTTTGTAGACCTTTCCAATGAAGTCATTCTTTTTAAATAATGCAATTGCGGCTCTGTTGCAGCGCCGCCAGTTGATCCCCAGGCAGGATTCCCCTGCAGTCAGCACAGTACTGACCTCAAGGAAAGGGGAGGGAACTTTGACAGTGAATATATCTCAAACCATAGCGGTTTGAGATATATGGTGTTTTGCATTCAGTTTAACGTTTTAAACACTACTAAATGATAAATATTTGTTCTGGGACATTAGTGTCCCTTTAATCCCTTCGTGTCCGGTGACGTACCCGGACTGTCACGCTTGTCCGGCACTTAAGGACGAGTGACGGTCCTGGTATGTCACGTACTTTTACTCACCGCGCTTCTGCATCTCCCTGCGTTCCCACATCTCCCATTGACTTAACCTGTACTTTTAACCCCTTCAGTGCTAGAAACGGTTAAAGCACATTGCGTCTAAGGGGCTCAATGACATTTTCATTTGTCTCCTATGGCGCAGTTGGATTGCACCACAGTCATAATCTTACTGAATGCAGTCCATAATCTTTAAATAAAATTAACCAAGTTCATTATACTATGTAATTGTCATATTGCATTTACTTAGGTAGCAATATAACGCGCAACGTGTTTCTTAACCGTTTGAGTGCCAGAGGGGTACGCAACGCATTGCTTTGCAATGTATTCCGTATTCCTCTGGCACTCAAAGGGTTAAAATCCCACTAATAATAAATACAGACCAGAGTTAAAAGTTTTTAGAGACAGACTCTATCATATTCACCTACAAATGATTAACCCTTTCAGTGCCAAAGTGGTACGGAATGCATCGTTTTGCAATGCATTCCGTACCACTCTGACACTCACAGGGTTAACAGTCTTCTCCTGTGTATAGATGGCGCTAGCCGATTCATCCACAGAACACACCGTCCGCACCTCTCTATGATGACCAGACAGTCCATACAATAAGCGGAAGTTCACCTCTGTGATCTCGTCGCAAGTTCCGGTGCACGTATGTGCTGAGCTCAGCTCTGTGGAAAGATGGTTTTGCTGGAAAGTGAACAGGTGAGTCAATCATGGATCCGTGCAGGGAGAGAAACTGGGAGTTTTGTAAAATTGGAAGGGACACAGGCACATGACTGGTAAGTGGAGCTGGGATATAAGAATGATGAAAGGTTGAGATTCCGGTGATACCGAAAATATATATGGGGTAGAAAGAAGACTGGAGAGGAGAATGAAGACATGCATGGGGTGGGTGGGGCTCTATCAAAGTCTGTGGTCTCATTCCTAGTAGTAAACATGCATGTGCCATTATTTTCCTTTGTTTTGCTTTTCTCCATATCGCCACTTAATTTCTGTATAGTTAACTGAAAACTATGACCTTGTCTTAACTTAGCCATTTGTGGTAGTGGTTAGCTTTCTTAAAACTGAAAAAGGGATAATTGTTTTCAATGCAGATAGAAATCCAAAATGGTTCTATTGTAGTAAAAGTGGCGTTCATTGGACTGTCTTCGTCCTCATCGACTATCTAAAATTTAAATAGTCTCTCTGCTTTTCCTGTTCAGCATACCTTTCAATTGTGAGCTCTAAATCCCTCTTTCCTACCCTGGTGTCCCTCTTTAGGATGTCAGACTGTGTGGTGTGAATATGTGTGTCACATTGCTCCACAGCAATGAAACGCTCATTAATATTTGTTTAAACTTCAGTATGCATGTCTATTAGTCTGTGTAAATAAATACGTCTGTTACCTCTCAGAAGTGCCAGATTCTAAAGAAATCCTTAATCTCTGGAGACTGATGGCCAGATTAGTACTGTCTGCATGCCTGCGCTGTCAGTCCCTTCCAGTTACCTTGTGGCACAGTGCAATGCTTCTTAGAGGATAGTGGGACTGACAGCACAGACAAGATATCTATGCTGATGCCTGGCTTCTGGTCTCCGAAGATTAAGGATTTCTTTAGAATCTGGCACATCTGAGAGGTAATACACGTATTATAAAGCTAGTCGCAATATGTTTAATTTTTGGAGGACGACTGTATACTATGTGAAAGTTCCACTTTAATTATCTACAAGGATTTCCAAATTCTTTCAAAGATTCAGTTAGTTTACCATTTTCTGTAGCATGCTTGTTTATGTAACCTAAATGCATAAGATTTAATTTATCTACATTAAACTTCTTCTGCCACTTTTCCACCCAGTCACCCAGTTTATCAAAATCTTTTTGAAGAGAAAACACATCCTTTCTCTGTGTATATGCTTATATAGTTTTATATGCTGAGCAAAAATTGACATAACATTCAGTATTCCCTTCAAGACTGTTCTTAAACAAATGAGGGAAAAACTTTTTTCTTAACTTTTCTTCTCATCACTGGCATTGTTAACCAATTGGTGCTTCTGGCTTGAAAAGATACTAATATTAAAAGTTGTATACATTTTAAGTAGTCTGTTCTCAGAGCTAGCTTCAGAAAAATTCTGCTTCCCGAGACCTTACATTTAGTATTAGATGTGCCCTGTGGAGGTATAAATTCATATTTGCATAGTACCCCATTAAAAATGCAGTAGTGAGGAGTGTCCCAAGTGATGTTGCATTATTATCTGCAAACTAAAAATAACCAAGAACAAGTTGTTCACGAGCACATCACAAAATCATCTCAACAACCTATATTATTCCATTTTGCCTTATTTAGCTCTGTAATGCTTGATTTTGAACCACTGAAAGGGAGAGTCCTCTTTCACAAAAACATCAGCTCCAATTAATCTTCGGCCATAGGGAGTGTTATTTCAGTACTGCCAGAGTTGTGGTTCAAGAGTAATTGAAGGATAAAGTTTCCCCCTCCCGCCCCTTTTACCTAGTGTAAGCCATCTCTTCTCAGATGTGGAATCCAGTCCATAGACCAGACATATAACAGAAGGGGACTATCTTCTTCCTATGAGAACAATGAAAGCCCTGCCCCCCTTGACAAGTTTTTCAGGTTTTCCTCTTAATTGAAGTTTGTCCCTCTCTGCAGTCTACCTGGACACCTCCCTTCTGCTCTGGCTGAGTAGTGTTACATCAGTAAAAGGGGCGGGAGGGGGATACTTTGTCATTGAATTGCTCTTGAACTACAACTCCTTCCCACCTGTCACTGAGGATGAAGTCTCCCTTCTCCTCACTCGCTCAAACCTAACCACATGCCCTCTCGACCCAATCCCATCTCAGCTCACCCAAGAACTCTCCCCTCTACTAACTCCAATCCTTACTCACTTATTCAACCTCTCTTTGTCAACCGGCACCTTCCCATCCTCTTTCAAACATGCACTGATCACTCCCATCCTAAAAAAACCCTCCCTAGACCCAAACTCATTGTCAAATTACCGGCCAATTTCCCTACTCCCGTTTGCCTCCAAGCTTCTCGAGCGCCTTGCATATAACCGGCTCACTAAATTCCTCTGCTCCCATTCCCTGCTAGATCCCTTGCAATCCGGATTCCGCCCTCATCACTCCACTGAGACTGCCCTCACTAAAGTGGCCAATGACTTGCTCTCAGCCAAGTCTAAAGGCCACTACTCCCTACTCATTCTTTTGGACCTGTCAGCCGCATTTGACACAGTCGATCACCCACTCCTCCTCCAAGCCCTCCACTCCCTAGGCCTCTGCGACACTGCACTCTCCTGGTTCTCATCTTATCTCTGCAACCGCTCCTTCAGTGTTTCATACTCCGGCTCCACTTCCCCACCCCTCCCACTGTCTGTTGGTGTGCCCCAAGGATCAGTACTGGGACCCTTGCTCTTCTCAATCTACACTGCTTCCCTTGGAAAACTAATAAACTCCTTTGGGTTTCACCATCATCTCTATGCTGATGACACCCAAATATATCTTTCCTCCCCAGACCTCTCTCCTTCCCTCCTGTCCCGAGTGTCTGACTGTCTGTCTGCTGTGTCTTCCTGGATGTCCTCCCATCAACTCAAACTTAACCTTAGCAAAACTGAACTAATTCTCTTCCCTCCATCTGCAACCAGCCTTATCCCAAACATTACCCTCACCGTTAACAACACTTCCATCACACCAACCCCTACAGCACGCTGCCTGGGGGTCACATTTGACTCTGCCCTATCCTTCATTCCTCACATCCAGTCAATCTCCAACTCATGCCGCCTCCACCTCCGCAACATCTCTAGAATCCGACCCTTTCTCACAGAAGACACTACCAAAATTCTAATCCAAACACTCATCATGTCCCGTCTTGACTACTGTAACTCTTTACTAATTGGCCTGCCTCTCACCCGAATAACCCCGCTACAGTCCATAATGAACTCTGCTGCAAGACTAATCTACCTCACTCATCGCTTCTCTAACACCACACCCCTCTGTCAGTCCCTACACTGGCTCCCGTTAGCATACAGAGTCAAATTCAAAACTCTGGTGCTAACTTATAGAGCCCTCACTAACACTGCACCCCCCTATATTTCATCTCTCATTTCCAAATATACTCCCGCCCGCCATCTTCGCTCTGCACATGACCTTCTGCTCTCCACAGCTCTTATTACATCCTCCCACTCCCGCCTACAGGACTTCTCCCGTGCTGCACCTGAGCTGTGGAATTCCCTCCCCCGCCCCATTAGACTCTCCCCTAGCCTTCAAATCTTCAGACGCTCCCTGAAGACTCACCTCTTCAGGGAGGCCTATCAACTGCCTCCATAAACATCATCACCAAGATTCACCCCTTGCACGGACTACTGCACTCAATGGCACTTCTCACTCCCACCCACTGACTGGCAGTTCATGTGGCAGGAGGCACTTAAACACAATAGCACTTACTCCTTCTGTATCAAACCTACCTTCCTCTAGACTGTAAGCTCTCACGAGCAGGGCCCTCTGATCCTCCTGTTCTACACATCTGATTGTACTATTTAATACCACTGTATGTCTATTCCCCAATTGTACAGCGCTGCGGAATTAGTTGGCGCTATATAAATAAAGAATAATAATAATAATAATAAACTCTGACAGAATTGAAATAACACTCTCCAGAGTCCAAATACTATGATGATTAATTAGAGCTGCTTTTATTATGAAACATTACTATCCCTTTAAAGGGATAGTAATGTTTCATAATAAAAGCAGCTCTAACTAATCATCACAGTATTTGGGCCTTGGAGAGTGTTATTTCAATACTGTTCAAGTTGTAGTTCAAGAGTAATTAAATGACAAAGTATCCCCAAGTGCCCCTTTTACTTATGTAACTGCTCACCTCAGAGCAGCAGGGAGGTGCCCAGGTAGATTGTAGAGAGGGACAATCTTCAATTAAGATAAGGGAAAAAGCTGAAAAACTTGTCACGGGTGGCAGGGTTTTCATTGTTATCACAGTAAGAAGATTGTCCCCTTCTGTTATCTGTCTGGTCAAGCAACCAGAATCCACATCTGAGGTGAGCAGTGTAACACTAGGTAAAAGGGGCGGGAGGGGAATACTTTATCATTCAATTACTCTTGAACTACAAGTCTGACAGAATTGAAATAACACTCTCCATCGCCCAAATACTAGGAGGATTAATTGGAGCTGATGTTTTTGTGAAACATTACTATTAGAGATGCACCGATACCAATTTTTTAAGACAGAGTACGAGTACCGATACTTTTTTCAAGTACTCACCGATACCAATTACCGATACCTTTTTTTTTTGCAGTCATTTGCCAGTTTTCTAAGTACCTATATGCTTTAGGTACTTGGAAAACTGGCAAATGACCGCAAAAAAAAGTATTGGTATTGGTGAGTACTTGGGGGGGGGGGGGATATATATATATATATATATATATATATATATATATATACACACACCACCTCTTGATTCTCCCCTTTTGACTCTTTCTCCCCCTCTTGATTCCTACCTTTTGCTTCATTTTACCCCTCTTGAGCCCCCTTCTTTTGCCTTTGCTTTTTCTCTCCCTTTTGATCCCCCTCCTTCTCCTTGACTCACCCTTTTGCCTCTCACTCTCTCCTGATCCTTCCTCCTTTTGCTTCTTTCTTGGCACCCCCTCTCTACCTCTTTCACCACCAGCTGCCCCATCTTGCCTCCCTTACTGTCCTCTGCCGGGAGCTCACTGTTCTCTCGCGAGCCCCGGCAGAGGTCAGCGTCGGAGCGTTGCCATGGTAACCCGTGGCAACGCTCCGACGCTGCAGAAAGGAGAGAGGTGACCGGGGAGCATTCTGAGCAGCTCCCCGGGCTCCCTCTCTGCAGCACCGACCCTGACACAGGGTATCGGTGCTGGCAACGGCCGCATTTGCGCGAGTACAAGTACTCGCGCAAATGCTGGTATCGGCACCGATACTAGTATCGGTGCAACCCTAATTACTATCCCTTTAAATTTTTTGGTAATAATGTACCTTTAACTGATTTAGATTTTGTCACTCATCTGTAGCTACTGAAACTAATCTCTTTAGCAGGGGTGGAAAGCAGGAACCTGCAAGGCTCCTAAAACGTTTGAATTTCTGAGGTGGTTTACATATATCTATATGCATGCATCCCTTACACTGGATCCTAAAATAACTTTGTCTGGCTATTAAGCTTATTTTATATTTTTTGTCCACCTACAGCATAGTCTACACATGCACTAGAAAACAGTTTAGAATTAGGGATCTAGATTTGTCTCCCCAGATCCTAACTTGGAGTACAAGACATTAGGTGCATCTTCTGCTCATCAGTGGCTAGTCTTAAAGGAGCACTAATTATTTGTTTTCTTTTTTCCTTGCAGTTTCTGACTGAGCTGACGCGGTTGTTCCAGAAATGCCGGACAACAGGAAGTGTTTACATCACACTGAAAAAATGTAAGTGCTGCACACAGTTATCATGTAGTGGCACTCATATTTAACCCTTTGAATGCCAGAGCATTGGTTACTTCTCTGGCACTCAAAGGGATAAAGGTGTTGGAGACTGCTCTAGTATTCATGGGGTTAAATAACATAGCTCCTCTCAATAATAAACTTGTGCACCTTATTACATCCATAAATTCCTGTGAGCCACTGTGCATCAGTTCTGTGGATTATTTCTCCAAAATTAGTCTTTTAATTTGTACTTGGTATGTCCATGGAGGCATTCAGCACTCCTAGAAGTCAGGCTCCTCCCACAGGAAGCTTCCTAAAAAGACTTCAGTGAGAGAAATGAAGTCCAATAGCCTACAAAAAAATGTCTGCCTCAGTTGATATATCTACTGCTAATTAAATGCTCATTTTTGGAGAACCAATCCATACGGAATTGTTTCATAATGGACATTAGGATTTTTGCCCAGAATAAAATAAGCCAGGGTTTATTATTAGATGTTCCTTTAACAGTGGAAGTTAAATCCATGGGGATTTGTATTTGTTCCCTAGAATGTCTTCACTTTGTGCTTCTACAAAAGTCCTAGTATCTCACAGATCACCTTCAATAGTACCCAACAGCAGTGTTAAAGGGGCAGTAATACCTGGGGGAAAAATGCAGCTCCAAATGATCCAACTATTAAGAGGGTCATATCACGCTTTATTTCAATATTTTCCATATTGTAATTCAATGCTAAAGGATTCCCCTCCTGCCCTTTTCGTTATCCTTTTAAATTGTTGCATTTTAAATAGTGCGTGGCCACACACCGCAATAAACATGTCATCTGGTTGAAAAGGGCGACATGAGAATCTTGCTCTGCTTATAAGAGCCAGGTTCTCATGTCGCCTCATTAAATGCCGCATACCTAACACTGTACTTGTACTGCCCACTTCAAACCTTAGCATACCTCCGATTTGCACTGAGACACCCAGCTCCTTGTAAATGGAACAGAGTTTGACTAGGGAAGCATTTCAAGGCACCTAGGCAGCTTCTGAATGAGCTCAGCACTCCAGCCACTTGGGGCAGTGTGGATAGCATTGAAAGAGGCCCTTCCCCTCATAAGAAGCCTTGCACTGAAAGGGAGATCAGACTACACAAGGGATGAGTTGTCCCTGAAGCAGGAAGATTTGAATCTTCTACCAGAGCAGTGTAACAGGGAGCTGGGTGTCTCTCAGATCAGAGGTATGCTAAGGTTTGCAGCAGCCAGTACAAGTAGAATGTGAGTTATGCGCCACTTAATGAGGCTCATGTCATCCTTTCCAACCAGATGACATGTTTAATGCAGTGTGCAGCTGTGCGCTATTTAAAGGAGCAGTAAACTTTTTTTATGAAAAAATATATATTGCAGGAATTTACCTACTGAGTAAAATAAGGGTACTCCCACTGCTGAGAGATTTATATTTCCAGAGTTATTACAGGTTAAACCCATGTTTTTTTACATTAGCAGTGCCCTCTAGTGGTCAAATTCTAATTAGATTTCCTGTTAGATGCTAATGGAGAGGAAAGTCAGAAAAGTCAGAGACATACAGTTCTCCATAGAATGTGATAGAAACTGCCCGTCACTTCCTGTCAGTTAGAACTATCAGGAAGTAAACACAGTAAATTCACTTCCTGTCAGTTAGAACTATCAGGAAGTAAACACAGTAAATTCACTTCCTGATTATTTAAACTGCTATAAATTTTGAATAAAACATCTGACAGCGATGGAAGTGACCTTGTTTTATTCAGCAGGAAAAGTTCTATAAAATATGTGTTTTCATAAATAAAAGTTTACTGCTCCTTTAAAATGTGACAGTTTAAAATTGAACCCCTTTTACATCCTGTAAGCCACCTACCCTTAGATGTGGAATCCGGTCGTGGTACCAGACAGCGTGCAGCGAGGGATAATCTCCCCACACAGAGTATAAGGAAAACCCTGCCCCCCTTGATGATGTAGGGCAGGATTTTTCTTATGCTCAGTGAAGATTCTCTCACTGTGCTCAATCCATCTGTCTCGCTGAAAGACGCAGCGTGATGCGAGTAAAGGGGAGGGGGATCCTTTAGCATTGAATTACTCTTGAACTACATCATGGAAAATATTGAAATACTAGTTGAAGAGCCCTGTGTACATGGGACACAGTGCCACCCAGCAACGGCCGAGGTGCATAGTAGAGACTGCCAATGCCGCGGCTGATAACAGAGCAGGGCGCTCCGAATTCAGGCCCCACTCCATTATCAGCCATGGCGTGAGCAATCTGTAGTGCGCATGACTGCAGCGCACGCAGCAGTCTCTATTGCACTGACGCTTCTGACAAACAATTTAGCGAATTATCATATAGGTTAGTGTTGCATGACCCTCTTTATAGGAGGATCAATCTGAGGAGTATTTTAAGGAGGTTCCCTACCTGTGGTGAACCACATTCTAGAAATAGCCCGTTTATCAGCAATGGAGGCCATTTCTTACAGCCTTCTGATGATGCCAGAAAATTACTTCTCAGGTTGTCCCCTGTGGGCAGGGGTGAAAAAATCCCGGGAGTCTGAAAGAGCTGGAGTGCGCCCTCTTTTGACCAAAATAACTAAATGTAAAAAAAGTTGCATATTGTCAGTGTAATCCCTATTAAAATGAGATTTTAAATACATACTATGGCTATAGCATGCCAAACTTGCCTCTGTGCCAAGGTATCACAACAAACACAAGTTCTAGCTTTAGTTGTTTTTTCTTTGTCTTGTGAGCTGAATTTCTCATGGTTTCACTTTGTAATTGAGACTCCTTCACACAACATTCTCTATGTAATGCTGCATTATAAAGAGTAAAAGCAATAGAGCGGAGGAGAGATTCAGCTCTGACATCAAAGCAAAACATAAGCTTGGTATTCTATGGCCATATTATGTTACTTCAATTTTAATACAAAAATTACATGTAGGGAGTATGCACTAGTTTCTATAGTTAATATCGAGTGGATTAGTACCAATATATCAAGCTTTTGCTTTTAGCTGTTTGAGTCAAAATTGTGTGTGTGTGTGTGTGTGTGTGTGTGTGTGTGTGTGTGTGTGTACACGTACCAGCTTCTACTAGATCAAGTACTGTTTCCACCCCAGGTGTCATGAATATTATCATAATATTCTTAATTGTTAGTCTCTCTCCTTTATAAGGAGTAAAGCAGAAGAGATTCAGCTCACAAGAGCAGCAGATTGTTAGGACTTGTTTATAATGGGGTGTCGTATGCCGAAATTACCAGCACACTATAAGTCACGATTAAAACAGAATGTACAGGGAAGCACCTTATATTCTGCAACCCAAACTTAGCCCAGCAATATTTGTCCTTACCCAGCAGTGGGTGGTCACTGTCACCTTGCAGCACTTGTAGTAGATACACTAGAAACATGGAATTTGACAGCAGATAAGAACAATTTTGCTCATCTGGTTTGCCCATTTTTCCTCCGATTAAAAATTTGAAACCCTATTTGGTCTTGTCTTATGTTCAGGATAAGCACACAAAATGTGAGGGGCTTCTGAGGACGAACAGCAGCACAATAGCCTGTTCTACAGCTAGTCACTGCTCAGAAGCATCATGTTTTAGCTTTCTAGTTCCAGTACAGAGGAGAAATTTCCACGTACATATTAGACTAATCCCGCCCAAAATGACAGGCAAGTCCCCCCTGCACGGAAACACCAGCTAACTCCCGATTTGTGCGTTTCAGCCTTGTTGGGCTTCGTCAGGAGGGTGCAGCTGGATTCCCTAGGCACTGAGACATGGACCCATTGCTCTCAGTGCCTAGGGACTACAACTGCACCCACCTGACGAGGCCAAAACGCACATCGGGGGTTAGCAGGTGTTCCCGTGCAGGTGGGGCTTGCCTGTCGTTTTTTTGGACGTGGTTAGTCTAATCTATACATGGAAATGTCTCCCTCTATAATGGCACTGGAGAGCTAAAATGTGATGCTTCTGAGTGGTGACTAGCTGTAGGACAGGCCATTGTGCTGCTGTTCATCCTCGGAAGCCCCTCACATTTTGTATGCTTATGTTCCTGATAACCTTATGCCTATCCCATGCATGCTTAAATTTCCTCACGATATTAATATCTACAACTTCTGCTGGTCGGCTATTCCACTTATCTACCACCCTCTCAGGCGTACATGTAATGTAAGAGTTTTATTTGACTAGGACCTCTTGCCCTAACACTTCTACTCCTTTGAAATGTACTTCCCTCTTGTACTTGGTTGACTACCTTCATGAATTTGAATGTTTCTATCATATCCTCTTTCTCTCTTCTTTCCCCCAAGCTATACATGGTTAGATTCTTTAGTCTTATCCTGTAAACCATTCACCAGATCTCATAAGATTATAATCTAAATACAAATCCTTATAAGGCTCCCCTCCTACTGAAAATCCTGGCTGCCAAGGGAGCCTGCATAAGGTTGTACTGAAATGTGTTGCAACTCGTGTGACCACAGAAAAAGTTAACCTGTTGTAGTTTGCTTTTTGGGTAGTCTGACTCCCTCACCCAGAATAGCTACTGATTTCCTTCTTGTAACCCCCTGAATGCTACAGACTTTTCTGCTCTCCAAGGGGTTAAATGTTTGGATCTTATGTATTAGATTTTATCTTTTTTTTTTTTTTTTTTTAATTCTATTTTTTTTAAACCAAAAGATGATGGTCGAACAAAGCCAGTTCCTAGAAAGGGACACCCTGACAACTTTGAACCAGCGGATAATAAATGTCTCCTAAGAGCGACTGACGGGAAGAAGAAAATCAGCACAGTGGTAAGTGATTGCTGGAAAAGAAGTTGCTCACAATGCTCCACGTCGGCAAACATGTTTTGACATCTATTTCTCTCTCTCCAGGTCAGTTCAAAAGAAGTAAACAAATTCCAGATGGTATGTTCAACTAGCTGCAAATAAGTAAAACTCCATTATGCACCTTTTACTGCCAGAGATGCATTGCACTCCAAGCTAACACTCAAAAGGGGTCATTTCCTAAAGTTTGAATTGTAAATACGCCCAGTGATAGTTGTGTTCTGGCATGGTTCCAGTTCTTCTGTTTATCAATCAGTGGTAGTAGACTTGTAACCGCTTATTGGTAAAATGAGTGAGCACAAGGATACACCACTTAAGGATGCCAGAAACCCTATGGCTGGTGGATTCCATGTGTGGGGTTTCTCTCTCCTCTGCGCCCCCCCCATGACTAATGCTTGTCCTTGCCATAGCATGGTGGCATGTTTTGGGCAGTAAGGTCTATGCACTTTCCTTTTACTTCAAGCGGAGCTACCACCCAACACAATCTTTAGCGTCACTAAGTCCCCATCTGGCGACTAGCTGCTTAGAAGCGCTAGTAGCCAGAATAATTACCTTATTTAATAGATTTCTGCTCTCTTCTATAGCTGACAGGCAGTACGAAGCGCAGACATCTTGCCATTGTGACACCTGCGCTGTCAGTCTCAGCCAGAGCCGAAGGGCTCCTACCAACACCTCCTAGAGCTGGCTGGGAATGACAGCGCAGGCGCGTGGATGTCACTATGGCAAGATGTCCACGCTCCGTCCTGCCTGTCACCCATGGAAGAGAGCAGAAATCTATTAGATAAGGTAATTAGTCTGGCGACTAGCGCTACTAAGCAGCTAGTCGCCAGATGGGGGACTTGGTGAAGCTAAAGATTGTGTGGGGTTGTAGTTCCGCTTTCATATTTCCTAGTTGAGTTTAAAAGGACTCTCTCCAGTCTGTTCTGTGGAGCATGTGCAGGAAGGGCCTTTGTTACAAATGAAAACATGAACAATTCTGTAGCAAACCAGTTACTCCATTGGACATAACTAAAGTGACCCATTAATTTAAATAGGGACAGTAAACACTTGAATGCTCGAGATTTCGTTCAAGGGGTTAAAAGTACAATTGAAATGTATTTCTGTGTTCCCTACGGTTCAGTTAGATTGCGCTTGTTTACTTTTGCGGCTAAGGCCCTAAGGCACTGTATTTAGTACACTAAACAGGCACACCTTTGGACAAACTAAATACATTATAAGGGAGAAGTAAGTCTCCAGTGAGGTAAATGGAGAGTTTAACCATTTGAATGCTAGTCTTGGAGACAGATTTTAGCATTTAAATAGTTAAATTTGCCATTTATTGCTTTGCAGCGCATTGAAGAAAACTATCGTTTGAGGGGTTAAATGCCCTATTTAAATAAATGGGAATTCCCTCCATCACTTGTAGACTGCCAGTAGCGGTTTAGAACAGGGTAGGAAGCTCCCTGCAGTTGAGCAGCGTCTTGCTTCCCCCTAAGTAATTTAATAAATACAGCAGTTATGTAATAGGACCTTGAAACCTTCTTCTCTCTTTCAGGCTTATTCCAACCTTCTACGAGCAAATATGGATGGGCTGAAAAAGAAAGATAAGAAAAGTAAAAACAAGAAAAGCAGCACTGCTCAATAGTGGACTGATTAACTCCTTCCTCACCCACATCTTCTCCCAGAAAGGACCACGGCCCCTTTTATGTGTTGCACAGGCACTGGGGCATGTGACATTACCACCAGACCTGGTTGGTCATTAATGATTTAATCCTTTGAGTGCCAGAGAGGGGTACAGAACACACTGCAGAGCAATGCTTCTGTACCCCAGTAGCACTCGAAAGGGTTAACCTACATAATTGCTGCCTTTTTTTTTTTTTTTTTTTTAATTTAAGATTATACGTAAAGGAATTTGACTTTGGTTTACTGCACATTTTCTTTGTCCGGTTAGGACAGGTATGGTTTTGTTCATTAAAAAAATGCTAAATTCCATCCCAGCACATGTTTCTCCTCTGATAATTGCTGTATTTTTTTTTACCCACCCTTTTGCCCTGTAACATGTGTGGATCTTCGGACCTACAACAGCTAGTTGGGAATTGGGAGTGTTCTGGCCCTTAACAGCTGGAGCTATAAAGGTTAAATATTCCTGTACTAAACTGTTCAATTTGCTTTCACTTTTAAACACTCTTAATACCTTGGATGCCAATGACTTATTGTCGTGACACAGGGGTGAAGATGTAAAGAATAAATAATCCTCCAGATGATTGAAAGTAAAACTGTGGTATTCTAAACCAATCCTGAAATGAGGTAAAAAAATAAAAAATACCAGTAAGCACTGGTGACTGGCATTTGCTTTTATTTAACAATTGTTTTTATTTATTTTTTTTTTTTTTATTTTTTTTTTCTTCAAATTT
Organism: Rhinophrynus dorsalis; assembly: GCA_037306005.1. Lineage (NCBI taxonomy): Eukaryota > Metazoa > Chordata > Amphibia > Anura > Rhinophrynidae > Rhinophrynus > Rhinophrynus dorsalis. Next base: position 27,701,916 of record CM074728.1, read on the forward strand.
GGACTTTATTACTGTAATAAATAGAACAGCATAAAGAATTAAAGTTTATATTTTGTTTTAAGTATCACTAAAATTAGTTTTTTGTATTCTGCAGGTGAATGTCAATCTAAATCTCATTAAAATTTGAGCTGAAACAAAATTTAAAGTTTTGACTATTTTCTAAACATAAAGGAACACTTGGGTGTTTTTTTTTTTTTTTTTTTTTTTTATATAAACCTTCTCACTGCCAGAAGTATCCTAAAACATGACTGTAGGCCCTAGTGCCTGAAGGGAAAATGTTGCCTTGGTAGGGCCTTGTATTTATACAGAGCAGTACATATACAGCTATTAAATTGGCAGGGCCACTGACCTATCTGTGCTACAGCAGCCTGAAAAACTGCACGGTTAGTCCATGATTTAATGGTACTAGCCAAAGCAGGCACTGGGTGTATCCTGCACACAGGTTATACCTCAGCACATGGGACTCCAATGTATTAATTCCAAGCATTTTCCTGTGGCTTTAATTTTGGAGGGGGCATAGCCTCCATTAATTCCCATCTTGGACCAGAAGGGTATGCAATTTGTTGATTCACAATGCTTAGCACATCCCTCTGGTCCTTACTAGGTTAATGCCAACAGCCCTTACTATTACTCTGGTCAGTTTGATTTGGGAGAAGAGTACAGTAGCCTTCAGCATTGTACACACCTATGGCCAAGCACCCCAGGGGGTATAGGAGGCAGGGCATGCTAACTAAAACTCCTTCCACTTAGAGCTCTAAGATTAATTTTAAAGCGGAACTTTCACATGCATATAACTTTATATAGTTTGGAATATATACCTAACTGGACCCTTTTTATGTATACATTTGTCCCTTGCGATCCCTCTATGTTAATAAGTAACTAATAAGTTTATGGCAAGACCAGGGAGACCGGTGCCATCTTTCCTAAAGAGTTACACAGCGCATGCGTCGGCTCTCCCTATGTCTTGTCAGTCACAGAGGAAGAGACTGCTCCTAATTTTTTCTCATGTTGTATCAAATGCCTTTGCAAAGTCTAGATATACTACATCTACTGCCTTGCCATTGTCAAGGTTGCTGCTTACTTCCTCATAGAAGCTGAAAAGATTATTTTCTCTGTGTCCAATCCACAGCAATAGACTGTGGGATATTGGCTCCGCCCTCCAGCTGGTAGGATCAATCACAATTATAAAGTTGTCTGATTCCCTTGACTGAGCAGTCATTTTGGTCCTACCAAGCTGGAGGACGGAGGGGTTTCTCCTCTTTCTCCTGCTTAATTTTTGTTTTTCAGATCTCTATGTAGTTTGCCTTTTAATGCAAACTACATCTATCTAAGCCTTGCAAGGCTCTTAGTTGGCAGGTGCTAGGTCCCATTCGTTGGAAGACCTCAGACCCGGTTTCGCTATAGGCCTTGCTTTCAGACCCGTTTCAAGCGGTGTTATGGAGCAAGTACCTGATTCTGGTGCACGTTCGGGAAGCTGCTTCTATCCACGCGCCAAACGGAGGCGCCGGCTGATGTGCCCTTTACCAGGACCAGCAGGAACTGGAACCGGAAGTAGGCATGCTGCGTTCAGGCAGGTGGGCGGCTCGAGAGGACGTGCACACGCTATGGGCTGCAAGTCACAAACTTTCTATAATATATATATATATATATATATAGATATAGATATATAGAGAGAGATGTATTTGAACTGTTTGCTATCTGTTTCCTTTAGTTTATTGCTATTTAGAGTGTTTCTAGCATGTCTAAGGAGAGCAAATCAGAGAAGAAGCCAGCTGAGGCTCCTAAGGAAGGTAGACCGGCTGTTAAGTGTAAACCTTGAGCAGGCTGTGAGGGAAAGATCCCTGCCTCTGATAATGCCAAATTATATGTGGAATGTCTGCAGAAAGTATCTTCCTCTGAAGTTCCAGCAAAGTTTACTGAATTTCTGAGCTGGATGAAGTCATCTATGCAAGAGACATTTTCCTCTATGCAGGAGACTTCAAGAAAAAGGCATAGGCAGTCTGATCCTCAGGAAGGCACTTATATGCTTGAAGAAGATGATACAGGTTTAATGGATGTGGAATCTGCAGCTTCTTCTGCTGAGGAAGGAGAAATTTTGGAAGAGCAGGGGGCCTTTAGTGTGGACAAGGTGGATGGACTGGTTAAAGCTATGAGAAAGACCCTTGGTCTAACAGACACCCACAAAGAATTAAACGTGATTGATGCTGCCTTCATAGGTTACAAGAAAGGGACTCCTTCCTTTCCTGTTCACAGTTCTATCAAGGATATGATTGCGAATGAATGGAAGTTGGGCGACAGGAACCTACAGAACACATGTATCCTTTTTACTGAAGAAGATACAGCTGTGTGGATTTCTGCTCCCAAGGTGGATGCGGCTGTGCCACAGATTCCCAAAAGAACAGCCCTTTTGTTGGAGGAAGGAATATCTCTAAAGGATCCTATGGACAGAAGAGTGGATTCAGCACTTAAAAAGCAGTTCTCTGTGATTGGGCAGACTCTAAAAACTGCTACAGCCATGGCTTGTGTCTTCAGAACTCTGCATATCTGGCTAGCGGACTTTGAAGAGAAGTTGGATTCTTCGGTATCCAGTTCCAGATTGTTAAAAGAATTAGGTCCTATTAAGGATGCATTAAATTTTTCATACGATGCCGCTCTAGATAACATCAGGGGACTTGCTAGATCTTCAGCATTATCCATCACATCAAGAAGGGCCATTTGGATAAAGTCCTGGGAAGCGGACGCTACGTCAAAGAATAAACTTGTTTCTCTTCCTTTCACAGGCAACAAATTATTTGGAAGACATAATTCACCAGTCTTCAGGAAGAAAAAGCCAGTTCCTCCCGCAACAACGTAAGGCCAGAACATCATCTCCTAGAGGCGCTTCTGCACGAAAACAGTGCTTTCGTGAAGCAAGAAGGTACAGACCTGGCCGTGTGTACGATCAAAGGCAAGGTGGAACATCTCAGGGACCCCAGTTTGGAACTAAAAAGAGTTCCAGAAGAAACCAAGGTTCCAGCCAAATCAGCAATGAAATTGTAGTTACCCCATTAGAGACTCCAGTTGGGGGCAGGCTGGAGTCCTTCAAAGACGCGTGGTTCAAGATCAGTCCAGACAGATGGGTGCGTCAGATAATTCAGATGGGGTACTACTTAGAGTTCAAAACTGTCCCACTATTCCATCACTATTGTTCCTCCAGAATCAGGAAACAGCAGTGGGAATGAAGAAGGAACTTTTGGTTCTATTGAAGAACAAAATAATAGAGTTCCCAAGAACCAAGAGTTCCATGGGATTTATTCTACAATTTTTGCTGTTCCGAAACCTTCAGGAGATTTACGGCTTATCTTAAACTTAAAAAAGATCAATTCTCATCTGAAAATACAGAAAATCAAGATGGAGACCATACAAACAGCAATGAAGATAGTCTATCCTCAGGCATTCCTCACCAGAATAGATCTGAGGGATGCCTAATATCATATCCCAGTTCATACAGCTCACAGAAGATTCCAGATATTCAACTCCCACTTTCAGTACAGAGTTCTGCCTTTCGGGCTAGCTTCAGCCCCCACAGTCTTTACAAAGGTGCTCGCTGTAGCCACGGCATCCTTGTGAAAACAGCACATAAAGGTACTTCCTTATTTGGACAACATACTGATTGTGGAGGAATGAGAAGATGATTCAAGAAAAAGCACAGCCTTATGTCTAGATCTATTTCAAGAGCTAGGCTGGATGATAAATTTTCAAAAGAGCCAGCTGCAGCCAGTCCAAGAACTTCTTTTACTTGGCGTACTGTTCAACACCAGCCAGGATCTAGCAACACTATCACAGGACAGACAGAGTCAGCTGCTCAAGAGAGTATCAAAGTTTCTGGCACACCGACAACAGACAGCGAAGGAATTATCACGTCTACTGGGGAATTTGTCTTCAGCACATCCCATAATTCCTTGGGCGAGGGCCCACAGTCGTTGTGCTCAGATCAATTACCTCAAACACTTCAAACGGGATCCATCAAACATCTGGTTAAAGATTCCCATTTCTGCAGACACTCGAAACGAGTTAAAGTGGTGGTGCCAGCCTCAAAACCTTTCCCAAGGGAAAACACTGAGGGAAGTATCATGGCAGACAGTGACCACAGATGCCAGTCTAAGTGGCTGGGGAGGTGTTTGCGGAACAAAAACAGCTCAGGGACTCTGGACACATAAATCTTTTAGAACTTCAAGCTGTTTGGAACACCCTCAGATATCTGGAAAAAGATCTCACAGGAAAGTATGTGCTAGTGCGGTCAGACAATATCGCAGTAGTACAATATCTGATGAACCAGGGAGGAACGAGGAGCCTGTGTCAACAAACTGGCCCTCAGAATACTTCTCTGGGCAGAGTCTCGACAGATAACCTTAAAAGCGACCTACCTGTCGGGGAAGCTCAACACTCAAGCAGACTTCTTAAGCAGGTTTCGCATAGACCAGGGCAAATGGTCTCTCGACAAAGAAGGTTACCAGGAGATCATAGCAATCATGGGCACACCCACTATAGATCTCATGGCATCAGAAACCAACAACAAGTGTCAGATGATTTTTTCCAGGTGGAAGTCCAGCAAGGCAGTAGGGCAGGATGCTCTCCTTTACAGATGGAATTTTCATCTAGCTTACCTGTTTCCACCAGTACCCTTGTTAACAGAAGTAATCCAGAAAATCCGGAAGGACAAAGCAGAGGTGATCTTGATTGCCCCGGACTGGGCCAGGAGGGTGTGGTATTCAGATCTCCTGAGGATGTCAATCAGAGATCTCATCAGGTTACCTTTGATCCCTCAGTTACTGACACAGGGTCCAATACTCCATCCAGATCCAGCGTTTTGGAGGCTGATGGCATGGCGGCTGAGCGGCAGTCTCTGAAGCTTAAGGGTCTTTCGGATTCAGTAATAGAAACCATCCTGGCTGGTAGACGCCCGTCAACCTCTAAGATCTACTACAGGATTTGGGCTGTTTTCCGAAGATGGTGTATTCAACAAAACTTGGACAGGAGGGACATTTCATTAGGACGTATTCTGGACTTCCTTCAGGAGGGATTCAAGAAGGGGTTGAAGTCTGCCTCTTTAAAAGTCCAACTATCTGCATTATCTGCAGTCCTAACATCTCCTTTTTCAGAACAATGTTTTCAGAAGATATATGTCAGCTATTTCTAAAATCAAGCCCACAATTAGAGATATTATTCCTCCCTGGGATTTGAATCTGGTTCTTACTCAGCTCTGTTCACACAGCCTTTTTGAACCATTGGAATCAATCTCTCTGAAACATCTAACATTAAAAACAGTCCTGCTTACAGCGGTCACTTCAGCACACAGGGTAGGAGAGCTCCAAGCCCTTCTATGTGATCCCCCTTATACAGTGTTTCATCAAGACAAGGTGGTTTTGCGTCCTAAGACCTCATTCAGGTCCAAGGTAGTCTCTAGTTTCCATCTCAGTCAGGAGATTATTTTGCCATCCTTTTGTGCTAATCTGGCCAACAGCAAGGAGAAGGAATTTCATAACCTGGATCTGGTGAGATGCCTGTGGATTTATCTTAACAGAACTAAAGGATTCCGGAAAATTAGAGCCCTCTTTGTGCATTTTGCAGGGAAGTTTAAAGGAACTGGGGCATCCAAAGCCTCCATTGCCAGATGGATAAAACAGGGCATCATCCTGGCTTATGACTCTGCTGGGTTAGAACCCCCAGCTGGTATTAAGGCACATTCTACAAGAGCTGTTGCCACATCTTGGGCCCAGAAGGCTATAGCTACGCCAGAGGAGATCTGCAAAGCAGCCACCTGATCTTCTTTGTCCACTTTTATCAAACATTTTAAATTGGACATACAGGCATCTATAGATGCTAAGTTTGGCAGGAAGGTGCTGGAAGCAGCCATTCCTGTTTCGGATTGAGTCTCCCACCCTTTTACTGGGGTACTGCTCTGGTAAGTCCCACAGTCTATTGCTGTGGATTGGACACAGAGGAAAAGGTGAAATTTACTCACCGATATTTTGTTTTCCTCTGTGTCATTCCACTGCAACCCATCCTAATATGTGTCTGGAAAGGTGGTTGTATCATTCCTACACTCAATTTCTATATATAATTGCTTGTGTATTTGAGTCTATGACTCTTCTAGTAACCTGATGAATAATTGATACTATATCTATTAATTTATTGGCTATAGAGAATTTCTGTTGTCTGTATCTAACTATTTCTTTATATAATTTCAGCTTGGTTAACGGGGAATAACTGAGCAGTCAAGGGAATCAGACAACTTTATAATTTTGATTGGTCCTACCAGCTGGAGGGTGGAGCCAATATCCCACAGTCTATTGCAGTGGAAGGGCACAGAGGAAAACAAAATATCGGTGAGTAAATTTCACCTTTTTGGCATGATCTGTTCTTTATAAAACCATGTTGATTCATGCTAATCTTATTTTTTTGTGTGTTTTAATCCTGAATATAGTCCCTTATTATCCCTTCTAGCAGTTTTACCACTCCAGAGGTCAAACTCACAGGTCTATAATTCCCAGGTTCTGTTTTAGTTCCCTTCTTAAATAGAGGCACTATGTTAGCTCTTCACCAATCCTGTGGCACTGAGCCTGTGGTGATAGAATCTTTAAAGAGTAAATATAGGGGTTTTGCTAATTTTGCACTAAGTTCCTGAAGAACCCTTGGATGTATACCATCAGAACCTGGTGCTTTGTTGGTCTTAATTTTGTTAAGTCTTCCCATGACGTCTTTTGAGTTAAACAAATATCTGATAATTGTATTGCTTTATTTGTTACTTGTGGAAGCTCTTCTACCGTTCCTTGCTCCCTTGTATATACTGATGCAAAGAAAGTGTTTAAAACATCGGCCTCTTCCTTATCCTCACTAATCAACTCACCCATCTCATTTTTGAATGGTCCAGTGCACTCCCTCTTAAGTTTTTTGCTATTTATATATTTGAAAATCTTTTTTGGATTAGTCTTACTTTCCCTTGCAATTCGAGTTTCATTATCTATTTTTGCTACCCTACTTGCCTTTTTGCAATCTTTGTTGAACTCCCTATATTTTAAGAAAGATTGTTCAGACTTGCCACCTAATCTTGGTTCAATAGCCAACACTTTGGAGAGAGTACTAGATAAATGGTTTAGAGACGCTCCTTGTGTACCTGTTAAAAGACCTTTTACAAGGAATTTATCAAAACATGCACCAGTTTCTTTAGAAGAATCATCAGATGATGAAGGGGAATTACACAGTGACAATAGTGAACCATCTTTGTCCATGGCAGAGTGGTCCACAAATGATGACATTGACACAGAATCCAATGATTCTCTCAATAAGGCTATTCTAGAAGTCTTAAAAGTATCAGATGAACAAGTCACGAATACTTCATCTAAATTTCTCTTGAAGTGTAAAAAGAAGTCCTCTGTCACTTTTCCTGCTGATGAGGAACTTGATCAGATAGTCACAGATGAGTGTAATAATCCAGATAAATCCTTGGTTATTCCCAAGAAATTTGAATGTGCACATACATTTCCCAAAGACAAAGCTGACCTTTGTTCTAACCCACCAAGAGTGGACCGTACAGTATCCAGACTGTCTAAACATACTACTATACCAATCCAAAATGCAGCAGCCCTTAAGGACTCGGCTGACAAAAAGATTGATACAGTAAATAGGATAAGGAGCTGTCATCAGAGCTTCATTTGCATCAGTATGGACATTCAGAGGCTTGGCAAACACAAATTATACAAGCCATGCAAAGACAATGTACCCCATGAGGATATCCTTCTTCTAATGGGTTATCTACAAGAAGCCTATATAGGTGGAATGGCCTTGGAGATGGCCAAAATGGCAGCCAAATACTTAGCTACTACTGCTACAGCGCTAAAGATATGGAATGCAGATTCTGCTTCCATAAAGCTTTGGTAGCTTTTCAATTTAAAGGATCATTGCTATTTGGTTAAAAACTAAACAAAATTGTCAGTCAGGCCACTGGAGGTAAAAGCAAAATAAAGCTAAAAGATTCGAATTAAAGAACAAATTTGCTATTGCAATTAAAGCTCTTGTATACAAACATTACCTAACATGTCAGAAGATGCCTTCCATTACAGTAAAACAGAACCTTCTTGGGTGCCCATTACAGTTGAGTCCAAACCCACCGCAACATGAAGTTTGGATGCTCCAATTGGAAGTATTTCACAATATGTTCAAATAGCCAAACCATCCTCACCACAAAAAGGACCATATCAGAGACCACCAGACAATCTCTGCAGTGGAGGCTCACAAGTCCAAGCCTGTCCTTGGGAAAAGATTTCTCTGCAGTGGAATGGAAAATAGTCACAATGGACGCCAGTCTATTCGGATGTGGAGCAGTGTACAAACATTACTCCATTCAGGGACAATGGCCCCTATCGGAATCACATCTACCCATAAACATTCTGGAGTTACGGGCAATTCAAAACGCACTGTCATCATGGAAGAAAATGATGTAGCACCTTTCTATTGCGATTCAGTCTGTCAATGTCACAGCAGGGACTTACATAAAGAGGAACAAAGAGCAAGGCTGCCTAGAGAGAATTAGAAAAAAAAAAAAAATCCTTCTCTGGGCAGAGAACCATGATCCAGTACTATTGGCCAGATAGATCTGCGGAGTGGAGAACTGGGAGTCAGATTATCTCAGCTGCCAGACAATAGAACCAGGGGAATAGGAATTAAAACAGGAAATATTTCTTCAGATAACAGACCTATGGGGAGTACCCACAAAGACAAAATGGCGTCAAAACTAAACAGAAAACTGTTTATTCTTGATACTATTGTGCCTTGAGCCAATGGGACTGTCTCTGCACCATATCGTGTGAGGATTGTAAGCTCCGGAGAATGGCTTTGTGCAGCCCATTTGCAATGGTGAGCACACTCCTCCATTAAGCCATTGATAAAGCTGGGTTGCCCTAAACAAGTCAATATGGTTTGCACAATCGTATAATCAGTGTCTGGACAACCAGAACACCCTAAGGCTTAAAAACAATATTTGGTGTGACCACCCTTTGCTTTCAAAACAGCATCAAACCTTCTAGGTACACTTGCATACAGTTTTTTAAGAAACTTGGAGGGTAGGTTGTTCCAAACATCTTGGAGAACTAACCACAGTTCTTCTGTGGATTTAGGAAGCCTCAGTTGCTTCTCTCTCCATTTAATCCCAGACAGACTCTATGATGTTGAGATCAGGGCTCCGTGAGGACTATACCAGGACTTCCAGGACTCCTTGTTCTTCATTATGCTGAAGATACTTCTTAATGACTTTGGCTGTATGTTTGGGGTGGTCGTCATGCTGCAGAGAAAATTTGGGACAGCCAAATATTTCACATTTTGACCTAGAGTATTGTGTACACTACTGGAGACCCCATCTCGAGAAGGATATAGATACTATAAAGAAAATTCAAAGAAGGGCTACTAAAATGATGACTGGTTTACAGGAAAATAAATATCAGGATAGACTAAATGATCATGTATAGCTTGGATGAGAGAGAGGGGGGATGTGATTGAAACATTCAAATACATGAAGGGATTCAACAAAGTGCAGGATGGAAGTACATTTCAAAGAAGTAAAAATGTTAGGACAAGAGGCCATAGTCTAAAACTAGAGGGACACAGGTTTAGATGTAATGTAAGAAAGTTTTACTTCACTGAGAGGGTAGTAGATAAGTGGAACAGCCTACCAGCAGAAGTGGTAGAAGTTAATACAGTGACAGAATTTAAGCATGCAAGGCTGTCCTTAACTTAAGAAAAGACCAAGGACCAAAAAGGTTTGAAGTTTTTACTGTAGGAAAATGGGCAGACTAGATGGGCCGAAATGGTTCTTATCTGCCGTCAAATTCTATGTTTCTATGTTACCCAATGAGGACAAGTCCAATAGGCATTCTATCAAGCCACCCATCATTTTTTTTTTTTTTTAACAAATGGAGTGATAGCCCAGCTTTCAAAAGAACAAAGATTCAAAGGGTCTTTTCCAGCCTTTTCATTGTCCCAAAAATGACAGAGCTCTAAATCAGATAAGAGTATCCAAATTCTAAATAGAATGCCAAATTCGTAATAGCAGCAATGCAACTAACAATACATGAGATCACTGGACACCAAAGATGCTTATTTACATGTTCCTTTATGGCCAGAAAATTACCAATATCTTCATTATGTATTTCAAAATCAACATTATCAATATGTGTCTCTTATCTTTGGACTAGCCATGGCACCAAGTGTGTTCATTAAAGTTATGGCCCCACTCACAGCTCACCTACGATCACTTGGAGTCAATCTGACCCCATATCTAGATGACCTACTACTGAAAAGCTTCATCACAGAATCTGCCTTTGGAACATATTCATCCCACCATGAATATACTGACAGGTCATGGTTGGATCATCAATCTACTTAAATCCCATATAGTTCCATCCCAGGAACTTCAATTTCTACGACTCATATTTGACTGTTGTTGTTCATTAGTTTTCTTTCCCTCCCTCTGAAATTTTGGGACTACTCTGGGATGTCCCCATCTTCTCTGCATTCCTCAGTGACGCTAAAGAAAAGAGGATTTTTGTACTCTCTGATAAATCCTTTTCTCTTAATCCACTGAGGGATGCAGGGCCCATAGAAAACTAACTTGGGTAGGGATTCCTCATGGTTACTTTACAGTTCTATTCAAGTGTCTATCACCTTCCTGATGTTGCTAGATGAAAACTGACAGCTGACGGTCTCTACATTCCTCAGTGGACTAAGAGAAAAAGATTAATTGATAAGTACAAAAATCCCTTTATTTATAAAGGGAAAGTACAAAAGCAAAATATAAAACAACACACAGTTGTAAACACTTCTTATTTTATAATAGAAACAGGTTTATTAGAAATAAAACTTTTTATTATAAAATGAGGAGTGCATAAGCCTGCTTCTTGGTGAATATATTAAATATGACTGCATGTATAATATATGTACACAAATATAATGCATTCATATTGGCCCTTTGAGTGCCTGAGGGAGCACGCATGGCATGATGTATTGCCTAGAATCTACGTTAGGGGAAACTTTATTGGTTAAAGGTATAGTAATGTTTCATAATAAAAGCAGCTCTAATTAATCATCATAGTATTTGGACCTTGGAGAGTGTTATTTCAATTCTGTCAGAGTTGTAGTTCAAGAGTAATTCAATGACAAAGCACCCCCCTCCTGCCCCTTTCACTGATGTAACACTGTTCAGCCAGATCAGAAGGGAGGTGCCCAGGTAGATTGCAGAGAGGGACAATCTTCAATTAAGATAAGGGAAAAACCTGAAAAACTTGTCAAGGGGGGCAGGGCTTTCATTGTTCTCATAAGAAGAAGAGTGTCCCCTTCTGTTATCTGTCTGGTCTTACAACCAGATTCCACATCTGAGAAGAGATGGCTTTCACTAGGTAATAGGGGCGGGATGGGAAACTTTGCTTGTGAATATCTCTCAAACCATAAAGGTTTGAAAGATAGGACTTCTATCGTTCTTCGTGTTTTTTTAATGCCTACAAAATAAAATAAATATAAAATGAAGTATTACTATCCCTTTAATATTTCAAAGATCTCACAGTCAGCTCATTTTGAATGTTTCCAGGTGTGGATATCACTTCTCCAACTCATATGTCATTTTATGGAGCCTATGCATTAAGATTTCTCCCACTTGAGAAATCTTACTGCATAGGCTCTGTAGAATAACATAGGAACTGGAGAAGTGATATCACTGGAGAAGATATCTCCACACTATCACTTCTTTATCATGGCTTAGTGCATCCCCCCACACACACCCCAGATGTCTGACGCTTTCATTAGCAAGTTAACAGAGTGCAATCCAGTAAATCACAATGGAAAATACACAGGATGTGCTGCTGTTCGCGATGGCAGATGCACCCAGGCCTGCTGAACAAAGGGAGCCAGTTTTCCTGTTAACTACTGGGGACCAATTAATTTGGTTTCCAGCAGTAAAATGTAGTAAAAGCATAAATGTGAACATTAAGTATCAAAGTAATCACCTTTAAGGAGATATAGACATTCTGTTGTATATGTCCCCAGACTGAGTCAGGCTCATGCTGGCAGTGTGTACCACTAAAATATTACAAATAAAATTATGTGCACCTTATTTTATTAACCCCATAATTTTCAAACTACTTGGAAAACCTATACATATAAGATGTTTCTGTAATGGGGGAGAGAGTAGAATTTATTTTGGTGTTATCTGCATTAAATATATGCAAACAATTGGACAGAATCATGAGAAAAGTGTTGTAATTTTTCCACTTTTTCTTTTTCCGCATTTATATGTTATCACTATAAAAATAGGGATATATATTTACATATGGTACCAAAACACTTATTCTAGCCTGTAAAACATATGTATAGTTTGACATGGGTACACGCACACTAAATAAATGGTGAAACACATAGCTAGAAACCAGTCATTTGTTGAGATTCTTCATGTGCAAAATAGCCTTTATTGTTAAAGTTGACCTGCCACCCTGACATGTTTAGTTAAAATCTGCCTATATGGCCATATTTCTGTAAAATAAATAGTTTCTGAGAAAATAAACTTTGTTTTGCTGTAAAAGTATAACCAAGTATACAACTTAGTTATGTTAATGGAAAAACATCACTTGCTGTGCTATTACAAATGACCTAATTGGCATACCTGGGAACTTACACATCTTGAGCCCTCAGAAAGGGCTCATGTGCTGCTGACAAGAGGCATCAATGACATGATTTGCATCATAAAGGGGGTGGGGCTTAATCTAGTGGGCAGTTCTTAAGCATATTTATGTCAAAGTGGCCAGAACATGGTGGAAAGGAGAAGAAGTTGGTGGGAAGGGGGAGGAACAAGGTAGAAAGGAGAGGAAACTCACTACCACCGGAGAATCAGCCTCTGTCTGAGGCTGATTCAGAGAGTTCTCAGTATGCTCACTCAGTATGCTCACTAGATAAATTCATAGTACAGTGTGTTGATGTATCAGATACCAATTAGCATAAAGTGCCACGCAGTACCAGTAAAGTTTAATTTATGAAAAAATAAATAACTTACAAACAACTGTGTAGTACAACTAAACTGGCAGTTTTAATTCTCCTTAAGATTAACTAAACTTATTTTACGATGACAGGTCCATTTCAAACCTGCTCCTCAAAATAAGAATATGTTGATAGGCCCTAGCTCTTATTCAATGAGAAGGTTATTTGAATGGATCCAGCACTGTGTAATTAAATAATACTCTGGACAAATAGCAGATCCACTCTGCTCTGATTGGCCTGCTGCAAAAATAAGTCCGGCCACTCCAGCATATGTCTACACAGACGTTGCCTGCCTTTCTTGTTGAGGTTTGGCTGTGCCAGTCTTACAATCAGAAAACTTTTTCTCTTCTTCCAGGTACCCCTTCTCCATGACTGTGCAGATATATCTAAACAGACCCTGGTAAAATATAGACAAACATAATCTGATTATTATGATGCATCTTGTTTGCAAATTTTATAATCACATTCATTAATAAACGGGTCATGACTTGAAATGACTGGTGGAGGAAGCATTATACTCGTCATCCATTCAGAATGCATGGACTTGCACACAGTTATTGAGGCTGAGAACTCCTCCGCTATCCTACCATGATGGCTTGCCAATCATGTGGATTTGGATGAGGGATGGTTTACTTTGGGAATACCAGCTGTTGAAGATGATATTTCCTATCATCCCCAACCAGCTGTTGACTTGCTGGAGATGATGGGATTTGTAGTCCTCGACTGGAAAGCCCCAGTTTGTGTGGCTGTCCAACTGTTGAGGACTGCAACTCCCATCATCCTGAACCAGCCACTGCTTGAGGATTATAGGAGTTGTCTCTATCAGCAGAAGAGCCAAGTGTGACCTACCCATGAGATAGTGGTTCTGCTCTCCTCCCTTCAGTTGATGACCTCCTAACTTGTCTCCTTTTATCACCTTCTATTTTAAATCTATATACTATCTCTGTCCCCCCCCATATCTTTCCTGCTCTAACTATGACCCAATCTCCTATCATCTATGCTACCCCTAATGATCTCTGCTTCTTTATTGGACTACAGCTTCTATCAGTCCCAGCTGGCCAACAACTAATAGAGAAAGATGGAATTTGTAGTCTGTTGGGGAGCTACAAACTTCCACTTCCCCCTCTTTTCAGTCACGCCTACTTGGCCATCCAGTCTGAACAGTGTCAAGGTCAGGGAATGTAGAATATATATACATTCACTTGCCCCGCAATCCACAATACTTTGGCATGGATAGCTCAGTTAGGCCAACCTGTGTCCAGGCTGTTGGTCATGACAAAAACACCTGATTAGAATTTATTGCAAATGGTTTCTGCCCAGTTGGAGCAAATCAGCTGTACCATAAGGGACAAATATAAAATGCACACTAACATAAATGGGCCTTTTAACTCCTCAATAATTCTGTAGCATTCAAGGAGTTGAAACCTTGATTTAATTCAATGGGAAATGTTTTTTGTTGTGCAGGAAAGCTGCACCATCTCAAAATATAATGAATAAAGAAGTGTTAAAGGGATAGTAATGTTTTACAAAAAAACAGCTTTGATTAATCTTCATAGTATTTGGTTCATGGAGAGTGTTATTTCAATACTGTCCGGGCTGTAGTTCAAGAGTAATTGAATGATAAAATATCTCCCTCCTGCCCCTTTTACGGCTGTAACGCTTCTCATCTCAGAGCAGCAAGACTGTCCGGGTGAATCGCAGAGAGGGACAATCTTCAGTGACCATAAGCAAAAACCTAAAAAACCTGTCCCCAGTGGCGTAACAATAGGGGTCACAGGGGTCCCACCCTGAGACCCCCTGCCCGGCGCCCACAACCTGCAGAGGTCTACGCCTTCTTCGGCACAGACCTCTAGCAGCTGAGTGCCCTCTTTGGCTCTTTAGTAATGCAGAGTGCTGGGAGATGATATTATCTCCCAGAGCTCTGCATTACTGAAGAGAAGACCTCGTGGGAGCTCCGGCTGTATAGAGGTCTGTGCAGAAGGAGGAACAGACCTCTCCTGCCATGCCACTGGACCACCAGGGAGGTAGGAAACGGACACTGGGGGGGCAATGTCAGGGCAATGTGGAGGGAATGTGGAGATGGGGGGCAATATGGAGATGATGGGGGGGTAATGTGGAGATGGGGGGCAATATGGAGCTGATGGGGGGGGGTAATGTGGAGATGGGGGGCAATATGGAGCTGATGGGGCAATGTGGAGAGTGGGAGCATTGTGGAGGTGTCCAGTGGAGATGGCTA
Organism: Rhinophrynus dorsalis; assembly: GCA_037306005.1. Lineage (NCBI taxonomy): Eukaryota > Metazoa > Chordata > Amphibia > Anura > Rhinophrynidae > Rhinophrynus > Rhinophrynus dorsalis. Next base: position 27,717,208 of record CM074728.1, read on the forward strand.
ATGGGGGGCCAATGTCAACTTTTGCACCAAGGCTTGGTGGCTTCTAGTTACACCTCTGCCTGTCCCTTGCTGTGACCTGTCAGGTCAAGAGACCAGATTCCACATCTGAGGTTAGGTGGCTGGATATTTTATCATTTAATTACTCTTGAGCTACAACTCTGACAGTATTGAAATAACACTGTCCATGGCCCAAATACTATGAAGATTGAACAAAGCTGCTTTTTTTGGGAAACATTACCATCGCTTTAAATAAAAACATATTTTTTTACTAGAATGACAGATAAAATTCCTTAAACATCAAAAGGCAAAAGGTAAAGATGTATACACTCACAGTAAGAAGTGGAACAGAGCAAGCCAGCTCAACTGATCAATCCATTTCACTTGTGGATCTTAAGAGCTCATGACTGAATATGTCCATGTATGAAACACGTTGATCTGTTGGCGGTGTATCTGGCTCACAATGTTTTGCTTCTTACCGTGAATGTATACATCTTTATCCTTTCCCTGATGAAGTTTATGGTATTTTGTAGGTCTTTCTGTGAATGTATTTTAACTCTTGCCTAGCCATTATGCTTTGAGATGGTGGAGCTTTACGCTACCATAAAAAACACCTGGGGAGATTTTGGAACATCAGGAGTTGACACGTCAGGTAATAGGTGATTATTTGTCTTTGTCCCTTCAGGCATAATGAATGTGTACCTTTTGATAGCTTTATTATGGAGCTGCTATCGCTATTTTTTATTTGTTCTTGTGGTGCATAATTGTTTGCATGATTTTTTTTTTTTTAAATAAAGGAGAAGTAACCCCTGACAAGAAAAGCCCTTAACCTAAATGGCATATTGATCACTGCAAAGCCAGTCTGGCATTGCAAAAATAATTATTCACCGTTTCACTCATAATTCTTGCAAGGTTAGGTGAAGCCACCATCCACATCCTGCACTGATCAGTGATTGGGCAATAGACTCTGAGCAGGAATAAACTTCCCTGTAGGTCTACATAGTATCTGCAATAGCATGATTTGCAGGAACTGGGCAGCAGCTACACCCGACCCTACAAGAATCTGTTCGGCATCAGATGAACAGTAGGGTGAGTACTGATTTCTGTAACACACTAGTGTTGTTGTGATCAGCGCTATATGCTCTTTAGGATGGGGAGGGTTTATTGCCAAGGTTTACTAACACAATAACAAAGTAAATAATGGAGTGATTATTTCAAATAAATGTTCTACATTCTTGTTAACCCTTTGTTTTCATGTGCCGCCAAGCATTGATGTGCACTGCAGACCCCTTGGCATTTCTATTCCTGCTTAATGATGAATTTAATAACATTTCCTCCATCTTTGAGAAGCATCACCATACCTTCCACCCCTCCTCCATGTCTGGTGTCCATTTGTCTTTCAGGATTGGGCGGACAGCAGAAATAAATTCAGTTCCCACGTACTGCAAAAGTAAATCACAAAAAGATATTTAAAGAGAAAAGATCATTACTTTTTATCATAGTTTTATCTTAATACATATCATCAAGCAGTGTAATTCTAGTAGATATTAGCATAGTTCTCTTCCTTTCCCCACTGTGGAATAAGCCTATTTAGATCCATTACTGTAATATTGCTGTAAACCAGTTCTCAAACCTGTGTACAGAGACGGATTAAGGCTCCATAGGGCCCTAGGCAAGGTACCAATTTGGGGCCCCACATCTCTTGATCCGGTGCGTCAAACAAAGAGGGCTGCTAGCAGGTACTGGCATTGTGTCTTTAATGGAAGTATGAGTAACTGGATGATGCTGGTCTCTCAACAAAAAGGGCATCTGATACAGGATGCAGCAGCAACAGCAGGGCCTCTGTGACCTTTCACCTGCAGGCAGGGCCACTAATATTGCCTGGGCCCAAAGCAATATCCTTGGGTGCCATAATGGATGATCTGGCTCTGCCTGTGTACATTTTACTGTTAAGACAGATCTTAAACTTGAAATTGAACTTTTATAAACTTAAGTACCCTGTGCTTCAAGGTAGCATCTGATTTGGTATCTTAGACCTACAGTCTAGTCTGACAGTGTATGTTGATCTGTTAATTTTAACACTTTGAATGCCAGAAAGATAGGCAGCACATTACTTTGCAATGCATTGTATGCCTCTCTGGCACTTAAAAGGGGTAAAGAAACTGCACCCATGTTCGTTATTTGTTTATAATACAAATAATTTTGAAAAACTAACCTTTTTTAGTTATCAATCTGGAATGTTATGTTAATTTGTTAATATGCTGGAACAATATTAGCACACACTATGAATGAATCTAGACAGAGCCCACACACTGGGGTAATTTATAATACACTAGTATGAAAGCCCGTATACACAGGCTAAAGTGCACCCAGAGGTACCGGCTGCTGCCCTGGAGCCGGGAGCAGAGACAGGACGTGAGCCGTCCAGAGCGGGGTAGCGCGTTCGGCGAGTCTCTACTGCGCATGACTGCAATCATGCGCAGTAGAGACTTGCCGAACGCACTGCTTCTTAACGGGGAGCTCCAGACGACTCACAATGCACCTCTACTGTGCATATGCGGTTACGCTGATAGCGAGTGATGCATTCTACCACTTTATATTATAGGATAATGAGCAATAGGTTTGGCCTCAGACATAGCCAAATGTGCCACGAAAAGGGTTAGTAATGTGTACCTGTCACCCCAAGACACCTTCAGTGTAGCAGGATCAGCCGCATTGCTCTGGCCACTCCGACAAAGCAGCACAATGGGAATGGTAAGAGCAGCTGAAGCATCTCTTCACAGGACATTGCATAATTCTATCGCATCCAAGGGGTTACTTTTATAAATATGATGCAGATGTTTTCCCCCAGGAACGCTCCATATTTTTTATACATGTTTCCCACAGTGTGTTATGTACTGAAAATTAAGGGCCTTCCTCCAGATTGGCTAGAAGTTTTCCAGGGGTCTCTTCCAATTGCTGGAGATGTGGATGGTATGAGGGTACTCTTGTACATCTGTGGTGGACCTGTCCAGCCTTATCCCAATTCTGGGCAGAGCCATCAAGCATCTTTCTCATCTTTCAGACCTTCACCTTCCTGGCACCCCTCAGTCCCTCCTCCTCTCCATATTCCCCTCCAGACCCACTCTCTCCCCCTCTTCTTCTGTTTGGTTGTGGATTATGTGGACAACCACAGCCAAAGGGTGCATTCCAAAGTGTTGGAGATACCCTTCTCCCCCTTCTATATTTGACTGGAAGTGTGATTACGGAACATACTGGATATGGAGAGGGTTTATCACTCCTCGGTGGGCTCACTGTCTATCATAATTTATATCAAAACTGGATCATCTTGCTGCCTCTTGACCCAAATGGATTCTCCCCTCTTACCTCCCTTCCACTTATTTTTCTTTTCTGCCCCACGTTTTCTCTCATTAATCCCTCCCCCCCCCCTCTCCTTCCATCCTTCTTTACCCTCCCCCCCTGCGAGATATTGTTTGGGGATAACAATTGGTCCCTCTCCTCTCCTTCTTTTCTCTGTCCTTTCTCTAGCTGTTCTGTAGTCCTTCCCTCAACTGTTATTTGATTTTCATCTTGCATAGACAACAAAGTATTTTTCTCTGACTGTCTATTATTGTCTCCTGTCTTATTTCTTGTACAACCTTTAGACAGTTGTACGCATTTGGTATGTCCATTTTGTTACTGTCTGTATTGCCTATTTTTCTAAATAAACGGTTTAAAACTCCAAAAAATAAAAAGAAAATTAAGGACCTTATGTATGAGGAGTTGAATCATTTTGGAGGTAAACACACACAGATACACATTCCTGTTGATTGAATTCCTACTTTTAATCCCCTTAAAATTTCAGTAGGAATTTCCTTGATACCCATGGTGCTGTTGGGTTGCATTACAATTAATCCAGCTTTATTTGTTTTGCAAAAGACCTTGAAAGTGAGACACATAATGGTCAGGTCACCATGACTGGAAGGTAAAGGTATTTCCCTGCTTCTACTGTTTTGTTCCTGTCATTTTGTTTGCTTTTTCCTGTCTTTTGCTTTTTTTTTTTTTTTTTTGCATGTGAACTGTTGTAGTCTATTGCTGGTCCTTGTCATTTTACTATCTAAAAATGCTAAACTATTCTGCAAAATACATATTGGCGTTTTCTCTATGGGTTACCTCATGTGGATAAGGCATACTATTTGTTTCTTGTGTGGAGAGAACTAAATTAACTTGACCGCTTATAAATGCATCCAGATGCAAAACAAAGCAAACAGGTACATTTTGTTTCATAAAGTAAGAACCAGAGCATTTTTTGAGGGGGCACTTAAAGTATTCACTACCTACACCTCCTTTTCAAATTACATTAATAAAGCATATCAAAAAAAAAAAAAAAAAAAAAAAAAAAATATATATATATATATATATATATATATATATACACACTAGTGTAAAAGCCCGTGTACACGGGGCAAGGACCGGGCAATGTTAACCCTTTGAGTACCAGAGTGGTATGCAACATGTACCCCTCTGGCACTCAGAGGGTTAAGTGGCCATTACCTCACTGCTCCACACGATGCAGTCTTGTGTCGCCTCATTCATGCGATGCAGTCATGCACAGTAGAGACTAACTGAACTCGGGCAGTCTCTACTGTGCATGACTGCATCATGACAAACATCCTAGTGATTATACAGGATATATATATACATTCAATAATAATGGCACCAGGATTTCCCAATTGACAGAAAATACAACTGCCTAGAGCTCCAAATTCCAAAGTAAGCCGCAGCTGGTCACACCCACACTGGATTTTTTTGTTGTTATTCTGTATCTCACTGTTCAAATAAACCTACCATTAAAATTCGAGACTGATCATTTCTTTGTCAGTGGGAAAACGTACAAAATCAGCAGGGGATCAAATTATTTTTTCCCTAACTGTATATGTGGATACAACACATTACAAAGCAATGCGCTGGATAACTCTCTGTCACTCAAAGAGTTAAAAGTGCTCCGATTGCTAAATATTCAAGATAGGAAGTGTATATGCCTTTCAGTCAGTGAATGGTTTAAACCAAATCAATGAAATATGAATTTACAAGTCCAGGGTCCCTACCTTGTTACAGCATGGTTAGCCTTGTCAGCAACCCAAAATAGCTAGTTCAAGAAGGTAGGTGGATTAGGTTTTTTCATTGTAAGGGTATTAATGCTTTGGTAGAACTAAGCATTATAAGTAGCAGGGTACTGTGAGGTTTAGGAAGGGCAGAAAATGTTTATATAGTAAGATTTTCCTGGGCTCTTACATTGCTACCCGGGCAACAAGTGTCCATTAAAATGTATTTTAAATGTTGCCAAGTATCCCTAATACATTTCGTACTGAAAAAAATCTCTTAATAATAGAACATGCTATATGTGGTTTACTAATTGCTAGTGGACTACAGTCATGTGCAGTAGAGACAAGCCGAATGCGCTGCCCCGCTCCGGACGGCTCACGTCCTGTCTCTGCTCCCGGCTCTGGGGGCAGCAGGGTGCACTGGGTGTATACGCGCTTTCATACTAGTACTTATATATTATTTCAGTCCCCTGGGTGCCGGTTTCAAAATTGCTCTGGGGACAGACAGTCCATCAGATGAGGAAAAACCCTGACATGCACCCAGTCTCAGTGGAAAGTCACATGCAGTTCCCCTCACCAGCCACTAGTTTAATGCAAGCAGGGGACAGAAATAAAACATACATTGGGGAAAGCTAGGCACAAGACATAAAATGCAAAATGAAGTCATACTTAATGATTCAGCACTGAATTTGGGTGGAGTCTTGTACCTCTAGTTCCTTTGCCCATGCTTGGGAGTGGCATTAAATACCTGCATACCCGCAGTGTAAGCCAGCTGCACCTTGCTGACAACCCCCCCCCCCAACTTGGTGTGTACTATATACCTCATACCAGCTTACTGTAACGCTCTGCATTAACTCCATTATTTGATAACTAGGCACCTATCTGACTTATATGTTAAAAAAAAAGTTTTCATTTTAAGCCCTTTTCTCAAAGGGGACATTTATAATGTTTATATATACTTTTATGTGTTTTTATGTATTGAAATTTACTTCAATTACTACGCTTATTGCTCTGTCTTGCTCCTTCCTATTTATTCTGTTTCTTTGCATGACGATCATACTCGGGAGACTGAATTGTGAAAGCCCACTAAGACAAGCAGTAATGGAGAGTGTGCCCTAAGAACTAATTATAGGGAGAGTTTCTTTGTATCTTTTTTCAGTTTTATCAAGGACTATACACGGGAAATACAAATCCCCTATATTACGCCATACCTATGATTGCTGTACTGCTATTGTTGAATTGTGGTCATTCTCTGATCTAACTTTTGTGTTGAGTTTATCGGCTAGGTAGCGCTATGTATACAGTTTTGTCTCTTGCTGAAAAAGATGTGTCCATCAAATTCAAGCTTAGTGTTATCACCTTAGTTTTTTCAAGCAGGTAAAAAAATTCTTTTCAGAATCCAAAAGGCAGTCAGATATCTCCCTGGATAAACATCTGCATTATAAACAAATTGTCATAATTCTCAATATTGTACTGAGCTAAAAAGGTATCTAATGATTTTTCGAAAGTATCTAAAGTGTTTGCCAACACAGTTACCCAAGGCAAGGAATTCAACATAATTACGGTCCTTACTCTAAAAAAAAATCTGCCTTTGTTTTAGTCAAATGTACCTTTCCTCTAGTTTTAAAGGGATAGAATAAGGACAATATAAGACACTTTTAACCCATTGTCAGTACTCTCAGAGCTATGTGAACAGTTGCCATGTCCTGTGTAGGTCAACAATATCTGCACACTTGGGTGTGGTCAGCACCTTACATGGTGCCAATGAGAGCTTTTTTCTCTCGATAGAAACCCCATGTCAATGGAATCCAAATTCAAAGGGGCTATATGTTCCATTTAAACAAATGGAAATGCTTTTGTCCATCATGATGCAATTAGTGTTCTCCAGAACTGCTCCTGATTAGCTTCCTGAGTATGGCCATATGTCCGTGTTAAAGGGATAGTAATGTTTCAAAATAAAAGCAGCTCCAATTAATCTTCATAGTATTTGGGGCATGGAGAGTGTTATTTCAATACTGTCGGAGTTGTAGTTCAAGAGTATTTCAATGACAAAGTATCCCCCTACCACCCCTTTTACTGATGTAACACTGCTCACCTCCGAACAGAAAGGAAGTGTCCAGGTGGATCACAGAGAGGGACAATCTTCAATTAACATAAGGGAAAAACCTGTCAAGGGGGCAGGGTTTTCATTGTTCTCACAGTAAGAAGATTGTCCCTTGTTATGAGCTGTGTGGTCAAGTGACCAGATTCACATCTGAGGGGAGGTGGCTTACACCAAGTGAAAGGGGCAGGAGAGCGATACTTTATCATTCAATTACTCTTGAACTACAACTCTGACAGTATTGAAATAACACTCTCCATGGTACAAATACTATGAAGATAATTGGAGCTGCTGTTTTTGTGAAACATTACTATTCCTTTAAGACAAAAGTATCCCATCATCCCAAAATAACCAATGGATAAGAGCTGTAGTTTCCAATAGCTGGAGAGCCAACAATTGACTACCCCAGATGCAGGAGGACTAAGATGTATGCTACAGCTATATGCCTGGTGCTCCATTGTTGTGGATAAAAAGTCAATGGTTCCTGCTACTCTACAGTCTGTGATGAAGCTTCAGTTCCTGGACTGGAGGTCACAGTAGATATCTAGGTATGCAGTCCTACCAGTCATATAATTCTTCATATAGGATGTACAAAACATTCAAAATACTGTGTGCTTTATCTATTAGTCAAGTGTACAGAAGTACCAAGAAAAAAATTGAGAAATTCTGTAGTGAACCAACTGGACCCTCGGATAAATCCAAGTCCCCACTGATTTAAATGTGATGCAATGCATTGGAGATCTTTCTAGCATTCAAAATGATTAAAAACCTTATTTAAATCAGTAGGTGTTTTGGAAATGTTAATTTGTCCCCTATGATGCCGCTAGTTTAGTCCAGATTTAGTCCATTTCTTCATAAAACATCAACCCAAAAAGTATGATACTCTACAACCAACTTTCTTTTCTCTATGATGATACAACAAACAGATGTGGTTGATTGGTTTCTTTAAAATAGGAGGAGGCAGGTACCTGGTAATATTTAGGTGAAGCATTGTATCTGTAGTGGCTTCTCCCCAGCTCCAGTGCCAGTTCTTCCAGCCGAGCAATATTATGTATACGAGCAACACTCTTCTCCACAAATGACAGAACTCTGAAAAGAACATATTCAAGTATCACTATCCTTTTCCTATCATAACAGTCACTTACAATGCAATACTGAGCCTCAATAATTCAAACTTAAAGGGATAGTAATACTTTATTATCACTGTCCCCCATATTGTAGATATTTGTAAAATAATTTAATAGCCCCCAGGTTCATCTCTCAAACCTTTATGGTCTGAGAGATAACCGAAGGCAAAGTTCCCCCCTCCCTCTCCCTTCCCTGAAGTCAGCATTGTACTGACTGCAGGGGTAGTCTGTCGTACGACAGGCTTGCGGCTCTGCAGTTGAGCCGAGATCCCGTTGGTTTGCAAGCACATGTAGAAGACCGTTTCAGTGAAATAATTCTTTTTCACTAACGCAATTGCGGCTCTGCTGCAGAGCCGCATGATGCAAGTCAGACAGGATATCCCTGCAGTCAGTACAACACTGACTTCAGGGAAGGGGGAGGGAGGTGGGAACTTTGCCTTCGGTTATCTCTCAAACCATAAAGGTTTGAGAGATGAACCTGAGGGCTATTAAATTATTTTACAAATATGTACAATATGGGGGATAGTAATAATAAAGGATACTTTTTTAAATTAAAAGATATGCTACAGGGCTTTCAATGCTAAATAAAACAAAATAAAGCCAACTGAGGAAGGATGACAGAGACTGGAGGAGGAAGGACCAACTTCGAACAGAAGAAAAGACTGTGGGCAGAAGGACAGATTGGGGAAGGAAGGTTGGAGTTTGGGAAAAAGGCAGGGAACAATGTGAATGAAGTAGAGGTATGGGGCAGAATTATAGAGGCTGGGGGTGAAAGGGATTCAGGAAAGATAGTGGTTAGAGGAAGGTGATTAAGTGATGAGAAAGAGATCAATTCTCATGCCTGTCATTTTGATACCCCAGCGTTGTTCCACTGTCCCACTCCCACTGGTATTCACAGAACCACACATATACACTGTGTCACTCCATCCTTGTTCCACTGTCCCAATGGTGGTCAGAGAACCACACTCACACTGTCGCTCCAATCTTGTTCTACTATCCACTGGTAGTCACAGAACCACACAAAATCGCTGACACCCAAGCCTTTTTTCACTGCCCACTTGTAGTCACAGTACCACATATATGGGAGTCAAAGAGTCACAAATACTGTCTGACACCCCAGCCTTGTACCATGGCTACTGGTACTCAAATATGTACACTTATACTTTGACATCCCATTCCCAGCTGTGTGCCAGTGGTAGCCACAGAAATACATATACACAGTCTGACACACCAGCTTTGTTCCACTGGAAATCATAGAACTACAAATACAATTCGACACACCGGCGGTGGACATGACAGTTGCTAGCAGGACCAAAAGATGCAATCTCCACTGGCTGTATGTAGTAATCTAAACCCGTTAAGGACCAGAGGAGTGTACAATGCATTGCTTTGCAATGCATTGTTCACCCCTTGGTTCTTACAGGGTTAAGCAGTTTTACACCTGCTTTAGTTTGAAAACCTGCCAATAACGGTCATGTCCGCCTCCTTGGACATGACATCCAGAACTGACTGAAAAAGTTATCTCTTGAGCAAAGGCAAAGATCATGTGGCCCAATAGGATTTTCTGGCAATAATATGGTAATTTGGGTATTAAGAAGTGTTGCTTTCCTTTACCTTTTCATTCTAGATGGGATGCATTAATGTGAATTCGAGCTAAAATAGGTGCTGGAACCAATTTGTTAGTGCTATTCCTGGTTGCTGCCAATTTTGCAAGGCTACTTATGCCAAAAATGGTCCTTTGTATGCCACTTGCAGTGGGGAAGTCTTTGTTTGTTTTATGGAACAGTACTGACGATAAGTACGTACAAGGCACAGTGAACACTGGGATGACTACTTTATTTCACGAAGCAGTTTAGAGTGAAGGACCTTGCTTGAATTAAAGTTCTATCAACGGTAGCAGCAAAGCGGGGTAGGCTACAGAGGTCCTCAAGAACTACCAACAGTGCATGTTTTTGAGATATCTGCTTGAGCATAGGTGAATCAATCAGTGACTCAGTCACTTTAATTAACCCACCTGTGGTATTTCAGGGATATCCTAAAAACATGCGCTGTTAGTAGCTCTTGAGGACCAGGGTTGGCTTTGCATAGACCAAAGAGCACCGAAAATGTGTTACCAAGCGACCCTTCACCACTTGTGCCTCGGATTTGGAGAAAATGATTGACGTTGTGTTTCCACCCCAATCAATCCTTACCTCAGTCCATGAGCCCGAAGATTCTTGCTTGTTCTCATATCTTGCAAATCATCCACATCACGGAAAAGGAAGAATGCATCTTTGCACTCTGGGTGGGTCTCAAAGAGTCTGAAATCACAGAATTACATTTATTAAGGAAGAAATAACACCTCCTAATTGTAACACCCCCCTACTTACCTTACTAAGGCCAGAAAAACCTAATGGCCTGTATTTGTTTTGCATTTGTGCCCTTTAATCCACAAAAGAACATCTTTATTCAGTCCAAGATGTTATGTACATGGAGGCAGACATGACAGCAGGCAGAGTACATTAATCTTTCGTGATGCAACACGTTGTACACCCCCTCTGGGACGTAAAGGGTTAAATTTACCATGTGTAGCAAAGAGAATAATAGGTATTATGGTCCTCTGTGGACACAACACCCAAAACCGAATGAATATGTTATCTATTAACCCTTTGCATTGCAATGGGTTGGCTACCTCTCTGGCACTCAAAAGGTTAAATCAAAGACCAAGAGAAAAAATTCATAGGAGCCATTAGGATTTTCTAACCATATTAAAGTAAGTGGCTGTTATTAGTAGAGAGCGTTAGTCCCTCTTTAACCCTTTGGATGCTCAGTAATTCCAGAGCAATCATCTGCTTTAGGTTGTGTTAATTTTTGTTTAACAATCTTGATACATTAATCACTTGGCTGATTACAACTGCCCAGCATTCTCGAGAACAGTATATCCCATAACCACTAGGGTTCCTGTATCAAATTTGCACATTTTGGTTAGGAGTACATAATAATTGAATGGATCCTTTTTCATAACTTTTTTTTTTTTTTTTTTTTTTTTAACAAAATCAGGGTGGACTTTAGCCAAGTGGCTTTATCACTAACTGCACCAGAGGACACAAATAAAAATGTCCTCTGTTTTAACCCTATGAAAACTAGAGAGGTATCCAACACATTGCAGTGCAATACAATGGATACCTCTCTGACACTCATACGGTTAACTGGAGATATTTAACTCCTTGAAAGCTAGATTGGGGTCTAACACATTCCTCTGCAATGTGTTGGACACCTCTCTAGTATTTCAGGGGTTAAAATCTGTAAATCCCAGTGGGATTGTTCCATAGTTTTTGACTCTTTAGCTTCCAAGATTTGACTTTCTGTACTTTAAAGACATTTGTTAACCCCTTAAGGACCAGAGGGCTTTGCAATGTGTTGCATACCCACTATGGTCTTTTAAAGGGATAGTAATGTTTCATAATAAAAGCAGCACTAATTAATCATCATAGTATTTGGACTTTGGAGAGTGTTATTTCAATTCTGTCACAGTTGTAGTTCAACCCACGTGTCATAGCTCCGCCCCTCCCCTATCCAGAGTTGTAGTTCAAGAGGAATTCAATGACAAAGTATCCCCCTTCCGCCCCTTTTACTGATGTAACACTGCTCAGTCAGATCAGAAGGGAGGTGCACAGGTAGACTGCAGAGAGGGACAATCTTCAATTAAGATAAGGGAAAAACCTGAAAAACTTGTCATGGGGGGGGGGGGTAGGGCTTTCATTGTTTTCATATAAAGAAGATTGTCCCCTTCTGTTATCTTTCTGGTCTAGCAACCAGATTCCACATGTAAGAAGAGATGGCTTACACGAGGTAAAAGGGGAGGGAGGGGAAACTTTGCTTGTGAATATCTCTTAAACCATAAAGGTTTGAGAGATATGACTTAAATCGTTCTTCATGTTTTTTTAATGCCTACAAAATAAAATAAAGAGAAAATGAAGTATTACTATCCCTTTAATTGATTTATTACTAACTGATGCAAACCAGCACCACCATAGGGGACTTTAAATCATTTTTCAACCCCTTGAATGAGAGAGGGGTCTCCAACTTATTGCACTGGATTCCTCTCTTACATACAAAGAGTTATTAAGGCCACCTTTAAATCAGTGGGAATTTAGAGATTGTTTTTAAACCCCCCCACACCCATATTGAAGTTGGTTTGCCCCAGAATTACTCCAGGGGGGATATTCACTAAGTGGTGATAAAGAAGTGACAAAGAGGTGATAAGGTGGAGATATCTTCTCCAGTTTATCACCTCTCCACTTCCTATGTTATTCTATAGAGCCAATTCACAAAGCTCTCCAAAGATGAAGATATCTTAGTGCATAGGCTCTATAGAATAACATAGGAATTGGAGAAGTGATATCACTGAAGAAGTTATCTCCACTTTATCACCACTTAGTGCATCTCCCCCCAGTTCTTGTTAGCAAAAAAGTTTCTCTCTTCACCATCAGACCTCATAAATCCTCACCTGATAAATAGTATGACCCCGACCTTAGCGATATCCTGCTGAATGATTGTCCATGAATCAACAATCAGCTGCAATTGCTGATGAGTCAAGTTTAAAGCAGGCATTAAAGACTCAGCGGGATCCATGTGTTCTGCAGATGTTGTTTTCTTTGGCCATCCCAGTACAGAAAGAACACAACCCATACTTCGCATTGACTTTCACCTGAAAATGGACTTTAAGAAGTAAGGTGGTGGGCTGATGATGATGATGACATTCCCCCAAAAGTGTCTCCTTCCTCAGACTGACAGCAGTTTGTACCGTCCACAGTGTGATTTTGTGAACTGTTGAACAGATGTCAGCACTTGCAGTGCCAGCCAGAATGGCCACTCTAACCGTATCCTAATCTCTGCTGATCTCAGTAACTGCCTCTTGTCTCCTCTCAAAATCATGATGCTCCAGCTGTGAGGTGGGGGAGGCAATGTGTACCCGCCAGAGATCCTCAGATGTAATGTGTCTGTCATGGCTCCAGGGAAGGAAAGGCTGACATGCTAATAACCCATTAGAGGCAGAAAGAGAGACGTGTGCTAGTCACCAAACTGTCCTGGTGACAAATCGCCTCTTTTTCTTGACAGTATCCATGTCTCCCTGAGCTCAATGTCCTCTGTCACTTGTAGTGCAAACAGAAGAAGATGCCTCTGCCTGACACTGGGGGCGTATGGTGTCTGTATCGTTTATTACTAATCTAAAATACAATCAACAAGTAAACAAGATTAATCCATTAAGTACCAGAGACAGAAGGGCTGCAGTGCTTGGCCAGGGCTCTATTCTAAATTTAACCCAGTGGTACCCAAACTTATTCGCGTGATGTCCCAATATTGGCTTTCACCAAATATAGAGCTCTCCTTTTTAACCCTTTGAGTGCCAGAGGAGAACGCAAAGCATTGTGTACCCCCTCTGGCACTCAAAGGGTTAATTGATATAAATTTAACTCTTTGCACACATTTATCTTATTATTAATTAGGATTTTGTTTTAGAATATATCTCCAGGAAACAAATTCATTATACATCTTTATCTGAGCCATATACATTTCAACAAACCAATATGTAGAGGTTCCTTGACAACTAAATATGTTCTATCAGCACACTGACAGCAAACTCTGCAGAAGAAATATTCTTTGAACCAGGCACTGACACACACATACATTTATGATCTCAGTCTAGGGCCGGTTCTAGGGTTTGCAGGGCCAAGTGTGAAATAGATTGTGGGTGCTTTTTCTTGAGGGGGCGAGCAAAATAAAGAAATAAATTAATAAAATTACAGTTGAACTTGAGCTACACTAGTGATCTGAGAAGTTTAAAATGAAAATGGATCTACGCTAGTAATACCACAGAGATTATGAATGAAATGGTACCATTCTAGGGATCTCACAGTCAGGGCCGGATTTACATCACAGGAGCCTGTAGGCACAGAAATCTGACGTGCGCCCCCCCCCCCCCCCGGCCATCTCCACTGGACACCTCCACAATGCGCCTAATCTCCACATTGCACTTGCAGGACTGTGCCAAGGAGGCACAGATGGCAGATCTCCTGCCAGGGAGGTAGGAAACAGACAATGGGGGGAGGTAGGAAATGGACAATGGGGGGAGGAGGCAATGTGAGGGCAACATGTAGTGGGCGCCGAGGATAATTAAAAAAAAATAAAAATAAAATAAAATTTAAAAAAGCGATCCCAATTACAGGCTCCCCTCTGTGGGATGCGCCTGTAGGCAGATGCCTACTCTGCGTTATTGTAAATCCGGCCCTGACCACACTGGCCACTGAACCACACAAACTGAACCCCAGCCTTGTCACACTGCACTGCAAGCCCTAGAACAACAAATTTTGACCTATAACCTTGTCCCGACTACTCTAGTAGCCAGAGAACCACACATACTGACCACCCACCCTTGTCCCACTTCTCTGGAAGCCCTAGAATCACACATATTGGCCCCACACAAACACATGCACACCTTTGTCCCTGTCACTCACCTGTTGTAGCTTAGCTGCTGTGGGTGCAGTGGCTATCACACAATGCTGGGCCCCCTTGCAAACTCCATTGACAGGCCCCCATGCCCTTTCCCCTGTAAACTCCATAGCACTCCACAACCTGATTAAAAAAAAACCCTGATTTAAAAAAAACAAACAAAAAAAAAAACTATATATATATATATATATATATACGATTCCGTTGATCACAGACCTATTTGATCGTATTAAAAGCTCTACCATATTCACAAAAATAAGGGCTGGGTACAATCTGGTACAAATAAAAGAGGGTCATGAATGGAAGACAACGTTTAACAACCAGAGCGGGCACTATGAATACTTAGGATTGCCTTTCGGATTGTGCAATGCTCCCGCTGTCTTCCAGGAATTTATTAATGATGTACTGAGATATCTACTATAGACTTATTTTGTAGTCTCTTTGGATGATATACTCATCCATTCTCCTACTTTGGAGGCACATAGAGCAGACGTAGCCTGGGTCCTACAACTGCTAAGGGAGAACAAGTTCTTCTGCAAGCTGGAGAAGTGTGAATTTCATAAATCCCAGGTGACATTCCTAGGGTACGTTATCTCATCCTCGGGCCTAGCCATGGACCCACAAAAACTGTCTGCTGTCTTACAGTGGCCACTTCCAGTGGGGCTAAGATCCATGCAGAGGGTTCCTGGGCTTCACTAATTACTACAGGACGTTCATACAAAACTTTTCCACTGTAGTCAAACCTCTCACGGACATGACACAGAAGGGGGCGAATCCCTCAGACTGGGCACCAGAAGCCCTGTGGGCATTTGAGGACTTGAAGTCTGCATTTGCAAAAGCCCCGATATTGTCTCACCTGAATCCTACTCTTCCATTCACCCTGGAGGTGGACATTTCGGAATCCGAAGTAGGTGCCTTGCTGTCCCAGCGAACAGGCCCTGGGAGACCATTACTCCCATGAGTATTCTTCTCTAAGAAATTGTCTAAAACTTAAGAGTTTATATGATGTGGGCGATCGTGAATTACTCATCATCATCCTTGTGCTGAAGGAACGGCAATATTTGTTGGAGGGTAAGACCGTTCCGATCCTTACAGTGACTGATCACAAGAACCTCACATATCTGTCAGAGGCCAAGAGGTTGTCTCCACGTCAGGCCAGATGGGCCTTATTCCTCTCTAGGTTTAACTTTGTGGTTTACTGCCTTCCTGGTACAAAGAATATTGGGGCAGATGCTCTTTCTTGACAATTTGTGGCCGAGTCCCAGGAGGAGTGTCCTCCAGTACCTATCATTCCTCCCAAACGCATTTTGGCTTCAATACATACTAGTATTACCTCTCCGCTGGGTGAGGAGATTTTGGCTGCTCAGGCTTCTGCCCCAGTGAATAAGCTGAATGGGAAATGTTTTGTGGTGGAATTACCAATATCAGAGGGCTACACAGTCATCCTCATAATTGTGGATAGATTTTCCAAGATGGCACATTTTGTAACACTGAAAGGACTCCCCTCCTCTAAGGAGTTGGCCGAAATCTTTGTTAAGGAGGAGGTTCGTCTCCACGGGATACCCAAGGTGGTGGTCTCAGATCGCAGGAGCCAGTTTGTGTGGCGTTTCTGGACAGCTTTTTGCGGTCAGATGGGTATCCAGCTTTCGTTCTTCTCAGCTTTCCATCCCCAGTCTAACGGTGCTGCAGATAGGTCTAATCAGGCTTTGGAACAGTTCCTCCATTGCTTTATTTTGGATAATCATAATTGGGCGAACCTGTTACCATGGGCAGAACTTGCCTGAAACAGTGCTGTAAATTCCTCTTCTCGGAACTCCCAGTTTTTGATTAATTATGGGTTCCAACTGTCGCTTCTGCCACAGTCTTTGGAGGCTTAGAATATTCCTGCTCTGGAGGAGCACCTGAGGGCACTCCGCACCACATGAGTATGGGTTCAGAGAACCCTGAAGAGTTCCATGTTACGCTATAAGAGATAAGCAGACCGTAGACATCCACCAGCTTCAGTGTTCCAGGTGGGAGAGAGAGTATGGTTGTCCTTGCGCAACCTACATCTCCAGGTACCGTGTAAAAAGCTGGATCCTTGATTTGTGGGTCCCTTTTGGGATCTCCATAGGATCAGCCCTGTAACCTATGCCCTTGAACTCCCTGTTAATATGTGCATTTCCAATGTGTTCCATGTGTTGCTACTGAAACCTCTGGTCTGTAACCGCTATACTACCACTCCTGTCCGTCCCAGACCTGTCCAAGTGGGGGGTTCATGAGGAGTATGAAGTGCAGAGCATTCTGGACTCTCACAGAGTTAGAGGCCAGGTACAATATCTAGTTAATTGGAAAGGATATGGGCCTGAGGAGCGTTCCTGGTTCACTAATAGACATCTGCATGCACCTTCCCTCCATCGTGAATTCCACTCTTGCACATCCTCTGACGCTGGTCCTCTTCTGCGGGGGAGAGGTCATTAAGGGGGGTACTATCACAGTATCTCTAGGAGGCCTGGCAATCCTGTGCTTCCTTTAGCGTTTGTGCTGTTGGCCGGCATGGAATCCGGCCACTTGCTCATTCCTGACGTCTACTGGAGCAGGCGCTGTCTCGTGCGCTTGTTTATGGGATGCTACTGATTTGCTTAATTGGTTCCCGTCTTTGTCCGCTCCTATATAAACCTCCCTGGGCCTAGGAGTGTTTCTGCTATTAGCTCTTGTGTTCTCGTTGTGACCCGTGCTTTGCCTACAAATCCGTTCAGTGTTGAGCAGCGTTACATCATTAAAAGGGGTGGGAGGTGGATACTTTATAGTTCAATTACTCTTGAACTACAACTCCGACAGTATTGAAATAACACTCTCCATGGCCCAAATACTATGAAGATTAATTGGAGCTGCTTTTAGTTTGAAACATTACTCTCCCTTTAAGAAAGGCTTGGTTCGGTGCACATAAAACTTAAGGCAACGCACCACATCCAGCAAATTGAGATCCCTCTCCATATCAGACTTGGGGTCAGGACAGACGTAAGCCACCACAATCTCCTAATTAATCTGAAACTCAGGGACCATATTAGGAAGAAACTCTTGGGAGGTAAGTAGTACCACCTTATCTTGATGAAACACCAGAAAAGCAGGCATACAAGACAGCGCTTACAACTCAGTGACTCGCTGCACAAAGACCACTACCAAGAGAACATATTGAACTTTAATTGACGCAGAGAAATGGATGTGAGAGGCTCGAAAGGAGTCCTCTGTAAAACACCCAGCACCAGGTTAAGATCCCACGTGGGAGTGGAAGCTTAAGATCCCATGTGGGAGTGGGAGCCTTAAAGGAAGGAAATGATTGAGCCACCCCCTTGAAGAAAAATCTGGAACAGTGGCAATGAATAGACTTGTGCGAATTCATTCGGAGACATTCGGATTTCGTCGAAAATGGGGTCATTCGGAAACATTCGGCCAATCCGAAACTCAAGGGTCATTCGAAAAAAATGATCCGACTCCGAACAGCCTAGGACCGAAATTCGTCGAAACTTTCGGAAGTTTCGGCAGTCGACAAATTTCCAAAAGTTTTGACTACTTTCGACCAGGACTTTTTTGTACTTCCTGTGCGCGTTCAATTACTTTCCCTCCATAATTTGCCCTCCATGTCTCTAGTCCAATTCCATTCTCCATTTCATGCACTATTTCCCTCTTTTGTCTG
Organism: Rhinophrynus dorsalis; assembly: GCA_037306005.1. NCBI lineage: Eukaryota > Metazoa > Chordata > Amphibia > Anura > Rhinophrynidae > Rhinophrynus > Rhinophrynus dorsalis. The sequence continues at coordinate 27,735,685 of CM074728.1, forward strand.
TATTCCAATAGCCTTCTTCGTTTCATGATGGGGGTTGGACTAATGACACAGTAACACAGACAGACAGCCTGCATTTCCTCATTGCGTTGTTGAGGCTCAGAGAGAGAGAAGAGATTAGAGAGTGTCCAGTTGTTGTGTAGGCAGGCAGGTAGCATTAGGCTAGGCATAGGTTGGCAGCCAGCATTAGTTCGTTATTGCCACTGCAAGAGAGAGTAATATTTGTTCCTGTGCAAAATATAAAAAAATATTAGGTATTTGTTTGAATACAGGGCCGGCCCTTACATGGGTCCCAGTGGGTCCATGGACCCAGGCGGCAATTTGACAGGGGCGTCAATTTGCCGTCCCATAGCATGTTTATTTTGTGCGCTTCCGCCAGTTCTGTGTTGCAGGGTGTCCCATCAGTGTGACTGTCAGCAGCCGGGCAGCCCTATGCTCACTCAGTGGCGATGCCTGCTGGCTGCTTCAGTGATGTGAATTATGTGATAGTCAAACATTATGCCTATTTTGTATTGTTTATCGCCCACCTAAAGTCAAGACTTGAGTAAATACGTCTACCGTCCCAGATTTGCTAGAGAGGTTTTACAAATACAGGAGGGTGCCCCCTGTACGAGATAAGTCTAAACATTTGGGATCCCTAGTATGAGTGCACAACAGTGCATGAAGTGTCCTGAACAGGATTGCTGTGAGGTGTCTCCACCCGGAAGGTGCTGGCCGGGCTGAGCTTCAACATTGTGACGAGTGACCAAGTAAGAGCACTGTGCCAGACTTAATCTGCAGCCATAGCATCACCCCCTCCTACTCTCCGGGTCCTGCTGACTGGCAATAACAGGTGAGTCACTAAGAGATCTGAAGCCTTTCTGGAAGTCCTTCCACTTGGAAAGGGGCTAGGTATTGCTTGGGGGCGTTGCCTCATGTGTAAATAATTTCTAGGTGGGAGATGAATGTGCATCACTTATGTGTTTCCTAACAGTAGTTAGAATACAACTCCCATCATCCCCTGATTATGATGTTGGGAAATTACAGTAGAGCCCTGTATTGCACACTCACGGAAAACAGTGATATTGCTATACTAAGACAATGCTGTGGACCCCTCTTCAGTATAGATGTCAAGCATTTTTTTTTATTTCTCTCCTGTGTTGCAGTTCGTTCACAACAGAATGTCTCAATTTTTCTTTTTAACACATTACATCTATCACATTACAATCATTGATGTTTATTCTTGATGTAGTATGAAACACTACAATGTATATACACATAGACTTATCTGATATGTGGGGAAATCAGGATAGGAAAATGAGAGAGAGGAATTTGGGTACTAAAGAGGGACAGTAGGGTAGGAGGCTGGTACCAGAAAATGAAACCTTAATCTTTACCCATGTACTAACATAGAATGTGACATGTAGTTTGTCCATGTTCGAGTCGACCACTTATGTTGAGTAGGATGTGACAGGCATGGGTTTTCGATGTTCGAGCATATGCTAAATTGAATGACAGGCATGGGTTTTCGATGTTCGAGCATATGCTATATTGAAGGACAGGCATGGGGTTTCGATGTTCGAACATATGCTAAATTGAATGACAGGCATGGGTTCTCGATGTTCGACGTTTGCATTGTGACTGGCATCCCATGCTGGAGTAGAGGTGACATGCACAGACTGGCAATGTACGACAATGTCCGTTTTTGGGATGGATCTTTTTCTAAATGCACACCCTGTCTGCAAAGAATGATAGTGTGCACGGAGGCGCACTGCTATAATTTAACCCATGTTAAATTCGGCCGAATAATTCGGAATGGATCAGAATTTCGTTCGAATCGAATAGGCCCGGTCCGAAATTAGGATCATCCGAATTAGAAAAAAAAAAAAAATTCGTCCGAATTCGAATTTAATCGAAAATTTTGCCTTTGCACAAGTCTAGCAATGAACCTGTAAAAACACAAAGTGCCGAGATCTGAACCTTAAGTGAGCTCAAAGTAACACCTTTGTTCACACCATCTTGGAGGAAAGACTAAACCAAGGGAAGGTCAAAATCCTGCAAGGTCACACCTCTGTCCTTTGCTCCACTTATTAAAGACAGGCCACTCCCTATGGTACGCCTTTGAAGAGATGGGCTTCCGTCTCGAATCATGGTGGAAATGTCCTTTGTGGAGAAACCTTTCTGCCTCAGGATGTTGGTTTCAAGAGCCATGCTGTCAAAGCCATTTTTTCCATATCCTTGTGCCATAGTTAACACTGTAGTAAGAAATCCGGTCTGGAAGGAAGGTGGAGCAGATCCTGAATCGATATACTGACCACAAACCACACCCTCTTGGGCCAGTAAGGATTTATCAGAATGACAGAAGCTCAGTCCATCCTAACTTTCTGGAGCACCCTGGGTATGAAAGGGGTCAGAGGAAACACATATGATAGATGAAAGTTGCACTGAATCATCATCACATCCATGATAAATGCTGGAGGATCTTCAATCTGGGAGCAGAAGGTTGGAACCTTCCTGTTTTCCTAGTAGGCACACCTCACTGTTGCACAATCAGGTAGAACACTTCCAGATTGAGTTCCCACTCTCCTGTATCTAAGTCTCGGTGACTGAGAAACTCCATCAGAATGTTTTCAACCCCTGGAATGTGAACTGCTGATATGGCCGGAATGTAGGCCTCCGCCCAACAAAGGATACACCTCACTTCGGTCCAAACAGCTGCACTGTGAGTACCTCCTTGGCGACTGATGTAAGCCACAGCTGTGGCACTTTCTGACTGAACCCTTACTGGCTCCCACCGACAGGAATGGGGTCCAGTGAATAAGGGCTAGGCTGATTGCCCGGACTTCCAGGACATTGAAGGACAAAAGACTTGTTCCGAGTCCACCTTCACTGGACAATCACGGGATTCAGAACTGCACCCCAGCCCCTCAGGCTGACATCTGTGGTGATCAGTGTCTGCTCTGAGACCACAACTGGCCTCCCCTATTCCAGGTTCGGCACATTCTACCACCACCGGAGGTCCCTCCTAGTCTCTGGAGAGAGAGATCTGTTGATCCAGATGCTCCAGCGTCCGGGACCAGTTCTGGAGAACTTCCCAGTGCAGTTCACTCGTATGAACCTGACAGTAAGGCACAGCATCCATGGTAGACACCAGTCTGCCCAAAAACACTCATGAACTCCCTGATCGTAGCCTAGAACCACTCTAGGGCATGGGACACCTCCTGAATCACAAGCATAATCTTGTCTTCTGAGAAGAAAACCTTCCCCTGATGGGTGTCAAACCACATCAACAATAATACCAGAACCTGGGAGGGCACTGGAGACAACGAGCATATTCAGAATCCATCAGTGGTGAACAAGAATGTAGGCACAGTCTTGAACGTGACAAGCTATGAACTTCTGTGAAGGAGCCTTGATCAGTAGTCTAGGTAAAGTGTCAAAGATGCCCTGGGCACGGAAGAAGGCCGCCATGACCCTGGTGAGAACGTGAGGTGCCGAAGCCAGTCCAAATGGCAGACCCATGAACTGGTAATGATTGGAGCTGAAAGCAAAACACACGTAGTGTTGGCCATCCGGGTGGATCAGAAAGTCCAGAGAGGCCAGATACTCCCCCAGGCACATTGCTGAGATGGCAGAATGCAAAGATTCCAACTTTAAATGCATAGTGAACACATACTTTTTGAGACATTTGTGGTCCAGAATTGGGCGACAACCGCCATCCTTCTTTGGAACCACAAACAGCAGACCAAACTCGATGTTAGGCCTTAGAGGAAACAGGCTTACGGGCACTAAGCTGGCGTGGTGGCTACTATGAAGAAAATCCTTTGTTCTTCAAAACTGAGGATTCAGTCTCCAAGCCAGACGATGAATATCTTCCTTCCAGTGGTAACCCTGTAGAAGAAGGTCCGGACGGGGGGGGGGGGGGGGGGGGAGACGAAGGGGTTCTGCCACTGAGAGGTCCAGAAACCAAGCCTGTCGGGGCCATTACGGTGCAACCAGAATGACTGGGCAGCGCTCCAGTCTCAACTTCTAAAGTACCCCGTGCAAAAGGAGGAAAAATGTATGCCAGAGGAAATGTCCACGGGAACAACAAGGCATCCACTGCCAGAGCTAGGGAACCCGCCCAGCGAGAGCAGAACATTGGAACCTTCCTGTTGTGCCTGGTTGCCATCAGGTCGATACAAGGAAGACCCCACTGCTGGATGATGAGGATGAACCCCTCTAGATGTAGCTCCCACTCTCTGTGTGCTGCCTAAGGAAGTCTGCCAGAACGTTGTCTATGCCAGGAATATGAACTGCGGAAATGGCAGGGACATGCTTCTCTGCCCATGATAAAATAGCCTTGACCTCTAGCCAAGCTGCAAGACTTCTTGTGCCACCTTGCTTGTTGATGTAGGCTACCGTTGTGGCGTTCAGGTGCAAATAATGCTACTATACGTATTGCCTTCCAAGCGTACTAAACATCCCATACATAAACAAATGGATGAAGGAGGAGGATATATGTAAAAATCACATTATTTATTTCTTGAAATGCACAGCATAGTATCACGATGCCCGTGATTCGTGCTATCTGGTGTCTATCACTTGCTGGGAAATACTCATTGGCTGTCTGCTATTAGCCCTCCTCACTTTGCCTTTTTAAACCCTGGTTGGGCACTCCCAGGTTGCCCTTTCGTGATGTTTCTGACCTCACCTGTCCTGGCCAGCTGTCAGGCTTCTGGGCCTGCTGTTCCTACGTTCCGGTGTTCCTGTGCACTATCGTTCCAGTGTTCCTGGGTTCCAGCACCTCGCGGGTTAATCCTCCTGAGTTCCTGAGTCTCCAATCTACCGCCTCTCCTGCCGGTTGCTCCCTGTCATCGGTTCCGGTGTTCCGGTCTCCTGTCACCGCTTTGGTCTTGCTTCGGTGGATACCCGCTGAATTAGGGCTCTCGCTCTTTGCTTTGTCGCTCCGGCGACATTGTTACCTTCCGCTTCAGCTTTAGTGGCTGATTCCAGCAAGCGGACGCTGGTTTACTCCATATTACCTGGTTGCGAGAATCACTGTTGGTCCCAGTGTGCGGACGCTGGTTTACTCCACATTAACCTGGTTGCAAGAATCACTGTTGGTCCCAGAGTGCGGACGCTGGTTTACTCCATATTAACTGGTTGCGAGAATCACTGTTGGTCCCAGCGTGCGGACGCTGGTTTTCTCCACATTAACCTGGTTGCGAGAATTACTGTTGGTCCCAGCGTGCAGACGCTGGTTTACTCCACATTAACCTGGTTGCAAGAATTACTGTTGGTCCCAGTGTGTGGTCGCTGGCTTACTCCAGATTTACCTGGTTGCGAGAATTACTGTTGGTCCCAGCGTGCGGACGCTGGTTTGCTCCATATTACCTGGTTGCGAGAATTACTGTTGGTCCCAGCGTGCGGACGCTGGTTTACTCCATTCAGCCTGGTTGCGCTTATACCGTTGGTCCAACGCTAGGACGTCGTTGCTCCTGAACTCTAGTCCTGTGGACAGTTAGCTGTATGCTTCCTATGCAGTTGTCTGATACTTCCTGGCAATAGACTTCTGCTGCGATTAGGCCATTGTATCTATTCCTATCTGCTGTCATAGTTATCTGACAGCTGGCCTACGCTTTGGGCTGCCCTGCCCGGTATTGGTAAGGCTGGTAGAACCTTTGCACGTTACCATCTTGAGGGTTGCCTTACCCTGTATTGGCAGGGCCGGTAGAGCCTATTGTTATTGTGCTGTCCCTTGGGCTGCCTTGCCCAGTATTGGTAAGGCCGGTAGAACTGGTACATGTCATCTCACGGTTGCCTTACCCGGTATAGGCAAGGCCGGTAGAGCCTATTGTATATACTACTGTCACTTGGGTTGCCTTGCCCGGTATCATTGGCAAGGCCGGTAGAACCTATTCTATTACTATTGTTGTTGTATTGTTATGTATGTATAACCTACGGGGATTGCCTTAACTTTTAATAAAGTTACGTTTTTACCAAAGCCTTAAGTCTGAGAGTCTTCAAAACCGTGACACATAGATAAAAGAGCAATTTACAGGACTTACATACATTCACATTGGTCCATTCCTAACGCGTTTCAGAGACACACCTGCCTCCTTCATCAGGATGAAGGAGGCAGGTGCGTCTCTGAAACGCTTTAGGAATGGACCAATGTGAATGTATGTAAGTCCTGTAAATTGCTTTTTTATCTATGCTGTGCATTTCTAGAAATAAATAAAGAATGTGATTTTCACATATATCCTCCTTCTTCATCCATTTGTTTATGTATGGGATGTTTAGTACGCTTGGAAGGCAATGCGTATAGTAGCATTATTTGCACCTGAGTGGATCTTTGGCATCTTTGTGGGCAACTATCACAGTGCCTGTGATTCCTGTCACTCTCAGTTGTGGCTGGCACTGATTTGCTATCTGAGTTTGACCCGCCCCCTGATGACCTTTTTATACCTGGCTATCACATCTGTCAGATGCCCTTTCGTGGTGTTCCTGAGCCAGTAGTGCTGTTGCAGGGTTCCAGTATTCTGAGTTCCTGTGTACCGATTCGGCTTGTCCTGACCATTCTCCAGTGTACCTGCTTGTGTATTACCTACCGCCCCTAGAGGGCGTACTTGTGCTTTATTCACTTTAATAAAGTGTGTTTTATTTTCACTTATTTGGTCTGAGAGTCCTATAAAACCGTGACAGCAACGCCCTGCTACTAGGCCTCAGCGTATTTGTATTTATTTACGGTGGAGAGGACTATTTTAAGCTGTGTATAGCAGAAGGATATGAGTTTGCCTGGAGCTGGGTCCGTATTGTTTGTGTTACTGCTGTGGCGTTGTCCAACTGTACCCCGACTAGGCAATCCTCCAGTTGCCGTGTCCAGCAATGTAGGGCATGAAATATCGCCTGAAGCCCCAAGACATTGATGGGAAGGAGAGATTCCTCCTGATACCATCAGCCCTTAACACTCAAGTGCCCCAGCACAGCTCCCCATCCGGAGAGGCTGGTATCTGTCATCAATGTGGTCCAGAAGGGCACCAGGAAGGGCCTGCCATTCAGGAGATTGTTCAGATTGAGCCATGGAAATGAGCTTCCCAACTCAGGGTGACAACTTCTTGGCTGGAACTGGATCCAGAGACAGGATAGCCTGGACCTTCAGTGCGATCTGATGAGCCACTTCGTCCGTGAGAAACATGGGGCATCTAAGGGAATTGTCAGTGATGGTAATCCGCCTAATGGTGGTATTCCTTATCTAACAGAAAAATAAAAAATAGCTAAAACTATAGCAGAACGGTTCTCTTGCCTGTATCTTCATTGAAGGAACAAATCTTACTGGAGATAAAATGGCTAGCTGCAGCCAAGGAGGGAAGGTAGGCTCCACCCAGCAGTCACTTCTAGAATTGTTCCTGCCTACTTAAAGGGGCAGATTACCTACTCTTTTTTTCTTTAAGGGAGTACCATAGGTACCTTGTTCTGTAAGGGGAGGGAAGATGGGAGGGGGGTTTTCGCTACTGCAGCTTTTCTTGGCTTCTAGTTGTTTTGTCCTTTATTCAAAATGGTCTTCAAAAGTGTTTGGTCTTAGTTCAGACTTCACCACTTTTTATTCTCTTCCAAAGAAGTATAGCCTTAGTGCTTGATGTGCAGACCTTTGTGCAAGGGGTGGCTCATGCTTACACTGTCTTTTGGGATCCCACTCCTCTGTGGGACTGAACCATTTGTGTGCCAGAGGGATGTCCAATGCATTACTTTGCAATGTGTTGGACACCCCTCTGTCACTCAAAGAAAAATCTGTCTTTGGGAATGCAAGCACCCTTTGAGCCTTTAGCTTTGGTTTCGCTGTCCTTCCAGATACTAAAGCCTTTCTGATTGCTAGGGATTCCCTCCTGGAGGAAAACCAAAGGTTCAAGTCCCGGATAAGGGGGTCCTCTTGTGTTGGGGCACAGAGGGTTTCCATTCATGTACCACTTCTATTTTTTTCTTAGATCTTTGCAATATGTTAGAATGGAGATTTTCAGGCAGGGGGTAAAGTGGAACAGGGTGGGAGTCTCTGCATCAGAGCTCTAAGTCAAGTGCCCTGCCCTGCCGTCTTGGAGGAGGATTCTCAACCACATGGTACCTGTGTTCTACATGGGCTATGAGAAAAGATTTATCGGTAAGTACACAAAAATCCCCTTATAAGCACAACTAACGGAATGAACAAATCTAACACATTGTCAGCGCCAGCACGAGGCATACAAATCATGTGCCTGCATTAGAGTGTATGGTTTTGCTATAGTTAAGACTTGAATGCAAGCAAACCATGAACGATATCTAGGAACCAAACAACGTGGTCCATGCCATAATGGGGGTGGGTCTTAATCAAGGTATGTGTGTGTGATTGGGAGGTGGAAAGCCAGAGTTTGCTTTGAAATGGGGAGGGGAGTGAGTGGGTTATCAGGGAACTTTGCAAACCTGGAATCATTCTCTATATCCATAGACCCCGTAATAGTAATACCTGTATTAAACTTGAGGTCCGAGTCTTCTTTAGGTTTTTTTTCTTTTTTTAAAACACATAGCGCTATATTTGAATACTTACAGTTTTGTAGCTCAAACGCTATTCAATCAGAGAGGATCCCCCTCCCGCCCCTTTTGGCCAACCCCCCCATAGATCTGTCTTACCGGATGGATGCAGCGAGGAACAATCTTCACACAGTAAGTATAAAGAAAACCCTGCCCCACCCGGACGAATGAGGGCAGGATTTTCCTTTTGCTTACTGAAGATTGTCCCTCACTCCTCTCCATCCTGACCTGACTGAGAGGTAGGGTAACACAGGGAAAGGGGTGGGAGGGGGATCCTTTCTGATTGAATAGCTCAAACTACAAAACTTTAAGTATTCAAATATAGAGCTATGTTTAAGAAAAAAAAACATAAGGAAGACTCAGACCTCAAGTTTAATACAAGTATTACTATCCCTTTTCAGTCAGAATTTCCGGGGAAGCTCAGGAGTTTCCAGGTATGCCCTGAACACCAACCCTATAGCATGCACAGGGAACTGGAATAAGTGTTTATGCCGACTTCCCCGTGCCTTGTTAGTTCATGGTGAGAAAGAAGGTGTAGAGGACAACATTAGCCATTTTGTTTTTAGTTCTGTGGCTACCAGAGGACAGTCAAACACTTTTTGTCACTATTTTCTTATGCTCCATTAGAACCTTCTGATTATCATAATACTATTAATGTTTAGGGATATGGGAGAAAACAAGTACACTTAACTAAACCGAGATTATTAAAGGGAATTAGTTAGAAAGCAATCAGGGGTCTGGGTGACCGTTAATATTGAATTATAATTTGAGGAATGGAAGCTACTGAAACTCCCGACCAAAAAAATAAAAAGGCAATTCGTTTTTGATATTTTCACCATTATCAGTTTCTCTGGGTCCTCTAAATGCAGATAATTTCCTTCTTTCCCATTTTTTCATTTAACCCTTTGAGTGCCAATAGGATGATAACACATGGCTCAGCAAAGCCTAGTACAATGCTCACAAACTCAGTGGGTTAAACTTCCAACATGATCAAAGACCACAGGCATACGACACACACAGAAACATGACACACACACACAGAAACACGACACATGTTTACGTATGTGGATAACCGGTGCCTGTCTAATGGACTCCTGTTGTTAACTCCTTAAGGACCGGGAAAATCTGAGGTAGTTTTCCCTTAAGGACCGGAGCAATACCTTTTTGACTATGCCTTTGACCAGACAGCTCAGAGCAAGGGACAATCTTCTTACTATGAGAACAATGAAAACCCTGCCCCCTTGACAGGTTTTTCCCTTATGGTAATTGAAGATTGTCCCTCTCTGCAAGCTATCTGGACACCACCTTTCTGCTCTGAGTTGAGCAGTTCAATTATTCTTGAACTACAACACTGACAGTATTGTAGTTTTTGTCTTCCCTATTGCCATAGTTATATGAAACAGTCATCCAACTATCCATTACTGCACAGAGCTTTATAGAATGAATTGTATGTACATTACAAGAAAATAATTACAGACAAATGTATTAATACAAGACATCCATTTTCTTATATTTGAACCACTTGGAAAATAGAGGTCTTCAACATACTGCAAAGCAGGGCAGTGGAGACACCCCATGCATCCAAAGGGGTCAAAACAGAAAATAACAAAGAAACAATAAATAGCATGGGAAAAGTGGTGTTCTACTTTAGACCTGCACATTGAGCCTTAATTTCCACTACTTACAGACACAGAAGTCCCTCTACACTTATAGTGGTCTTTAAATCTTTCATAAAAATAACACTTATTAGTAGAATTGTACAGTTGTAAGCAGGCTTCTCTTTTGAGAATGTATCAAGATATTCAATATGGTCCCGTAGCAAAAAAAGAAAAACATTAAAATATACAATATACAAAGTGCTGCTATCACAAATTTAAATAATTTCAGCAGTCCTTCTATACAAAGTAAAATGGAACAGTGTAGTTGCTGTAGTGGTCAGGAAGACACCAGGACAAAATCATGTGGTTCCCACACAATGAACCTTCAAAAAGAAGTCTTTCATCATTTGGATTAAAAATAATTGTGATCTGCCTAGTTTACTGCAGTTCAGTCTGTTTGCAGCTGCTGGAGTTAAGATTCTGGAACCTGTCCCTCAAGCTCTTGACCCTCTTGTGCTTGTTCAGATCAGAGTTTTGCACAATTTGCTCCTCTTGATTTGAATCTTGATGTGAAGTATTGCCACTTTGCTCTATGGGATCTTCTGATTTGGAGCTCTCCTCCCTAGATCGGTATTCCTCAGACTCCTGGTAAGCCTTACACCGCTCAATTACGGCTTTGAGTGAGATCTTCTCTCTGGTGGTGGGAGATCTGATGTGTACAAAGGTATCATCACTTTCCAGATCAGTGGAGGAAGAGTCTATATAGTCATTGGCCACAGGCAACTTCTCCATAACTATAACCTTTTTATTGTTCTCAAGGGGAGCTTCAGCACTAACGTAAAAACATTCATCCCCTCCTTGTCCAGAATTCTTGTGGTTCTGTATTGCCACTGTTCCACCATTTATATTGGATGACATAGATATAGTGCGTTCTATTTGTGATCGTACTTTGTTATTAGGACTTGTGTCCTTCGTGTGGCCATTCATACTGCCCGAGTGGTTTAGGTTCATGCTGTGTGAATGACTTAGGAACTCCTTATTTTGAGCATCTGATTGTGCCTCCACATTATGTTCCAACATTTTATCTGGCACAGATTGGCTCCTGTTGACAGGAAGAAGTTTGCCCGAACCAGATGTATGTGTGTACCTAGATCTCAGTTCTCGTACATCAGGCCAATGAAATTTCTCTGTTTTGACTGGACTAAGAGGGCTTCTGCAGTCAGACCGTACAGGTGAACCTGTTCCTGGGTTATCACAGGAAGGGGAGAAAGAAAGACGCTTTGGGGATTTCTCTGTGTGTGTGCCGGATGTAGGAGTTGTGGGGCTGTGTTCCTGGAGGACAATATGATCATATTTGGGAAGTAACAGTACAGGCTTCCGTTTACCTAAAATAGAAAAATGTCAAGGTTAGAATTACTATAGCATCAGTAAAGGGTTTAAATTATAAGCAGTAAGATACAGATTTATAATATTGACCCATTACAGACCAAAGGGGTAAGCAGAACATTGCAAAGAAATATGCTGCACACTCATCTGGTCCTTAAAGGGTTAAAAGGTGCAAATCACAGTACTGATACCAATTTTAAGGCTGTATAAGGCAAACTAACCTTGAATAGAAAAGTAGCCATTGATAAGAATCCCTCCAACTCCACTGTTTTTGCTGGTGAAGTACCACTTTCTAAGCTACTACATCTGTCAAAAACAACCATACCACTTAAAGGGATAGTAATACTTCATTTTAACTTTATTTTATTTTGTAGGCATTAAAAAAACATGAAGAATGATATAAGTCTTATCTCTCAAACCTTTATGGTTTGTGAGCTATTCACAAGCAAAGTTTCCCCTCCCGCCCCTTTTACCTAGTGTAAGCCATCTCTTCTCAGATGTGGAATGCAGTCCATAGACCAGACAGATAACAGAAGGGGACAATCTTCTTTGTATGAAAAGAATGAAAGCCCTTCCCCCCTTGACAAGTTTTTCAGCTTTTTCCCTTATCTTAATTGAAGATTGTCCCTCTCTGCAGTCTACCTGGGAACCTCCCTTCTGATCTGGTTGAACAAGGGGGATACTTTCTTTGTGAATATCTCTTAAACCATAAAGGTTTCAGAGATAAGACTTATATCATTCTTCATGTTTTTTTAATGCCTACAAAATAAAATAAAGTTAAAACGAAGTATTACTATCCCTTTAACTGGTGCATAATAGCAGTGAAGACAGAGTGGACCCCTTGTAGATTGTACAACAAAATAGAGGATGTCAGGGGAGTCAGGACTGAGGTCATTCCTCTCCACTAGAGGGTAAGTCAGTCCCAGTGGGGAATGGCAGGCATCATGGTGGTATAAAATAGCAGGGAACCCCCACCCCAAGAAAATAGGTATCCCATTCTAAGCAGGTTTGCAGCAGCTCCTTTAAAGGGATAGTAATACTTCGTTTTAACTTTATTTTATTTTGTAGGCATTTAAAAAATATGAAGAATGATATAAGTCTTATATCTCAAACCTTTATGGTTTAAGAGGTATTCACAAGCAAAGTTTCCCCTCCCAACCCTTTTACCTAGCGTAAGCCATCTCTTCTCAGATGTGGAATCTGGTTGTAAGACCAGGCAGATAACAGAAGGGGACAATCTTCTTGCTATGAGAACAATGAAAGCCCTGCCCACCTTGACAACCTTTTCAGGTTTTTCCCTTCTCTTAATTGAAGATTGTCCCTCTCTGCAGTCTACCTGGGCACCTCCCTTCTGATCTGGCTGAACAGTGTTACATCAGTAAAAGGGGCGGGAGGGGGATACTTTATCATTGAATTACTCTTGAACTACAACTCTGACAGAATTGAAATAACACTCTACAAAGTCCAAATACGATGATGATTAATTAGAGCTGCTTTTATTATGAAACATTACTATCCCTTTAAGCCACACAGACTCCCTGTCCTTGTGCATTTATACACAGTAATGGCAGGTGTACACTGAGCCGTATTTATAAAAACAAAGTGGTACAAAATTCTGGAACAAGACTACTTAACACTATGAGAAAAATAAAGATTAAAATTGATTTAAAAAGTGTTAGTCAACCTCCTTCTTGAATTAAGATATTCTGCAAGAGCATACTATTTAAAGTCATATTGCCCAATCCTACTGTGTTTATAAATGCACATACATATATTGTTTAGAATAGCTGTGCTATCCAGTGGTGTAGATGCCAAAAGAATGAGTATCGCAGTAATACCTTTTTCCATTGGACGAACAGTCCATTTTTAGGACAAACTTTCGAGAGCAACTAGATTCCTTTATCAAGATCAAGCTAACCACACCCAAGCTGATCATCATTTCACCAAGAGAAACCACTCCATCCATAACCTTAAAATCAAAATACTCAAGAGCAAATTTCAAAAATATAAAGGAGAAAGATATCTGAAATAAAGATCCCCCTCTCCTTGCCTGCCATCCCCCACCTCCCCCAAAGTCCTGTTGCTATGAAATGGATGTGATCTGTAGATTATCCACTTGTGTTTTCCTTAGCTAGGCATTTAAAGGAGCAGTAAACTTTTTTTTATGAAAATACATATTTCACAGAGCATTTCCTGCTGAGTAAAACAAGGTCACTCCCATCGCTGTCAGATGTTTTAGTCAAAATTTATAGCAGTTTAAATAATCAGGAAGTGAAGTTACTGTGTTTACTTCCTGATAGTTCTAACTGACAGGAAGTGACAGGCAGTTTCTATCACATTCTATGGAGAACTGTATGTCACTGACTTGTCTGACTTTCCTCTCCATTAGAATCTAACAGGAAATCTAATAGAATTTGACCACTAGAGGGCACTGCTAATGTAAAAAAAACATGGGTTTTAACTGTAATAACTCTGGAAATATAAATCTCTTGGCAGTGGGAGTACCCTTATTTTACTCAATAGGAAAATCCCTACAATATTTTTTTTTTCATAAAAAAGTCTACTGCTCCTTTAACTTGTAGGTTTCATTTCTGTAAAAGTAGTATGCTTTTGACTTGATAAATGAAAGCTCTTGAAAGCTTGTCCTAAAAATGTTAAATGTTAGTCCAATAAAATACAGCGAAACGCATTAACTTGGTGTGTTTGTGTGTACTATAAATACATACATTTGCACTTTTAGTTCTCTCTAGCTCTCTGAACTTGGTTTCAGAGAGCTTTCTGTCAAGAACTGTGAAAGCAGAGTGTGTGCAATATTGTAAAAAAGATAGTGAAACAATGTAGAAAGACCTGCCACAATATAAATAACTCAGTGCTGCAGGGAGATGACAACATTGTATCACTATCTCTACTTTTGTACTACCCGATAAAAAGTTCCCTGAGAAAAGAAATTCAGAGAGCTCAATGTCAGGGACATAAGGCAAAAAAAATATTAAACAAATGAATTAATTAACAGTTATATGCAGTTTGGCTTTACATATTAGGCACTTGCAGAATATGTTAAGTCAAGAGAGAGGTTGACTGCCACATTAAACTGAGTATTTAACCACCGAAAGCATTGCATACATATATTGTGTAGCATTTCTGAATATGATGGCAGGGGAATTGTTAATTCGTGCTGCTAATGTAGTAGTTTTCTTTAGTGGATAAGACTCTGAGTGTTATTAGTTATGTATTCACTGTATAATAATTCTGAATCGCAATACACAGTTTAATGATGCTACTGGGCATCACTAAACAAATAATGTAAATGTTCTGTAATGATACAGAGCAGCTACACCAGTGGTGGGCAACATAAGGTCTTCCAGCTGCTGATGACTACAAATCTCATCATTCCCCACTAGCCAGCAGCTGACAGGTGGTGATGATGGGAGTTGTAGTCTAGCAACAGCAGGAAGACCTCACATTGAGAATAAGGATACAATGCTTATACACACACTGAGGGTGATGTACCAAGAGGGACAGGAATTATGGGGGAAACCACTGCACTGTTGGAGAGTACTAAAAAAAAAATTCCCATTTATTCAAATGGAACCTTTACCCCCCCTACCCGAAGCTACAGAAGTCTTGTAGGTCAATGCACTAGCATTCAAAGGGTTAAAAGTCCCATTTCATTCAGTGGGAATTGGTTGAAATGTATTTGTCTTTGGTCCAATTGGTTTTCCCAAGCATTGCTCCAATTCTTAATAGACTATCGGCCCATTTGTACAATGACAATGAGTAACAGCGCTCAGAATAATCGGTAAAACATCATTTGAAAATGAGCCTGGAAACTTGAATTATTTAAGCCAATGAAAACCACAAAAGGCCTTATGTATAAAGAAAAAAAAACAACTGCATCATAAGAGGAAAATAATTTCCAAAATACCTACAGAGTTAAATAGTGGTTTCAGAGTTAAAGGGATAGTAAGGTCCCATAAAAAATGTTTAGAGTTTTGTAGAGATTTAAAAAATAAGCTAAATGCCACAAATCCTCTCTCTCAAACTGCTTTGGTTTGAGAGATATCCTCCGCTATAGTTCCTCTTCTCCAGATGTCAGTTGTAAAGCTGACAGAAGGAGATCCATGTCGGCTCTCAAGAGGAGGCTCTTCAGCAGATCCTCAATAGCGCGATTTAAAAAGAAATACTTCTTTGGAACAGTCTAAAAAGTGTGCTTGCAAACCAGGCAAACTATGTAGACCGTTCCAAAGAAGTATTTCTTTTTAAATTCTGCTATTGCGGCTCTGCTGAAGAGACTCTTGTCAGTCCCCAGACCAGGAACTCCTGCTGTCAGCTTACAGATGACGTCAGGAGAAGAGGAGGGAGAGGGGAACTTTAATGGCGGTTTGAGAGATAGGATTTGAGGTATTTAGCATATTTTTTAATCTCTACAAAACTCTAAACATTTTTTTATGGGACATTACTGTCCCTTTAAAAAGCTCTTAAATTAGATTTTTAATTTCCCCCCTATAGTGCAGACATCAGGGGGTTAACATGCCCCATTTTACACACATTTTTATTACACTATATATATATATATATATATATATATATATATATATACACACACACACACACACACACACAGTCATTTATTATATATGTATCAAGTCAGAACTCTAGCACTGTAGTTCACACTGAACTCTGTATGTCTCACTTAATCACTTTAGATCATAAGCTTTCGAACAGTGACCCCACTTCGTGTTTCATTTTGCAAAGCACTTCTAAACCTGTATTCCTTAACCCTTTGAATGCCAGAGGGGTAAGCAATGCATAGTGTACCCCCCTGGCACTCAAATGATTAAATCCTTGCAAAGCGTTGAGTACACTTGTGGCACTATATAAACACATACACATTCTATATCACACACACACACAGTACTATCCAAATGTCTTAGGCAGGTGTGAAAAAATGCTGCAAAGTAAGAACACTTTCAAAAATAGATATTAATAGTTTATATTTATCAATTAACAAAATGCATAGTGAGTGAACAGAAGAAAACTAAAATCAAATCAGTATTTGGTGTGACCACCCTTCGTCTGCAAAACAGCATCAATTCTTCGATGTACACTTGCACAATTAAGGAACTCAGCAGGTAGATTGTTCCAAACATCTTGGAGAACTAACCACAGTTCTTCTGTGTGTAGCCTCAGTTGCTTCTCTTTTCATGTAATCCTAGACAGAATCAATGATGTTGATTTGAGGGCTCCATGGGGGCCACACCATCACTTCCAGAACTCCTTGTTCTTCTTTACGCTGAAGATAGTTCTTAATGAATTTGGCTGTATGTTTGGGGTTGTTGTCATGCTGCAAAATAAATTTGGAGCAAATCAGATGCCTCCCTGATGTTACTGCATGATGGATAAGTATCTGCCTGTACTTCTCAGCATTGAGGAGACCATTCATTCTGGCCAAATCCTCAACTCCATTTGCAGAAATGCAGCCCCAGACTTGCAAGGAACCCTCCACCATGCTTCACTGTTGCCTGCAGACATTCATTCTTGTACCTCTCTCCAGTCCTTCTGCTACTGCCAAATATTTCCAGTTTTGACTCCTCAGTTCAGAGAACCTGCTGTCATTTTTCTGCACCTCAGTCACTGTGTTTTCTTGCATAGTTGAGTTGCTTGGCCTTGTTTCCACGTCAGAGGTATGGCTTTTTGGCCGGAAGGCTTCCATGAAGACCGCTTCTGACCAGACTTCTCCGGACAGTAGATGGATGTACCAGGACCCCAATGTTTTCTGACAATTCTGAGCTGATGGCACTGCTGGACATCTTCCAATTGCAAAGGGACGCAAGCATGATGTGTCTCATCTGCTGCAAAAAGTGTCCTTGGCTGACTACTGCATCTACTCTCCTCAGTGTTGCCTGTTTCTTTGTGTTTCTTCGAAAGAGCTTGGAAGGCACATCTGGAAACCCTTGTGTGTTTTGAAATTTCTGCCTGGGAGAGACCTTGCTGATGCAGTATAACTACCTTGTGTCTTCTTGCCATGCCCAGTCTTGCCATGGTGTCTGGGATTAAACGAAGAGAGAGAAGCAATGGAGGCTGCGTAAATCCACAGAACTGTGCTTAGTTCTCCAATATGTTTGGAAAAACCTACCTGCACAGTTCCTTAACCCCTTAGGGACCAGTGGTCCCGGGCTGTGTGGTCTTTTAAGGACCAGATAGGAAACTCTGACGTGCCTTCCCACGTGACTGATCACGTGGGGCGGCACACCGAATGAGGGACTGAAAGCGATTGCTCCGGTCTTGAAGCGACCAACTTCAGTCCCCGGTATTACTCACCGTGCTCCTGCAGGAGCGGGGTGAGTAAAAGTACGTGACGTACCAGGACTGTCACTGGTCCTTAACTGCCGGACCAGCGTGACGGTCCGGGTACGTCACCAGACACGAAGGGGTTAAACTGTGTGTAAGTGTACCTAGAAGAATTTATGTTGTTTTGAAAGCAAAGGGTGGTCACACCAAATAATGATTTTAGATTTTCCTTCTGTTCACTCACTATGCATTTTGTTAATTGATAAAATAAACTATTAACATGTCTATTTTTTAAAGCATTCATACTTTACAGCATTTTAATCACACAAGCTATGGTTTTCCCAGTGTGGTTAAGAAAACAATGACTGGCTTCTTGAATTTTCAGTGCTTTGCCCTTTCAGCTAAAGAAAAAAAGTGTAATGTATTGCAAAGCACTATTACAGAACTCTCCATCTGTGAGTGTGTGTGAGCATGTGTGCACATATGTGGGTGAGTGCAAGAGCATGTGTTCTGCATGAATTGCATTTTGCGTTTGACATTTGGGTCTTGCATATAGTGTTTAAAGTTTTTCATATAGTGTAATGCGTATAGCATTGTGCGTTTGGCGTATTGTGTTTGGCATATATTGCGTTTTTCATATTTTGTTTGGCATATTGCTTATAGCATGTGGTGTATAGTGTTTGGCCCATGGTGGTTCAAGTATTACGTATGGTGAATAGCATTTGATGTTTTACATTCAGTGTTTTCCATATGCGCTGCTTGTCTGGCGTATGGCGGTTTGCATACAGTGTATTGTGCATAGCTTTGCGCGTTTGGCAAATTGCATTTTGCGTGTGGCACAGTGCATATTTCATATAGCGTTTTGCGTATAATGATCTGAGTATTGCGTTTGGCATATTGAGTTTTGCATATTGCATTAGGTATACAGCAATTGGCTATAGCCTATTGTGTATAGTGTTTTGCATATAACATTTTGTGTATTGTGTTTGGCATATAGCGTTTTGCATTTGCCATACTGTGTATCTTGTATAGTGTTGTGCATGTGCAGAGTGCGTGTTTGCATAGAGGGTTTGCAGAAGGTGTATGTGCGTCTGTAGTGTGTTTACTGTGCGTCTGTAGGGAGTGTAGTGCGTGGGCCTAGTGTGTGTGCGCTATTACTGTGAGCGCAGTGTGCACCATGCAATGTGTGTGCGCATGCAGAGCATGTCTGCTCAGAGCACGTGTTGTGTGTGCGCGCCTACAGCATGTAGTGTGCACACAATGTGCGTGTGGTGTTTGTGCGAAGACTGCGTGTGCATGCTCTGTACATGCGTTTAATGTGTGCACGTTCAATGTGTGGGCTCACGAGTAATCTCACATGCAATGTGTGCAGAGCGTGTGTGTGTGTTTATGGAGCGTGTGCACGTGTTTAGGGTGTGTGCTCAGAGTGTGTGCTCTCTCAGGATGTGTGCACATAGTGTGCCTCAGCAGACTCTGCATGTGTATTGTGTGGGCACACATGCAGTATGTGGGTGCAGAGTGTGTGTGCATGTAGTACTTGTTTGTGTGTAATGTATGCAGGCATAGAGTGTGCACAAGTAGAGATTGTGTACACAGTGTGGCTGTATTGTGTGTGCAGACTGTGTGCGCATGTAATGTGCGTGCTCAGTTAGCGTGTGCACACCTGTAATGTGTGTCCACAGTGTGTGCGCGTTTAGTGTATGTATAGCGTGTGCGCATGTAGGGTGTGTGCGCGTGCAGACTGTGTGTGCAGTTAGTGAGAGCATGTAGTATGTGTGCGCACGTTTAGAGTGTATGCTGTGTGCACATGCAGAGTGTGCTCACACAGTGTTTGCATGTGCGTTTGTGCATGCAGTGTGTGTTCTTACTTATTCTTATATAGCACAGATATACATCCAAAAAGATTGTAACTCTCAAACACACACACACACAGAGTGATACACAGTTAAACAAATACGCTCAACGAGGCTGATGTATCTGGGGTGCTCAGACTTTAGCAATTTAGATTTGTGTCAACATTCCCTCACCATCGAATTCCAACATGCTGCATAGAATGGGAATTTCAACCCCTTGACTGACTGAGCATTCAAGGTGTGAAAAGCCCAAATCTTGCCACACTGTAGAAATAAAGGGAGGTTTGCCACACTGTGGAAGGTAAGGGAAGAAAGGCTTGCCACACTATGGAAGGTAAGGGATGAAAGGCTTGCCACACTGTGGAAGGTAAGGGAGGAAGGCTTGCCACACTGTGGAGGGTAAGGGAGGAAGGCTTGCCACACTGTGGAGGGTAAGGGAGGAAGGCTTGCCACACTGTAGAAGGTAAGGGAGGAACGATGATAAGCCTCACTGTGGAGGGTGGGTGATGGAGGTAGGGTGTGTAAAACATGATCATCATAGCTTTAAAGTGGAACTACCATCTCAACTAAAGTTGCCCTCAATACTTAGGCAGGTGGCGACTAGCTTAATAATCATTATTTTACCTCTCAAAAGTGCCCACGTATAAACTTATCCTTAAGCTTCCGAGACTGACGGCCAGTTTACTGCAGCCTGTGCGCCTGCGCCGTCAATCTCTTCCGGAGTCGTCTGGGCCAGTGCAATGCCTGTAAAGGGTGACAAGGATTGACAACACAGGTGCGCATTCAAGATGTCCGCTGTGATGCCTGGCTAAGTATTGCAGGGTGACTTTAGTTGAGGTGGTAGTTCTGCTTTAAATTTAAAGCTAGTTTTTGTACAAACTACCATTCCAATACATTTGATGATGATACCATGTTAAATCATTGGATGGCATAATAAAGGATCTGTTTGTTGGGGTCCTCCGAGATGATGTGGGAGACCTAAGGGTTTGAGAATTACTGGCATAATATATGCATTTGTGGATAAAATCTAACCACCACTTGCTCCTAAATTAATATGTTCCTCAAAATCAGCCCACTTCTTGTTTTGCCATCTGATGGTGCTCCCAGTAGGCAGATTTTGTCCATAAAAAATAAATTAATGAGCACCAGGAGCAAGACTGTGCTCAGTGAACGTCCACAATTACATCAATGATGTAACAAGGTGGAGCAGAATAGGACCTTCCTCTTAATGTTGAATATCTCATTAGTGCCTTTTGCTCCTAGTGAGGAATACTGTGGCAAAATGCACATTATTGGACACCTTAAAATATGGATGGTTTGAAAAATATGCATTTCATTTTGATAATTTCCAATTAAAGGAACAACTACACCTCCTAATAATAACCCCCAGTTAACCTTCCTATGGCCAGAAAGTACCAGTGGTCCCTTTTATTAACAGGAGATGTTCTTTCTCCTTTAAGAATCTGGTGCTCACCTTTCTCCTCTTGTTTTTCCTCTTGCACAGATGGCAGGCTAGTTCTCCTGATATCATCTTCTATCTCTTTCAGCCTCCGGTGTGCTACAGGTTTGTTGCATTTAATCCTCTGGCTGTACTGCCTGGCTAACTGATACACTTTGTTCTTCATCTTCTCTGACATGTCTTCATCCATGCAGTTTGCAAGCTGCATTATCTTGGGGTGAAGCCTTATAGGTGTTTTAAATGCCTGATCATTAATGTTCATGTTGTGTCTAGGATTTCCATCCTGTTTAGGGGAGGTGCTTTCTGGGGTTCGAAATGGAGATTCCTCAGTTATGGTGCTCAGGTCACTATCCTCCAGGATCAGCAGTGGCTCGTGAGATTCAACACCGTTCTCAAAGGTTCCTAGTGGTTTGTTTTCAGAGCTGGAAGAAGTTGGCTCTAGTACTTTTTCGTCTTTAACGTCCGTAATTTCTTTCCATGCATTCTCTTTCTCTATCTCCTCCCACAGCTTGATCATTTCATTTGGTGCCCTGAACTCATCGTCTGTAATGGGGATTGGATGTTCTTTAGCATCATTCTTGCCTGGTGCAAATGGCTGCTGATTGCGGGTATCAAGCTGTTCTGACTCTGTTCCATTAACAAATGTGGGAGCATCAGCCCAGCTTGAAGGTCTGCTGCTCAGCGTGCTCGCATTACTAGAAGAGCTGCTTATTCTTTGTCTTGCCAAAGAACCCTGGGTGACATCAAACCTAGGTAGGCTATTAATCTTAAATACTGAATTTCTCACAACCCCAGTAGGGATATAAGTCAGGCTTTCTCTACGCTTGATGCTAAAAGCTGCATCTTCATGTTCTGCATTGTCATAGTATGTTTTAATCTTCTCAATGAGCCGTCTATCTTGGTAGGAAAGAATGGACTCCCTCCTTTTACAGGTGGGCCTCTCTCTCTCCTCAAACACATTCTCCATGCTGGAAGAATTTACCTTATTAACCGAAGGCTCTATGATTGATTCATTATCATTGGATGCAGCATCTTGGTGTGGAACAGAATTCTGAAAGTCACAGGATCCATTCTGATAGATAATTGTATCTGTACTATCCAAGTTGATCAAACTGCTGCTCCTGCTTGTTAATCTGGGGGTTATGTAGCCAATGACTGTCCCATCATCCAAAACCAAACTGCTCCTCCTGGATATGTTGTTAATGAACCTCTCTGCAATAACACTGGCTTGGTCAAGAACAGAAGGAGGAAGGATACTGGCTGATTCAAGGTCTGTTGCCTCCTCCTCTTCCTCCTCACTGCTGAAAGTTTTCAGTTCTTCTGCATGCTCGGTTTCCCCATTTTCCACAGGGCCAGGGTCATCTGAAAGAGCAGTCCTCTCCTCTTCCACTGACTGGTTATCGCCAATTGCTTCTAATGGACCAGCTAATTCTACCTCAGAGGAGCTGTATCTGTCTTCTGGCACAGAAGTCTCCTTCTCCATTTCAACCAAAGCCTTAAAGAACAAAATAAAACAAAAAAAATGCGTTATGACATAAGAGAAAGATAGCCGGGGATGCCTAAAATGTTCTTCCTGGCTCCTGCAGCACATGGGCAACCTGCTGCCTGGAATGCCTAAAAATGTTCTACCTGGCTCCTGCAGCACATGGGCAACCTGCAAGCTGTTAAGGACCACAATTCCCATTTTCCCCGGCCAGTTAATGGCTTGCCATGGATTTTGAGCATAATAGTCAATGGCAGCTCCTCCAGCCTCAGGTTGCCCAACTGCTTCCATCAGGATCCAGCACTCAGTGGCTGACTTTTGAGTCACCACTCTGTTCTATACATTCAGGCATGTCTAGTAGAGCACGGTTATAACTAAAAAGGACCTCATGTATAATGGCAAAGTGAGTAAAACCAACTGCATCCTTAGGGAACAAATTAAAAATCCCACTGGAAAAGGAAAATACTCAATATCTAAATAACTAAAATATTGTGTGACATATATAGTGACTATATGTATACAGAATAAGCCAACATATCTACATTTTGTCCACTTGGACCATTTACTGACAGGAGTATCATGTGCCCCTAAGAACATCAAACCCAGATGGCTTGGATTGGAACACTGGAGATATCTGAGTGGGGCGGTTTATATTACCCTCACAAGACTTTGAAGTCCTGGGATAGTCTCTCGCTTCCCAGGCTGTATACAAACTGAGTACAATTGGATTGTTTATTCATGTTCCTTGAATGCCTCATGAATATACCAGCGTGTGGCTGAGTGTGGGCATTTTATAAATTACCCCACAGGTGATCTTAGCTGGTCTGACTGTCCGTCAGTCAAGTGGTAAGCCATCTAAGTGAGTTTTATACTTTATCAAGAATGTCTACCGAGCATTATTGAATATTTCTCCGCCAAAATGACTTCTTTTATATTAAATTGGTATCCTTTTAAAAGGTTGCACTCTAAAGAGCGTGAAACCAAATTCTGCATGACATCGCAAGATTCTCAACTTGCTTACTGAAAGGTCGCATCCCAGTCCAACAAGTACCACAGTGCATCTGTATGACCTGATGTGCTCTGTCTGTTGTTGGCTTCCCCTCCCGGCTCTATCCCATCATGCTGCCCTGGATCTACTGGCCATTCTACTATTTAAGGGTCAAAACATTACTGCCATTCTTCTGCTTAAGGGTTAGCATGTTACTGCTATTTTTACATGAGTCCTTCGAGATCAAAGCACCTCATCCATGCCCTGCTAGTGACTGTCTACCTGGGAAAGCCTCACAAAGCAGCCCAATGTGACAATCACTAGCAGGGCATGAGGTGCTTTAATCTCGAAGGGCGCATGTAAAAATAGCAGTAACATTTGAACCTTTAAGCAGTAGAATGGCTGTAACGTTTTAACCCTTAAGTAGCAGAAAGAATGGCTGTTAGAGGCGAGGCAGTATGATGGGCTAGAGCTGGGGGGGAGCCAATAACAGACAGAACGCATTAGGTCATACAAATGGCACTGTGGTACTTGTTGTACTGGGATGCGACCTTTCAGTAAGCAACATGAGAATCTCACGCTGTCATGCAGTGCGAGATTCTCATGTTGCCATTTTTATCATGGCGACATGGTTACTGGGTCCTTTGGTTGCACGTTCAGAGGGTGCGACCTTTTAAAAGTAAACCTATTAAATTATGGAAAAATGTATTTGCTTGGGACTTTATATACTTTTGATTATAAAAACACATCATGCTATGTATTGTTTTTCTGTTTATTTACATGTACTTGTTCTGTATACATACCATTGGAAATGAATATTGTGGATTTTTCATTACACACACATATTTTTACCAACAAGCCATTTCTGTTTGCCCATCAAATTGTGACTAATTTTATTCATTTCACCCAAGTGAGTATATTTTTGTCACTTTTTGCTTATTCTGTATACATCTATTCACTGTGTATTTCACACAGTATTTTAGATATGGAATTTTTCCTTTTTTCATTTATTTGAGTGATTACCTATTTATATTTATTTTATTATATACTCTACTAGTTGAGCAGCGCGTGTGCACGGGCCACAGTGGCAGGCAGCAACGGCCATTGTGCAGTCATGCACAGTAGAGACTGCCCGCGCCGCAGCGGATAACGGAGCTCCAAATTTTAGACCATAGTCCTCTCTGAGCACCGAAGTTGCCCCGCTTCGTTATCAGCCGCGGCTCGGGCAGTCTGTACTGCACATGACAGCTTCTGACAAACCTACATTACTGAATTATTATATAGGGTGTTAGATAGTGGTTTAGAGCCACTCACAGCCTTTTTAATTATTTAATACACAGCACACACCTACACATTTTTTCATTGTTTGAATTGGGGCTTTTAACCCCTTAAAGCTAGAAAAGTTTTCAACACACTGATTTGCAATA
Organism: Rhinophrynus dorsalis; assembly: GCA_037306005.1. Classification (NCBI taxonomy): domain Eukaryota; kingdom Metazoa; phylum Chordata; class Amphibia; order Anura; family Rhinophrynidae; genus Rhinophrynus; species Rhinophrynus dorsalis. Next base: position 27,760,690 of record CM074728.1, read on the forward strand.
TGTTGAAGACCTCTCACACATTCAAGGGGATTCATTAAAAATCCCCATTTAAACTAATGAAAATATGAGTCCTTTTTTTGCCCTGTAAAATACAGTTGGTTTGCTCGCAGAATCGACAGTGCCCTGAAAATCTAATTTTACATATGCTGTCTGTAAGTAAATGATAGTTAGTTATATCAGCCCATTTAATTTTTAGACATTAGTGTTCCCATTGACGTGCATTTCCTGTTCAGTAAAACATGCTTCATTCAAAAACATTATTACAGCTCAGAGCTAGTGAGCAGACCACAAAATTGCATTTTCCTATTGCTGTATAGGTAGAGCTTTCGGTTCACTGTCTTAGGTCTTCACAGATTGCAACTGCAGAACCTGGTGACCAAACACACTCAGCAATGCACACACCCTGCGACACACCCATCCAGCACCCCCCCCCAATGCAATAAACACACGCACACCCTGCAACACACACACACACACACACACACACACACACACACAACACCCTGCAACACACACACACACACAAACACCCTGCAACACACACACACACACACACACACACACACACACCCCTGTAACACACACACAAACACCCTGTAACACACACACACACACACACACCCTGTAACACACACACAAACACCCTGTAACACACACACAAACACCCTGTAACACACACACAAACACATGCACAACCTCTTTAGCTGATGGAAATCAATCATACTGAAAACCACAGAGATCTGTTCACTAGAGGGAGAACTACCTACTGACTGTTGGGACAAGAAATTGCACCTCCAGTGCCCACCTGAAGGAAAATCGTTGCCAAGACCCAAGAAAAAACATCATACACATGTATATGTATAGTCAGATATACAGACTTCTAATCTATTTGTAGATGCAAATAAAACCCACAATACAGTGACATTATTACAATGACAGTTAAAGGAACTCTAACTCAAAAAATGAAATTGTTTGTTGCGACTTTAAAGATCAAGTACTTACAGCTGGCATATGTAAATATGTATTTCATGTTTCATCTCTAAAATAGAAATGTTTTGCGATGCATTACACACCCCACTCTGGTCCTTAAGGAGTTACAGCATATTTAAATTGTCATGCTCAGACAGCATTTACTTAATGTTGTTTGCACTGTTTGTACTGATAGATAAGTGCTACCGTTTGTGAAGTGTGGTTAATGCACACTACTCTTGCATTCAGTAAGGCTGTTATCTTATTTCTGCCCATTCACTAATAACCATGGACAATCAATGGGATCCCTGGAAATGGCAGGAATAGCTGCTCCCTCAGGACACAAGCCTAAATTTTAGGCCACAGATATCAAATAAGAGATTTTTTTTTTTTTTTACTGATGCTAGTATGAAGTACAGGGTATAGGACTTTATATACCCCCAATTATTTTTAGGGTTAGTGATCCTTTAATAAGCGTGTAGCAGCCTTACACTAGAAGAAGACGGCAGTGCGGCTCATGTTTTGGCATCACAAATTTGTCCTCAGTTCACCCTCTAGTGGTGGAATTCTTTGTAGGCAGCCTAATAATACTCACCTCCTGGTTACCAGCTGTGACTTCCACACTCCGCCTCTTCTCTGCATTTCCAGATGACTGGCTATTTTGCCTCTTAAATCCCTTTTGTGCCTCTTGGTCCTCAGGCTCCCTACTCTGGAAACAAGGAGGAGGAGATGGGTAAAGTCATAATTTGTCCTGCGATCCACTGACCTTAATTTATGGCAGTACTTTCCATGAAAACCAAGGCAACACACCTATACTGCAGGACCACAGGAACAGGGTATAAGTAGCCTAAACTGCAACCTTTATAGGCAAGTTTAAAATAAAAGTTGTAGCTTACAGAACATGTAACTGGACGTCATGATTAAATAGAAGAATTTTCTATTTGGATACACATTCTACGTAACTGTTCTTTTTTTAATGTTCTGGGTCAGGCCCAACTCCAAGCTCAGCCTTGATGAAAACATCTCACCAAGGTCAACACAAGGAGCAAGCTACCTTCAAAACAGAATTGTGCCGGTGAGAATAAGTGGCATTTAATTTAACAGAAACACTTTCTTAGATGGGTGTCCTTCATACAGCACACACATATGCCTACTATTTTTTTGCAGTTGTAGTCTATAGCAGGACAGAATATTTTACTATCTGAAAATGCTTATATGGTTCTAAAGAACCACGGGTGGGGCATGTATTGATAAAGGTCCCTATTAGGGACCAAAATTTTGACCTAATATTATAGCCTTCATACCGATACATATTTTGTTCACAGGTGCTGCTCCATTTTATTATCTATCTATCTATCCATCTATCTAATATAATAATAAAGTCTGCCCATTTTCCTACTGTAAAAACCTCAAACCGTTTTTGGCCCTTGGTCTTTTCTTATGTTAAGGACGGCTTTATGCCTATCCCATGCATGCTTATGAGGCCCTTAAGTCTCCCAAAAGGGACTCACATTATGGTTTAAATTTTAAAACAGAGGTTTGAAAAAGCATATTTACCCCTTGGATGCTAGCATGATATTTGTAATGTGTTGAAGACCTCTTTATGAACCAAGGGGTCCCAAATGGAGCTTTATGGCTGTGTAGGGAAGTATTATCAGGGAGAAAAGTAAGCGGACGTGTGCATGTTTTGGTGAAAAGAATGTATTGCGTGACAATGGAAAGGGAATTATATCCTCCTTTCACTGTACTAAACACCACACTGAAGGCAACTGGAAAACCATTCAAGAGCCACATACGTCCCCAGGACCACCTCTTGCTGACCACTGATTTAATAAATAAAAGCCACTTATTCCTACAGGTTTACTTCCTTTCATTTAAATATACTTGAGTTTCCTGATATGTGATTAGCTGCAGGAGGTGTGCTACCATTGTTTTTCAATCCCATCATAGAAGCCTGCCAAGTGACCAGGTGCAGAATGTGGAATGATCAGGAGAAAGCAGACATAACAGAGACCAATATAGTAATCATTTGTGATAGATACAAGGTTATCTGGAATCAAGATCTGAACAGGAGCTGAAGTTTCAGACTAGAAAGAAACCTGGCAAACACAATGGGCCAATGTATTATTATTCACCACTATATAGTTGTGTTTTTTTCATCAAGCCATTGAATTTGGTGGTTTCTCATAATGCAGTGGTTCTCAAATTTTGTGTTGTGGTGGAACCCTTTAATTTCAAAGTAAATGTGTGAGATCAGAAAAAATATTTAATTCCTTGGATGTTAAAATTGTCTTCCAAGGTACCACAAGGCAATGTTTTAGAGACCTCTCTAGCATCTAAGCAGTTGAAAGGTTAAAAGAGCAATCAAACTATATCTGAAAAATAATTAATACCAGTAGCAAGACTAAAGACATTATGGTCAAAAGAAAAGGGTAGCAATATTATATTCCCTTTTCTTAGGAGGTTAAAGTTAATTTTCAGTCTTGTCCCACTGTTCCTCTATTAATTACTTGAGTTCAGTGGATCCTTTGTACCGTCTTCAAGCAATATTTGGATTCCACATAACCCAGTTTGAAAACCACTGACATAATGCACCTCAGCAGTGGTAGAGAAACTTCAGCGCTCCGGCTGTTAAATACCACAACTCTCACCATCCAGAAACAACTGTTGGTTCATTGGAGAAGATAGGAACTGTAGTCTTTAACAGCTGGACTGACAAATCTTGCCTACCCCTGCAGCAGATATATAAGACTATATACACAAGGCTGTTTAATTAATCCCTTCCCTTAAAGTAGAACTTTCACCTCAATTCAAATTTGCATATTTGAAAAACTGCATTGAATACACAACTATGGCATGTTCATCAAAAGTCCAGCAGATGTCTAGCTAAGACGATATTCATACATGTATTTCTGACAAAGTGAAAACTAAACACTTCCTGGTACTGCACACTACATTAGCATATGAAACGTCATTGAAAACTTCATTAGCATATGACACACCTCTGAAAATGGTTAATTAGCATATGAATGATCACTGATAAGCTTGATTAGCATAAAAAAACATAATTGATGTTGCACTGTGCTGCAATTAGCATACAAAAAGTATGAATATCTCCTGAACTGTACATTTGCCGGTCTTTTGGTTAACATCACATAAAGGCAGTTTTTTATACAGTTTTCAAATATGCAAACTTGAATTAAGTTGAAAGTTCCACTTTAACAAGTCTTTGGACAACAAATCCATGCAGTTAGTTGCCAATTAGACCATGAGCCCACAGTCATTTTATAACATGCACATGCAGACATAGCCAATTAGCACATACAATGCAGAGCATCTCATTATCCATAAAGCCATGCAAGTTTACTGAACATGAATCAAGGTTATATCAATGTCAGTAGCAGCTGGAGAGGGAGAAGTTACGTCACTCAAATTAAACTGGTGATTGAATAAAAGAGAAAGAAGAAAGACCCTCACCGTAGGAGCGCCCCATGTATAAAGCAAAGTCTTGGCTCTATAATGCCAGCAATGTATGATAGCCAGAAGGGAGCTGGCAAAATCAGCTACCTGGTCAGCATCATCATCTCCCAAATGTATCTCTTCCTCATTATCATCTTCCTCCTCAGAGGCACTGAGCTCTTCCCCTGTACTCCTAGTGAGCTCTGTGCTGGCTGGCTGCTCCTTCTCTTCCTCAGCCGGAGGCTGATCAGGGTTGGAGGCCATGCTGCTGATACTGGGCTGAAGAATTTCCCCAAAATCCAAGAGAGCTTCATCACTGCCTGTGTGCTGGACAGACAAGGGTTCCTTTTAGGATTGGGGAGGAGCTACATCAAGAAAATTATAGCACCATTTTCTGCTTCTAACTGCAGAGGATGCTGCAAGTTTTGTTAATGTGACACAGTAGAGTGTTTTGTTTGGCATCATAAAAGGCATTTAGTGCCTAGCTCAAGATACCTTGAGGTGATTTTTTCCATATGTACAACCGCTGGCCAGATTTCGCCTCAAGAATTTTCTGTTCACTATTTATATTTTGTTAGTACACGAAAGAGAACAACTTATAGCATGGCAAGGGTTGTGGCCTAGGGGGCCTGGTAAGTAACCATTCCTTACTGGTTCTTTCAACTGGAAGAGCCACTTAAACCCTTAATTGTCTCTTAGTAGTGCCTCTCATCCAACTCTACCTATGCAACTCCACAGATGGGAATGGATCTGGGTGGGTCAGGACCCTCTAGCAAAACCTGGTAGAGGGACCCACAGTGCATAGTTATGCTGTCGATTAAACAAAACCCAGCTAACAGCAAAAATAGTTATAACTGGTAATTCCTACCACTTGTATTTGAGAAGCATAGACAGAAATTACATACTTAGAAGCTTGCAAATAAATAAAAATCAAATAGCACTGACATCAGTGAAAAGAATAAGCAAGCAGCTAGAGTACTGTAGGCCTTGGTCCTTCTTGGTGGTAATTATCACTCATAGCCAGGATTATGAGTTGGGGCCGCACTTATAGTCTGGCAGATCAACAAGGAAGCAGCTGAATGAGGGCCTGAACAGATATCAGAGAGAGACTCTGAAGTCTCCAAGTTGAACCTCAAAAGGCTGTGAGCTGCCACCACAGATGTCATATAAGGGCTTCTAAGCCAGATGCTAAGGGTCTATAAATACTGTGCAGGCAACTCACCAAGTCTGGGTTGGTGAAGTATTGCAGCCAGCTCCAAACTAACGGGCAAGTTTTCTGCCCCCTGCCCTCAACTACTGAGAGCAGCCTGGGTGTTTTTTTTTTTTTTGTTTTTTTTTAAACAATCATGCTCTCATAGGAGCAGACAAAAATAAATATATAAATAAAAACACACTAGGTATAAAAAGAGGATTGACTGGAGAAAAAAAAATTAAAAAAGCTTGATTAAATTTAGATTTGCCAGTGATAAAGAAAGTCAGGAATTAACCTTGGGACTTGACAATAAGATGCAGCTTGGATGCATCCAATTTTCATCTGTGCAGCAGCCAGATTAAAGATGGGGGAGGTGAAAGCAGGCCCCTTGTCCTTCCATCTGGTTTGTGGGTGGACCCCTTAGCCTGCCTGTAGTAAACTTTTTTTTCCCCTCAGAATCACTGACAAGCGCAAGATGCCTCTGAATTGGTTTCTAAAGCATAATATCCTCATGTTTCAGAGCTTGTATCTATGGCCCTTTAACCTAATAAATATGTCTGCAAAAAAGTAAATCAGCCTACATAAATATATTTAAAATGCATTTCTTATGCATTTAGGTATCCAACATGCATGATGAAAGTCTAAATATGTGCAGAAATGTCGATATGATGAGGCATAACATACAGATTGAATAAATTAGATCAGGGATGTGCAATTCGAGGCCCTCCGGTTGTTGACTACAACTTCCATCAATCCGACATCAGCCAATGGCTGGAGGGAGATGATGGGAGTTGTAGTCTGGCAGCAGCTGCAGGACCTCTCATTACCTACTTCTTAAGTACATGAATCAGATCTGTATATAAAAATCTCCGACATAGTCTTTAAACCACAACAGAGCAGATACAGATATGGGAAGCTGTCCGCTTTATACAATCCTTATGAGCACCCTAATACATGTTTTGTGTGTCAGAATGCAGAAACCAGCAACTTTCTTGTTATCTTTATGCAAACAAGTGAAACCAAGAGTTGATACTTTAAGCTTCACCTGCATAGGAGAAAGTGCCCTGTCTCCTATAATTTAATGTATGTAGGAGGCTACTGGGCATAGGGTCTATGGGGAACAGCACAGTTAGCAATTGAATTTCAAGACTTGCAATTTCAGGCTCGGTTGTAACGAAGGATCGGTCCATACAAGTTCCAGATTTCTGAGGCGGTTAGGGTGCTCACACGATCTGTACAACCCAGCTTCTTTCATTTTGCCAAATATGCAACCATAAAGGCAAATATGTTGCATGATATGACACTTAAAGGGATAGTAATACCTTAAAATAATAACAAGTAGTTTTGTAGATAAGGAAAAAAGAAATCCATCGGTGCAAGTCCTATCTCTCAAACCTTTATGGTTTGATAGATAGAATATTTTAAAGTTCCCCTCTCCCTGATGTCAGCTGTGAAGCTGACAGCAGAAGAACGGAGTTGGCCGACTCGAAGCGGCTCTTCAGCAGAGCCGTGATACCAAAATCTAAAAAGAAATACTTCATTGGAATGGTTTGCAAGTAACATTTGTAGACCATTGAAGTAGTTCTTTTTAGATTTTGGTATCTCTGCTCTGCTGAAGAGCCGCCTGACGGTCCCCGGATCAGGATCTCCTGATGTCAGCTAGACACTGACGTCAGGGAGAATAGAACTTTAAAATGTTCTCTCTCTCAAACCATAAAGTTTTGAGAGATAGGACATGCACCTATGGATTTCCATTTTCCTTATCTACAATACTACTTGTTATTATTTTAAACTATTACTAACCCTTTAAAGGGATAGTAATACTTCGTTTTAACTTTATTTTATTTTGTAGGCATTAAAAACACATGAAGAATGATATAAGTCTTATCTCTCAAACCTTTATGGTTTAAGAGATATTCACAAACAAAGTATTCCCCCCCCGTTCAACCAGATCAGAAGGGAGGTGCCCAGGAAGACTGCAGAGAGGGACAATCTTCAATTAAGATAAGGGATAAAGCTGAAAAACTTGTCAAGGGGGGGAAGGGCTTTCATTGTTTTCATACAAAGAAAATTGTCCCCTTCTGTTATCTGTCTGGTCTTACAACCTGATCCACATCTGAGAAGAGATGGCTTACACTAGGTAAAAGGGGCGGGGAGGGGAACTTTGCTTGTGAATATCTCATAAACCATAAAGGTTTGAGAGATAAGACTTATATCATTCTTCATGTTTTTTTAATGCCTACAAAATAAAATAAAGTTAAAACGAAGTATTACTATCCCTTTAAGGATATTCCTATGCGTACAGTTTTTGACATAAAGAGCAAGGACTATGGATGCATGGATGTAATTCTAAAAACTGCATGCATAAGAATATTTCACTTGACAGAAACTAAAATATCTCAAGTTTGTTCCTAAACTGGATTTTCTAGGATAATGGTATTCCATTCAGATTTTCCAGTACAAACAGGCAAGGTGTTCAGAACTTCTCCAACTGACATGTCAGTAAAGTGACACATCTGCAAATATTACTAGGGTGGGTCTGAACACCTGGGGCTGGATTCTATTGCAGGTGCTAATTTTATCACTTCTTTTATCTCCAGGTTTCTCCATAGACTTCAACAGGAAAATGTTTGATAAAATGGGTGGTAATATTTATCACCTGCAATAGAATCCAGCCCTTGGAACTTTCGACCCAGCACTCTTGGTACATCATCTTTTCGGAGCTTCTTACATAAATGGTCATCTGATATCCCTGTTATTTAAAGCTTTAGGAATAAAATAATGGCACACTCCACCAAGAAGGCAAAAGCAAAGGGCTGAAAGAAAATATTGTGAGAAGTATTTACTGTAGACATGGAACAATGTGGCAGCCAAGGTGAAGATGATTGAGCAAATCCATGCAAAACAAATGAACTAGGGAATGATAAAACTACCCAGTGCGATACCTCCTCCACTCTTGTGTTATTCTGTAGAGTTACTTTCACAAGCAATGCTTGGTAACGTAACAACAGTTTTGAAATCCCTTAGAACTTAATGCATTTTGATGTAACTTCTTTAAACCCCTCTACACAGACACAGACACTAGAGGTGCAATGAATTGAACAAGTCTCTAGTATCCCATGTGCAAAACAAGTCAGTTTATATTCAGTTTGCAACTGAAGCTTCACAATGAACAACGGCAGTTCAACATGCAGTGTCTGATCTCATAACCTAGCATCTTATCATCCATTGATGTGGTCATCCTGAAGACATCATATCTATCCAGAAAGATCACTTGTCTCTTTAATTGGAATGTGTACCAAAAAAGATAAACTACTTTTATGTAATTACTTAGGCTCAACCCTTTTAGCATCAGAGGGTCTGCAGTATATGGTTCACCCCTCTGTACCTCAAAGGGTTGTGGCAAATTAATCTTCCTAATAAATAAAAAGAATATAAACAAGTCTTACCTTTAAACTCACTTCACATCATAAAAAAGGAAAGAAACAGAAAGAAAAAAGCATTAATTAAAAATATACATGAGGCAAAAACGTGTTCAATAAATTGACTGTTCTTTAAAGGGACAGTATCACTTTAAATGCCAAGGGTTGAAGTCCATTTATAATGAGTATAAGGTTAGCTTTATTTGGTATGACTATTCTAAAATGATTATATAAGGAAGCAAGGGGCCACATTTCTTTTTAATCTCAATTATGATACAAAAACTTTATTTAATCAGGAACACGCACTGACAAAGAAGTATAAGACGGCCATATGTAGCTGTCTACATATCTCCAGGGAAAGCATGTTCACTTCACAATGTATTGTACATCCTTCTGATCCTTAAAGGGATAGTAATACTTTAAGTGCTTATAAACAATTTTAACCCTTTGAGTGCCAGAGGGGTAGGCAATGCATTGCGCTGCAATGTGTTGTGTACCCCTCTGGCACTTAAAGGGTTAAGTGATACCGTATATTAAATTTAGTATTGTTGTTTGAATGTAATTCCTGTTATACACAATGCGTGTATATTATATATATTCACATACACATCTGCAAATGTGTAAATTACTATATAGCATATGCAATATAAATATGTTACATTGTTATATGTTACATTTTTTTTCAGTTCCAGAAAAGCCTTAGGTGTAAAAGCAAATAAGAGTACTTTTGGAGCAAACCAACTGAAATATGGGGATAAGTAAATATCCCCACCAATTTAAGTGCAGCTTTTAACTTCTTGAATATTAGATGTCCCTCAGCTCATTGCCAACCAGTGTGTTGGTGACCACTACAGCAATCAATGACTTTAAGGCTTTCACTTAATCAGTGGAAAATTGGGGACTTTTTAACCCTCTGAACGTGTTGGGTACCAATCTGGCACTCAAATGGTCAATTTTCACCAATGGCACAAATGGTTTGCTCCAAAATTGCTCCATTTTATACATATTGGCCAATAAGTGGGATGATAGAGTCAACAGCCCATTCTAGCAGAGAGGATTCTGGGATTTGCAATACTTATTAAATGTATAAAGAGTATGACATGCGCATTACCTTTCTCTCCCAGCTGCTTAAGAATATGTTTCGAAGGCTCTAAAGAAAGAAAACAAAGCAGATATTGTAGATACTTTTAAAAAAAGGGTTGGATAACTTTCAAGCTAACACCAATATAGATAATTTTGACAGTTCATTTAAACACATGGAGGCTGTTGATCCAGGTAGAAATCAGATTGCCATTGAGAGTCCGGAAATATACATATATTTTTTTTACCCATTCGGGGCATAATTAGAAATTGTTCCAGTGGGGTTTTGTTTGCCTACCTCTGGATCAACAAAGAAGATATAGCATGGGTTGAATTTGATAGGCTCTTGTTTTCAACCTCACTACTAAGTGAAATTAAATCTTGCAGTGATTTGTCCAATAAAAAAATTTACTCTGTACAACCATCACTGAATGTGTATAAACATCACAGATTCTGTATACGCTTATTCCCTTCTGGTATCCTTTTAAATTGTCGCATTTTAAATAGCACGCGGCTGCACGCTGCACTAAACATGTTATCTGTTTGAAAAGGGAGACATGAGAATCTTGCGCTGCTTATAAGCGTGAGGTTCTCATGTCGCCTCATTAAATGGAGCATACCTCACATTGTACTTGTACTGGCCACCACAAACCTTAGAATACCTCCGATTTGCATTGAGACACCCCACTCCTTTGAAATGGAACAGAGTTTGGCTAGGGAAGCATTTCAAGGCACCTAGACGGCTTCCAATGAGCTCAGCACTACAACCACACAGAAGATCATCTATTCTGCTACCATGGGCTGATGAGTTGATCACCAAGGCTGAGATACTAATATATAGTGGTGCAATTCTGGTGAAAACCAAGGGCATCAGAGATTAAACATTCCCTATTGATTTAAATGGGGCTTTTAACACCTTGAATGCTAGAGAGGTCTCCAATGCATTGCAAAGCTATGTGTTGGAGACCTCTAGTGTTCTAGGGTGTAAATGCTTCATTTAAATCCGTGGGAATTTGTATTTATTTCCATATGGTGCAGTTTGGTTGCAAAATAATTACACCATTGATCCTCAATGATCAGCCTCACTTGACACCAAACCAGTTAAAAGAATAATCACCCATTATTTTGGCTTTGCATAGTCTGTAAGTATATAATACACACAGTCAAACTGCTTATACTTTTTATAGCCTATTTTTTTTAATACAGAAAACAGAACTGTACAGTATTAGGAAGACCCACTTGTAGTCGGAGACTCTCTTATACCCGGTCTGCCTCCCAAGCCTTATTTCCTGATTTAATCTTCCACATGTTACCCGATAGTCACAGAGTACATTTACACTGTCTGCCTCCACAGCCTTGTTCCACTGTCAGTCATTATGCAAATCTGCTATGTGGTAACCTCTGTATTTCTTCAGAGTACTCCAACGGTTAATGGAGCCCAGTTTGATAAACGCTGACAGAGCATAACTAAGAGTCTGATGTAATAAGTACTGGAGTTGCTCTGGAACAAACCAAGTGGGTCTTTCAACTCCCTGAATACAAGAGAGTTGCCAGTGCATTAAAATGCACTGCAGACCTCTAGCATTCAAGGTATTAAAATGCTCTTCAATGCGTTGCATACCCCTCTGGCATTCAAATTGTTAAAAGACTAATTTAAATAAGTGGGAAATTGCATTTGTACCCTACGGTGCAGAATTAAAGCAGAACTTTCATCCGCTATAAAGTCGTCCTGCTAAAATTAACCAGGTAGCGACTAGCTTTAGAATATATATTCTACCTTTGAAATATAGGCCATTCTAAGGAAATCCATCACTGTAGGTGACTGACAGGCCGTGTTAGCACAGTCTATGCGCCTGCACCGTCAGTCCATCCGGTTACCATGTGGATGCTGCAATGTTTCGTACAGTAGACCGGGACTGATGGCACAGGCGTGCAGACAAGATATCTGCGCTGTAGCCTGGGTTCCGGTCTCCTACAATGATTGATTTCTTTAGAATGGTCTACATTTCAAAGGTAAAATATATATTCTAAAGCTAGTCGCTACCTAATTATAGCAGGTTGACTTTATAGCGGATGAAAGTTCCACTTTAATCCACATTGGTTTCACAGAGTTCAGCTGTCTGTAACTCAGTTTTATTATTGTAAGCAACTACTATCATTTAACCTTTTGAGTACAAGAGAAGTAGCCAACAACCTCCCTGACATTCAAAGGGTTAAAAATCAGTATCTCTACATGGTGGTCTACTCTATACCTATAAAACTAAATATCACATGATGTGTTCCTGTGGACAGGCTGAGATCAGCCAGACGAGGCAGCTGGGTGGAGTTAATGAGTAAACAGGACTAAAAATCCCAGAATTCATCTATTTTCTGCAGTTGCTTTAAGGGCAAAAAAACAACAAACTGAAAGATCATCAGGAAATTGGGTTCGATGACCAGTATACAAAGCAACATTAATTTCACGCCTCAGATTATTAGATGACAACTATAATTTACACAGACTAAAGTATGGGTAGACAACCTGTGGCTATCCAGCTGTTGCTGCACTTCGACTTCCATCATTTTCACACTGAGGCACAAATGGGCACAGAAAAAATGCACACAAAAATAAGACAGTGCAGTAGAGAGGGCAGACGGGAACCTGGGCAACGCGGAAGGGAACCAAGGCAAAAGGGAACCAAGGCAAAAGGCAACCAAGGCAAAAGGCAACCAAGGCAGAAGGCAACCAAGGCAGAAGGGAACCAAGGCAGAAGGGAACCAAGGCAGAAGGGAACCAAGGCAGAAGGGAACCAAGGCAGAAGGGAACCAAGGCAGAAGGGAACCAAGGCAGAAGGGAACCAAGGCAGAAGGGAACCAAGGCAGAAGGGACCCAAAGCAGAAGGGACCCAAAGCAGAAGGGACCCAAAGCAGAAGGGACCCAAAGCAGAAGGGACCCAAAGCAGAAGGGACCCAAAGCAGAAGGGACCCAAAGCAGAAGGGACCCAAAGCAGAAGGGACCCAAAGCAGAAGGGACCCAAAGCAGAAGGGACGGGAACCAAGGCAGAAGGGATGGAAGAGTCCAAGAGAAGGAAATAAGCTACTGCAAGAGAAAGGAAAGAAAGAAAAGAAAGAAAGAAAAACAGTGAGGAAGAGCGAGAGGGAGCACACAAGAGACTGAGCAAGATCTCAAGTGACAGAAATAGAGCAAGCACAATCATGTAAGGGAGGGAGAATGAGAAAGTACAAGAGAGAGAAAGTGCAAGCTAGAGAGGTCTCCAACACATTACACTGCAGCACACTGATGCGGTTATTAGCATCTAATGGGATAATAATAACTAAATAATAAAAAAGCTTTGCGTTAATTCATTTGCAGAGCCCAATTAATTCCCCAACTCTGAATATCCTGAGCCCGTACAAAAGAGAATATCGCACCAGACTTTCTGCGGCCTTTATCTGCTGGGAATGTGCTGCCTTCCTTAACATTTCCGGTACTGTACCTACAGCGCTTCAGATCTGGGGACAGGACACAGAGAACTTGTTAGGATGCAAATAGATTTCCTTCCACGCTCCAAGAGCCCCATGTACAAAAGAAGACTGGAGTCATTCTGGAGCAAACTAACAGAACCATAGGGGATGCCTAAAAATGATCCAAATTCCCACTGCTTTAAATGGAGCTTTTAACCTCTTGCATTCTAAAAAGTTATCCAAAGCATTGCTTTGCAATGCATTGGAGATCTGTCTGGCATTCAAGCATTAAAAAGTCCCATTTAAAGCAGTGGGAATTTGGATACATTTTAGGTATTCCCTATGATTCTGTTAATTTGCTCCAAACAACTCCAATTTTCTTTTCAATACAGGGCCCCAAGCCTCTGACATCTGGCAGCCCAGCAAGAAAGATGCCACCAACTATGGTTCGGTCTCTGACGATGGCCATAGTTGTTTTTCAGCATGGTGTATAAGCAGGTACGAGTGTGTAAGTGCTGCCAAATACCTGCTATATACAACTGTTATTTTATCAAGGGCTTTTGTTGCTTAGAGAAAGCGGCTTCTTAGTTGTGAAACGCGTTAGCATTTAAGCCTTCTAATTTTATCTGAATTATATGTTAATACATTTCTACATCATTTATACAAGTAAAGCCTTCGCTTGGTCCATTCTGGAGATAGAAAAATACTTCTGGGCTTCCGTGAGTTACCTGAACGGAGACAGGTCAAATTCTCTGTATGCTTAGTAGTCAGTTGGCTTTGGTAACAGAGTCCTGACCAATTTAACATGCAAGTGCATTTTTTACTCATTTTAATACAATTGTGTCAAATTTTATAACACTATTGTGGCACTTTTTTATTCCCCTTTTTTTTCTTCTCTATTTGATACATTGCTGCTGTGGGAGAAAATGCATTTTTGGAGAGAGTGGCCTAGATCCATCATCTCCCAATTGGAGGCGTATACTGCATCTAGAGGCAGTTAAAGGGATAGTAATACTTTGTTTTATCTTTATTTTATTTTGTAGGCATTAAAAAAAACACGAAGTACAATATAAGCGTTCAGTCAGGGAAGGGGGAGGGAGGGGGGACTTTGAGCGCTATTATCTCTCAAACCATAAGGGTTTGAGTGATGACACTGGGGGCAATAAGTTTCTTTTTAACAAAGCTACAATATGGGGATTAGTAATTTTGCAAGTATTACTATCCCTTTAGACAGTAAAGTTGCCTTATCTCCCTCTCTGCCTCAGGCATCAAAAACTTAGAGCTTCCAATCTATGAAGCAAGGACACCATGTGCATGAAAACTTGTCTACAGCACAGAGTATATAGGTATATAATAAAATTATATTATTATACTATCTATATATACCTGATCAATCAAAATCATTTGCCAGTCCAATAAAAGGTGTAATGTAAATTTCAAGCAATGCCCTTCTCTTCATTTGTATCCGTGTTTATAACTTTGTATTCAAAGTTTTATGTACATAGCTAAGGAGCATTACACAAATAGAAAGGTTTTATTTGGATTCTTATATTAGTAGCATTTATTCCTTTAGAATACCCATTTTTATATTATATGCTATTTCAACTATTCCCTTCCTTCTAATTTTAGTGAAATCAGCTCCCAAAACCAAAAAACTCTCTAAAGAAGTCTGAAGTATTTGTAGTCTGTGAAGTATTTGTAAAGGATCCTAACAACTTACGGTTTTATTGAAGTATTTGTAAAGGATCCTAACAACTTACGGTTTTATTGAAGTATTTGTAAAGGATCCTAACAACTTACGGTTTTATTGAAGTATTTGTAAAGGATCCTAACAACTTACGGTTTTATTCATAAGACCAACTACACCACAGGTACGAATTAACATTTCTGCTGATTTAAATGGCCCCTTACTCTGAACTCATGAGAGTTTTCTTCCCTCCACTGATGATGAACTCTCCAACACAGATATTCTACAGGGCTTCTCAGGAAAGAGGAAAATCTCTCATGAGCACTGAGTGAGACACCGATGTCACTGAGCTGTGCAGATCTGGTTTGATGTGCAGATCACAGCAAAGAGAACTGGCGGGGCTAGGAGCTATGGGAATTCTGTTCTCAGAACTCTGAGGGCACTAGCAGTGGTTAAAAGGGTATTTTTGACTATATTGACTTTTATTATTTTCATATTCTTTTGGATGAGATTAATGTAAAGCTCTCCTGAATCTGGAAAATGAACTATTCAAGGCATAAGCATCTTTGGCTCTTCAGCTGTTAAGACTCCAGCTCATATCAATGTAAGCTGATGGCTGTTCACTTATAAATAATTTCACCTGTATGTAAAGCTGCAGAAAGCACAATTGTTTTACAATATCTTTCATTTTGATTTAAAAGGATAGTAATGTTTCATAATAAGAGCAGCTCTAATTAATCATCATAGTATTTGGACCTTGGAGAGTGTTATTTCAGTTCTGTGAGAGTTGTAGTTCAAGAGTAATTCAATGACAAAGTATCCCCCTCCTGCCCCTTTTACTGATGTAACACTGCTCAGCCAGATCAGAAGGGAGGTGCCCAGGTAGATTGCAGAGAGGGACAATCTTCAATTAAGATTAGGGAAAAACCTGAAAAACTTGTCAAGGGGGGCAGGGCTTTCATTGTTATCATAGGAAGAAGATTGTCCCCTTCTGTTATCTGTCTGGTCTAGCAACCAGATTCCACATCTGAGAAGAGATGGCTTACACTAGGTAAAATGGGCAGGAGGGGGAACTTTATCCTTCAATTACTCTTGAACTACAATGCTCACAGTAATGAAATAACACTCTCTATGGCTCAAATACTATGAAGATTAATTGGAGCTGCTGTTTTTGTGAAACATTACTATCACTTTAATGAGCGCAAAGCAGATTTCCTTCCTTATGCTGTTGTATGACCTGCACAAAGTCACATAAGGAAGATTAAGCTCTTGGTCACCAGAAAGTCTCATATGCATCTTAACCCGCTGCGTGCCAGAGGGGTACGCAACACATTGCTTGCGTACCCCTCTATTACTCAAAGGATTAAGGGACTTATCTGCCACTAAATGGTGTTATGTGCTAATAGCGTAAATAAAGAGAAAGATTTCCTATTGACAAAAGGGACAGCTGTTGGCGCAAGCAGGCAATTGCTCATCATACAATTGATTATGACTGGAAAGAACAGGCTGGCTTAAAAAGCATTTGACAGCAACTTGTGGCTCTCCAGTTGACACTGGACTTCAACTCCCATCATTCTCAGCTGTCCAAAGGCTGGTTGAGGATAATGGCCTCTGAAGTCCAGTACCAACTGAAGAACCATTTGGTGCTCACTTTTGTACTGGGGCAACAGCTATCAGAAAAGGTATGAGATTACTAATGTTGGGTGGCTCCTATGAGATGATTGCTTAACCAGCAAAAATAAGTAAGCAAATATATATCCGCCAGCCTGCCCCAGTTACAAATGTCAGACCAGATCATATAATAGGTGCAGTTTCACAGAACAGAAACCAATAGGCTCCACTTAACAGACAAGTAATTTACTCTGCAGAGGACAAATAATATTTTTGCAGCAATGCTTTTGGATCTGTAATTAATACTGTCATGTATAGACAATAGGCAAGCCTCTAATAATATTAGCATGTTAGAAACTCTTTTGTAATGCGGTTAATATAATTTATATTTCCGATCATGTTCTGAGGAGATATTGGAAATCACACCGCTCCAACAATAGGCTTCAGGACAAATAGTACAAATGAACAATTTCACTATGATAAATGACACCATGTAAAACTGCACCTTAACTATGAATGCTGCACCTTAACTATGAATGCTGTAGCATCCACTGAGGTAAATAGATAGTAAATCATTATTATGAAAAATATATTGTAAGACTTTTCCTGCAGATTAATTAAAGAGTACTTTCACAGCCAGGATATGCTTTATTCAGATGTTATTGTAGATCAAACTCATTTTTCTGATCGTTTTACATTTTTGGAGACCAGGTTCCTAGGTGGTGCTATTGCTGTCTAGAGACAGATATGGCACAGACACAAGCTCTTCTTAGACAGCAACAGGACCAAAAAAAGATCTAAAATTTAAAACAATCAGAAACATAAGTAACTGTACAGTTACTTAACTGATAAGGCGTGTGTGTGTGTGTGTGTGTGGGGGGACGTTCTTATCAGAGTCATCCTTTTGCATAATTTTGTTGGTCCAGAGGAAGGCAGAACACACACACACACAAAGACAATGAAGACACTTCAGCATCCTACATGCGCTGAGTTCTTGTTTGCCCTGCAAAACCTTTTAAAGGGATAGTAACACTGAATATTGAAAACATCCTATATAATAATTTGCTAAAACGTGTGTAACGACGCAGTCATGCGCAGTAGAGACTGACTGCGCCAAGGCTGATACAGTGGCACTGTGGCAACAGGCTCTTCAACTAATTTATATATTTTGCAGGGTTTATCTTGCAGACTAAAACAAGGACACACCCACTGCTGAGAGATGTTTTATTCAAAAGATATTACAGTTCAAACTTTCAAAAAAATGTTGGGGTGCAGAACCTAAATGGCGCTGTTATTACAGCACACTACGTAGATTTATGGTCAACTGACCAAAGCTGCCCATACTCAGCTGTAGCAACAGCTTCACCATATGTCATGCCATGGAGGTGCGCCACAGAAAAAAAGTTTTAGCTGAAATAACTTTTGAAACACAAAAAAAAAAAAAAACCTGATCAATGGGAGTACCCACTTTTTAATCAACAAGATAAACCCAGCATTATATATTTCTTGGATATTAAATATTACTATCTCTTTAAGTGAGGCCACTCCCAGCAGTGGAAGGACACTTGCTTTACTCAACAGGAAACGTTCTACATTTTTTCATGACAAAGGTTTAAGGTCCATTTAACCCCTTGAAGTGTGGGCAACACATTGCTTTGCAGTGTCCTCAAGGGGTTAATGCTATGTGAGTTTGCAGTGCAGGAAGAACAGAAGGTAAGTGAATGAACTCATACCAGACTGCCTGCGTCCCGATCGGTATGTAACTGAGGGGTCAACTGCAGACATGGTCTTCTTCAGTCTTTCTGGGCTGTATTTGTATCTTCCAGGATCTGAGGAACAGAGAACAAAGCAATGGAGAGTTTTCTTGGATTCAGTGAGTAAAAATATCCATTTAAACCAATGGGAATTTTGAGAATGTTTTTATGTCTGCATGGTGCAGCTGATTTGCACCAGAATTGATCAACTTTTGTGTCTTTATACTTAACTCCTTTGAGTGCCAGAGGGGTATGCAATGCATTGCGTATCCCTCTGGCACACAAAGGGTTAAGACCCTATAGCCCAAAACTCCCACTGACTTTAATGGGACTTTTTAAACCCCTTGAAAGCTCTATAGCATTCTAAGGGTTCCAAGCCCCATTTAATCACCTGTAATTTGCAGTTGGTGATTTTAGAATTACCGTAAAATCTCAGTTATAATACGCACCTGTGTATGATACGCAGGTGTATATTATGCCCAAGATCTTAGGGGAAAACAAGAGTTCCTATGTATAATACGCATCCTTGTTTTCCCCTCTTAAGAAAAAAAAATTAAGCCTTCCAGATCCCTTCCCTCCCTCCCCCGGAGCTATCCGCTGCTAAAATACCATTTACTTAAGTCAAAATTCAAGTCCCCGCATTTTCACCATTAGCAGGCAACACATAACCCCTGTCAATATTCCCTGCGGGCGGCATGTTTCCATTCGCTGCCCGCTTCCTTCCGGCTATGGTATTGCCCTGTGAGGACCTTCAGATCCTCACAGGGCATTACCATTGGCTGGAGCTGGTAGGTCCTGAAGGAAGCGGGCGGCGAATGGAAGCATGCCACCCACAGGGAATATTGACATGTGGTATATATTGCCTGCTAATGGGGAAAATGCGGGGACTTGAACTTTGAAGTAAGTAAATGGTATTTTAGCAGCAGATAGCTCCGGGGGAGGGAGGGAAGGGATCTGGAATGCTTAATTTTTTTTTTTATAAAAAAAAACTCTCGGGTATAATACGCACCCCCCACTTCACATAAGGTGACGTGGGTTAAAATTGTGCGTATTATACCCGAGATTTTACGTTAATCTAGTTTCTTTTATGCATCGTGCCCTATTCATTTACAGTTAGTGCCAGTGGGATTGGTACTCAAAGAGGCACCAGGGGGACTGATAGAAATTCACATTGTGTCACCATTTTTAACTCACAGGATGCTAGAGATGTGCAGCAGTGTTTTAACCCCTTACGGACCAGCAAAATCTGAGGTGGATTTCACTTAAAGACCGGAGCAATTCTGACCTTTTTGACTAGGTCTTTGTTCAACAGTGTTTTCCCTCTTAGGCTCTTATTCCACCCCCATAAATTATATATTGTTTTTTTAAGCACAAATAGGGCTTTCCTTTGATACCCCACTTATATAGATAACCCACCATTCACTTTATTAAAATTAAGGAAAATGGTTAAAAAATAAAAAAATATAAAAACCCACACCATTTTTGTTTTTTCTCTTGGGATTAATTGGGCACAAAGGGTTACATTTTTATGGAGACTGCATGAAAGGTATGATCGATCAGTCATACCTACAAAATGTACAGTTTTAAGTGGATGAAATCCCCATGTCCCTCTTTCCCAACCTATTTTCCCACTTTTTATATTGAGGTGATTTGGCGCTGTGTATAAATGTATTACACGAGGACACAACAATCACACTCCCAGTATTTATTTATTAAGGTTAGGCAATTTATTTTATAAATAAAATTAATAAATTATTATTTTTTATTTTATTTTATCAAAAAAAATGTTGCATCTAGCAGGTCAAAAATGAACCTGCTTTCAGTCAGCCCCAAGCACCAGCTACTTTATTTTTTTTTTTCACCACTAGGTGTCTCCTCTCTGCTTCTCTCTCCCTTTCTTCAATAATAAGGGAGACAGAGGCACAGGCAGAGACCAGTAACAAAGTCAGCATATAAACCATTCTGCCTAAAAACCGGTACATGTAATCACTGTCACAGCGATCGCATGTACCAGCACACAAGACACTGGCTGAAACAGAGCACCCTGGTACCTGAGCGCTCAGTCTCAGCCTCTGCAGAATGATAGCAGCGTGCACAGAGGCGTGCTGCTATCATTTAACCCATGACATGCCAGGACCGTCATGGGTCCTTAAGTGAAGTTTACTCATGACTGTCCTGGCACGTCATGGGTCGTTAAGGGGTTAAAGACCTCTCTAGCTTTGAAGGGGGTAAAAAACCCCATTTAAATCAACGGGGATTTCTGTTTATCCTCTATGAAGTGTGGTGGGTCTCTCCAAGCAGAAAATATGTACAGTACATAGGAGAAGTGTGGTGGGTCTCTCTAAACAGAAAATATGTACAGTACATAAGAGAAGTGTGGTGGGTCTCTAAGCAGAAAAGTAATACGCACAGTTCACAGGAGAAGTGTGGTGGGTCTCTCTAAGCAGAAAAGTAATACGTACAGTACATAAGAGAAGTGTGGTGGGTCTCTCTAAGCAGAAAAGTAATACGTACAGTACATAAGAGAAGTGTGGTGGGTCTCTAAGCAGAAAAGTAATACGTACAGTACATAGGGGAAGTGTGGTGGGTCTCTCTAAGCAGAAAAGTAATACGTACAGTTCATAAGAGAAGTGTGGTGGGTCTCTCTAAGCAGAAAAGTAATACGCACAGTACATAAGAGAAGTGTGGTGGGTCTCTCTAAACAGAAAATATGTACAGTACATAAGAGAAGTGTGGTGGGTCTCTAAGCAGAAAAGTAATACGCACAGTTCAAAGGAGAAGTGTGGTGGGTCTCTCTAAGCAGAAAAGTAATATGTACAGTACATAGGAGAAGTGTGGTGGGTCTCTCTAAGCAGAAAAGTAATATGTACAGTACATAGGAGAAGTGTGGTGGGTCTCTCTAAGCAGAAAAGTAATACGTACAGTACATAAGAGAAGTGTGGTGGGTCTCTCTAAGCAGAAAAGTAATACGTACAGTACATAAGAGAAGTGTGGAGGGTCTCTCTAAGCAGAAAAGTAATATGTACAGTACATAGGAGAAGTGTGGTGGGTCTCTCTAAGCAGAAAAGTAATATGTACAGTACATAGGAGAAGTGTGGTGGGTCTCTCTAAGCAGAAAAGTAATACGTACAGTACATAAGAGAAGTGTGGTGGGTCTCTCTAAGCAGAAAAGTAATACGCACAGTACATAAGAGAAGTGTGGTGGGTCTCTCTAAGCAGACAAGTAATACGTACAGTACATAAGAGAAGTGTGGAGGGTCTCTCTAAGCAGAAAAGTAATATGTACAGTACATAGGAGAAGTGTGGTGGGTCTCTAAGCAGAAAAGTAATACGTACAGTTCACAGGAGAAGTGTGGTGGGTCTCTCTAAGCAGAAAAGTAATACGTACAGTACATAAGAGAAGTGTGGAGGGTCTCTCTAAGCAGAAAAGTAATACGTACAGTACATAGGAGAAGTGTGGTGGGTCTCTAAGCAGAAAAGTAATATGTACTGTACATAGGAGAAATGGGGTGGGTCTCTCGAAGCAGCAAAGTAAGACGTACAGTACATAGGAGAAGTGTGGTGGGTCTCTCTAAGCAGAAAATATGTACAGGGCATAGGAGAAGTGTGGTGGGTCTCTATAAGCAGGAAAGTAATACGTACAGTACACTGGAGAAGTGTGGTGGGTCTCTATAAGCAGGAAAGTAATACATACAGTACATAAAGAACATGTAGGTCCATCTGCACGTATAACACATTGGTTAGCAATGCATAGTACACAGCTCTGGTCCTCAGGGGACTAACCCTTTGAGTGCCAGAGAGGTCTCCAATGTCTTACAACGCAAGATGTTGAATACCTCTCGGGCACTCAAAGGGTTAAAAATGTAAGCATATGATTTTTTAAGTATTTTATTGGTTGTGTTTTTTCTTAAACAAAACTTCAAACATACTATGTTATTGTATGCCAACTACTCTGTTTAACCCTATAAGGAGGTGTGTACAATCCATTGCTCCATACTTCTCTGGTACTTAAAGGGTCAAATGTCTACATATATAAAATACTGTTCAAAAGTATGGTGTCACTTAGAAATGTCCTTGTTTTCAATCAAATTAGTCGCAAAATGAATAGGGAATACAGTCAAGACATTGACAAGGTTAGAAATAATGATTTTTAATTTAAATAATAATGGTGTACTTCAAACTTTGCTTTCATCGAAAAATCCTTCATTTGCAGCAATTACAGCCTTGCAGACCTTTGACATTTTAGCTGTCAGTTTGCTGAGGTAATGTAAAGAGTTCACCCCATACATATTGAAGCACCTCCCACAATTTTGATTGGCTTGATGGGCACTTCTTACATACCATACGGTAAAGCTGCTCCCACAACAGAAACAAGGACATTTCTAAGTGACCCCATACTTTTGAACATTAGTGTATGTATTTTAAATTATATATATATATATAACGATCTGCAGATGTAAAAACATCATACATCAAGTGCACACTCAGGTCTTTCTTAAACATTAAAATCCTTTATTCAAGACATTATATTATATATATATATATATATATATATATATATTTTGACCAATCACATTGAGTGAATGCGGTTCACCGCTGCGTTCCATACTGTACGGATGCGTTGCCGTAACAGCCTCGCTGCGCTCTTGGCGCTATTTCGGTTCAAACTGTATTTAAGGTCAGTGTTTTGTGTTTGTTGGTGTCTTGAGAAAGGCCCAAGAGGGGTCGAAACGTTGACAAGTGCTAATGTCTTGAATAAAGGATTTTAAAGAAAGACCTGAGTGTGCACTTGATGTATGATGTTTTTACATCTGCAGATCGTTATATATTTTCGTTCAAGTTGCACCAGGCATTAACCTTGGAGTTTGGTGTTTTGGAGTGCCCACTTTTTGAAAAAAAAAAAAAAAAAAAAAAAAAAAAAAAATTATATATATATATATATATATATATATATATATATATATATATATATATGTCCCATCCTAGCAGTTAAGAATTAACATACAAGACAGAGGCATAATAATACAATAGAATCCTGGTCTGTGCAGTGCGGTGTGTGTGTTCTTTAGCAAACTTACAGACAGCATCCATCTCCAGAATCGCTTCCTTGGCCTGAAATTAAATTAAGAGATTTCTGTCAATGTCTTTGCACTGATTAGTATTGCAGATTTAAGAGGGAATTATAACATAGGAATACATTGTTCTTGTTTTGTTTCTCAAAAGAACTTCACTAAATAGGTTTCCATATAAGGTTTATATCCTATATAATAATTCGCTAGGATGTTTGTCAGAAGCTGTCATGAGCACTAGAGACTGTCCGAATGCATTCTGTACTTTTCGGGCAGTTTCTACAGTGCATTACTGTGTCGGCAGCAGAATGCAGAACAGGACAAAATGCACAGGGCCCATTATGAATTTATGGCCACAGTGAAGTAAGCGTGTGGTTATTAAGAGGCGCTTCTTCTCCTTAAAAGAGCAGTAAACCTTTTTTTTATGAAAACACATTTTATAGAGCATTTCCTGCTGAATAAAACAAGGTCACTCCCACTGCTGTCAATTTTTTTATTCAAAATTTATAGCAGTTCAAATAATCAGGAAGTGATTTTACTGTGTTTACTTCCTGATAGTTCTAACTGACAGGAAGTGACAGGCAGTTTCTATCACATTCTATGGAGAACTGTATGTCTCTGGCTTTTCTGACTTTCCTCTCCATTAGAATCTAACAGGAAATCTAATTAGAATTTGACCACTAGAGGGGACTGCTAATGTAAAAAACAAACAAAAAAAAAAAAAACATAGGATTAAACTGTAATAACTCTGGAAATATAAATCTCTCGGCTGTGGGAGTACCCTTATTTTACTCAGTAGGAAAATTCCTACGATATATATTTTTTCCTAAAAAAGTTTACTGCTCTTTTAACTTATTTTGGTTCACATGCAGAATGTCTTCTTGTCAGTGTCTTTCCTCAGTCTCACCTTCTGTGGGATAATGGCATGGTGATTCTCTAGAATAAGTTTCTTTATGTGATGGGTCCAGAGACGTTTCTCCTCCACAGTCTTGGCCTGTAGAAAAGTGATATGGTTACAGAACATCCACACAATTCCTATAACAGCTTTAGTGCATTAAATCAACCCCCCTTTTCTCCACCTCACTCTGAGTAAATGTTTTTCATTGTGTTTGCAGAGTGAAATAGGGAGATTATATGAGATTAGCATAGTAGGACCTAAAAAATGGAAGTGATTCTGGCCAAACCAGCCGCATCATAGGGTTCAAATACAAAGTCCCACATTTACACTTGGGGATTTTAACCTCTTGAATGCTAGAGAGGTCTCAATGGGTTAAAAACACAGTTTTATCATTAGGACTTTTCACTTGTCCACTAAAGTGTAGTTGGTTTTTGCTGGAATTGCTTCTCTAACTTCAAGAATGTGGCCTAGGTTAGGATGTTTATCCAGGGAGAAAAAAAAATTATAATTTTTAAATATGTTTTTTCCACTTGGGGTTAAACTGGAAATGGTGTCCGTGGGGTTTATTTGACTCCCTCTGGATCAATTAAAGGTATAGTAATGTTTCACAAAAACAGAAGCTTCAATTAATCTTCATAGTATTTGGGCCATGGAGAGTGTTATTTCAATAGTCAGAGTTGCAGTTCAAGAGTAATTGAATGATAAAGTATCCCCCTCCCGCCTCTTTTACCTAGTGTAAGCCACCTCCCCTCAGATGTGGAATCTGATCCTGGGACCACACAGATTACAGCAAGGGACAATCTTCTTACTGTGAACATAAGGAGAACCCTGCTCCCTTGACAGGTTTTTCCTTATGCTCACTGAAGATTGTCCCTCTCTGCGATCCATCCGGCAGTCTTGCTGCTCTCAGGTGAGCAGTGTTACATCAGTAATAGGAGTGGGAGGGCATACTTTATCATGAAATAACACTCTCCATGGCCCAAATACTATGAAGAGTCACTGGAGCAGATTTTATTGTGAAACATTACTATCCCTTTAAGGAGACCTGGAAAAGCATGAACATGATGGACTTGTGTCATTTTCAATATCTTGTACTGTGTAACTGTGGAGTGTATACATACAGAGTGGCAATTCTGGCACACACCAACTGCACCATAGTGGGGAAGAAGAAGAAGAATCCTATAAAAATTACCACGGATCTAAATGGGCCTTTTAACACATGAATGCTAGATTGGCCTACAAAGTGTGGCAGATCAATGCTTTCTTTCGCAATCAAAGGCTTAAGAGTCATATTTAAATCAATGAGAATTTTATTGCACCTCTATGATGCAGCTGGTTGGCCCCAGAATTTCTCAGCTCTTGTTTTCGACACAAGACCTCGTTATGTCAACCAACAACAGAAGCTTGAGAAAATTTCCCAGAATTATATAAGGTATTTATTATATGTTGTAATATTACTGAATAAGAGTAATAAAATCCCCATTTGCAATGTATTCAATGTGACTCAGCCATCTGTAAGCTTTAGACCTGGGAGTGTCTTTCCAAGGTGCTAATTAAACCTACTATTTCCCCAGCGGATTTCTCACGTAGAGAACAGCAGTTCATGTTGCTACACCCCACCGCAGACCAGATTATCTATACATTGTGCCACTATTACCTACTAACTAGCTTACCTAATGCTGTGCTGTGCTGCTGTTACCCCCATACCATCATACCTACAGTTTGTGCCACTGTTACACACAAACACCAGCTTACCTACATGTTGTGCCACTGTTACCCCCAGACCCGCTTACCTGCACATTGTGCCATCCTTATCCCCAGATCAGCTTACTTGCACTTTGTGCCTCTGTTATCCTAGTCCAACTTTCCTACATGCTGTGCTGCTGATACCCCAAGACCAGCTTACTTGCACTTTGTGCCTCTGTTATCCCAGACCAACTTTCCTACATGCTGTGCTGCTGATGCCCTCAGGACAGCTTACCTGCACGTGGTTCTGCTGTTAACCCCCCCCTCCCAATCCAGCTTACTTGCGCTTTTTGCTTCGCTTATTCCAGGCCAGCTTACCTGCATGTTGTGTGGCTGTTACCCCAGGCCAGCTTACTTGCACACTGTGCTGCTGTTACCCCTCAGGCCAGCTTACTTGCACTTTGTGCCTCTGTCATCCCAGGCCAGCTGGTCTACACACTGTGCTCCTGATACCCCAGGCCAGCTTACTTGCTGTTTGTGCCTCTTATCTCAAGCCAGCTGGCTTACATGCTGTGCTGCTGATACCCCCAGGCCAGCTTACTTGCATACTGGCTGCTTTTACCAGCCCCCCTGGGCCAGCTTACTTGCACACTGCACTGCAGATACCATCCCCCCAGGCCAGCTTACCTGCACATTGTGTGGCTGTTTACTGTTCTTATAATGAGTTAGACTGAAGCAGAGGGAATCTCGTGTACTCTCAATCAGCATCAAACTGGAACACTGAAACATCCCCAAAAATAAACAGTAATTAACATTCAAGGCTATAATAAATGCAAATGACGGCCTAATGTACAAGCACTTTGTCAAATACTTTTACAATTACATTAAAATAAACAATTACTTTTACATTAAACATTTATTACTTAAATGGGTCTTTTTAAGCAATTATCCCCTTGAGTGCCAGAGGGGTACGCAACGCATTGCAGAGCAATGCGTTGTGTACCCCTCTGGCACTCAAAGGTTTAAATATTAGAGAGATCTCCAGTGCATTGTGAAACATCTCCCACACTGCAAGGATTCAATCCCCATTTAAAGTAGTGGAGATGCTTTTTTTGTCACCAATGGCACAGTTGGTTTACTCTGAAATTACTTACTTAGAAATGGACTGAAATGAGCAAGACCATTTTTATATTATGCAAAATGCATTTACGGAGATTTTTATAAACATATATGCAACATATAATTAATTTTATTTATTTTGCTGTATTGTTTTTACTTTCATCACCATGTGAAGATGTGATGTTAGTTTTAAACGGACAGTAATACTTCGTTTTCCCTTTATTTTATTTTGTAGGCATTAAAAAAACATGAAGATCGATATAAGTCTTATCTCTCAAACCTTTTATGGTTTGAGAGATATTCACAAGCAAAGTTTCCCCTCCCGCCCCTTTTACCTAGTGTAAGCCATCTCATCTCAGATGTGGAATCCAGTCTATAGACCAGACAGATAACAGAAGGGGACAATCTTCTTCCTATGAGAACAATGAAAGCCATGCCCCCCTTGACAAGTTTTTCCCTTATCTTAATTGAAGATTGTCCCTCTCTGCAATCTACCTGGTCATCTCCCTTCTGCTCTGGCTGAACAGTGTTACATCAGTAAAAGGGGCAGGAGGGAGATAATTTGTCATTGAATTACTCTTGAACTACAACTCTGACAGAATTGAAATAACACTCTCCAAAGTCCAAATACTATGATGATTAATTAGAGCTGCTTTTATTATGAAACATTACTATCCCTTTAAGAGCAGAATCCATTGCTTTGTTGATGGTGTGTTGCAAGCGATATCCTACTGAATTGTCTCTATCTATTGGGCAACCCATGAAAACAGCGAGTTTAAAATGTCGCGTAAAACAGATGGGTGATATCAGATAGTCGGAAGAATCAAAACACCATTGCAAGCACAGGTCCTTACCGGGATGTGGGTTTTGTAGACAAAATGGTCTCCGCGTTTCTTGGTGATGAATAGGGCCTTGTCAAAAAGAAAAAAGGTTCTCTCGCTGCGAGCTCGCTGGACCCGGAATGTTCCCTCCAGAACGAGTTCTCCATACGTGGTGAGGTCTAAGCCTTTCCAGTTTAGCAGCAAAGACTGGATCTCCTGGAATAGTATGTGGGACCAAACCGGTTAGACTGTGGGGATACACTCCTCTATAGAAGACAGACTATATTTTTATACCTATAGTCCCAACTAAGCAGGAATTTAAATAGAAAATGCTTTTTTTTTTTTACCAGTAGTCAAATGAGTGAGCAATGTACTGCTTTGCAATATGTTGCTCAACGTCCTGGTGTCCACAAGGTTAACCAATAACCAGGAAGGAACTGGGACACATTCTCTATCCTATAAGTGATTACCCATTGAGTGCTTGATACGCAACATACTCTAACACTCAAATGGTTAAGTGAGTTTAAAGATACACCCCGCCCCCCAAATAAATGTAATTGAAAAAGTTATTTATTTATTTTACAGGGTGTGCTAGGGAGTCCAACATAGTGGCCTACCCGACACAGATAGTGAACGGTCAATCAAGTTAATCTTTTAACCTTCTGAGTGCCAGAGAGGTATCAAATGCTTTGTGCTGGTTACTTCTCTGGCACTCAAAGGGTTAAAAGGTAGTAACAGAAAATGGTGCGTCTAAGAAACTAAAGAAAACAGGGTTTACTTTTCATTATTAACCATTTGAGTGCCAGAAAGGATTCCAAATGCAATGCATTGGGTACCTCTCTGGCACTCAAAGGGTTAATTAATAGGCAACCGTGTTTTTAAAGTGACAGGTCTTCTAATAGCACGGTTGGTCTCTGAATTTTTCCCAGTTTCAGAATGCCAGAACCGATCTGCATATTGGTGGCGAGGTTTTAGTACAATTTTAATTCATTCTTCTAGTGAATATACAGAAGTTTTTGGAAGCCCAAAACTTGCTGACTATTGCAACTGCTGACTGATATTGCTTATTGCAGTAGTCTACTGTCTACAATTATTTCCAAATCCTCCTCCATCAAGGTTTCACCTAGCACCACCCTGTTCACTGTATAATTTGCACACCCGCTTGTATTTTCTAAATGTATCACCTTGCATTTATGTGTTCTGCATCTGTTATTGACCTGCCCAGTCCCCTATTATATTCACAGCTCTCTGCTGGGAAGAAACATCTTGTTTTGATTCTATCTTCCTCCACAGGCTGGGATTACATTGCAGATGATAACTAGCAATGGTTTCATCTACAACTATCCCCATACACTGATGGAAATCGGTGAGACAATACAAGTGAATACAAGTGAAACCATTTATCGCTTGCAGTGTAATCCAGGCCACATTTTGGTGCCACTGGCAAACACAGAAGCACCTAGGCTGATGTAATATAAATAACTGAAGAAAGCAAACTGTACTGTAGGGCAGGGGTGCTTAACCCCTTAACGACCCTTGACGGTCATAGTACGTCAAGGGTCGATTTGACTGAACGACCAATGACGTACTATGACCATCATTGAATTCCGGGCTCCCCCCGCGGCTGAACGCCGTTCAGGGAGTCTGGAATGCAACGGAGCAATAAAAAAAAAAATGCTCCGTTGTCATTCAGTCGCGTCCGCTCGCCGATTCCCCGGTCGTTAAGGGGTTAAACCTCTCATGTGCTTGAGGGCAGGTTTGAGTGCCTCTAGGGCCAGATTTATATCCCAGGCTCCTCTAGGCAAGGCACTCTAGGAGCTGCCCATGGCCACACCCCTAATCCTTACATGACCCCACCCACAGTCCCCTCTGCAGTTTTATGGCACAGAAATTGCCTTAAAGCCTATAACAAACAAAAATGAAAATGCTTTAACCTTTGGTCCCTAGCTAGCAAGATTGCCAATGTGTCACTCTGCAATAAGTTGAAGATCTCTCTAGCATCCAAGGGGTTAAATAATAGCCTGTAAAGTGGTATAAAATTGCTGCAGGGAGACTGAGATCGAGCTAGCCACCACCACATCTCAGAATGTGTATGTGTCCAGCACACTTAAGGCTTGCCACAAAATTTTGAGTTCTAAGCAGTTGCCTACTCTGCCTATTGGGAAATACAGCCATGAGTGTCCCTGTCATAGGGGAAGCATAATTCCCTAAATTTCCAATGATTTAAATTAGGCTTGTTAAAGGGCAACTATCATCAGACAGTGCCTTATCAGCAGATCTGCTCCCCTGGCAGCACACCTGCAAATTAAGCTGAAGCTGCATTGTGAGCCCTGGCACACCAACAGGGAGTCTGAAGGCAGAACCCAGTGCGCCCCCTGGTGTATCTACACCCCATTGTCACGGCCTCAGATCCCTATGAAGAGAACACGGTACGGAAGCTAGAGTTCGAAGCTAGGGATCGTTGCTAGAGTACGAAGCTGCCGTGGGATTGTCTGGTCCAGTAGCTAGGGAGCGTCGCTAGAGTGCGATGCTGGTGTGCGTAGTCAGCTGCCAGTCTCTCTTGCTGCGGCCGTAGCCGGGTAAAGTTGCTGGCCGCGAAGCCAGATGTCCGACCCCAGTTGAGCCAGGGCCCAGACCAGGATGAGAGACTGGCAAACTGAGGGAGAACCAGACAACGGACCCCTAGATGCAGGACTGAACACAGAAACTGCAGGGACAGGATAGGGAAAAAGATGTGCCTATACCCAACGGACTCCAACCACTGACAGGCTGG
Organism: Rhinophrynus dorsalis; assembly: GCA_037306005.1. Lineage (NCBI taxonomy): Eukaryota > Metazoa > Chordata > Amphibia > Anura > Rhinophrynidae > Rhinophrynus > Rhinophrynus dorsalis. Next base: position 27,791,674 of record CM074728.1, read on the forward strand.
TTCCGTAGATGGGAAGGTGGAATGTCGTGGGATAGCCCAACGGCACACCTTGATGAAGATAGAGGTACCTAGAGATAGTCACAGAGAAGTGACAACCCCAGGAAACCCCTAGCAAGGGAAAGATAAGAAAGAGGGAACAGTGACCCCAGGGAGTCCCAAATCCAAAGAAGGGGGAAACCCCAAAATCAGAGCAGGGAGCCTGTGAACCACTGCACCCCCAAGGGCACCAGAGAGCAGGAGAGAGGAGCACCCCCAACCCCACTTACCAGAATAGGATCCAGGAGAGGGTCCACCAGCAGCAGGGAGCCTGAATTGATGAGCTGACCCACCTACTAAGGATCCCCCCTGAAACCCCCACCAGTGAAAGGGAAAGGAGTACCCACTCCCCTGGAGGCAGAACGCTGCCACAAACTACCCAGCACTACCTCCCAGGCCCAAAAAGGGAAGGTAGCTGGGGGACTACTAACCCTGGAGAGAAGCACTGGAACCAAACGGAGCTCTCACGGAACTCCGCTAAAGGTAGCGAAATATTGCGGGCAGGACTCAACAGGAGGACTGGAGCAGCCGGGCTCAGAAGCAGACAGCGCTTGAGAAGAACAGCAGGAGGAAAACCGGAGGCTTGAAACACAGTCAGACGCCAGCGGAAGGAGGACTGCCAGAAACCAGCGGAAGAAGCAGGACCGGAAGAAGGAACACAGGGACAGCCCGCTGTAGACCGGAACAACAGCCCGCAGGTAAGCTAGACCTGAATAATCGGGCAATGCACGGAAGGCTGGCCACACTACAAAAAGAAACGCCGGCCAATCGGAAGCGTGACACAGCCCCCCCATCAAGGGGAGACCTCCGGGCGACCGGGTTTAGCAGGGTGGACATCATGAAAGTCTTGGAAAGCTTCAGGAATGGACACAGTAGAAGACTGAAGAACAGAGACCAAGGGGAACTCCATGTTGAGGCAGGTAAATTGACATCCCTCACTCCAAGACGACAGTTGGCCAGTCGACCAATCTATCACAGGATTATGAGTACGGAGCCACGGTAATCCAAGAATAATCGAAACCTTGGGGGAAGGGATAGCATCAAACACAATCGTTTCAGTATGCCCGTGGTCGGACCTCATTAGCAGGGGCACAGTTTCAAAGAGAACCAACCCGTTCCCTAAGGGCTTCCCATCCACCGCAGAAACCAACAAAGGGGCCTTCTTGCGTACCAACGGAATGCCCACCTCCAGGGCCCAATTAAGATCAATGAACAGGCCTGCCGCTCCAGAGTCAATGAAGGCATGGGTGGAAGTCTCCAAAGAAGACCACACGAGGGACACAAAAATCAAAACTCGGGATGGAGTAGGAGATTGGTGAGCGACCTTGCTTAGAGGTTCTCCTACCTTAACCTCTAAGCTTTGGAGTTTCCCGGCCTCACTGGACATTGACGAAGAAAGTGCCCCTTAGCCCCACAATAGAGGCACAATCCTTGAGACCGTCTGCGTCGCCTCTCCACATCAGATAATTTCTGTATGGTACTAACTTCCATCGGCTCGTCCTGGCCAGGCGAAGGTAGGGGAGGGAGGGTGGGATGAAAAACCTTCCTTGTGTGGCGACTCCTATCTCTTTCCAGTTGTCTTTCCTGAATCCGTGTATCCAGCTCTAGACATAAGGAAATAAATTCCTCAAATTCTTCTGCAATCTTTCCGCATGTGAGGGCATCCTTAAGGTCTTCATTCAATCCTCTCCTGAAGGCCGCAATCAAGGCTCCTGGGTTCCAGTTAGTTTCATAGGCCAATGTCCTAAACTCCACTGCATATTGCCCCAAAGAGCGCTGACCTTGTTTAATCTCCAAAAGGGCTGCTTCCGCTGAGGCTTTCCGGCCCGGCACATCAAAAACCAGGCGAAAGTTCTTAATAAAGGCATCAGAATCTTCCAATAGCGGAGAATTTTGTTCCACCAAGGGTGATGCCCAGGCCAAAGCCTCATCCTTTAAAAGAGAAATGATGAAGGCCACTCTAGAAGCATGTGTCCCAAAACACTGAGGGGCAGTTCTAAAATGCAAGGAGCATAGATTCAAGAAACCCCTACATTCGGACGGATTTCCAGCAAACTTTTCTGGCATTGGCATTTTTGGCGAGGCAGACTTTAAAAGGGTCACATCGGCAACTGGCTGATGGGAAGGCAATGATGCCGCCTGAGCAGTAGGTGCAGCGGGGTGGGTGGATATCATCGAAGTTCTTAACATTTCCAGGATCGCGTCCAATTTACGGTCTAGACCTTGGAGATGGGATTCATGGGATGCCAGAACGCGTTCTTGATCTACTAACCTCTGTGCCAGTTCTGCGGGGTCCATCTTTGGCCCGATTATTCTGTCACGGCCTCAGATCCCTATGAAGAGAACACGGTACGGAAGCTAGAGTTCGAAGCTAGGGATCGTTGCTAGAGTACGAAGCTGCCGTGGGATTGTCTGGTCCAGTAGCTAGGGAGCGTCGCTAGAGTGCGATGCTGGTGTGCGTAGTCAGCTGCCAGTCTCTCTTGCTGCGGCCGTAGCCGGGTAAATTTGCTGGCCGCGAAGCCAGATGTCCGACCCCAGTTGAGCCAGGGCCCAGACCAGGATGAGAGACTGGCAAACTGAGGGAGAACCAGACAACGGACCCCTAGATGCAGGACTGAACACAGAAACTGCAGGGACAGGATAGGGAAAAAGATGTGCCTATACCCAACGGACTCCAACCACTGACAGGCTGGTTCCGTAGATGGGAAGGTGGAATGTCGTGGGATAGCCCAACGGCACACCTTGATGAAGATAGAGGTACCTAGAGATAGTCACAGAGAAGTGACAACCCCAGGAAACCCCTAGCAAGGGAAAGATAAGAAAGAGGGAACAGTGACCCCAGGGAGTCCCAAATCCAAAGAAGGGGGAAACCCCAAAATCAGAGCAGGGAGCCTGTGAACCACTGCACCCCCAAGGGCACCAGAGAGCAGGAGAGAGGAGCACCCCCAACCCCACTTACCAGAATAGGATCCAGGAGAGGGTCCACCAGCAGCAGGGAGCCTGAATTGATGAGCTGACCCACCTACTAAGGATCCCCCCTGAAACCCCCACCAGTGAAAGGGAAAGGAGTACCCACTCCCCTGGAGGCAGAACGCTGCCACAAACTACCCAGCACTACCTCCCAGGCCCAAAAAGGGAAGGTAGCTGGGGGACTACTAACCCTGGAGAGAAGCACTGGAACCAAACGGAGCTCTCACGGAACTCCGCTAAAGGTAGCGAAATATTGCGGGCAGGACTCAACAGGAGGACTGGAGCAGCCGGGCTCAGAAGCAGACAGCGCTTGAGAAGAACAGCAGGAGGAAAACCGGAGGCTTGAAACACAGTCAGACGCCAGCGGAAGGAGGACTGCCAGAAACCAGCGGAAGAAGCAGGACCGGAAGAAGGAACACAGGGACAGCCCGCTGTAGACCGGAACAACAGCCCGCAGGTAAGCTAGACCTGAATAATCGGGCAATGCACGGAAGGCTGGCCACACTACAAAAAGAAACGCCGGCCAATCGGAAGCGTGACACCCATCCCATAGGACAGTGTCCTGTCCTGAGTGATGTAGGTCCCCACAGACCCAGTGTATCAAGCTTGAAAGTCATACACAGTGGGTTTATGGAAGCTGGAATTTGTTGCCCAGTGCCACAGACTTTCCGTTTGCGGTACAGCTAAGGGGGCAATTTCCTGACCCCTGGAATGGCTGATGGGAGATGCTTAGGGGCTACTCGCAGCACTAAATCTTTTATAGCCATTGGAGCAGACTAGTAAAACTTGATAATTGCCCTGTACCGCCCCCCCCAATCCCTGACAGCTAGAAAGTCTCCAACATATTGCTTTACCTTGTGTTAGAGACAAAGCCCCAATTAAATTATTAAGAATTTTTTCACTCTATGGTGCAGTTGGTTTGTCCCAGAATTGCTCCAAACTTTCTTAGTATATCAGCATCACTACTTTAAATACCATTAAAGAAGCAATAAACTTTTATTTATGAAAACACATATTTTATAGAGCATTTCCTGCTGAATAAAACAAGGTCACTCCCACTGCTGTCAGGTGTTTTATTAAACATTTATAGCAGTTCAAATAACCAGGAAGTGAATTTACTGTGTTTACTTCCTGATAGTTCTAACTGACAGGAAGTGACAGGCAGTATCTATCACATTCTGTGGAGAACTGTATACCTGACTTTTCTGACTTTCCTCTCCATTAGAATCTAACAGGAAAACTAATTAGAATTTGATCACTAGAGGGCACTGGTAATATAAAAAAAAAAAACATAGTTTTAAACTGTAATAACTCTGGAAATAGAAATCTCTCGACAGTGCAAGTACTCTTATTTTACTCAATAGGAAAATCCCTACAATATATATTTTTTCATAAAAAAGTATACTGCTCCTTTAATAAACACTCGGAGTAAAAACGGGACATTACACTGCTAACCACATTTGTCTATTGTTACAGCTCTTTGGACAGTTGTCCTTCAACTACATTTATATCCAAGTACAAGGTTTCCCCTTACGTCTATACATTTCAATTCATAGCATAACCCCTTATTTGGCATTGCATCAAAAATACAATTTAAAGGAATACTAATTGTTTATATTAACAGTTCCTATTTTAATAGCATTAATTCATTCATTGTATCTTCTAGCTTTTTGTTAAACTATGCACACTTTATTATGTAAGATATTGTACTCTACTTTTCTTTCCAATTTTAGGGACAGGAGTGCCCTCTACCAGCAGGATGTAGAGCGAGCCTGAGACTAAAAGGGTAGCTGCAAAGACTCATAAGATCCCTATCTGCATGCTTCACTCTCTGTTAAGTTGAACAAACACTGTGCATGAGCACAGACTGAGACTTGCACTGACTCAGTGCCGGTGCAAGGATTTTTGCCAACCTAGGCAAGACCTAATTTTGCCGCCCATTGTGTCCTACCCCTTTATGCCCCGCCCTGTATGTGTTTAAGTGTCAGTGTGTTTGTGTGCTCCCTATAAGTGTGTGTCAGTTTGTGTGTGTTCTCTATATGTGTATGTGTGTCAGTATGTGTTCCCTATATGTATATAAGTGTATCAGTGTGTGTGTGAGTCTCTGTGTGTAAGTATGTGTGTGTGCTTCTCTATATGCGTATCAGTGCGACAGTGTGTATGTTCTCTATATGTGACTCTCCCCCTTCTGACTTGTTGATCCCCCCTTTGACTGTTGATCCCCCCTTTGACTCTCTCTCCCCCTCTTGACCGTTTATCCCCCTTTGACTCTCTCTCCCCCGTCTGACTGTTGATCCCCTTCTTGACTGTTGATTCCCCCTTTGACTCTCTCCCCCCCCGTCTGACTGTTGATCCCTTCTTGACCCCCCTTACACTTACTCCTCCCGGTGCACATTAATTTTTTTCCCTCTCTCTCCGTTTCGGTGCCCTCCCTTGGCTGGCTATTCTTTTAAAGTAGCACAGCGATGCCCGTTTCTCTCTCCCCCTCTGTTCCTTCAATCTTTTTTTTTTTTTTTTGGACGGGCAGGCTAATATTTTCTGGGCTCTCCCCCTGCTGTGCCACTGACTTGGTGGGATTGGCCCCGATGCGCCCCCAGAGAATGTGCTCCCTAGGCCGGCGCCTGCCCTGCACTGACTAGTGTTATACAGACATGGCTCTTCTGAATCATTGCAGAGATAAGAGAGTCACAAGTTGTTTTTCCACACACTGCAGGTAGAGGGCACTCATTTTTCTGAAAATGGAAGACAGAACTGAAATAGCTGGTGCTAGGTAGGTAAACAGAATGAAGGAAACATCATATAAATTGTAGTGATTTACATGAACATTTTAATCATGTAAGGACAGGAGGGATGTGCAACACGTGTTAATTATAACATTACTATTTCTTTGAAAGCTATTTTAGTGGTCTCGGATTATCACACAAGCTGTTGGCTTTTTCATATGCGTTACCTGTTGCCGCACTGCGTGCTCATGTTTTCTCTTCATGTCATTGATGTACCAGGCTACTCCAGTCATGGTTTCTATTGCTTCCTCCACCACCTCGTACCCGTCCACCTTCACATCCAGGTGTTTGGCTATTTCCTGCAGGGAGCGAGCAGCAAAAGTCACAGTATGGACAGATTTGTAGGACAGGGCACATAATTGTGAATGAACACCACGTACAAAGAAAAAAAAGAAGTTTTGATGGCTCTGGTGACAGCCAATCATCATTGAATTAGATGTGTGGAATGGGCAGTCAGAAGCCCACCCTTCCCTGAAAGAAGGATAGTCGGCACACAAAAGGAACACTGAGTAAGGGCAAAAGTGAAGCAAACAACTGCATAATATTAACCAATTACCACATGCAATTAATGTAAATGGGGCTCTTCTTTTATAAGTCTGTTGCAGCCGTTTGCCCTAGAAGGCTCCACCTTTAGAGTTTACCCCCAAGGGCCTTGTGCTCATAAGGAAAGTGTAGAAATGGTGTGGTAAACCAGCTGATTCATATGAGACCTGCACAGGTTCTCCAAATGTTCATTGATTTAAATGGAGCTATTAACCCCTTGAATTCTTGAGTTTTCCAACTCATTGCGAAGAAACGTGTTGGAGATTTTTCTAGAACTGAAGGAGTTAAAGGCCTCAATTAAATCAATTGGAATTTGTGCAGGTGATGTACCCTAGAATTATTCTACTTTTGAATATAGGGCCCTAAAACAGCAATCACTGGTATACCAATGTTTTCTGTTTATAGTCACACAGATGCAAATCTCTATTTAGGTGTATTTATAGGTTTGTCCTGCAGAGGGCAGTGTATACCTGCAATAAAACAGCGATGATTAAACTTGTACAGTTCTAATACAGTCACTGTGCCCCAGATATCCCTACTCTTGGGCCCGGTGTAGCACTTTGACACTCTATGCTGCCCATACTAACAGTTCTCTGCCTCTATGGATACCTGTAGCAGGAGATGATATTTCAGAATCCTCTGCACGGGTTTCAGGAGGTAGGATCCTAACGGGAGGGACTGGTTCAGCATCTCCTGCTTATCCCGGAAGAACTTTGCCAGGACTTTGTTCCTCATACACTCAGTCAAGGTGGCCACAGAGCTAAAACAAGATGGGAGAGGGAGTTCAGCACTGCAGACAGCATACAGGGTGTCCACTCAATGGCCAGTGCATACTAAAATGTGTTTAATAAAGAAATACATTACAGAAAAAAACTTTATTTAACCCCTTGCATACTTTGAACACAACTGTTACCACTATGGCAGTTATCGGTTAAACAGCCAGAGCCCTATGTTGAAAAGAAAACTGGAAAAACATAGGGGAAAGCAACTGGACAGGGGACAATTAACAATGACAATTCCTTTGCTGTAGATGGTGATGTTAATGCCTTTAAATGTTAGCTAGGTCTCCACTCAACAGGTCAAAAGCCTCACTTACATCAATGGGAACATTTCTATTTATCCTCTATGCTGCAACTGATTTGACCCAAAATGACTCAAAATTTTCTTTGAACATCCCTATATCCCTTAGAGTCCTATTCAAAAAATGTAAACAAACAAACCAACTGCACTCTAGGGGACAGATAACCCCGCCCCCACTGATGTGAATGAGGTATGTAACCCATGCTAGAGAGGTCTAAACACATTGAGAAGCCAAGCTTTGGCGAACTAGCCAAAATTCAAAGAATTAAAATTCCGATTTACATCAATGGGAATTTGAGAAGTTGTAAATTGTCTCTTATAGTGTAGTGGAATTGCCCAAGAACTGCACCTCTTTAGCTTTCTGATTGTGGCATTTGAACTTTGATCTCCATGACACACACAATCTTGCATTCCTCCATCACACACGTCCCTGGCAATGCTTCCTGTGTGATGTCATCTAAAGCACTATCATGACTCTCTGGGTGAGAGGTGCTATGTTTATGTGTAGGCTATTGCTTATGTAAGGCGATAATACCATAATATGGTAAAGTGGGAAGGAGTGTTCACTGCTCCAGTTTCTGGGAGTGGTGTTCGTTTTGAGTAGAGAAGCTCGGCCTCATAGAAAGAATACCAATGTAAGTTGTATGTAAAAGTTAACGGACATTAATCCTCTGAGTGCCAGAATGTTATCTAACGCATTGCAGCACAATGCACTGAATACCTCTCTGGTAACTCAAAGTGTTAAAGATTCTGCTGTGAATTCAATAGGAACCTATTTAGCCATTTGCCTTTAAAGGGATAGTAATGTTTCATAATAAAAGCAGCTCTAATTAATCATCATAGTATTTGGACTTTGGAGAGTGTTATTTCAATTCTGTCAGAGTTGTAGTTCAAGAGTAATTCAATGATAAAGTATCCCCCTCCCGCCCCTTTTACTGATGTAACACTCTTCAGCCAGATCAGAAGGGAGGTGCCCAGGTAGACTGCAGAGAGGGACAATCTTCAATTAAGATAAGGAAAAACCTGAAAAACTTGTCAAGGGGGGCAGGGCTTTCATTGTTCTCATAGGAAGAAGATTGTCCCCTTCTGTTATCTGTCTGGTCTATGGACTGGATTCCACATCTGAGAAGAGATGGCTTACAGTAGGTAAAAGGGGCAGGAGGGGAAACTTTATCCTTCAATTACTCTTGAACCACAACTCTGACAGTATTGAAATAACACTCTCTATGGCTCAAATACTATGCAGATTAATTGGAGCTTCTGTTTTTGTGAAACATTACTATCCCTTTAAGCCCTTGGATACACGACCGGTATCCAGTGTAGGGAAATCTCTCTATCATCTAATGAGTTAATAAACCTGTGAACAACATTCACTCCTGGTTGCAAGACATAAGCACACAATGCCCACACCTCCTAAATTCTTGGTACTGTTTTCCTGTGTTTGGCCAACACCTGTTCAGACAAGACAGAACTCTCCCAATCTCCCACACCCTTCCTCTCTAGCATGAACGCCCTCAACTGCGTAATAGAACCACTTAGCCCATTTAATCTTCCCTTTTCCCATCTCAGATCCCAGTCTGACACTTTCTCTGCATTTACATACACAATGACATGTTCTTAAAGGGATAGCAAAGTCACAGAAAACTATATTGTAGATACAATATTGAAGAAAAAAAAAAAAAAAAAAAAAAAAGCGGCTACATGCGCTTATTCCCATCTCTCAAACCTTTATGGTTTGAGAGATATATGAAAATAAAGTTATCCGCTCCATCCCCTTTCTCATACGTCAGCTGTATAGCTGGCGGCATGAGATTCTGGGAGTAGACAGTGGCTCTTTAGCAGCGCCGACACAGCGATATCAAAAAATAAATACTTCATCGGAATGGTCTACAATGTGTGCCTGGTTTGTAAGCACACTTTGTAGACCATTCCAATGAAGTATTTATCTTTAGGTATCATTATGTCAGTGCTTCTGAAGAGCCGTGTCTGCTTCTGACAGCTTTACAGCTTGTCAAGCAGAAAGGGGAGGGACCAGAGAACTTTATTTTCCTATATCTCTCAAACCATAAAGGTTTGAGAGATGGGAATAAGCACATGTAGTCTTTTTTATATTGTATCTACGATATAGCAAATAGTTTTTACGTGACTTTACTATCCCTTTAACCCCTTGAGAGTCAGTGGCATGCAACATGATGCTTCACAATGCTTTGCTCTCCTCTCTGGGTTTACTATGATAGCCTCCCAGTAGAAGCAGTGAAGGCTATCATAAACATCACATATTCCTTAAAGGGGAAATGTACCCTAGAAATAAGCGACTCAACTTGTTTAACAGATTGACTTGCCTAGGTATGTGAACTTCATCATGCGCACAGGTATATTTATCTATATATTTACCTGTCACCTTCAATTTTTTTTACATATTTGAAAACTTCATTCAAAACTACCCATGTGTCATGTTTAGGAAATAATCATTTCATTTCTGGGAAAAAGGAAAGTGGAAGTCTCCTGGTGCAACACAGTACTTAATTAGAAAATGAAATGTCCCAGTTGAAATCCATTAACATATGAAATGTCACTGGTACTTCAATTAGCATACGGTACCAAGTATGAGTATCTCTTTAACTGTACATGTCCTGGTCTTTTGGCTAATATAACATACAGACAGGTTTTACAGCAGTTATTATTAAATATGTAAATGTGAAGTCCACTTTATATCTTCTGTATATAGTGATTGATATTCAAGCCTGCCTCTAGATCAGTGGTTCTCAAACTTTTTCATCAAGGATACCTAAAAGGCCATGCCTTTAGGATTTCTCTATTTGAGGACAGATGAGCCAATCTCATAGTCTTTTTAATTAATGTGCCTGTGTTTAAGCAGGGAAATCCTAATGACATTGCTTATTAGGGTACCTGCTGCTTTAGATCATGCCTTCTCACAACAATAATAGGCTTCAATATTCTGAATGGATTGTAAGAGTCACTAGTCTATCAGATTGTAAAACAGAACAGTAGAATACAACAAAGATCAAATATATTATACATACATTATATATATATATATATATATATATATATATATATATATATATACATACACACACACACACACACACATTCTCATACATTTACCTGACTGCTGATGGAAGGAAATCACTTTTGCCTAGAGCCTAGTTCCCCTACAAAATAGCTCATACTTCCCAAACTTGACTGTTTCATACAGGTGTCTCAGAGGTGACCCCCTTACAGCAGTTTCTATATAGTGTAAGTATATAACCTTTTGGACTTACTTTGGGTAGTTGGTGCAATACTGGGTGTAAATGTCAAAATCCTGACTCTGTAGAGAAAGAAGAAGCATTAGTGTGTGTGTTTGGACATACAGCAGTGAGACAGTAGTGGCCACAGATAAAATGGAGGAGGTCTGGTGAAGGTATACCAGATCTCACCATAACACCGGCCTGTATTTATTAAAAAAAAGTGGAGTTATTCTGGAGTAAATCAACTGCTCTGTAAGGAACAAATAAAAATTCCTCAATACCTGTGCATTTGAATAGAGCTTTTGAACCCCTTGTATCCTAGAGAGGTGACCAGTGCAACACCTCTTTAGCAAACAGGGGGTTAAAACCCCAATTTAATATAACATGAATTTTAACTTCTCCAGAATAACTGGTTTGCTTTTATAAATATGGGCCATTGTTCGTACTTTGTGAATAAAATTACTACTTCTTTGCACCAAGCCCAGTTATGTCACACAGATTATTTCTATATGAAGACCTGATTAAAACTGAACCCAACCCAGTCACAGAGAGGCCTACAACAAAATGTTTTGTGGCAATATGTAAATGTAACACATTTGTACACGAGGACAGGAACAGATGCTCATATTGGAAGCCATAAGACAGGTTTTTAGTATGCCCTGTGTCTATTTTTCATTCATATGCACCATTGTGTGATGGTAGTAATGGGGCCAATACCATACAGAATGGGATTTCACATGTTCATTCCTGGCACAGAATCCAGCTGCTTGCCATCCTAGTGAATACTGCTGCTCCACTGGAGTATATCATTCTACAACTGTAGTTATTGTAAAGTCTAAACTAGGGGTGGGCAGCCCACAGCTTTTTAGCTGTTGATTCATGCCCATAATCCACTGGCCAACTGAGGATGAAAGGAGTTGTAGTTGGACAACAGCCGAAAGGCTGCAGGGTTGCCTATCCCTTTCCAATACTCTATATTAGTAACAGCTTTTGTGTCAGACTACTACCCACTACTTTTACCTGTAAAATGTGTCAGATACTTTTGCATAGTAATTCCCTGAAATCAATTAATTTGCAAGCACAAACAATTGGACATAGACCCTCACACCATGTTAGAAATAGCACACACACACAGACCCATGAATCCATACACTCTGGTTATGAAAGCTTAAGCTCTGCAGCTGTTGTTGGATTACAACTCCCATTGGCCACCTGAGGATGAAAGAAGCTGTAGTCCAACAACTGTCGGAGTAGCTGGTCCTGCACAGTCACGGTTATACACAGTGCAGGAAAATCTACACATCCATGTGCAGTACCTGCAAACCTATAAATTATTTATCAAGTATTAAACCACACATACAATCTTATCTACACCAGCTCACAGACAATCCACATAAATCCACTGCACTGCAGTCTTGTACACATACACCTGAATCACTATACAATGTAACAAGAATCTGTTACTTATTTCCATAGTATATTGTTATGCAATGTAGCAAGAATATGTGACTTATTTTTAAAACATAGCATTATACAATGTAACAAGAATCTGTGACTTATTTCCATAGCATATTGTTATACAATATAACAAGAAGCTGTGGTTTATTTCCATAATATGGAACACTTCAATCTGACCTTTTCAACGAAGCAGTTGGCCACAGCCACAGGGTCATCTCGGCAGCTATCTAGGTCTTGGAGAAGTTCACTGCACATTAAAAACAATACAAGATTATATGAAAACCAGGTCAACCGTAGAGGTCACTACTGAGCTTCTACATTCCATGAAAGAACACAAGCACAAAGATTGTAAAGGCACAACGTAGCAAACCATCAAAGATGGGCATTTTCACACAGACATACTAAAAATGGTTAATGTTGTATACATGGATCTTGCATTGTAATCAGGAGTCTCCTTGATTCCCAATAATACATGGGACATAAATAGTATCCTGATTTCCCAGTCAATGACACGGAACAGTGGTTCTCAAACTTTTTGACAAGGACAACTAAGAGGCCAGGACTTGAGGATTTCCCTCTTGAAGTCAAGTAAAATGCCTGACCCTCTGCTCATCTCACTTGTGCTCAAGAAGATTAATCCTCAAGTCCTAACCAGTTAGTAGCCCCCTGAGGACAGGTTTGAGGACTGGTGATGTGGAAGCTTCCTATTGGTTCCGATAATCTTGAAGCTTACCATAGGATCACAGTGAACAAGGCCTCACGGCCAGTTTTTTCCCACCAAACAAGAAAAGCAAAGCTTATATTCAGGGTGGTGGTGAGGAGAATTTGTGGGAATACTGAAGATAAACTATAACAGATCACCCCAGGTAATAAAAAATGGGCATCCGTATATTTATAACAAGAAAATAAACAAAAAACAAACATGCATTGCTCAGAAAGCACTCTATTTCATAATACTTGTGAACATTCTTTTATTTTGCCTTTTTACAAGGAATGATACAGCAATGTGCAAGTAGTGATCAGATCTAGAAACATGGTGCAATTTACTGAGTATGAAGCAACAAAATGGTCAGTACAGATCTGAAAGGGTGGAAACGTCTGTGAGCAGTGATTATCACCTTTGATGCAACCTGTCTACAAACCAAAAAGATACAAAAATAATTATTATAACGCACATGCAAAAAGCAGTGCAATTCCGTAGCACACTGTTTGCACTCTAGGGAGCGAATAAAAATTCCCATTGAGGCAAATGAGGATTTAACCATTTGAGTGCCAGAGAGGTATGCAATCTGGCACTCTAAGAATTAACCCCTTGAAAGATAAAGGTCTCAAAAGCATTTTTTAGTTATGCATTTGAGACCTTTCTAGGAATTCAATGGGTTAAAAGTCCCATTAAATAAATAGGAATTTGGAGGACTTGTATTTATCCCCATTGGTGCAATTTGTACGCTCCAGAACTGCTCGTCTTTAGAGTCCTGCATAAGGACCATTAACTCTTGCATGCCACAGCACTGCAATTATTAGCATAGTGATTTAAACCCTTTTAGTGCCAGCAAAGCAATGTGTTGGCCATCCCCTCTGGCACTTAAAGGTTATGAAACAGTCAGTTGATGATAACCAAAGCAGCCATACTGAAGGGGCAACTAACTGTTAAAAAATGTGGTGTTGTTTATTAATACTGCTGCTCCCCATCACTGGAAGAAGCTGCTATATAATCAGTATTATAGCCAGCAGTGTACAGGTTTCCTCCAGTCTCTTGTCACCAGACCTCTACAGAGGAAGCTGATGATTCCTATTGGCTTATGTGATACCACACCCACCTGTGCAGCCATTACCAATGGGGCTGACTCACATGTTCGGATTTTGTAGAAGTAGGGGTAAATACTTGGTATGGGCCTATCAATTACAGATGGAAGTGTAGAAGACTGTTTCTCCAAGATATAGAAGTAGCAGTGACTAATATTATAAGCCTGAGCTTTAATATTTGTTTTGATATTTTTTGACATTAGTTGCCCTTTAAAACGGTTCATGAAGAAAATAATATTTTAAATCCCTTTCTGTGCCAGAGGGGTATGCAAGGGCATACCCCTCTGGCACAGAAAGGGTTAAAAAATGGTCAATATGGTAATAAAATGAGATTTGGAAAATAAAGCACACACATGCAAAATATATGTATATGTCCATACACAAAAAAAGTATATATATATTTTTTTTATCCAGCTTGCACCGAACAGCACCTTAATGACTACATACCTGGCTAACCACTCACTATAGTGGACTTCTTGGGAAACGAAAGAATGGAAAAAGAATGTAGAGAGCATTAGACTGGAGATATATACACCTTCGGCAACCTGGCATGGATTATGACGATGATTGAGGATATGGATAATGGTGATAATTCTCTTCTAACTTAATCTCATTTAATCCAGTAAGGACCAGAGGCTTTAATCCTTAAGGGGTTAAACATGAATTGAGCACAGTGCAGGGTTGGCTATTGGAAGGGCATTACTGGTAAATGGGCCTTATTAATGAAGTCACAGGTACAATTCTGAGAATTCCATGACGGTCATAGCATATCATGGGTCCTTAAGGCAAAACAACACATGACGTGCTATGACCGCCAAGGGTCATTAAGGGGTTAAGAAGATTATACTGTATGGGAGCGGTTTCTTTTTCAAATTTTATTACATTACTAATTGTTGCTTTCTATACTGAACTGTTAACAGCAATGTCACTCTGTGCCTAACAAATTATTCTAAAACATTCTATTGAAGAGTTGAGCCACCGGCTACACTTATTCATAGAATGTGATCCTAACAGCTCAACCATAAACTTTTGGACAAATCTGCTGCAAGTAGTAAAATAACCCTTGCTGTACCCACCAGGTAATACCCTACAAAATAGGGGACAAATAAAAATTCCTAAATCCCCACGCACGAGTACAGATTTTTAACTATTTGAGCATCCGAGAGACGTATCCAACGCACTGCCAATCAATGCGTTGGATACGTCTCTGGCACTCAAAGGGTTAACCCCTTGTTTGCTAAGCAGGTGTCCAGTGTGATACCTTTCTAGCATTCATATGAACAAGAACCCAATTAACCCCTTGTTTGCTAAACAGGTGTCCAATGTGACACCTTTCTAGCATTCAGATGGATAAAAACACAATTTAATTTAACATGAATTTGTACTTGTCCCCTATGGTGCAGTTGGTTTTCTCCAGAATAACTCCAGTTTGCTTTTATAAATATGGCCATTGTTCTTACTTTCTGAATAAAATTACTACTTCTTTACACCAAGCCCAGTTGTGTAACACTGATTACTGCTATAGGAGGACCTGATTAAAATCAAACTCAACCCAGTCACTGAGAGGGGCCTACAACACAATGTTTTGTGCCAATATGTACTAACACATTTGTACACGAGGATTGGCATAGATGCTCATATTGGAAGCCATAAGACAGGCTTTTAGTATGCCCTGTTTTACATACATATGCACCATTGTATGATGGTAGTAATGGGGCCAATACAATACAAAATGGGTTTTCACATTTTCATTCCTGGCACAAAATCAAAATGCTTGCCATCCTAGTGAATAGTGCTGCTCCACTGGCATTTATCATTCTATGACTGAAGTTATTGTACAGTCTAAGCTAGGGGTCGGCAGCCTACAGCCTATTAGCTGGTGATGCATGCCCATAATCCATTAGCCAGCTGGGGATGAAAGGAGTTGTAGTTGGACAACAGTTGAAAGGCTGCATGGTTGCCTAACCCTTGCCTATCTCCTATATTAGTAACTGACTTTGTGCCAGTAGACAACAACCCACTACTTTTACCATTAAAATGTGTCAAATACTTTTGCATAGTAATTCCCTGAGATCAATTAATTTGCAAGCACAAACAATTGGACATAGATCCTCACACCATGTTAGAAAGAGCACACATAGACCCATAAATCTATACACTATGGTTACGAAAGCTTTAGCTCACCAGCCGTTAGATTACACCTCCCACTGGCCATCTGAGGATGATGGGAAATGCAGGCCAACAAATGTTGGAGCGGCTGATCCTGCACAGTCACTGTTATACACAGTACAGGAAAATCCACACATCCATGTGCATTACCCACGAACCTATAAATTATTTATCAAGTACTAAGCCCCTCCCCCCCCCAACACACACAACCTACACTATATCACAAACAATTCACACAAATCCACTGCTCTGCAGTATTGTGCTTCTATGGAAGAGGTAAGCCGCTGGCTACGTGTAGTCATAGAATGTGATAGTAACAGCTCAACCATTAACTTTTGAGTCAACTACAAGCAGTGTGAAAGAACCCTTGCTGTACTCATCATGAAATGCCCTACAAAATATGCTTCTCTCATAGCAAAACTGTACAGATGGTTTAAGAATGTATATGCTCTGAAATGGAGTGTGTGGATTGTCTCCTTCCTTGTTTTGGTCACCAGACCAAGCAGTGTTTTCAGTCAATCACTAGTTATATGGAATCTGTTTAAAAACAGAACAGGGGGGTCTGAGTAATGTACTAAGGGGTTATAACGTGGTGATGACTTCTCCAGTGATCTAAACTGTACAAGTCCTGTATTATTCTATAGAATAAAAGCTCTCAAATTACAAATATCCTAGTGCAGTGGTTCTCTACTCCGGTTCTCAGGACCCGCTAACAGGCCAGGACTTAGTGTGTTGATCAGAGGCTCATTCACATTGATTAACTCACCTGTGCTCTAACAAGGAAATCATCAAATCCTGGCCTGTTAGTGGCGCCTGAGGACAGGAGTTGAGAAACACTGTCCTAGTGCATTGGCTCCATATAATAGCATAGGACTTGGAGAGGTTAATTACACTGAGATGTCTTCTCTACTTAATCACACCTTAGTGCCTTGTTCTACAGTAACACCACCAAATGTACTAGTAGGTCATTACTGTAATGCATGAAAGGGACGAGTGAAAATGTCCCAACAGAGGGAATACAACTGTTTTTCTCAGCAAGAAAAGATCAATAATTTAGGTTTACTGATCCATTAAAGGGGCACTTTTAGTGACTCTTAATTTAACAGATAAATGGACTAGACTAATATTCCTTCATTCAGCTATTCTTTACATTTTTTCATATATATTTTAGTTTAATTTTATACGTTTGCCTGTATTTATTGAACTCTTTCATAGTGGGCCTTTAGTTCAAACCTACTAGCAGGTGGGATGAGCAATTGTAAAGGGGAAAAGCCTCATCTTTGGATCTTTATAATCACGTTTGTGAAATGCCACTGCCCAACTACAGATTACAACAGAGTCGCTATGGACAAAAAGGTGTGCAGCATAACAGGGCACTGTCCGGTTCTGCCCAGGAGACACAGGCTTTCAGACTAGAGTACTGGGTCTGTGAGGACAGAGGCCAATTCTCCAGCATCCGGATTTCCCCCCCGCCCCGCCCATTCCCCACCTGGTTCTTCCCACTCCAGCCCTGTTCTGCCTACTTCCTGCCCACAGTCACCCAATACTGCCTGTCTAGCACAGAACAATATTGACAATTATGACAGATGGCTTCAAAGCAAATAGGATATTGATCCGGGGAACTGACTACCAACTAGAGTCAGGAAGGAATAATTCCCCCCCCCCCCACACACACACACACACACACTTGGGACTAGATAGGAAATGGCTCCAGAGGGCTTTTTTTGCCTTCCTCTGGATCAACAGGGGTGTTTTTCGAATGGGCTGGACTTGATGGACGCACATTTTTTCAAGGAGTGTATCACATCCTACTTTAAATGTCAGTGGACCAGAATACTCATTGGAAACAGAAGTTCAGTGAGCCTGGAAACAGGAACATAAAAGTGTAAAAAAATAATAAAAATTTGAGGCAACTTGACTGTACATATTAGGTACTTGCAGAATATTTTAACTCAAAATAATAGGTTACTATCCCTTTAAGGATGTCCACAGTTAAACATGGGGCATTTAAACAATAGCTCAATCATTTTAATTATCCCACCTCTGCTCCAGTAGGGATCGTCTTATAACCTGGTCTGTATACAACACATGAGGACAGATTTGGACACCAGTGGTATAAGTGGTAGTTCAGCACCTGTGCTCACCTGTGTATCTTAATGGTAGAGGAATCCACTCGAGGGAGAACTGCCCATTGACTGCAGTTACAGAAAGCAACTCCTAAACCAGGCTACAAGAAAATGGCTAACAAGCTCCAAGTAGTACATCACGCCCCTGTATATGTATGGTGGTTAACCTCCTGCTTTGGCTATAGGAAGTAGGGTTCAGCTCTGGTTCCATTGTTTACAACTCCATGGGCTCAATTTAAAGGGAACATAGCACTTAATATTGAAATTATATATGTTGCAGGATTATTCTACTGAGTAAAACAAAAGGTACTACCACGGTCAAAAGATTTTTTTAGTTATTGCAGCTCAATCTTGCATTTTTAGAGTACAGTATTTCCACTGTCTGAGATCATATGGATTGTGCTGTTGCAACAGAAGTCTACAGTCAACTATGGTCAGTCGACTACAAACATCTAATGGATACTGTAGCAACAGCACCACTGTAAAATGTCTTTCCATGCAAGTTTGAGCTGAAATAACTTTTCAATAAAACATCTCTCAGTAGTGGGTGTCTTATTCCAAATGATAAACTCTGCAGCATATATTTTTCCATATTAAAGTGTTAGTAATGTCCCATAAAAATGTTTTAATATATTTGTAAAGGCCAAAAAAAAAAAAAAATCGTGTTGCCACAAACCCCATCTCTCAAACCGCTATGGTTTGAGAGATATTGCAATCAAAGTTCTCCCTCCCCTCCCCTCCCCTTCTCTTGATGTTAGCTGTAAAGCTGACAGAAGGAGATCCATGTCGGCTGACACGATGAGGCTCTACAGCAGAGCCAAAATCCTGTTATTAGAAAAGAACTACTTCATGGGAACTGTCTACAAAGCATGCTTGCAAACCAGGCACACTTTGTAGACCATTCCAATGAAGTAATGCTTTTCTAATAATGGGATTTCGGCTCTGTTGCAGAGCTGCCCGGCGGGTCCCAGGACTGGGATCTCCTGCTGTCAGATAGACGCTGATGTCAGAAGGGAAGCGAAGGGGGAACTTTGATTGCGAATATCTCTCAAACCATAACAGTTTGAGAGATAGGGTTTGTGGCAATGAGATTTTTTTTTTTTTACACTCTATAAACCTATAAAAAATGTTATGGGACATTACTAACATTTTAAATATTACTGTCCATTTAACACAATTGTGCAGACAAAACAGAAACAGCAACTATAGCTGCGTTGACCCTACTTAAAGGAGCAGTAAACTTTTTTTTATGAAAAAACATATTTTGTAGAGCTTTTCCTTCTGAATAAAACAAGGTCACTCCCATCGCTGTCAGTTGTCTTATTCAAAATTTATAGCAGTTCAAATAATCAGGAAGTGAATTTACAGCGTTTACTTCCTGATAGTTCTAACTGACAGGAAGTGACAGGCAGTTTCTATCACATTCTATGGAGAACTGTAGGTCTCTGACTTTTCTGACTTTCCTCTACATTAGAATCTAACAGGAAATCTAATTAGAATTCAACCACTAGAGGGCACTGCTAATGTAAAAAAACATGGGTTTAAACTGTAATAACTCTGGAAATATAAATCTCTCAGCAGTGGGAGTACCCTTATTTTACTCAATAGGAAAATCCCTAAAATATATATTTTTTCATAAAAAAAGTTTACTGCTCTTTTAAAGAGAAACTTTCACCTTAATTCAAGTTTGCATACTGGAAAACTGCAGTAAAAACTGTCTATATGTCATATTAGCCAAAAGTCCAGATGTATAGTTGGTACTGCACAAGGCCTAATTAGCATTTAAAATGTTGTTGAAACCTTTATTAGCATATGGTACATCACCGAAAAGGCTTAATTAGCTTATGCAACATCACCGATAAACTTAATTAGCAAATGAAAACATCACTGGTACTTCAATTAGCATACATTAGCATAAGAAAGAAGTGTGAATGTCTTCTTAACTGAACATGCAAACATGATATAGAGGCAGTTTTTAAAGCAGTTTTCAAATATGTTAACTTGAATTAAAGGGATAGTGATATCTGGAGTTAAAGGGATAGTAATACTTAAGTATTACTAATCCCTAGAGTAAAGCCCTACTGAAAAAAAAAACGTATTGCCCCCAGTGTCATCTCTCAAACCTTTATGGTTTGAGAGATGAACGCTTCTAAAGTTGCCCTCCCCCTTCGCCGTAGTCACCATTCTAGCTGACTGCAGGGAAGAGAGTCGTATGACTTTCAGGCGGCTCTCCAGCACAGCCTGATCGCATTAACTAAAAAAACTTTCACTGAAATGGTCTTCTACGTGTGCTTGGTTTGCAAGCACACGTAGAAGACTGTTTTAGTGAAAGTTTTTATTTTAGTTAACGCGATTGCGGCTCTGCTGCAGAGCCGCCTGATGATCCATGACTGGATTTCCCTTCAGTCAGCTACAAAGCTGACTTCGGGGAAGGGGGAGGGAGAGGGCAACTTTAGAAGCGATCATCTCTCAAACCATAAAGGTTTGAGAGATGACACTGGGGGCAATATGTTTTTTTTTTTTACTAGGGCTTTACTCTAGGGATTAGTAATACTTAAGTATTACTATCCCTTTAACAAGGTTTAATATTGTTCTCAATCTGTCAGCTAGATCGCTGACGTCTGTAAAAGTGGAGGGAGGGTGGACTTTAAAAGCATATAACTTAAAATATATAACTTTAAGCATAGGTATTTACTTCATTTAATTTATAATTTTCATATGAACAATATTAAACTTTCTTAAATACAGGTATTACTATCCCTTTAAGGTGGAAAGTTCCACTATAAAGATGGGAAAAAAAAGTAAAGCAGAAAAAAAAAAAAAAACATAAAAAGGAAGGTTCTCAGGTTTTCTGCTAGCCATATATTTTTCTGCTATTATTTTTGCTTTGCATATTTATTTTGGAGGCATCTGCACTATTTATCATTAAAGCCGGAGCCATCAAATATTTGTTTATTTTTTCTAGTTTTTTTCTGCATTTTGTCTGCACAATTCTATTATATAGAGCCATATGAACCTGCAGCAGTGACATCACTCCAAGCTCCAAGAATCCCAACAATTAAGCACCAACGATTGGTTCATAATTTGGACAGGCTGCTGCAATCGTCATTCAAGCTCCAGCGCCCCATTAATCAAATTCGACTTACAGAAGAGAAAAATAAGGATAGCCTTGAGATTAACCCCTTAACGACGGATGACTTACCAGGTACGTCCCGCAGAAACTGTCACTTAGTGACAGAGGACGTACCTGGTAAGTCACGGAAGTCCGGGTCTCCATGCGACTGCACGCCGCTCGGAGACTCCGGACTTGTTTGAAAAAAAAAAAAAAAAAAAAAAAAAAATGTTTCTCGGGCGTTAAGGTGACAGCCGCGTACGAACGCAGCTGTCACTAAGGGGTTAAACAAATACACAGAAAATCCCTTGATATCCATGTGTGCAAAAGTATGTGAATCTTTAGATTCAGTACCTGGTGGTATCCCCTTGAGTAAAAATGACCTCAAGTAAACATTTCCTGTAACTGCTGATCAGACTCTCTCATCGGATTTGAGGAATTTTGTCTCCTTCCTCCTTACAAAACTTCATCAACATTTGAGGACTTTCTTGCATATGGATAGCTCGCTTCAGGCTCTGCCTAATTTATACATTACTAGTTGAACAGCCGGTTACACGGGCCACAGTGCCTCTGGCAGCCGGGCGCGGGGCAGTCACGCGCAGTGGAGACTGCCCGCGCCAATGCTGATACAGAGCTGGACGCTCTATCAGCCGCGGCGCGGGCAGTCTGTACTGCGCATGACTGCCACACGCGCAGCAGTGTCTACTGCGCATGTCGGGCGTTACACACAACTTAGCAAATTATTATATAGGATGTTATTTCAAAAGACACCGACTTGGCTAATGTCAGTCTTAAAAGATATTTAGACAAGGACTAGTGTTTATTCACGAATGCCATCAGGGTACCCCTGTGGCATTTCTGTAACAATCATTGGAGCTCACAAACGTTTTCTCACCACAGTATATACTGAAGGATTTCCCTGCTGGATACAACAAGGGAAATGTCCCTGCTGTAAGACCCAGCACAAAAATTGCATTTTGTGAGAGGACTGGTGTGGAACTGTGGGTTTATTTTTTTTTTTTAACCATTATGGTAACTATGATCCAAGTACTCCATAAACAGCAATAGAAATAGCACCACCTTAAGATGAAAAGGTCGCAAACTATTGGCACAGGTCCTCACACAAAAATGCAACTTTTGTTTGCCTTAACTTTTGAATGTCAACTCTTCCAGCAGTGGGACTCCAAATTTTTTAATAATAATCATAATAATAATAATAATAATAATAATGGTCATATTCAAGAAGATAATGAGAAGAGTTATGGGACAAACCAAGTACACCACTGGGAACAAATGCAAATTCCCCAAACTCTCATTGTATTAAATGAAGATTTAACCCCTCCCCACCATTTAACTTTTTGACAGGTCAAAGGTCCTGTTTAAAGGGATAGTAATACTTAAAATGTAAAAAAAAAAATATGCTTTAGGGTTTATCCCCCTGAGTAAAACAAGGGTACTCCCACTGGTGAGA
The DNA here is from genome assembly GCA_037306005.1 of Rhinophrynus dorsalis. Lineage (NCBI taxonomy): Eukaryota > Metazoa > Chordata > Amphibia > Anura > Rhinophrynidae > Rhinophrynus > Rhinophrynus dorsalis. Next base: position 27,814,482 of record CM074728.1, read on the forward strand.
GATATTTTATTAAAACATTATAACAGCTCAAACTTGAATCTTTTAGGTGCAATATCACAATGGACTGAAAATTTACAGTGGTGCTGTTGCTACACCATCCTACGGACTGCTCTGGTCTGTAGACCATAAATCTCCATAGGATGGTGTAGCAACAGCACCACTATAAATGTTCAGGCCACTGTGATATTGCACTTAAAAATTCAAGTTTGAGCTGTTATAATGTTTTAATAAAATCTCTCTCAGCAGTGGGAGTACCCTTGTTTTACTCAGGGGGATAAACCCTACAACATATATTTTTTACATTTTAAGTATTACTATCCATTTAAAGTGGACCTGCCATCTTCTTACCCGCCCCCCATCTTTATATTGCCTAATTATACTAAACCACCCCATTTAATTTAGAATATTTATATAGAGAGGCAGTGGTCCACAAACATGCTCTCACTATAATGAATAGAATATTAAAGTCATGTGTATGCCCATTTTGTGGGAAGTGCGCTTAGTCCTGGGGAGAGCTGGGAAGAGTGGTGGGTGGAGCATATAATGAAAGGGGATGGGCAGCCTAGCACTTATATGCCTGAGGTACAGTTTGTACTGCAGGTGATGTAATGACTCACATCACAAGGCAAGATCTTAAAACAACCTCTCTCAAAGTATTGAAGTATTTTTTGTGTTTGTTCGTTTTTGAAAATGCACAAAATATAAGCAGTTTTCCGAGAATAACTGAAAGAAAAAATTTGTTGCGTAAGAATTGTCCACTTTAGCGCCTCAATGCGTTGCATACCCATCTGGCATTCAATGGGTTAAAATGCGTGTTATTAACAGTCTCCTTTAGATTTCCTGAAAAGGGCCCCAAATGTTTTACTACCCCCCTTTAGTTTTAGTGATGCAAACAAAAGAATATTATTATTTCACCTGTTCAGTTCATAGATATCTTCAATGTTTCCAAAGAGAGCACAGACTTGCTCCGGTTTAATAGGGAGGAACTCCTGTTTGTCTATGATCCCTCCTAGATAATCCTAAAGGAAAAACACAGAAGTCTGTCAGCTGTCACTGAATCATCAATCGGACCAGTTTTTATTGCTCTACTGAAAGTTTCATGTTGCCAGTTCCTAATGGGGTTGGGCATTTGGACTGCAGACCTTAAAGGAATAGTAATGTTTCACAATAAAAGCAGCTCCAGTTAATCTTCATAGTATTTGGCCATGGAGAGCTTTATTTCAATACTGTCAGAGTTGTAGTTCAAGAGTAATTGAATGATAAAGTTTTTCCCTCCTGCCCCTTTTACCTAGTGTAAGCTGCCTCCCATCAGATGAGGAAACTGGCCCACAGACCAGACAGCTCACAGCAAGGGATAATCTTCTTACTGTAAGAACAATGAAAGCCCTGCCCCCATTGACAGGTTTTTCCCTTATGTTAATTGAAGATTATCCCTCTCTGTAATCCACTTGGACACCACCCTGCTGCTTTATCATTCAATTACTCTTGAACTACAACTCTGACAGTACTGAAATAATGCTCTCCATGGCCCAAATACTATAAAGAATAATTGGAGCTGCTTTTATTATGAAACACTACTATCCCTTTAATGCAGGTTATCACAATTTATTTGGTCAATTATCAAATGTATTCTATAACTTATCCAATAAGGCCCAGAACTTGCAGTAGCATATTGCCATGGCAACAGACCAACAAAATCTCAACACACGGGTGCTCAACAGTGAGATGACCATCTATTAAGGGAAAGTATTGTGTAATATGGGAAAAATGTATTACAAATGTTTTTTCCTGCAAGTAAAACAAGGGAACTGCCACTGAGGTTAGTTATTAAAGCTCAAACTCGAATATTTTGGTTGTAGTAATTCCATGGCCTGACCCTTTAGGGGGCACTTTTGCTATAGCAATTTAAAGGAGCAGTAAACTTTTTTTTATGAAAACACATTTTATAGAATATTTCCTGCTGAATAAAACAAGGGTACTCCCATCGCTCTTAGATATTTTATTCAAAATTTATAGCCGTTTAAATAATCAGGAAGTGAATTTACTGTGTTTACTTCCTGATAGTTCTGACAGGAAGTGACAGGCAGTTTCTATCACATTCTATGGAGAACTATATGTCTCTGACTTTCCCCTCCATTAGAATCTAACAGGAAAGCTAATTAGAATTTGACCACTAGAGGGCACTGCTAATGTAAAAAAAACATGGGTTTAAATTGCAATAACTCTGGAAATATAAATCTCTCAGCAGTGGGAGTACTCTTATTTTACTCAATAGGAAAATCCTACAATATATATTTTTTCATAAAAAAAAGTTTACTGCTCCTTTAACAATAGCTATTGTCAGTGACAATGTAATCCCATAGGGAGCAATAGTGGAAGTGCCACACTAAATGGTAGTACATGGAAGTACTGCATGAACAAAATACAAGTTTGAGCTGTCATAATTGTTGAATGAAGCATCTGCCAACAACAGCATTCCCTTTATCTCAGACAGCAAATATGCCCAACAAAATATACATATTACCCAATACATTCCCTTTAACTCCTGGCTAGACACATCTCCATCCTACCGTATTTGAAAACAAAACAGACTAATTGTACAGGCAATCGTGCTCAAACATAACAATTTTTCAAATATATTATTCCTTGCTCATCCCTAAAATACAACCTTAAAATTGCTTTTTAAAGGGTCAGTAATGCCCGTATTTCAGTTGATTCAATATTGTGGATGTTAAAAAAATAAAGTATATGGAGAAAGTCCCATCTCTCAAGCCTTTGTGGTTTGAGAGATATTATGCCGGCGCCGCTAAAGTCACCCCACCCCCCGACATCAGCACTCTACAGGACAGCAAGAGATCCTGGTCCTGGGACCATCCGGCGGCTCTTCAGCAGAGCTGAAATAGCGAAATTTAAAAATAATTACTTCATTAGAATGGTCTACAAAGTGTGCCTGGTTTGCAAGCACACTTTGTATACCATTCCAGTGAAGTAGTTCTTTTTAAATATCGCTGTTTCAGCCCTGCTGAGGTGCTGCCTCAAGTCACACGACTCGAATCTCCTTCTGTCAGGTTTACAGCTGACATGAGAGGGGGGGGACTTTAGTGGAGAATACCTCTAAAACCGTAAAGGTTTGAGAGATGGGACTTTCTACATATACTTTATTTTTTTTAACCTCTACAATATTGAATCAACTGAAATACAGGCATTACTGACCCTTTAACTATTTGAATGCCAGAGGGGGTATGCAGTGCATTGCATAGCACCGATATCCCTCTGGCACTTAAAGGGTTAAGGCACATGTAAACTATCCTATTCAGACAGCATTTCATTTTATTAGTCCTGTTAGTATGTAACTCATGATTAGTGCCCACTGTTTTTGAATTTGGAAAAGCTGTTATGTTAGATCACCCCAATTACAGACAATCCTGGACAATCCCTCCAGATTGCTATGCTACTTGGAGCCCTGGAAAAGGCAGGCATATCTGTTTTTTTAGAGCATATGTAAGACTAGAGTTTAAGCTTCGGAAGACCAAACAGAACAGTCTACTACATGATGCATGCAGTAGACGGTGTTTAAAGGGATAGTAATACTTAAAGGGATAGTAATACCTAAAATGTAAAAAAAAATATGTTGTAGGGTTTATCCCCCTGAGTAAAACAAGAGTACTCCCACTGCTGAAAGATGTTTCATTCAAAAGTTATTAATTTTCAAAGTTGACTTTTTTAGGTGCAATATCACAGTGGCCTGAAATTGTACAGTGGCGCTGTTGCTACACCATCCTATGGAGATTTATGGTCCTGAGACCAGAGCTGTCCATAGGATGGTGTAGCAACAGCGCCACTGTACAATTTCAGGCCACTGTGATATTGCACCTAAAAATTCAACTTTGAAAATTAATAACTTTTGAATGAAACATCTTTCAGCAGTGGGAGTACTCTTGTTTTACTCAGGGGGATAAACCCTACAACATATTTTTTTTTACATTTTAGGTATTACTATCCCTTTAATGTGTAATAAAATATATATATTGTAGGGTTTAGTTCCCCGAGTTAAACAAAGGTACTCAGATTGCTGAAAAGTGTTTAAGTCAAAAGTTATTACAGCTCAAACTTTAATTTGTTAAGGTGCTGTTTCAACGTGGCCTTAAATGTTACAATGGCGCGGTTGCTAGACCATGCCATGGACAGATCTAGTGTAAGTCTCCACAGGATGGTGTAGCAACAGGGGAGGGTTGGCGACTTTTGGCCCAGGGGGAAAATACAATTAAGTGGTCCATTTCTACTATCATTTGGTCCCACTGTCCAGGCCCACCCCTTTTGTTAATTTTAAAATGGGCATTAATATTGTGAAGGCGAGTGATACCACATGGTTTACAGTTGAAATTGGGCTACACTAGTGATGCTTCAGAGCTTACAATTTATCTAAAGCTAACTAATTGTATCATAGAGCTTACAATGGAAATAGGTGTAATGTAGCTCCATTTGGATTGCAGCTCTGTGGTATAATTTGTGTAGCTCAATTTCAATTGCAAGCTCTGTGGTATCACTAGTGGAGCTCCATTTATAGCAGCAAGCAGGAGCAGCAGTGGACCATTGTCCCAGACATATGACTGGTCCAGGGGCAATTGCCCCCTTGCCCCCCAGGCAAGCCCTCCCCTTTGTAGCAACAGCAGCACTGTACAATTTCAGGCCTTTGTGATACTGCGCCTAAAAAAATTCAAGTCTGAGCTGTGATATCTTTTGAATAAAACACCTTTCACAGTGGGAGTGCCCTTGTTTTACTCATGGGGATGAATTTTATATTGATTATATATATAGACACACACACACATACATACATACATACATACATACATACACACACAAACACACTTTACATTTTAAGTATTAATATCCCTTTAAGCATGTATACATGTACAACCCCAGTTCATTTTCATGTGTTAGTGTTCCTTTAAAGTGACAGCTGCCCTGATTTCTGAATTTACATACTCTATAAAAGTACGGATATTGACAAAATGTAATGTTACCTCTGCAGCAGAAAAAACTGCCTTTAGTTTATTAAACAGAGCACAGAAAACATGCATTCTGTAAAGATAATGTTACTTTGTATCACTATCCTGCTTCAGCACTGACAATAAAACTCTCTGGAAACAGAAATTCAGTGTGCTGTCAGGGACATAAAAGTGTATAATAAATAAACAGAAAATATAGGCAATTTGTATTTATTAGGCACATGTAAAATTTGTAAGCTCCTTGGGGCAGGGACCTCTCTCCTAAGGTTTCTATGAATGTGGCACTTATTTTATCCCCTCTTATTTAATGTAACTTACTTCTGCATTCACTGTGTGGCGCCATATAAACAAAGATATACATACACACATGCAAAGGAGGTTGACTGTCACTTTAACCAAAAAAACAAGAAAAACTAAAAAGTTAAAACATTCAGACCATATTTTAGATACATGCATTTGCATTCTTTGAGTGTTAGTGGGATGTGCAACACTCTGGCACGCAAACAGTTAAATGCACACTTATGCTGAAATACAACTTGCTATTACGAGACAGAACAGAACAGGTTTTAATACCCACAGATACAGGACTTTCCCTACACACTGTATTTCCTGCTTGGTCTTACATGGTCACTTGAAGCCTCCTGACGAGTGAGAGAGACAGAAGGGAAGTTGCTTGCTTAGCCTGCTGAAAGCTAGTACATACAATATTGTATGTATATATGTATATCTTTATATGGCACCACACAGTGTACGCAGCGCCTTACAACAGAAGTTACATTAAATAAGAGGGGATAAAATAAGTGCCACATTCATAGAAACAATAGGAGAGAGGTCCCTGCTCCAAGGAGCTTACAGTCTAAATGGGTAATAGGAGACAGACAACAGGGTAAGAGGGTGTCAAGTGCTGAGGTTACAAATGCTGGCTTTGGCAAAAGGTAGTGCATGGTCCTAGTGCTCCAGAAGATAAGATTTCAAGTTAGACATAAAGACAGAGGGGGAATGTTCAAGATGTAGGGAGAAGGTTATGGAGTTCCAGAGGTAGGGAGCAGAAAGTGAGAATGGTTTGAGACGGGATAGGGCAGAAGGTGTGGATGGTGTAACAAGAAGGGCGTTGTGTGCTGAGTGAAGAAGGTGGCCAGGAACATAAGAGGAGATGAGGGAGGAGCTCACGTTCTGTCATGGTTATGACCCCTTTAACCCTTCAAGTGCCAGAGGGGTACACATTACAGAGCAATGCTTTGCATACCCCTCTGGCACTCAAAGGGTTAAAGGTGTAGTAACACTTTATAGGTAATAATATCCTTTATAATAATTCGCTAAAAGTTTGTAACGACGCAGTCATGTGCAGTAGAGACTGCTGCGTGTGCTGCAGTCATGCGCAGTAGAGAATCACCGTAACACAGCTGATACGGAGTGGGGCTCTCCGAATTCAGATTGTGGTCCTCTCTGCGCACAGAAGAGATGTGCAGAAAGGACCACAGTCTGAATTCGGAGCGCCGTGCTCCTTATCAGCCGCGTCACAGGCAGTCTCTACTGCGCATGACTGCACCGCGACCGGCCGACATTGTGGCCCGTGTACACAGGCTTTTCAACTAGTATCCTATATAATAATTCGCTAAAACGTGTGTAATGCCACGTCATGCGCAGTAGACACTGCTGCACGTGCTGCAGTCATGCGCAGTAGAGACTGCCTGCGCCGCGGCTGATACAGAGCTGGATGTTCCGAAGGAGTGGCAATGGCACTGTGGCCCGTGTAACGGGCTCTTCAACTAGTATTATATATAAAAAGATATCCTATATAAATAATTCGCTAGGCTGTTTGTCACAATGCAGTCATGCTCAGTAGAGACTGCCCGGGTTCTGGAAGTCTCTACTGTGCATGATTGTATTGTGTGAGTGAGGTGACGCAAGACTGCATCGTGTGAGCAGTGAGGTAGTGGCCTCTTAACATTATCTGGACCTTGGCCCGTGTACACGGGCTTTTACACTAGTATTATATATAATATATATATTATATATAACTAGTTTAAAAGCCCGTGTACATGGGCCATAGTGCCACCCAGCAGCCTCGGCTGGTGCCCGAAGCCTCTCTGCTCACTGCCCGCGCTTAAGTCATGCGAAGTACAGAATGCTCAAACGTGCTGCGGCTGAGGGCACTCTGTACTGCGCATGACTGCAACGCGGGCAGTCTCTACTGCTCATAACTGCTCCTGACAAACATCCTAGTGAATTATTATATAGGATGTATGTGGTTCATCTTCCGGAGTACAATTCCCACTGCGGAGAGGCGTTTTATTCAAAACCTATTGCAGTTCAAACTTTTATTTATTTATTTTGTTTTAGGTGCTGTATCACAGTGGCCTGAAATTGAGGACTATGGACTGTTCAGGTCAATTGACCATAAACCTCTATAGGATGGTGTAGCAATAGCGCCACTGTAAAATGTTGGGCCATTGAAATACTACGCCTAAATAAATAAATAAATCGAAGTTTGTTCTGCAATAACTTTTGAATAAAACACCTCTCAGCAGTTTGAGTGCTTTGTTGTACTCAGGAAGATACACCTCAATGTATATTTTACTATATAAATTGTTACAATCCCTTTAAATACTTGTCAGTGAAGGTTACGTGTCTTCTATATTAACAAAAAGCCCTTGTATTTGAACACTTGTTCCAACCAAAAGCTTAAATCTGAGTGTCAGAGAATGCACAACACATTGCAAAGCAATGTGGTGCATATCCCCTGGCACCCAAAGGGTTATTAGCCAAACTAGTATATATACTGGAGTTCACAGCAATATTTAAACAGGCAGATAAATCAGACACCATATATACTAGAAGAGGGTGTCTGGTGCATGAACACCATTACAGTGCTAACCGCTCCCACAACTCAGCACAGTGGGCATGGCCAGCAAAGGTGAGATACCCCTTTGCCTAATGCCAGGGATGGGCAACCTGAGGCCCTGCAGCTGTTCAGCACTACAATTCCTGTCACTGACTGGAGCAGGATGATAGATTTACAGTCCTGAACAGCTGGAGGGCCTAAGGTTTTCCAGCCCTGCCCTAGGCCACAGATCTCAAGCTGCATTCCAAAAGCAAGTGTTTTGGGTAACTCCTTACTTTGCAGCTAATGCATTCAAAATCACAGTGTGAATGCATTAACATCTATGCAAGAGCAGCTTTATCCCAAGCACCTGCAGTCTCATCCCTCTAGGAATGCAGTTTGAATCCACTGCCCTAGGCAGCTCCCTTCTATGCTTAAACTGATCTCAGACCCTTTAAGGCAACACTAACATCTTATTAACACACTCACTTAGGCCTTGTCCACAATGGAGAATGAACTGCAATAATTTAAAAGCATAAAATGCATGAAACCTGGTATTATTGTGATGTACAGGACTATTTACACTGCTGGAAAAACAGCATGTCCTGATGTATCGCATTTTGGTCAAAATTTTGGTCTGACTGTGTTCAAGTACATGCGATACGCCTGGATTTCAGTGGTATTGCATGTTAATGTGATTCAAGTGCAGTACAGAAAAAAAAGCATTATGGGTGGAAAAGTAGAGAATCGTGTTATTCAACAAGCATTGAAAAACAAATGGAAGTACTTTAACCCCTTAAGGACTGGGGAATCCGTGCCACGACCCGACTGAACGACCACGGAGCAATTTTTTTTTATTGCTCCGTTGCGTTCCGGACTCCCCGAACGGCGTGCAGCCACGGGGGGAGCCCGGAATTCGATGACAGTCATAGTACGTCATCGGTCATTAAGTCAAATCGACCCTTGACGTACTATGACCGTCAAGGGTCGTTAAGGGGTTAAAAGATATTCTATCAAGCTTTGCCGGTCAGCATAACGTAGCACACTGAATCACCTGCAAAGCTCTTGTTCACTACCCAATTCTCCTCCCACCCATCTGTTCCAGGAAGCGCTTTCACGCTTCCCTTCTCTGTGGTGTGAATGGCTTCTATCGTTATATCAAGCTCCGGTTAGCATTATACTGCGATTGCTACCTCAGTATAATGTTAACCGGAGCTTGATATAACAACAGAAGCCATTCACACCACACCGAAGGGAAGTGTGAACACATTCCCTGGGGCAGCTAGGAGGGAGGGGAAGTGTGCTGTGCCCAATATGCGGAAGTGCACAGCACAGAAGCCTTTAAAAATACTTACATTTAGGAAAAAAAACCCAGCTTTTCCTACTACTTTATTAACAAAACCTATGGTAAAAAATGTTTATAATGTGTTACATCCTCTTTAATCTGAGGAGAAAGTCCTAGTCGCCACTATGAATCAATTCAGCATGAATAAATTGCCCGGGATGAACGGTTAATTAGTAGTAGAGATCATGTCTATAGAGACAAGACATGATTCTTTGTGGCTGGATTCCAGGACTCCAAACACTTACCAATGAAGGCTTCCTTCCTAATAATATTGCAGTGGGAGGAGTTTGGGGTCTTTGAACCAAGAATCAATCAATCATATCCATCTCCGTAAGCATCACATCCAATATTAAAGTTTTATTTGTAGGAATTAATCCACACAGGTATTTGTTTTTTTGCCCAGGTTAAAGGGACTGCAACCCTTTATTTTAAATATTCAGTGATTGACGAACATATAAAGTCAACTTAATTATATTTTTCATTACTGTTGTTTCCTCTTATTTTACATGTTTAACTCCCTGACAGTGAGGACCCAGGATCTCGGTTCCCAGAGAGTTTATTGGTCAGTCGTACTGCTCCTTTAAATAGCATTACACTTACCTCTACAATGCTGCGTAGATGCTGGACATACATTCTCTCTGTGTCTATGATCTCCTGCACCACGCGTTCCACGTAGCTAAGTTTGTGTGTGATAACTCCAACTTTGGTCCCAAAGGGAGAGAGAGACCTGGATCCAAGGCGACTGCATCTGTTTGCAGCATTGTTGTTTGGGGTGTGGATGCCCTTCTGTACCTCCCGGTAAGTGGCCTGTAGGCTTGCCGCAGTAGACGTCACCAGCTCCATGTCGTGACCAACTAAACTTTTCGAAAGCTGCTCCTCCTCCTCCTGTGTCCCTCCTTTAATATTCTCATAGAGGTCAAAGCCTTCACGGAAGGAGCCCGAAGACGTAGTAGAGAGGACACTTATAGGTCGGTCTGAGTCATAAAAATCAGTGCAGATTGAGGCAGAACTAGAGAGCTTTTCATTGCTGCTTGAGGATGCGGCAGACAGCCTGGGGGATTCTGAGAGAAACAAGAAGAGACAAAATCCCATCAGCTCAGCACTTTTATGACAATTACCTTCTACAACTCCGTGTGCCAGAGAAATGTGCAGCACACTGTAGAACAATAGGTTGCAAAACCTCTGGCATTAAAAGGTACAAGGGAACTATTATCACCACTTAGTAAGTAGTAACTCAGCACTAACCATACTATGGCCAGAAAATTATAATGGTGCCTATGAATTTTTCTGTTGTGTTGCTGTCAGTCCATGAAGAATAGAGATTTCTCTTTAATCCGGTAAGAATTCTGGCGACTAGCGCTACTGAGCAGCTAGTCGCCAGATGGGCAATGATGTGATGATATCTTATTAATGGATGGTAGTTCCGCTTTAAGAGATGCACTAATGCGTGATGAAGTAGAAATGACTTCTTCAGTGATATCACTTCTCCAGTTCCTATACTATTCTTTGGAGCCAATTCATTAAGATTTCTACAACTTTGGAGCGCTTAGTGCATAGGCTCTAAAGAACAACCTAGGAACTGGAGACGTTATTGCCACTTCATCATGCTTAGTGCATACCTCCAACGTCTTCATGTTGTGTCCAAGAAAGCAGACATGACAGTTGCTGAAAGGAACACAGGACTGCTAACTCTGATCACTATACACAGTAATCTGTTTCTTAAAGGGTTAAGAACCAGGTGTGTACAACTCCATCATGATTTTCTGGCCACTGTAAGAGGTTATTATTAGAAGGTGTTTGTTTTCCTTAAAGTTTGAACACCAGGGGGTAAGCATGAGATCTTAACTGTATCTTTAATGAACATTTTGCAATAATAGGAAAGGGGTTCAAAAAGAAAAAGGAGGGAGGGAAAATAAGGGGAAGTGTGTTACAGCAGAAGTATCAAAAGTAGTCGGTACAACAAGGACATCTTGTTTCAAGAGCACGTTGATCATTTAAGAATGCGAAAGGACTGGTAACAGAACAAGCTGTAAATTAGCTTATGGTTGGCATCTGAAACAAATTACTCTGTACTAGCATGCAAGGTCAACTAAAATTAAAGGCTAATGGCCATTAAGAATAGGTTATTCTTGTTGATGGAACCTATAGACTACTGTTGAAAGCCCCAGCTAGCGTTTAAGTTTATATAAGGTATCTGCTGAGGAAAGGAAGTGGGGTTGGTCAGGCTGTACATAGCTAGATTCACGGCGGTTGGGGAAGATGAAAAAGAAAGTAGATGAGAGAGAAGGGTAAAGGGGAAGATGAGCACAGATAGAGAGAAAAAAGGGGGAATTAGAGAGAAGGGAGGTCAGTCTTCCCATGGAATAGATACTCCAGATGCCCTGGATCAGAGCATGTCTGTCCAGAAGATAAAATTGTTTCAAATGAGATTCCAGAACATTCTTGACTGCCAACAGTATGTGGGATATTCACTTGGAAGACACATAAGTAGGAAGTCACAACAAAAAGCTGTTTAACAAACCTAAGACTGAGACCTAATAAAGTAGCGGCTTCCCATTTTGTTATGTATCTTTTGAGCGGTAATCTTTTTGTGTGCCTCTATTAGGCTTCCGTCTTGGGTTTTTTAAACAACTTACCTTTTTGTTTTAACTTCCCATTTGTCATGAATCTTGTGAGTTTGGCCTACAGAGCACCAAGGCTACTGAAGTCCTACATTTGGTTACCTATATATTTTACTGGTGCTAACCAATTTGTTTGTTTGTTTCATGGATATTAACTTGGAGACATTATGATGTACATCTGACCCGAGCCCCAAGAGGAATCAACATGGGTCAGAATTAATGGGAACATAGCAAACAGAACGATTAGAGAGCCTACCATGCTCCAAAATTCATGAACCACCGCGCAGGTCCACTAGATGTGAAAGAAATCAACCCTCACCAGTCAACCCCGGAAGTACAGGGGAGAATGGTCTGGATAGATTTTGTGTAACCTCACTGGGGTAATGTACTATCTATAAAGAAGCTTGTAAGCACTTTCTTTATGGATGATGCAAACAGAGCTATGAGCAGCACTGGACCAGGTCTTAGACCAGGACTCCGAGGGGAGCTCTGGACCGATATCTGCCTCCCATGCTAGCATGTGTTTTGTTTTGGCCTCTCCTGTACTCAAGTGGATTCACAGATAGATGCATGATAGGAGGCCTGAGGTGTGAGTGTCTCTAAGGCAAAGCTTTTCAAACCAAGTCAAATCTGGGAGAGGTCTGTAAGGAATGGGCTTATGAATAAAATGAGTCACCGAGATATCTGAATGAGTCAGATATAGGCAGGTTATGTTTGTCAGCTAACACGAAGAAAGGAATCAGCTGGTCATGGTCAAGTACATGAAAGTTTAAAATAATACGATGAACATCACTTTGGCATTCAAATGATTAAGGGACAATCTACACTCTAGGATTAAAAAAGTAAAAATATTATAAATAAAACACTAAGATATTCCCCAGTGGACAAATAAGTAACTTGGCAAGCAGGTTAAACACAGTTCAGTGTAAGTGATTGACATTTTGTTTTGCAGAACACCTATTTTTTAACTTCTATTATGAAGTTAAGCAAATACAATACTGTAAAATACGCACAATTTTACCCCACTTCACCTTATGTGAAGTGGGGTGTGCGAGTTTAAAAAGAAAAAAAAAAAAAAAGGGCTGGCAGATACCTTCCCTCCCTCCCAAGGCGCAACCTGCTCTCAAAATGAGGCTTCCTTCCTTACACTGATGTCCCCACTGAAGTCCCCATGTTTTCCAGAGAAAATCAGCAATTCTTAGTCAAGTCAATAGCAGAGAGGGCAAAATACAAACTTCCATCTATGTAAATCTTCCCTGCGGGTGACATGCTTGCATTTGCTGCCCGCTTCCTTCAATGGGCTATCAGGACCTTCCAACTCTAGCCAATGGTAATGCCCTGTGAGGATCTCAAGTCCTCACAGGGCAATACTGTAGGTGGAAGATCCTGACAGTGCATCGAAGGAAACACTTACAGCTCAGTAGCATAGTAAAAAGAGCTTGCTGTAACGATAGCCCACATAACTACCACTATGAAGGGAAGTGTAAATTCGCTACCTTGGGCAGGCGGGACGTGGGAAGTCCTGCACTGTTGTGCCGCACAACGCAGAAGTGCCAAATTTTAACTCTCCATATCTTAACTAGTAGGTAGGTACAATTTTAAAAATTACCAATGCTAACATACTTGTACTTATTTAAAGGGATAGTAATACTTAAATATTACTTATCCCCATATTGTAGCCATGTTAAAAAGAATTTAATTGTCCCCAGTGTCATCTCTCAAACCTTTATGGTTTGAGAGATAACCGCACGCAAAGTTCCCCCCTCCCTCCCCCTTCCCTGAAGTCAGCGTTGTAGCCGACTGCAGGGAAAACCGGTCTTATTTGCATCAGGCTCCTCTGCAGCAGAGCCGAGATCACGTTAGTAAAAAATAATTATTTCACTGAAAAGGTATTCTACGTGTGCTTAGTTTGTAAGCACACGTAGAAGACCTTTTCTGCGAAATAATTTTTTTTCTAACGCAATCTCAGCTCTGCTGCAGAGCCGCAAGCCTGGCGTACGACAGACTTCCCCTGCAGTCAATACAATGCTGACTTCAGGGAAAGGGGAGGGAGGGGGGAACTTTGCGTTCTGTTATCTCTCGAACCATAAAGGTTTGAGAGAGGACACTGGAGACAATTAAATAGTTTTTAACATGGCTACAATGTGGGGATTTGTAATATTTAAGTATTACTATCCCTTTAAGCCCATGGACAAAAAAGTTTTTCATAGGTGAATGTTTCCCTTTAAAGAGATTCATACTTGGAACCATATGCAATTTATATTAAATTGCGGAACCCATGTGGTACCTTTTTCAGTGATGTTTCATATGCTAATGAAGTACTGTGTTACACCAGGAGACTTTCACTTTTCACAGAAATCAGTGTGACTATTTCTTAAACTATTAACCTGATGAATTTTTGGTTAACATGACACATAAGCAGTTTTGAATGAAGATTTCAAATATGTAAAATAAATAAATAAATACATAAAATCAAGGTGACAGGCCCTATGATGCAGCTGGGTTGCACCAGGATAGTATCACTTTAGCTTGACGAGTAAGGCCCAGTAGTTCACTGCTGATCAGAGACTACATGCACAACGGTTAAGTATATGATTTGCAGATGTGTAACAGGAATTAGTGTTTGAGAAGGGAAGGAGATTTCCCTACTTATAAACTATTTCTAGCCAGCAGTCAATGAGTGACATAAGTACTTTGTTTTGAACTACACAATGACTGAGAACACTCTGTTCAAGTGAAAATTAGAGCAATTCTGGGGCAAAATAACTAAACTAATACAAATCCCCCAAACGCTATTGTTTAAATGGGGCCTTTAAACCTTTGAATGGTATAGTTGAACGTGACACAAAAATACAATGTAGCCCTCTCTAGCATTCAAGAGGTTAAAGGCCCTATGTAAATCAATCTTAATTATTTGTCACCCAAAGGTCTTTGTTTGCCCAAGAATTACTCTACTATGAATACACGACCTTTAGATGTATTCAATGCAACATGCCCTCTCTGTTGCACACCCCACTCTGATTGTTAAAGGGATAGTAATACTTAAGATGTAAAAAAAAATATATATGTTGTAGGGTTTATGTCCCTGAATACAACAAGGGTACTCCCACCGCTGACAGATATTTTATTAAAAAATTATAACAGCTCAAACTTGAATTGTTTAAATGCAATATCACAGTAGCCTGAAAATCTACAGCGGCACTGTTGGTACACCATCCTATGGAGATTTATGGTCTACAGACCAAAGCAGTCCATAGTATGGTGTAGCAACAGCGCCACTGTAAACCTTCAGGCCACTGTGATATTGCACCTAAAAAATTCAAGTTCGAGGTGTTATAATTTTTTTATAAAATATATCTCAGCAGTGTGAGTACCCTGGTTATACTCAGGGGGATAAACCTTACAACATATATTTTTTTACTATCCCTTTAAGGGGGTAAAGCCTTAACCCCTTAAAGGCTTTAAGGGGTTAAAGCCTTTTAGAGTTTATAGCTCCTTTAACAAAAGCATATACCTAGGTAAGTGCCCTTCATACAGAAGTCAGGGGTATCTGCCTGAATAGATTTTTCATTGTATATGCTATTTCCTGTATATAGTGATAACTGTGAAAGTCTGCCACTAGGTCACAACTTACCTTGTCACAACAATGGGCTTCAATAGAACAGAATGGGTCATTTATTGTCTTTATCAGATAGTAAACTGGAACCATCAGCAGACAGATCAAATACAAAAAAGGATATAAACTGGACTACTGTACAACACCTATTTAGGAAAGTGTCTGTTAACTCTGAGTGCCAGGGCGGTATCCAATGAGTTGTGTTGCAATGCACTGGACACCTCTCTGTCTCTCACATGGTTAACCCCTTAGTGACAAACGACTTACCAGGTAAGTCATGAAAAAATGTCAGTTAGTGACAGACAACTTACCTGGTAAGTCCAGGAAGTCATTCACTATAATGGGAAAAAAAAACCCCATTGTCATTAAGTGCCGGCCACGTGCGCACGCGGCCGGTCACTAAGGGGTTAAACACATTAACAGATATGCCTGGGCTTTATTGTGCTCTATTGATTGATGCACCCTCTAAAACATACATTAAACATGAACACCTCCTAACAGTAACTCCCCCACTTACTTTACTATGGCCAGAAAAACCTAGAGGCCCCTATGAATTTTGTTCAAGAGGAAAGATCTTCAAATGGGTTCTGAATGTGAAGTCCATGGAGGCGGACATTACAGTTATAGCAGGATCACAGGACCTCAAACTCTGTTCACTGCATATGGTAACCTATACCCTTTTAAAGGACTGACAGGTCCCACAAAGTGGTGTACAAAACAACCCCCAAGTCCTTAACCCTTTGAGGGCCAGAAGGGTACGGAACACATTGCAAAGCAATGTGTTCCGCACCCTTCTAGCACTAAAAGGGTTAAAGGAATGAGTAGGCTCATGTACATTACCTGCTTGAATTTAAAAGCTACCAGCAACTGTCATGTCTACCTCCAATGGACATAACTTCAGTCTGCCCTGGATGTTATCTCTTGAACAAAGGCAAAAATTCATAAAGGCCATTAGGATTTTCTGGTTACGGTATGGTAAGTGGGACTTTATATTTTAAGAAAGGATTATTAAAAACTAGCAAGTGGTTATGTCTTTGAACTAACTCCCCCTGAAAATCAAACAAACTGTATTCAAGCCTTTTCTTGGTGAGAAGAAAGCAGGATGACATTGTGTATTATAACAGGTTCCAAGCACAGCTCTCTTCATGCCAATTCACATTTAAATGAAATCTTTTGTTACAGGTTTTGCCCAGGGCATCCTGAGCAGTCATCTGCTGGGAGGAGATGGACCATTGTCCTTCCTGCCAGGAAATGACACTGTGTAATGATGATCACGGCTCCCTGGCAGTTATCTCCCAGAGCTTCCTGCAGTTTACAACAAGTGCAGCACCAAATAAGGAACACTGCTTCCATACTTGCCAACATTTCAAAAAAAAAAAAAAAAAAAAAGTCTCCAGGGACACCTTTTCCCTGGCAATCACACAAATATCTCCACTAATAGGTATTACATACACCTAAATACCATACCAAATCATATAAAATAAGCTAATCTGAGACCCAAGGAACCCCTGTGGTAGTCAAGGGGTAAAAATGTGGGCATACGTATAACCTACATAATCATAGAATATGGGTTGAATTTTAATTTTATTTTTAAAACCAGGAGACGCAAGCCCAAACTGTCCTTGGAAATTGGTTACACTTGGCAGGTATGTGCTTGTGATAGTCGTTATGGTATAATGAAGCTTAGGTAGAACCCATCATATCCGTGTTGTGGACATACTGACATTTAGTGCAGTGCAAGTTCTTAACCAGGATACTGTAGCACTTTGTTTTCCTGTGGGCAACAGATTAGGTGCAACCTTTTTCTATGAAGGCTTTCAGAAAAATGTGAATGTTGAGTTTCAAAGTTATAATAACGGAAATATTTATTCATAATATCCTTCTTTTTGTCATTTTGATTCCTAAACCTAACTATAAATGTATGTAACATAGTTGACGAGGCTGAAAAAAGAAATGCATCCATCAAGTCCAGCCCATGCCAAAAACACCCCTGTTGATCCAGAGGAAAAAAAAACCCTGAAGCCATTTCCAATTTAGCCCCAAGTGGGTAAAACAAATTCCTTCCTGACTCCAAATGGCAGTCAGATATTTCCCTGTATCAACATCCTATCTGCTTTGAAGCCACCTGTCATAATTTTCAATATTGTTCTGTGCTAGATATGCATTTATTGCTTTTTTGAAAGCAGTTACATTATCTGCAAGTACAGCATTCCAAGGCAAAGAATTCCACAGAGTTACCGTCCTTACTGTATAAAAAATCCTTGCCTTTGTATTTGCACAAAACACCTCCAGATGATTTTTGCATCATGTATATAAGTACAGTCTGGTGCACAGCAATTGCACCACAGTGGACAAATAAAACCGTTTATAGAGATTTAACCACTGGAACGCCAGGGAAGTTTCCAACACACTGAATTGAAGATAAAGCAATAAATGTTAAGCAATGCACTGTAGATCACACAAACATTCTAGGTGTTAAAATTCCCCTTTTTCATTAATGTGAATTTTTATTTACCCTCTTTGGTGCAGTTGCTTTGCTCCATAATAGTTCAACATTGCCTTTTTGCAAAAGGCTCATCAGTCCAATAACCTTTTGGATCAAATGCATTTCCACCCATTTCCCAGGCCTATCAATATTGCCATCTAACCAGCAGGAACCAGCTGTCTTTGCAACGTGGAGGCCTGTGTCCTTGCACACAATGGGTTTAAGCTGGGGTGTGTACAGCTGGCCTGATCCCCATTCTGTGGGATGCTGTCTGCAGAGAGCAATGTGTGCTACTGTAGCCACTGTGTGTGTGTTACCCACGTGGCCCATCATTCATACACATACAATGTCATTCTATCAGTTCTCTCCCTACCCACTGCTACAGACTGGGGAGACACAGGAATGTGAACAACCCTCCAGGCCTGACCACTGCACTAGCCAGGACTAGTCTATGTGTGAAGTAATAGGATTTCACAACTTCAAAAATTACCATAAACAGTGCCACTGTGCATTATCAAAACACATTAGGAATACACATTAACCCACAGGCAGACAATCTTTAGTTGTTTGGGACTACAACTCCCATTACTACAACACATCAAAGTGTTGCGTTGTGCAATGAATGGCTAAGCACTGAGCCGAATACCATTCTAGCACTCAAAAGCTTAAAGGGATAGCAATACTTTATTACTATCCCCCATATTGTAGGTATTTGCAAAATAATTTAATAGCCCCCAGGTTCAACTCTCAAACCTTTATGGTTTGAGAGATAACCAAAGGCAAAGTTTCCTCCTCCCTTCCCCTTCCCTGAAGTCCGCATTGTACTGACTGCAGGGATATCCGGTCTGACTTTCATCAGGTGGCTCTGCAGCAGAGCCGCGATCACGTTAGTGAAAAAGAATTAATTCACTGAAAGAGTCTTCTACGTGTGCTTGCAAACCAAGCAAATGTAGAAGACCGTTTCAGTGAAATAATTCTTTTTCACTAACGTGATCTCGGCTCAGCTGCAAAGCTGCAAGCCTGTCGTACGACAGACTTTCCCTGCAGACCTGGGGGCTATTAAATTATTTTGCAAATATTTACAATATGGGGGATAGTAATAATAAAGTCAGGGCATATAATCTGAAGTCCTTTGATACTAGCCAGACCTGAAAACTTACTCACCACTGCAAGCCAAAACATACCCACCAGGGCTGAATTTCTACTCATCAGGGCTAAATTTTCACTCGCCATTCGTTAGTGGCGAGTGGAAATTTTGAGCCCTGATAAAGTATTACTATCCCTTTAAATGTGATCTATATTATATACACATACATGTATATTATATGCGCTAGCCTGAGAAGCTCCCTGTGTGCATAACTGCACATGCACAGCAGAGACTGGCTGAAAGCGCTGATCCGGAGCAGGAAGGTCCAGACAGCTCACCACCTGTCTCTGTTCCCGGCTCCGGGGCAGCAGCAGAGGCAGCTGGGTGGCACTTTAGCCCATGTATACGGGCTTTCATACTAGTAGGATATAAAACTCCATTTAAAAACAGATGTCTATATATATCATGGGCATCCAACATATGGCCCACCTGAGCCGAAAGAGAGCCCACCTACAGTTCTGCCTGTGAAACAGTGACTTGCGCCAAGCATGTAACGGTGCACTTTTGTATGAATAAAATTCATGAAACTTTTTTTTAATACCTCTCTGGTATACTGCGAAAAAGAAATCCACATTTTTTAAAATAGCTAACACTTTATAATTCATTTTGGTTATGTTTAAAAAACTCCAAAATCAAACAAACACAGCCCTCAGAAACATAAATTTCTGATATTGTGGCTCACAGAGGAAAATATATTTTCTAAAATCTTGAAATAGTTTAAAAAAAAAAAATGAAGGCCCTTTTAATGAAAGCACCCAATTAAATTGGTCTTTTAACCCTGTGTGTGCAGAGGGGTGTGTGAGCAAAGCTTTGCTTGCCTCTCTGGCACTCAAAGGGTTAACCCCATGAATACTAGTGAGGTATCCAACACATTGCTAAGAAATACACTGGAGACATTCAGCGCTGAAGGGGTTAACCTTCTGAATGCCAGAAGGGTACACAATGTGTTAAATGACCCAGTTCAATCAACTGTAATTTGCAGAATATTCATTTCTCTTCTACGAGGTAGTAGGTTTGCACCATACAATTGCACCTCTGTTGCTTGATGATTAACCTCTTGCGTGCCAGAAGCATACGCAATGCATTGCCCTGCAATGCCTTGCATACCCCTCTGGCACTCAAAGGGTTAAAGCTCAGAGTTTTTAAAACTTTTTCAAACAGATTTACTCTATGCGGATACTAAAAATAATTAGCAAGGCCCACGCCAAAGCTTCCAAAGATAAGAGATAGGAATGATGTACATTGCTAGAATACACTATGGAACGGCTGGGTTCAAAGGTCACAGAACACAGGTAAACAGTTTGACGTGAAATAACACATATACATACCAACGTTATCATTGCTAGAGGAGTGTCTGCCAACAGGACAAACAGTCTGAGCCATAAAATCTTGTATGTTTAACCATTTCAATGCCAAAGGTGCCTGAAATTAATCCATTCTAGTGCTTAAAGGGTTAACCCTGTTTTGAAAGGGTTAATCCTCTCAATAAGGAAATATAATTTTAGCCTGAAAAATGTGCACTTTTTAAACACCTTGGATTCTACAGAGAGATCTCAACACACTGCCTCGCAACACACTAGAGAACATGCTAGCTTCCGAGGGGTTAAAAGGGTCATACTTGCTATTTATATCAGTAAAATCCCTGTACAACCAAAGAAATTCCTGACATACCTCGTATTAAGTCCAGCAGCGTCAATCATTAACTCATGCCGTGCCCAAACCATGCACACAAAACAAATACTTCATGCACATTTCTCACCATTTCTAAAAGCAGGAATCAAATGAACCTTCTCACAGGATAAATGACCTTCCTCAAGGAACAGTGTGCTCAGAAAAAGTCATTAACCCTTGGTGCGCAAGATGGACAAATTGTTGTATGCCACCTTTGGCATTAAAAGGTTTAATGAGAATAAACCTCAAAGAGGTCTCTAGGGTAATAAAAAAAAATATTTAAGATTTTTATAGTATTTCACACGTTCAAAATTATTATATATCCACACACACATGAATGCTGCACTGTATTGCCCTGGGAATCAGCTCTCAGGCTTCTTTGTGTGGTGGATGTCAGGGAACCATTGCCCCTGGCCATTCCAGTCAAAATTGCCACCCCTGTGAATCTCACTGCAGTGATTTTGGCTTTGCCTGTCAAAATAACGGTCCCTTAAAGGGATAGTAATACTTAAAATGTAAAAAAATATATGTTGTAGGGTTTATCCCCCTGAGTAAAACAAGGGTACTCCCACTGCTGAAAGGTGTTTCATTCAAAAGTTATTAATTTTCAAAGTTGAATTTTTTAGGTGCAATATCACAGTGGCCTGAAATTGTACAGTGGCGCTGCTGCTACACCATCCTAGGAGATTTATGGTCCCGGGACCAGAGCTGTCCATAGGATCGTGTAGCAACAGTGCCACTGTTATATATATTTTTTTTTATGCATGAAGCATGTCCCAAGTTTTGGAGTACTCTCAGTTTTACTCTCCCATGAAAGCTCTACAATATGGCACATTCTTTTTTACATATGAAGCATGTACTACTACTAAGTACAAGCAATGTCCCTTTATCTTACAACAGTGCGCACTTAGAGGCCCAGATCTCAAACCTTCACATGCCAATAAACTCTCCCTTGAATAACAATAATAGGTCCCATACAACAGTGGTTCTTAACCACGGTACTGTGACACTTTGGTGTGCAGTGAGATTTGACTTAGGGTGCCATTTATTATTTGTACTCGGGGCTTACGGAGACTGTTAAAGAGACAGTAATGTCCCATAAAAAAAATATTTAGAGTTTTGTAGAGATTAAAAAAAGGAAGCTACATGCCACAATCCTTTCTCTCAAACCACTATGGTTTGAGAGATATCCTCCACTAAAGTTCCTCTTCTCCCGATGTCAGTTGTCAAGCTGACAAAATGAAATCAGTGGCGGCCGACACAAGGAGGCTCTTCAGCGGAGCTGAATTGCGCTATTCTGGCTCTGTTGAAGAGCCGCTTGTCAGCCCCCAGACCAGGAACTCCTGCTGTCAGCTTACAGCGGACGTCAGAAGAAGAAAAGGGAGCTTTAACGGAGGATATGGTTTGAAGGAGAAGATTTGTGGCATTTAGCTTATTTTTTTAATCTCTACAAAACTCTAAACATTTTTTATGGGGCATTATTGTCCCTTTAATGATAATGGATCGTTTAACGTCTAAGGTTAACAGGAGTGTGGCTTAAACCCTGGGCTATAGGTAACCCAAGAGTTGTGAGGAGCAGTAAACCGGTTAGAGGGCTCACCTTAAAAGGGACAGTAATACTTTATTATTACTATCCCCCATATTGTACATATTTGTAAAATAATTTAATAGCCCCCAGGTTAATCTCTCAAACCTTTATGGTTTGAGAGATAACCGAAGGCAAAGGTTCCCCCCTCCCTCCCCCTTCCCTGAAGTCAGAGTTGTGCTGTGACTGCAGGGATATCCGGTCTGACAGTCATCATGCGGCTCTGCAGCAGAGCCGCAATCTCGTTAGTGACAAAGAATTATTTCACTGAAACGGTCTTCTACATGTGTTTGCAAATCAAGCACGTGCAGAAGACCGTTTCAATGAAATAATTATTTTTCACTAACGGGATCTCGGCTCAGCTGCAGAGCCGCCAGCCTGTCGTACGACAGACTTCCCCTGCAGTCAGTACAACGCTGACTTCAGGGAAGGGGGAGGGAGGGGGGAACTTTGCCTTTGGTTATGAACCTGGGGGCTATTAAATTATTTTACAAATATGGACAATATGGGGGATAGTAATACTATCCCTTTAAGGAAATAGTAAGAGAGGGAGTGTAGGAGGGTGGGGTAATATAGCTGAGTGCACGAAGGGGCTACTGGGATGGAGGGTTTATACAGCCTCCAGCCCCTCCTACAAAATCAGGCTTCAGCATTACACTTATGAAGGTTTTGACAAAATGTATGTATACTTAGGGAAATTGTTATATATCATATAGCCCCTCCTATTCTCATTCTGATTGTGGGACCTAAGAATTATCCTTTTAATATGTCCATGACTAATAATCTATATGATATTGTTAAAGATGTCTGGAAATTTTCCATGCTGTGTGTTGATGCTACAGAGAGCACCAAAAAAAAAAAAACTCGTAATCTTTATTTACTAAGATTTCACTCCTAGAAAAAGACTTCTGGAAATGTGGGTCTGAAGGACTAAATCGGCCTGTGTTTTGGCACCCATATGTTTCTCAATAAAAAGAGTAGGATTTAATCCACATGTGCTCAGAGAAAAAATATATTATACAGACATGTGAGAGAGTACCATGTGCCAAGCTCAAATGCCAGCAAACACCGCCAGTGCAAGCAACACATTAAGAGGTTGTGATGAGCAAGAATCTACCTTAACCCTTTGAGTGTCATAGATATATCTGATGCACTGAGAAGCAATGTACTGGATAACCCTCTGGTGCTCAAAGGATTAAAGCAACTGTTCGTAATCTGCAGGTTGCCAGCTGCTGTTAGACTGGTGATGTAGGTCCAACAGCAGCTGGAGAAGTGCAATTACCCATTCCTGCCTTAAAGGGATAGTAATGTTTCATAATAAAAGCAGCTCCAATTAATCATCATAGTATTTGGACTTTGGAGAGTGTTATTTCAATTCTGTCAGAGTTGTAGTTCAAGAGTAATTGAATGGCAAAGTATCCCCCTCCCGCCCCTTTTACTGATGTAACCCTGTTCAGCCAAAGCAGAAGGGAGGTGCCCACGTAGAATGCAGAGGGAAAATCTTCAATTAAGATAAGGGAAAAACCTGAAAAACTTGTCAAGGGGGGCAGGGCTTTCATTGTTCTCATAGGAAGAAGATTGTCCCCTTCTGTTATCTGTCTTGTCTATGGACTGCATTCCACATCTGAGAAGAGATGGCTTACAGTAGGTAAAAGGGGCGGGAGGGGAAACTTTGCTTGTGAATACCTCTCAAACCATAACGGTTTGAGAGATAAGACTTATATCGTTCTTCGTGTTTTTTTTAATGTCTACAAAATAAAATAAAGATAAAACAAAGTATTACTATCCCTTTAAAGCCAAAATGAATGTTAAAATGTAAGAATCTGAAAGATCATGCTACAACATTCACAAAGATAGAAAAGTTCCCTTGATATAATAAATGTATGTATACCTATATATCTTAATCATACATAAACGTGATACTCCATGCACGGTTTTGTTTTTAAATCTTACTGAAACACTGTATAACACTATGGGGAAGAATTTTTCTTCGCACCCCTCACTTCCTGCAGACAGAGTCTTATAGCAGAATACAACTTCCTGACCAGGACGTTAGGAGTACGGAGGAAAACTGCTTCTATATAACTATATATTAAAAAGACGAACGAAAGCAAATAAAAAAAACAAAAACAAAACAAAAACAAACAAAACAAAAAAAACCAAAGCAAATACAATTTATATTACCTTAAAAGCTATCAAAGAAAATAAAATGTGACATTTATGTGGCTAGAACAATATACTCTGATAGAATATGAAGCATACAGCTGCCTCAACACATACAACTCCTCTTCAGGTGAGGGACACATTTCCAAAAACACAGAAACTGTCAGATCTCTTCACACAAGGGGGAAGATGCACTAAGGTGTTATAAAAAGGTGATAAAGAGGAGAGTACTTCTCCAGTGATATCACTTCACCAATTTCCTATGCTATTCTATGAATCCCATGCACCAAGATCTCTCCCATATAAGACATCTTTACTGCATAGTTTCCATAGAATAACATAAAACCATAGCTACAACTTCATCTTAGGCATTATATTCAGAATTAATCTATACTGATCCCAATTTCGATGGGTATTCTTTTCTCACTGATCATTGGTGCGTCTTCTAGACCCTTTACTTCAGCTGTGCGATTTGAGTTTCAGAGAGCAGCACACTAGTTTGGCGTTTATTACCCTTGACTCTCCATACTGAATAGTCTGAGCCATTTTTCTGGTGATTACATGGAAGCAGACATGACAGTTACAGTTTTTCTTCAAACTTTAGCAGGCCCAGAACATAACTAATTAACATAAAATGCCACTCTGTGCCACCAACAAATAAAGGTTAATTTACCCAAAACAGTTTATCTTACAAATGACTAGTAAAACAGGCATTGTTTTAAGCCTCTCAATAATTAGCTAAGCGTATTAGAGAGGGCCACATGAACAACCGACTGGTGTTATAGCTATACCAATTACAGGGCTCAAAATTTCCTCTTGCCACTAGCCAATGGCGATTGAAAATTCAGCCCTGGCGAGTAGAAATTCAGCCCTGCTGGGTATGTTTTGGCTTGCAGTGGCCAGTAACTTTTTAGGTCTGGCTAGTAGCAAAGGACTTTAAATTATAAGCCCTGCCAATAATTTCTAACTGTACTGCATATTTTATAGCCACACCACCACCGTCATCACTGCTAGGAGGCCATTGTATGTACCTACCATCCTTTCCTTAAAGTTGGAATTTAGCATAACCCTTCTTATAGTTTTCCACACTCAAATTTTGCATCACGTCCTCAGTCTCTGAAAAATGTTTTCCTATTTAATATGAAATCCCTTAAAGTGGAACTACCACCCCACACAATCTTTACCTTCACAAAGTTCCCATCTGGTGACTAGCTGCTTAGTAGCGCTAGTCACCAGAATAATTACCTTATTTAATAGATTTCTACTCTCTTCCATGGGTGAAAGGCAGGACGAAGCGCGGACATCTTGCCATTGTGACGTCAGTGAGCCTGAGCTGTCAGTCCCAGCCGGGTTTAGTAGGCATTGCTGGGACTGACAGAACAGGCGTGCAGACGTCACAATGGCAAGATGTCCGTGCTCCGTCCTGCCTGTTGCCCATGGAAGAGAGCAGAAATCTATTAAATAAGGTAATTAATCTGGCGACTAGCGCTACTAAGCAGCTAATTGCCAGATGGGGACTTAGTGAAGGTAAAGATTGTGTGGGGTGGTAGTTCCCCTTTAAAGTGGACCTGTCACTCCATGATAGTACAACCTCAAGTCTTCATAGTTAAATAAACCTAACTAGCCATTTGCTTGTAACACAAATAGATTTAGCAAAAATGAACCTTTTTTGCTGGCACAGTGTGGCACTATATGCTACTTTAATTAGTGTGTACACTAGGCCAGTAACACCACACACTTTCCTATCATTCGATCTATCTACAGCTCACACACTGAGGGGCATCTCTAATAGCACAGTCAATGATATGTTTGGCCTCAAAATGATCTAACTGGAATGCAGTGTCAGACTGCCACCGAAACATAAAACTTAAAGCATAACTACCACCCATCTTAAACTTTTTTGGCAAATAATTACCCATCTGGTGACTAGCTGCTCAGAATAATTTTTGGCAAATAATTACCCATCTGGTGACTAGTCGCCAGAATAATTACCTGGTTAATGAGAATTATACCCTGCTCCGGGGGAGACAGGCAGTAAAGAGCACAGACGTGTTTCCATAGTGACGTCTGTGTGCCTGCGCTGTCAGTCCCAGCCTGCTCCAGAAGGCATTGCTGGAAGCTGCTCGGCACCAAAAGGGACTGACAGCACAGGCATCACTATGGAAAGATGTCTGTGCTCTTTACTGCCTATCAGCTCCAGAGCAGGGTATCATTCTCATTAACCATGTAATTATTCTGGCAGCTAGCACCACTGAGCAGCTAATCGCCAGATGGGTAATTATTTGTCACAAGGTTTAAGATGGGTGGTAGTTCCGCTTTAATTTCTTGATACAAACATTAATTTTACTGAAATAACGGTCAGATCAACATATATGCAATAATTATCTGTATATACACTAAACAACTGCCCTAATGTGGCAGGTCCACTTTAAAAAGAAACCAACTCCTTCCTACTATAAAAGTAAATTTTTTTAATGTATTCTTTGTTACATTTAATTGCTCTTGTTTGAATTATAAAATGTAGGCGTTGTCAGTCTTTGGACCTCCCACTGCTGGGAATTTCTCAACAGTTGGAGGACCAAAAGATTGAGAATCTACCAAACTTTATGCAGAACATAAAGTGACAACAATGAACCGACAGAAGAACAGTGTACAGACAGAGAAGTGCAAGCTTAACTCATCATCAATCCTGGGTCTGTGATGACGTATCGGTTTACATTAGTGACAACCAAACTAGGGTCCCACAGAAAAAAAAAAAAACGTATATAGTGAAAGATACGAGAACAAGTCTGATGGGTCACACACTATTAACCTTATGCAGAAAGCAAAAGATTAGCAATACTGCAGTTGCTCCATAGGGAGAAATTAAGATTTCTATTGCTACAGTCTGAAAATAACAGTTTCTGGGTACTTTCAGCCTAATAAATCAGTCTTACACACACACAAAGATGATTTAGATGCATGTAATGTTGATGTTCTTTAACCTTTTGAGTGCCAGAGTGGTTACGGAATGCATTGCAAAGCAATGCATTCCGTTCCACTCGGGCACTCAAAGGGTTAACCATTTGAGAACCTGAGCACTGAAAGGGTTAAATCCATTGGATGTTGCAGACGTCTGTCTTGCATCCAATGGTGCTAAAGTACAGATTGTTAGGATATTACGGCAATTTCACTTGAAATTAAAGGGTTACCACCGTTTTTCTTAAATCATGGCGGATACATGGTCATTACTACTACCCGCAGAGGAGGAAAAAGCTATCCAACACATTAAAGAACTAGCATCAAATAAACGGCTGAATTAACCGATGAAATACCAGAGGGGTGAGCAGTACAGTGCAGACCCCCCCAGCATGCAAAGGGTTGAAGGAGACAGATTGATCATCATTCCAAACATCTCCATAGCTTACAACAGCAATACGCCCCACACCCCTGTGACATTTATTATCAACAAAATTCAGCCTATGTCTGAGGATTTACAATAGGTAACAAAAGGGCAGAGCTGAAGAAATCTCAGGAGCCTGATAGTCAAGGCTCCTTTAATGTACGTTGCTCCTAAATGTTTGGAGTGTTTTAGCTGTACATACACCCCTTCACTAGTCCTCATCTGGCTCTAGAAAAAATATAATATACCTTGGATCCAAAGTACTTTATATTCCTGTTAACTCCTGCAATAATGCAAGTCTGGGTGAGCCCAGAGTATTTTGTCTATTTTTTAATCTAGAAATCCCAGAACAACAACTTACCAAACAGCCGGGAGATCCTGCGGTTAAACCCTTCAAAGCGTCCTTTTTCATCAAACATTTTGTTCCCCCCACTGCTGACCCCTATCCGTCATGCACACAATCCTTTACCTTGCATGGGAGCAATGTGCCTGTATTCACCTGCATCCTCTCAATCCTCCCTTCTCTAGCCCCGCCTCCTGACAGGAAACCAGACGTCAAGGCATGTCATCCCTCCTCCCCCTGAAATCACACACCAAGGTGTTTCCAGGTACAGCATGCTGGATTAGAAAAGGTTTCACTTCACATTCTGAAAATAAACATAGCTCTTTTTGCGTATGCTTCTGTTGACAATTTCCTAAATCCTTTGATTCCAGAATGCCACTTTTGTCGCCCCCCCCCCCCCCCATCTCCTCTAAGCCTTTAACCCCTGGAGGATGTGTCACCTTGAATTAAGTTTGCATAGTTCACTCAAATCAGCTTGTGCATCATATTACCCAAAAGGCAGCAGGTGGATAGTTTTGTAGATATGAATATGGTTTCTGGGTGGTAATTTTTCACAGTCAGCATGGTAACATGCCAAAAAAACACAAAACAAAACATGCCGTGATAGAATTTAGGATCAGGTTTAGAAAGCTAAAGAGGTACAATTTTGGAACAAAATTCCCAGTGATTTAAAAGTGGCAGTCAGAATTTCCATTTGGCCTTATGCTGCAGTGGTTTGCTCCAGAACTGCACCTATTTGACCATTTGGATGCCAGAATGGTGCACAATGCCTTTTGAAGCAATGAACTGGGCACCCTTCTGGCACACAAAGGGTTAACGTATCTGTATTCAGTAAGCTAACAAGGCACAATTCTGCGGCAAACCCACTTACACCCCATAGGAAAGAGTTGCGAAGATGAAAACTTGCACTGATTTCAATAAGGCTTTTAACCTGTTGATTGATAGCGATCTCTAATGCACTGCACTTACATTCAAGTGTTTAAAACAGAACATTCATGTTGTATAAAGTTGCCCTACAATAATTAAGTATATGGCGACTAGCTTCATAATAGTTCTTTTAGTACTCCGAAGTACCAGATTCAAAAGTAATCATTAATGTTCAGAAGCTGACGGCCAGACTAGTGCAGTCTGCGCCACCAGTCCCTTCCGGTGCCTTATGGCACAGTGCAATACCTCCTAAAGGAGGCCGGGACTGACAGCGCAGGCGTCTCCAAGACAAGATGTCTGCGCTGATGCCTGGCTTCCAGTCTCCGAAGATAAAGGATTACTTTTGAATCGGGTACTTCTGAGATGTAATATAACTATTCTGAAGCTAGTTGCTATATACTTCATTATTGTAGGGTGACTTTATACAACAGGAAAGTTCTGTTTTAAAAGCCCCATGCAACTCAATGATCTTTTGAGGATTTTGTATTTGTTCCCTCAAAGGGTTAAACAGAGTTGGAGAAAAATCTAAACTCTGGAGCCAGGCAATATTTTTGGGAGACAGTATATGGTGAACGAATGTACACAGTCCATATTTGGGAACCACAGGTGAATATTTAAGAGACCTGGCTCCTGCAATTTCCCCATAATGACAGATCTCCATCCTATATAATAATTCACTAGGATGTTTGTCAGAAGCCATCATGCGCAGTAGAGACTGCCTGAATGCACAGAATGCTGGAAGCGCAGAATGCTGGGAGTTCTGTGCTGGGAGCATTCTGTGCGGAATGCTGGGAGTTCTGTGCTGGGAGCATTCTGTGAGGAATGCTGGGAGTTCTGTGCTGGGAGCATTCTGTGCGGAATGTTGGGAGCTCTGTGCTGGGAGCATTCTGTGCGGAATGCTGGGAGTTCTGTGCTGGGAGCATTCTGTGAGGAATGCTGGGAGTTCTGTGCTGGGAGCATTCTGTGAGGAATGCTGGGAGTTCTGTGCTGGGAGCATTCTGTGCTTTCAGGCAGTCTTCTACAGTGAATGACTACGTCGGCAGCAGGACACAGAGCAGTGCCAGAGGGGTACGCAACGCATTGCAAAGCAATGCGTTGTGTACCCCTCTGGCATTCAAAGGGTCAACATCACCTGGACCTTGGCCCGTGTACACGGGCTTTTACACTAGTTCAGAAGTAAAAATATTAGTCTCCCTAATCTACACGTTTGCTTGCATTTTATAAAGTAGGATTGGATTAACAGTATGAATGAAGTCTGCAAAACTTAACCCTTCGAGTTCCAGAGGGAGTACAGAATGCATTGCAAAGCAATGCGTTCCGTACCCCTGTGGCACTCAGAGGGTTAATTCAAGGTGACAGGTCAATGTTAAGCACAAATATATGTATGGATTTACTAATACTGAGATTTTTGGCATGATTCAATTGTTTTGATTAGAAAAAAAACAAAAAAAAACTTATGTAGTTCTTTGCAAGGTTGCCGATTCCTAATTAACCCTTTCAATGTCATCGGGATGACAAATGTATTGCATGGCACAATGCTGCAGACACTTTTCGTACTCAAGGGGTTAATAAGCCCTTTGAGTGTCAGAGGGGAGCCCAATGCATTGCAGAGTAATGAATTAGGCACCCCTCTGGCACGCAAAGGATTAAGAAGCTAAACTTTAAACATCTGTCACATGCAAACATATCCCTTTTGTTGCCTCAGCAGAAACCTTACAAACCCTAACAGTGCAAGGGTTAAGTGTGACTGTAATGTACCCCCTGACTGCAGTGATAACACAATACCAATCTGCACCCTGCTGTTACATATCCAGATAAACTCTTCAACTGCCTCAGGGGCCCTGCAACCAAGTGGCGCTCAGCTATGTCAAACATTAAACAGGTGGGATGTGTCCACTGTATTTTGTTTCCATCAGTCATCAATCAGTGCAGGAGTTGCAAGGCGCAGAGAGAGAGGGTGTGTTTAGTAGGGGGAGTTAAAGGCCATAGATGGAGAAGAATTCAGTGTGAACAATATTATACATTTATTTTTAAATGAAAACTTGGACGAGGGGTGGGCAACTGCCGGCCCTCCAGCTCTTGTGGATGACATCATCCATCATTCCCTACCAGCTACTGGCTGGCTGGGGATGATGGGAGTTGTAGTTCACAACAGCTGGAGGGCCTCAGATTGCTCCTCCCTGCTTTGGAGCCAGACAGTTTAGGAGCCCTTGCTGCCAAGCTCCTGTGATACTTTCACATCTGGAGACTACTAAAGGACTATCAATATAAAGATCACAGGAGAAGTTCAAAGCAAGATTTTGGGAGGTCTATGATTAGCTATTGGAAGCTTTTCTTCTTGGATAGGGCAGCAATTTCAAAAGCAATTATAGGGAGCTTTTTGGGAGAATGGGTTATGAACAGCCATAGGGAGAGATAAGAGGTTCTATATCTACATGTCCCATAATCCTCAACCAGCCAATAGCTGACTGACTCCCTCAGTGCTTAGAGATGGGAACCAGTAGATGGGAGATATGAAACTGCACTGTAAGAGACAATTCAAAATTCCCCAAGTTTCCCTAGATTTAAGTGCAAAGCAAATACTTACTACTGCATAGTCTGATTGTAAAGGCCCACTGCCCCTTTACCCATTTTATATGGTATCACATGCCATAAGCACAGCACTACATCATTACGAAAGAAGAGACCTGGGGGTTATGCACTAAGCTCTGATAAGGAGGTGATAAAGCAGATATGACTTCTCAACTGATATCAATTCTCCAGTTTCTATGTTATTCTATGGAGCCTATACACTAAACTCTCTCCCACTTGAGAAATCCGTGCATAGGCTGAACAGAGTAACATAGGAATTGGAGACGCATTATCAATGGAGAACTTATTTCCTCTTTATCACCTCTTTTCACACCTTAGTCCATCTTTCCCTGATACCTTTCCTTTTAGGAAATCATTCCTGGCTGTGTCCCTCATGTTAAAGGGATAGTAATGTTTCATAATAAAAACAGCTCTAATTAATCATCATAGTATTTGGACTTTGGAGAGTGTTATTTCAGTTCTGTCAGAGTTGTAGTTCAAGAGTAATTCAATGATAAAGTATCCCCCTCCCGCCTCTTTTACTGATGTAACACTGCTCAGCCAGAGCAAAAGGGAGGTGCCCAGGTAGACTGCAGAGAGGGACAATCTTCAATTAATATATAGGAAAAACCTGAAAAAACTTGTCAAGGGGGGCAGGGCTTTCATTGTTCTCTTAGGAACAAGATTGTCCCCTTCTGTTATCTGTCTGGTCTATAGACTGGATTCCACATCTAAGAAGAGATGGCATACACTAGGTAAAAGGGGCAGGAGGGGAAACTTTGCTTGTGAATATCTCTCAAACCATAAAGGTTTGAGAGATAAGACTTATATCATTCTTAATGTTTTTTTAATGCCTACAAAATAAAATAAAGATAAAATGAAGTATTACTATCCCTTTAAGTGGTAATCACAAATCATCTCTCACAGGACTATTTATATTATCTGTCTTTAGGTCCCATGACCTCGCAGCAAAACCCTCAGAGACAGGTCAGCCTTTTTTCCACCATGTGGTATTGTGCAATAGTCACTCGGGACTACGGATTACTCATAATTACAGTGGACAAGTCAACATATTCCAAACTACACTGAGGTGTGCAACATTCTCATAGTCTAAACTGGGTCCCTCTGTCATGTCTTAGCTTGTATGTTAGATCTGATCAGCAAAAAATACAAATTCACAGCATTCCTTTAGGGTTTGACAATTACCTAAACCATTTCACAAATGCCTAACCATTTGAGTGCCAGAGAGGTGTGCAAAAGGGTTAAAGCGGAAATGATACCTCTACCAAAAGCCCCAGGCCCAAAGCTGTGACTCATAAAAGATAGTAAAAGCACTTTGCCATGTGGCACATTTCCAAGAGTGACGTAATACCAGTTTCATTATTTCAGCTGCTTTTTTTTTTAAATGCATTTTAATGCAATGTTTTACTGCTTGAGGTTGTCTCTTGTTTTCAAGCATATCTTGGAATAATTGTATCTACCTCAGAAGGGTAAGAGGCTGAGCAGACCTTGCTGGGACTAGGACCTACGACCCAGGAGTCTGAACAGATTCTACAGCTGGTTCATTAACCAACTGAGGACAAATCTATGGGGAACTAACAGCACACCACTGGAGAGATCTTCCACTGATTTAAACGGGGATTTCAGTTGCTTGAATTATAGAAAGCTCTCCAAAACATGGGGTGGGGGAGATCTTCAGTCAAGTAAAATAAGGGAAAACCCACTGCAGGGAAATTGTTACAACACAAACTATCATTTTTGAGCTTATATTCTCTGGTGGTGCTGCTCATGTTACCGACTAGTCCACAGATGAAAAAAATATGGCCTGCAGGCGATTTTATCTGGGCCTTGGGTCTGGCTCACTGTACAAATACAGCAGTGTGGGATACATAGAAAATATCAGTCCTGACTTTCTCTGCAAATGAAGAAGGATACATTTATCACTATGTAATAGTGATTTATTTATTAAACAAAACACATAAAAGAGGAAAACAGAAATACAAGCACCTAGCAAGGCAAAAGGTGCTTGTGGAAGTGGAATCCATTCCAAAATTTGTTTGGTCCATCTACCATCAGATCTTCTTACTATGCAGAGTGAGTGAGAGTGTGAGTGTGTGTTTTACTGTAAGTCTCCAGGACACACTTGAAAACAAGAAAATCTCAATGTATTCTTCCTGGTAAAGCATTTTCTAAATAAATAAAGATATGTTCCCTTGGGGGGGGGAATTAATTGCCTACCCCTGGTCTAGTCACCCAAACTAGCTTGCGATAGGTAGCAACAGCACCTGTAAAGAGGGTGCTACCATCATGATAGTTTTCTTAATAAATAAATTATAACAAGAAGAAGATGAATCTCAAAGCAGTGGAAGAACCATGTTTTTACTCAGTAGTAAAAGTGCTATGTTGGAATTTGTGATGACCAAAAGATCTGTCTTAAATATTTATCTCTTGGTGAAGTTTTTTTTACATTGATATGGGCATCAACTTTGTCCTTGCATCTACCTCAAACAAGGCAGCTTTCAGTGTACTAACTGGTTTATGCATTATTATGAACAAAGAGAGAGAGAGAGAGAGAGAGAGAGAGAGAGAGAGAGAGAGATTCATGTGTACAAGTGACCTAATCTGCTTCTAATCCTATATAATAATTCTCTAGGATGTTTGTCAGAAGCCGTCATGCACAGCAGAGAAGGCTCGAACGCTCAGAATGCTGGGAGTTCTGTGCTGGGTGCATTCTGCGCGGCATGCTGGGAGTTCTGTGCTGGGTGCATTCTGCGCGGCATGCTGGGAGTTCTGTGCTGGGTGCATTCTGCGCGGCATGCTGGGAGTTCTGTGCTGGGAGCATTCTGCACGGCATGCTGGGAGCATTCTGCACGGCATGCTGGGAGCATTCTGCACGGCATGCTGGGAGCATTCTGCACGGCATGCTGGGAGTTCTGTGCTGGGAGCATTCTGCGCGGAATGCTGGGAGTTCTGTGCTGGGAGCATTCTGAGCGTTCGGGCAGGCTCTACAGTGCATCGCGTGAGTGACGGCAGACACAGAGCAGGACCAGCCTTTTAACCCTTTGAGTGCCGGAGGGGTATGCAACACATTGCAAAGCAATGCATATCCCTCCGGCACTCAAAAGGTTAACATCTCCCAGACCTTGGCCCATGTACACGGGCTTTTACACTAATTATACATATTTTACACAAACATTTGTTTTTTCCCTTTAATCCTCTGAGTGCCAGAGGAAGTACAACACATTACTCTGCAATGAGCTGGATATCCCTGTATCCATTGCATTTTTTGCAATGTGTTGGAGAGGTCTCTAGCATCCAAAGGGTTAACCACCTCCACACTGACACACAGCACAACAAAATGGAAGTTGCCAGTAGCTGGATTTAGCTGTGAGAATAGCTGGGAAAAGTGAGTGTTGATGACTCCCTCATGCACTGGGTGGAGCCGCCTCCGTTTCCTGCCCTGAAGGCTTGCTCTTACCAGGTTCTCAGCTGACATCTGTAATCATTCCAGTCCCTGTTTAGCTGCACTGATTACATCGTAATGTCACACATCAAACAGTACCACATAAACACTGTCAAAACACAACTTTGCTAAAAAAATACTAAAGTATCAAAAATTGAAAGTGAACAATTTGTCAGAAGATACTGCCAGGGAAAATAAGAAGGGGGGGGGAAGAGAACACAGAAAATGACATAATAATGAAAAGTGTATTTTTTCCCCAGAGCATTTAAAGAGGTTGATTTAGTCCTACATTGCATTCCAGATGTTAAATGTTATCATTAGTTTTATCTCACACATTCCTATTGCAGTCTATGGGACATTTGTAGACAAAACCAATAATACAGTTCTCAACTGCAATGGAATTCAGGTCTCAGTAAGGAGATCTGAAGAAAGCCAGTTGCTTCATGGGGACAAATACATTTCCAGCTGATTTCAAAATGGCTTTTAGCCCCTTGAATGCAAGGGAGGTATGCTATGCATCTCTTCGCAATGGTTTGAAGAAATTGTGAGTATTCAAGGGGTTAAAAACACCATTTAACTCTATGGTAATGTTCTGTGATACCCTATGGTGCAGAATTGGTCCCATTGGTCTTACTAAATCAGAGTCTATACAGAATTAACCCTTTGAGCACTACCTATGTAATTAATTCATTGGTCTGGCACTAGAAGGGACAATAACATCAATATTTAACCCTCTGAAAGCCAGAGAGGCATGCAATGCACATCCCTCTGGCACGCAAAAGGATCAAGCATGTACCCATATTACCACTTTGCAAAAAGTGAAGCATCATGAAGCCATCTTAAAGGGATAGTAATACTTTATTATTACTATCCCCCATATTGTACATATTTGTAAAATAATTGAATAGCCCCCAGGTTCATCTCTCAAACCTTTATGGTTTGAGAGATAACCGAAGGCAAAGTTCCCCCCTCCCTCACTTTTCCCTGAAGTCAGCGTTGTACTGACTACAGGGGAAGTCTGTCATACGACAGGCTTGCAGCTCTGCAGCAGAGCTGAGATCACGTTAGTGACAAAGAATTATTTCACCGAAACGGTCTTCTACATGCGTTTGGTTTGCAAGCACATGTAGAAGACTGTTTCAGTGAGATAAATCTTTTTCACTAACGCGATCGCTGCTCTTCTGCAGAGGCTCCTGATGAAAGTCAGACCGGATATCCCTGCAGTCAGCACAACACTGACTTCAGGGAAGGGGGAGGGAGGTGGGAACTTTGCCTTCGGTTATCTCTCAAACCATAAAGGTTTGAGAGATGAACCTGAGGGCTATTCAATTATTTTACAAATATGTACAATATGGGGGATAGTAATAATAAAGTATTACTATCCCTTTAAGTGTTCTGGGGGTTGATTCGCCAGATGAAGATCCACATGGAACCACACTGCAAGAACAAAGCAGCGGCCATCTCCCCTGTATTAAGAGCTCTCTGTCTGCATGAGGATCCATGTCGGGCCTGTGCATGACCTCATCCACGTGGCTGTGCTCCGTTTGTAGCCAAACATCTGACAGCACAGGATTTTTTTTTTTTCTTAAACAGAAAGCAAAGAGGCCGTCTTTCAAACACCTTCCTCTGGATCAACAGGGGTGTTTAGGCATGGGCTGGGCTTTATGGGCGCATGTCTTTTCAGCCTCATCAACTATGTTCCTATATGACAGCTTTGACCCCAGAGGAAAGTGGTGGCTGTGGGGCTCATGTGCAGTTTTCCATCTGGTGCACAAAGCCCTCTGGATCACTTCAGGGAGCTTCACTTTATGCATTAGTATTAATGTCCCTTTAAAGTCACCTTCTTTTTGGTCTGGAACTCAGGAAATGCTGATGCCGTAGGCATGATTTAACCCTTTGAGTGCCAGAAGGGTCAGCGATGCATTGAGAAGCAACACAGGGCTCACCCCTCTATCAGTCAAAGGGTTAACGCTGTAAAAGCCAAAAGGGGGTGTGCAAAGCACTGCATCGAAACATCGCTAGGATTTTTCTTTTCCTATTTGTTCCCTATGATAATTGCCACGCTTTTCCCTTTAAAATATATGCCCTAAAGTTGTTCTGTATCATGAAAACGAGTCTAAGGTTGATAGTCTCTGTCAATTTGCTGCAGGTAGGATATAGTGTAATACAGAGGCATCTGAAATGTATTACTTTTTATACACTTTGTTTGGAACACGTTAAATGATGTTTCAAAATACAAGCGAGTTGCATTTATTTAAACATTAAACAAACTTTCTTAGTTTCTTAAACCCTTTGCGTGCCAGAGATGGATCCAGTACATTTGCATTGGATGCCACTCCAGCATGCAGTGGGTTAATACTTTGAGTACCAGAGGCATGTTTAGTGTGATACCAAGCAATGTGTTGCTCACTAATCAGAGCAAAGGAATTTGGGAGTAATTATTTCTAATGACTTAAAGGTAGGCAGGCAATGTAATAAAGCTGTGGGGAATGCAAGCAGGGTGCTGGGTTGTATAGCTAGGGGCATTAGTAGCAGAAAAAGGGAAGTGGTCATGCCACTCTACAGATCTTTGGTTAGACCACACCTAGAGTATTGTGTACAGTACTGGAGACCCCATCTCCAGAATGATATAGATATTCTAGAGAAAATTCAAAGAAGGGCTACTAAAATGGTGACTGGTCTACAGGAAAATAAATATCAGGATAGACTAAAGGATCTGAATATGTATAGCTTGGAGGAGAGAAAGAGAGAGAGAGGGGATATGACAGAAACCTTCAAATACATGAAGGGATTCAACAAAGTGCAGGATGGAAGTACAATTCAAAAGAGTAAAAATTTGAGGACAAGAGGCCATAGTCTAAAAATAGAGGGACACAGGTTTAGATGTAATGTAAGAAAGTTTTACTTCACTGAGAGGGTAGTGGATAAGTGGAATAGCCTGCCAGCAGAAGTGATAGATGTTAATACGGTGACATAATTTAAGCATGCATGGGATAGACATAAGGCTGTCCTTAACTTAAGAAAAGACCAAGGACCAAAAAAGATTTGAGGTTTTTACAGTAGGAAAATGGGCAGACTAGATGGGCTGAATGGTTCTTTTCTGCTGTCAAATTCTATCTTTCTATGAGTCACAGTATTTTGGACACTCCTATAGCATTCAAGGGGTTAAATGTTCTGTTTAAATCAATGGGAATTATTTCTCCCCTGTGGTACAATTGGTTGGCTAAAGTTCTTGCTTATAAATCGGGTCTGCATTACCAGATATGCTATCATTAGCCCTGTTTGCCATCCTAGTACATTTTATAGGAGCCAGAAGGCTCTTGAAATGCACCAATTTGATAACAAAGGATCTAGTGAGATATCCTGCATTACACATGAACATATTCAGCTCAAACACCCCAAAGTGGTGTTTTCAATGCAAATGGAGATCACTTGTCTGAAGAGTAACTGCATTTTTCATGCTAATTTAGGACAATTTACAAAAAAAGTCTTCCAGGCTGATTCTACTAGGATAGAAATGCATTTCTCACGCTAATTACACTAAATTTACAAAGAAAGAAAAACACAATTAGGAGGATAGGAAGTCTAGTTATCTCCCTAATATGGAATGGAAAGATTTTGTGTATTCTGACCGCATACTTAATATGTGGGCAATAAAACCCAATATTTCTGAATGTAGAAACTGGAATCAGGAAAAGACTACTGTTCTCTCTCAGCCTGTACCTCTTCTATTGTAAGAGTGCTGGCTGAGATGGGAGTTTTATTCCGTGGGCAGCTGGAAAGCCACAGGTTTTTCTTGGCCCCCATAAGCCTTCAGAATCCAGTTGGTAATTTCCCACTGTTTATTTTCAAGGCCATTTTATTTATTTTTTTTAAATCCTTTGAGTGCCAGAGGGGTAAGTAATGCATCTCTTTGCAATGCGTTCTGTACCCTTTTTACCAATACAGCTAGTTGGCTAATCTAATCTATTTTATTTATATAATATATATTTATTTATTTATATATTTTTTTATACATCCTATATAATAATTCGCCAAAACATGTGTAACGACAAAGTCATGCGCAGTAGACACTGCTGCGCGTGCTGCAGTCATGCACAGTAGTGACTGCCTGCTCAGCGGCTGATACAGAGCTGGACGCTTCTTCAGAGCGTCCAGCTCTGTATCAGCCGCGGCGCGGGCAGTCTCTACTGCGCATGACTACCCCATGACCGGCTGGCAGTGGCACTGTGGCCCGTACAATGGGCTCTTCAACTTGTATTTATATATATATATATATATATATATATATATATATATATATATATATATAGAGAGAGAGAGAGAGAGAGAGAGAGAGAGAGAGAGAGAGAGAGAGAGAGAAGCTCCTCCTTGCATTTATTCTGAGCCTCTCACCTTGTGACATCACAAAGATCAGCCACCATTTAGCTAACTGAACATTAACACCTGAATTGTATGGACCATAGAGCTTGCAATCTACACTGGAGACACAGGACCATTGTTACTTTCTGATGTTACAACTAAATGGTTAGACACAAAAACCCACTGGCATATTAGCTAACCTGGGGCCATATACATAACGAAGAGGAAGAAATTCTGGGCAAAACAACTTGTACAAGTTCCAAGGAATTGCTGCTGATGTTCGGGCTGGGCTTCAAGTGCACAATTACAACTGGATGATTCAAGGTTCAGCACACTGTCCAATCATCAAACAGCTTTTATGTGGCTTGCATTAAAACGCATCACTTCGTTTCCGTACACATTTGGACTTTGCACAGGTGTTATACCAACTTTCTAATGAATGCCTGGATGTGGACAAACAATGGATTGATGCATTGTAACAAAAGCTGTATAAAAGCCAGGTTTGCTGAATAGACGGCATGATGAACTTTGGATGGCATTCCTCTTGAAACAGGACAAAAAAATGTAGAGGTTTAACTCCATGAGCACTAGAGATCTCTGTAGCATGTTAGGGATTATAGGGATAGTAATGTTTCAAAATAAAAGCAGCTCCAATTAATCTTCATAGTATTTAGCCATGGAGAGTGTTATTTCAATACTAAGATTTATAGTTCAGTAGTTATTCAATGATAAAGTATCCCCTCCCGCCCCTTTTACTGTGTAACACTGCTTACCTCAGAACAGAAAGGTGGTGTCCAGATGGCTTGTAGAGAGGGACAATCTTTAATTAGCATAAGGGGAAAACCTGAAAAACCTGCCAAGGGCTTTCATTGTTCTCACAGTAAGAAGAGTGTCCCCTGCTGTGAGCTGTCTGGTCTCAGGACCAGATTCCATATCTGAGGGGAGGTGGCTTACACTAGTAAAAGGGATGGATGGGGGATACTTTATCATTCAATTACTCTTGTACTACAACTCTGACAGTACTGAAATAACACTCTCCATGGCCCAAATACTATGAAGATTAATTGGAGCTGCTTTTATTTTGAAACTTTACTATCCCTTTAAGAGCTCCATTTAAGTAAATGATAAATGTTGTAGGAGGCCCCTAAATTGTCCAGAAAGAACAGAGGTTTGACTGCCACAACTCAATATATAACGCATATTAACCCTACACACAATACAGATATCTCCAGCACACTGCGTATGAGACATTTCTACCTTCCTAGAGATTAACCCTTTAAAGGACCAGGGTGTGCACAACATATTACAATGCAATGTAATGACAACCATTTTGTTCCTTAAAAGTTTAAGGAGAGAATAGTCAATTTTGGCTCTCTAGCTGTTGAGGACTACAACTCCCATGATGGGGATGATTGATGTTGTAGTCGCCAACATCTAGGGAGCTAATAACGGACTACCTCTACCTTAAGATATGTAGATGTGATGGATTGGGACACCACCACAATTGCTTAAACAGTGTCCAATGTTCCCTTTTTGATGGGAGATCTAGCTCCCAACAGCTGGAGGTCCAACATTTGACTACCACTGGGGCAGATACCCTATTTAGGAAAAATAGAGAGTGGTGCATGGCTTTTCCTGTAGAGTAAAAGAAGGCTATTGCCAATGCTAAGAGACATTTCTTTCAAAAGTTATTAAAGTGGAACTATCACCCCAAATAAAGTGCCCCCCCATAATTAGTCATATAGTGATAAGCTTAGAAATAGTATTATCAGCATAAGGACAACATTATTAACAAATCCTACTTCTGAGACGGACTGCCAGGCATCACTGCAGACATCTTGGCTTAATGACATCCGCTCGCCTGCACTGTCTGTCCCAGTCTCCTCTAGGAGGTGTTGTATTGTACCTTAAGGTAACAGGAAGGGACTGATGGCGCAGACACGCAGATGCCTCTAAAGCAAGAAGCCTGGCCGTCAGTCTCAGAAGAAGTAGGATTTCTTAATAACGCTGTACTCATGCTGGATAACAGTACTATTTCTAAGCTTATTGCTATATGACTAATTATTTGGGGGGGATACTTTATTTGGGGTGATAGTTCCACTTTAAAAAAAAACAAAAAAAAAAACAACCTGACATTTTTCTGTTTGAGTTCAATATGTTCTGCCGCCAGGTGGCGATGTTGCTACATCTATTTATGGGAAGCTTGTGTCTGAGACAATGAGTTTTTCCATTGGCTGTCACCTGGCTGCAAAAAAATCATGAAATCAAACCAGCAGAAAAATTACAAAGAAGTTTTTTTAATAACTTTTGTAAGAGACATCTCCAGTCACTGGGAGTAAGTGTTTTACTGTATAGGAAAAAAACTCTACAACATATTTTGAGTGTACACTACCCCTTTAAGGAAAGTTGGGGGTGGGTGCTGTGACTCAAGATTGTGTTGATCAGTAAGTGTAGAACCTGAATAAATGTATTAAAGAAACAGACCACTTTTTATGAATAAATATGTTGTAGAGCTTCATTCTGTCACTGTTGGGAGATCGTGCATTCAAAAGTTATAATAGACACATTTTTTTTTTTGTATGTTTTGTTTAATTAACCCTCTGAATGCCAGAGAGGTTCCTTACTACTCTGTCACTCAAAGGGTTAAACTGCACTATTCTATCATGGTAACCAGGTGGAGCAGTTCATATAATTCTCGAACAATAGCAGCTGTCTACGACTCAAGCGCTCCAATAGTGTTTTTTTTTTTTGTTTTGTTTTTTTAAATACAAAGAAAGAAAGGCCTTCTGGACACTAATTGGCAAAGTTGTTAACAATAAACAATGTAAGGAATGAGGAGACATCTCCCAGCAATGGGGGAGGAGTCCTTTTATTAAACTCAGCAGAAAAACTTTTTTTTCTCCAAAATTATTATATATATTATTATTATTTTTTTTTTTTTACAAAAAAAGGCACTCAAATGGTTAATAATGCATTTTCACCAAAATGGATTATTGCCAGATACACACACCATTGAAACTGAACCACAAGAACCACTGACCCAGGCACAGTGTTATGTACTGGAGGTCACCATGTACTCACAGATTGTACTGCTCAAACAATACCTCCAGGTGGGACATGTCAGTTCCATTCAAACTATCACATATCCAGGAACTTTTCCATGTAAATAATCTCTTGGCAAACAAGGACCAGTGAAGCTCCTCCCATTCCCTATATAGCAACATCCTAGACTTGGCATCTCAAGAGACCCTGGCAAAGGCAAAGGGTACAAGGATTTACTTTGAGATGTGTCCAGTGGATATTACCTGTCTGATTGTGTCTGAGGTGTACGGAGTGTCAAAGCAGAGGTACATCAATATTCTGACAGGGAGGATTGTTTTATTATATTGATTTATGATCTGTTCTAGATTCCTCATGTTCAAAAGAAAAAAGTGGCATAATCCTGGGTCAAAGTACCCATTTATATAATTGGGAATTTTTCCTTGTCATCTATGGTACATCCGGTTAACCCCAGAATCACTCCAGTTTTATTTTGCATGGTGATCCCGTATGTTCAATACAGGACAGAAGCATTTTTCAGAACAAACAGGTAGAACAGGAACATTATCTAAATATGTAGGGTAGAGAAAACAGGTACAACTGTTAAATTATAATTATAACCCCTTGTATGCAAGAGAAATCTCTGGTGAATTTATTTGCAATGCTTTGGCACATCTTAAGCACTAAGGGGGTTAAGCAGAGTGGTTCTTACCTAGAATCGCCACCCTGCAGAAATGGCAGATGCTACAGTAAAGGAATTTAAAGGGATAGTAATACTTCGTTTTAACTTTATTTTATTTTGTGGGCATTAAAAAAATATGAAGAATGATATAAGTCTTATCTCTCAAACCTTTATGGTTTAAGAGATATTCACAAGCAAAGTTTCCCCTCCCGCCCCTTTTACCTAGTGTAAGCCATCTCTTCTCAGATGTGGAATGCAGTCTATAGACTAGACAGATAACAGAAGGGGACAATCTTCTTCCTATGAGAACAATGAAAGCCCTGCCCCCCTTGACAAGTTTTTCAGGTTTTTCCCTTATCTTAATTGAAGATTGTCCCTCTCTGCAGTCTACCTGGGCACCTCCCTTCTGATCTGGCTGAACAGTATTACATCAGTAAAAGGGGCAGGAGGGGGATACTTTGTCATTGAATTACTCATGAACTACAACTCTAACAGAATTGAAATAACACTCTCCAAAGTCCAAATACTATGATGATTAATTAGAACTGCTTTTATTTATGAAACATTATTATCCCTTTAAGAAAGCCTAAGTCTATGTTCAAATAATGGATGGGGACATCATTCCACCAAGGTGTAGATCAATGGTTCTCAACCGTGCCTTTAGTGGCTACTAACAGGCCAGGATTTGAGAAATTCCTTTTAAGCACACAGGTGAGTTAATCAATATGACTGAGCCTCTGATCAACACACTTGTGTTCTAGCAGGGAAATTCCTAAGTCCTGGCCTGTTAGTGGCCACTGAGGGCACAGGTTGAGAACCTCTGGTGTAGATCACTCAGCCTACAGCAGTCCAGTCTCCAGTATTCCCACTCTGCGTGACTCTCTGTATGGGAGTAGATGAGGACACCTGTGGGTACTTACTTGGGAGGTCAGCCAGACAGGATTGGCTGATGCCCACATGTGGCCTACCTACAATGATTGGATATTGAGGTGTGTATCCCATTGACTCAAACGATTATTGGAATGCCTGTAAAAGCTGCCATAAGAACATTCCATGCTGCAACTTCCAGGCGATTATCACCAAGACCATAATCATCATGGCAACAGCCCATATGATTGGGCAAATATAAACCAAGTCCTTCTAGAGCAGACGACTGTTGTAGGGGCTCTCCTCACAGAGACAGTCTCCTGAGTGAACATA
Organism: Rhinophrynus dorsalis; assembly: GCA_037306005.1. NCBI lineage: Eukaryota > Metazoa > Chordata > Amphibia > Anura > Rhinophrynidae > Rhinophrynus > Rhinophrynus dorsalis. The sequence continues at coordinate 27,858,920 of CM074728.1, forward strand.
ACCTTTTGTCTAACCCAGACAGATGTTTCTGAGGATTAAAGTCTGAGAAATAGACAAGACAGACCAATTCTTCACCTTCCATCAAATTCAGCAGGACTGATTTAATAAAGTAAACTGGAGTCATTCTGACACCAACCGGCTGCGTCGTGAAAGAGAATTAAAAATTCCAACTGACTTAACCCTTAGAGTGCCAAACACGTATCCAGTGAATTGCAACACAATGTGTTAGATACTTATCTGGCACTCTGTTACATGGTTAGTAATGTCCAAAAAAAAGTTTTTTTGCATTTAGAAGAGCTTAAAAAGCTGAGCTAAATGCAAAAAAAAACGTATCTCTCAAACCGCTATGGTTTAAGAGATACAGGCTTTTAAAGTTTGCTGTTTTCTCCTGACAGCTGTAAAGCTGTCAGCAGGAGATCCGTGTCGGTCGACACAAAGGCACTTGAGAAGTGCCGCAATCTCGTTACTTACACGGAATCCCTTCATTGGAATGGTCTAAAACGTATGCTTGGTGTTCAGCAAACTTTAAATGCCTGTATCTCTTAAACCATAGCGGTTTGAGAGATACTTTTTTTGCATTTAGATCAGTTTTTTAAGCTCTTCTAAATGCAAAAAAACTTTTTTTTGGACATTATTACACTTTAACCCTCTGAATGCTAGAGAGGTCTCCAACGCATTGTGAAGCAATGCATTCCAGTCCTCTCTAGCATTCAAGGGTGTTGTAAGTTCCAGTTACATCAAAACGAATTGTTGCTTCCCCAGGTGTAGCTATTCTATATTAACCGTTTGAGTAAGAGCAGTATCCAACATATTGCTCTGCAATGCACCGGTTACCCCTCTGGCACTCAAAGGGTTAAGTCAGTCTCTATATTTCTATACAATTGCAATATTGCTCACTTCTGAATAGAATACTATATTTCTAAAGGTTCAGATTATTTTTGTATATGTTTTAAGAACAAGTACATGCATGTACATACACCATACTCCTATTTTAACTCTCTTGCTGCTGGAATCATAAACAATATGGACCCCATCCCCCCCCAGCCTTGTGGTCAAAGTAGGGAATTAGTCAACTGCTTTGGATCCACACCTGTTGTACCTTCCCTTGGCGGTCTCTTGTCATAGGGAGTTTTCACTTGAGAAATGAGCTCACTGGCGAAGAATGAGCCTCTGGAAGGGATCTGTATACAGTGACTGTCTGTGTGCATATCAGGGGAGTGGGGTGTGGGCTATACTCACAGGTAAAGAATCTTCTTATCAGATGAATATCCGTCAGAGAGACAGAGGAGGAAAGACTCAACAGGTTACAGGGAGGCTGTTTGGCAAAATGATGGGTGGCAGGCACAGGAGAATGTGAGCCATAAAGAGGTAAATCAAGGGCATTCAAGTTTTTTCACACTAAGGCCATATAATCAGAAACTCCGTGTGAGGAGAGCATACAGTTTTTAAATGCCTAACAGTTGTAAACCTATGTCTGTTAATACAAATATTAAAGGTATAGTAATACTTTGTTTTAACTTTATTTTATTTTGTAGGCATTAAAAAAACCATGAAGAATGATATAAGTCTTATCTCTCAAACCTTTATGGTTTAAGAGAGATTCACAAGCAAAGTTTCCCCCTCCCCCCCTTTTACCTAGTGTAAGCCATGTCTTCTCAGATGTGGAATCTGGTTGTAAGACCAGACAGATAACAGAAGGGGACAATATTCTTCCTATGAGAATAATGAAAGCCCTGCACCCTTTGACAAGTTTTTCAGGTTTTTCCCTAATCTTAATTGAAGATTGTCCCTCTCTGCAGTCTACCTGGGCACCTCCCTTCTGATCTGGCTGAACAGTGTTACATCAGTAAAAGGGGAGGGAGGGGGATACTTTGTCATTGAATTACTCTTGAACTACAACTCTGACAGAATTGAAATAACACTCTCCAAAGTCCAAATACTATGATGATTAATTAGAGCTGCTTTTATTATGAAACATTACTATCCCTTTAAAGAGGAACCATCACACAGATTAAAGGGGAACTACCACCCCTCACAATCTTTAGCTTCACTAAGTCCCCATCTGGCGACTCGCTGCTTAGTAGCGCTAGTCGCCAGAATAACTACCTTATTTAATATATTTCTCCTCTCTTCCATGGGCGACAGGCAGGACGGAGCGTGGACATCTTGCCATTGTGACTTCCACGCCTGCGCTGTCAGTCCCAGCCGGGTCCAGGAGGCGTTGCTAGGAGCCATTTGGCTCCAGCTGTAACGGACAGTGTGCGGACGTCACAATGGCAAGATGTCCGCACTCCGTCCTGCCTGTCGCCCATGGAAGAGAGGAGAAATATATTAAATAAGGTAATTATTCTGGCGACTAGCACTACTAAGCAGCTATTTGCCAGATGGGGACTTAGTGAAGGTAAAGATTGTGTCGGGTGGTAGTTCCCCTTTAAAGTTACCCCCAATTATGCACATAACAATAAGCATATTCATACTAGTATTATCCGGAATAAGTCCAGCGTTATTGAGAAATCCAACTCGTTCTGAGACGGTTAGGCAGGCATCAGAGCAAACATCCTGACAAAGAGACATCTGCCTGCCTGTGCTGTCCATCCCGGTTTCTTCTAGGAGTTGCATTGTACCTTAAAGGAGCAGTAAACTTTTTTTTATGAAAAAATATATATTGCAGGGATTTTCCTGTTGAGTAAAATAAGGGTACTCCCACTGCTGAGAGATTTATATTTCCAGAGTTATTACAGTTTAAACCCATGTTTTTTTACATTAGCAGTGCCCTCTAGTGGTCAAATTCTAATTAGATTTCCTGTTAGATTCTAATGGAGAGGAAAGTCAAAAAAGTCAGAGACATACAGTTCTCCATAGAATGTGATAGAAACTGCCTGTCACTTCCTGTCAGTTAGAACTATCAGGAAGTAAACACAGTAAATTCACTTCCTGATTTTTGAACTGCTATAAATTTTGAATAAAACATCTGACAGCGATGGGAATGACCTTGTTTTATTCAGCAAGAAATGCTCTATAAAATATGTGTTCATAAAAAAAAAAAAAAGTTTACTGCTCCATTAAGGTACAGGAAGGGACTGGCGACACAGGCATGCAGACTCTACAGCAAGCTACTTGCCTGACCATCTCAGAACAAGTTGGATTTCTCAAAAACGCTAGACTTATTCCGGATAATACTAGTATGGATATGCTTATCTTTATGTGCATAATTACATCACATCCTAACTTTTACCAATAAATAACCTGCCACTTGCTACGTATCATATTTGTGGTCAAAAGCATGTGTAGCTTGCCCACCAATGTCATGGCATGTCAGATTGGACAAGTCACTATCCTCATCAAATTGGAAGTGTACATGTATTTGCTATAATACTATACTATAATGAACATTTTGCTTATGGCTCCTAAAAACCTGCTGCCACCTCTGATCTTTAGACACTGACCAGTTTGATCAAAATCAGTGAGAATACTGGTATTTAAAGGGGAACTTTCACCCCGCAATAACTTAATGTTCACTTACTGCTCACCTGGCGACTAGCTGCTTAGTAGCGATAGTCACCAGAAATCTTACCCGGTTCTTCAGATATCGGCGTTTTACAGGAGCAGGAAGCACGGACGTCTCTTCACAGTGACGTCCGTGCGCCTGCGCTGTCAGTCCCTTGTGCACTTTTTAAAGAGCCACGTGAGCACCCTTATTCTGCACAGCAAGAAAAGCCCCTTATAACATATTTCCATGAAAATAATATATTCCTTTAAAGAGGGCAGGAAGCTTGCCAGACTCCAGCTATCAGCCTGAGGATCGGGGGGGGGGGGGTCAACCACACAACAGCACATCCCTGAACGGAGGGCAAATTGGCTCAGAGTGGGTGAAAGTTTGTGAAACCAAGACCCCCTCCTCTTTCAACTGGGTATTAATTATGTCAATTATTTAACCCTTTGAGTGCCAATGAGGTATCCATTGAAATACAATAATCTGGATACCTCTCTGGCACACAAAGGGTTACAGCATTAAGGATGTTGATTCAGCATGAAACCAGATTGTCATCTTGGGGTCAAGAATAATTCTCTTTTTTTTTTTTTTTTGGCTTGGATACAAAGAGGTCTATTTATTAGACAGACACTAGCTATAGAAGTAATCTCTGCAATGCCCAGCTCCGCGGTGCTTTAAAATCAGTCTGTGCCGGCTGAGAAGCAGACATGTCTATGATTAGATCTCAAAAAAGTGATGAAGTCATCTTTGAGGGGTATGCTGTGCTCCTGTGTGTTAAAGGACCTACCAAATGGTTTGCGTTAGAAAAAGATCTAGACCAATTCAGGGGAACACCAACTTACCACAGGGTAAATAAAAAAAAAATCCAGAAATTCCCTTTAAATGGGGCTTTTAAACCCTTCAATAGGAGAGAGAGAGATCATTAAAGGGATAGTAATATTACACCTAAAAAAAACTCATGTTTGAGCTGCTATAAAACACATCAGCAGTGGAAGCACCCTAGTTTTACTCAGGGTGATAAACCTTACAATATAAATTTTACTATACCTTTAAATCAAAGGGAATTTGTGGATTTTTTTTTTCCTTGTCCACTATGGTGCAGTTAGATTACTCCAGGCCAGGGTCTACAAGTTCTCAATAGGGTTTAGGTCAGGTGAGGTAGGGGGCCATGTCATTATTTTATCATCTTTAAGGCACTTACTGGCTAGCCACGTAGTGGAGTACTTGGATGCATGCGATGGAGCATTATCTTGCATAAAAATCATGGTCTTCTTGAAAAATGCAGACTTTTTCCTGTACCAGGTCTGCTAAAAACTGACAGTAGGTTTAGGAGTTGAGTTTGAGTCCATCTTCAACCAGAAAGGTCCAGCTAGCTCATCTTTGATAATACCAGCCCATACCAGTTCCTCCACCTTGCTTCCATCTGAGTCGAAGTGGAGATCTGTGCACATTATTGATCCGGCCACGGGCCCATCCTTCTCGACCGTCAAGAGTCACTCTCATCTAATCAATCAATAAAATGAGTGAACGAGTTTCATCAAAAAGACTCTGCCAGCCCTTGCTTGACACTGATGTTTAAATGTATTCTGTTTGGGTAGGTCTGAGAAGTGAGAACCACATAGCATGCAGGGAATTTTCCCTCCTGCCTCCCAGGTTAGCTCCCCTAAATCCTTAACCTGCAATACAAACACCATATGTGTCAGGGAGTGTGATGTTTTTATCTGGTGTTGTGTCACGTCCGCATCATCAGTGATGTCAGTGGGACACCCTCGGTCGTTACAGGCCTCCTTGGTGCTTATTGGTCTGGTCTGCCACTATGTTATGCTCCGGAGATACAGATCAGTGAGAATGCAGTAAGAACTCGTCTGAGCACATTCTCACCAACATGTAACTCCAAGGCATTGGGGTCACAGATCTGAGCTCGTAAACACCTGAGAGGTCTAGGGAGTACTCAAGCTATCGATGTAGATGTTACCAGTGTGGTGCTTGTAATAACGGGTAGGGTAAGACTCCAATGTGGATTCTTTTCCTACAGACGTGTTACGAGGGAACTCAGGGAATGGGAGATTGAAAAGAAAAAAAAAAAAAAGTCATTTTTTTGTAACTCGTTAGCTGCTTTTTGCAGCTCATCTGATCTGCCACTATAATATGCTCTAAAGCTACAGATCAGTGAGAAGGAACTAAGAATTCAGCTGAGCACATTCTCACTAACATGTAACTCCAAAGCTTTGGAGCCACAGATCAGAGCTCTTAAGCACCATGGAGGTCTGGGGTGTACTCCAGATATCGATCCAGATAAAGGGTGTCCCCCCTGAACGTTCCCAGTACAGTGTTGGTACAGAAGGATAGGGTAAGGCTACAACATTTTTTTTTTTTCTACAAAAATGTTAGGGGTCAAGTAAGGTAAAAATAAACTAAATAATAATCATTTCTTTTGTAGCATTAATAACTTGTCAGTTGTTTTTTGTAACCCATCATATATATTTTCACTGTAACTATCACATATATTATTACTGTAACTAGGAGCTTCCTCTCACACTCTTTACTGAACAACCACACTGTCTTCATACACATCCAGATACTCTTATTAATAGGACATTTCATTGTCAAGAGTATAATTCAAATCTGTAACACAAACACAATACTCAGTAGGAATGGGGGGGGGTATGGAATCCAATCAGGAGGGAGACAGATAAGACAATTAGTGAGGACCAGGGGCAGGTACAAAGATATTCATCTTGACCAGTCAGGGTAAAGTTTACATCTGGATATTGTAGCAGAAAGTCAGCACAGGCAGCCAGGGATTATCTTGCCTGTATCTGTAGCCCTGATACAATTTGCTAAAAGAATAAGCACTCAGAGATGCAGTTATAGCAGTTTATTGCTTTATTTGATGTTTCTGTCCCCTTTAGGTGTTTTGCTTGGAGCTGGGAACTATAATAGGGTGATTCCTTTAGTAATCAGTCCAGCGGGACTGAAATCACAACAATTTTTGGCACATCTCGCTGCGCAGCAACAGCATAAGCATATTACTATCACTGCAACAACACCCACTACTGTGCCATAGCTGAATAAGATCTTTATTCCTCCTATAAATGATCGTTCCTCATTCTTTGGTTCTTCCTCATTGTCCAAATCGGTCTTCCTATCTGGTACCTCGTTCTCAAGAGGTTTTTTCCAGTTTTTCTCTACTTCTGCCTTTTCCTTAAGAAGCAGCTTGCCAACTGCCTCCTCCATCTCAATAAGCTTCATCTCCTCCTTGTCATTTTGTATTTCAGAGGTTCTTACATTGTGAGGTTCCTTCTTTTCTACTTCCTCCTTTTCTAGAGGTGTTTTCCTCTCCTTGTCATCATTCTGTAATTCAGAGGGTCTTAATTTCTGAGGTTCCTTGTTACCTCGCTCCTCCTTTACTAGAGATGTTTTCCTCTCCTCATTGTGATTCTTTAATTCAGAGGTTCCTAGATTCAGATGTTCCTTCTTATCTAGGTCCTCCTTCTCAAGAGCTGTTTTCCTCTCCAGCTCTGCCTTCTCTTTGAGAAGCAGCTTTCCAGCTTCTTCCTCCTTCTCTATTAAATCTCTATCCGATCTGACGGTCTTGAAGTCAGGTAGGGGCCGAGCACTGAGCTCAGGCATCAACAGGGCGCACACAAAGCAAATTATCCAAAGTGCAGACATGTCTGACCAGGTTGACAGCTTGTGTAGTAATCTGCTGCTCTGAGTTCTGCAGGACTTTATATACCCTTGGGAATTGAGGTTACAGTGCACCATTGCACTATGATGTCACAGTGACTGGATGTTCTGCACATTGTTTACTGCTTACCATTTATATGGCACTGAGAAATGATGTCACAGTGCACCACTGAGCAGAGATCTGACAGTTAGTAGATGTGATAATGTAACCTTAGATTTCCACCACTATCTCTTTATATTGCTTTTCCAGGACTTTAGATCTATTAATTACTTTACATTTCTCAGGTGTTATCTCCAAAATAACAGTATATTTAAGCAGTCTAAATTATTTCTATGGGCATAGTTATTTTAATAAAGATTTGATTTGTGACATAAAATGTGTAGTATTAACCCTTTCAGTGCCAGAGGGGTACGCAATGCATTTTAAGGGACAGCCCCTGTTTTGGGCTCCCTGTGCCTGGTATCTGCTGTCCCTTTGTTTGTCCTGGAGAAAGAATCGTCCAACTCCTTGGATAAAGATATCTAGTACTATTCAAAGATTTTAGATAACCCAGGCAGAACTGATTCTTAGTGTTCTTCATGCCCAGATTAGGGGATAGGGGTGTTTTATGTTTCCTTTATATATATATATATATATATATATATATATATATATATATATATATATATATATATATACATAATATATATTCCATGTGTTGGTATCCATGTGTGTCTTCATTAGGTTTCCATGATCCCAATAGCAGAGTTGTATTGATTTGCTGTCTCAGAAGTAATACTTCTATCCTTTCTGAATAAGCTTGGTACCACTGATGTGGGGTTGTACTTACTTAAATACCTTGTACTCCATGCTAGCGTTTGTAAAAATCCTCTATTTTATGAGGTCATTACCACACTAATCTTTCTATGTGTCTCAGAAGTGACAGATTCTCATTGTGTGTTAATGGTGCTGATACAGTATATTGGCCTTTCTCAAGGGAAGAGAGGCAAAGTAACATTATTACTTATACACAGACAATAAACAAAATTGTTTTGATATTGTATAGTCTACACATGAAATAACCTTTTCAGTGCCAGTGGGGTATACCCCTCTGGCACTGAAAGGGTTAAAAATGTAAGATAAGAGTTTACATTTTTTTTGTTTGTGAATCTAACCTAAAATAACTCTGTGCTAAAGGGATAGTAATACTTAAAATGTAAAATAGTATACATATATATATATATATATATATATATATATATATATATATATAATATTCATCGAAAACTTACAAATGATTTACTTTCACATTTAACACTGGCTAATTCATTATACACATTTGTGTATTATTTCTAGACTAGTTGAAGAGCCCGTTACACGGGCCACAGTGCCACTGCCAGCCTGTCGCAGTGTATTCATGCTCAGCAGAGACTGCCCACGCCGAGGCTGATACAGAGCGGGACGTTCCTTCGGAGCCCCCGCTCTGTATCAGCCTCCTCACTGGCAGTCTCTACTGCGCATGACTACAGCACGCGCAGCAGTCTCTACTGCACATGACTGCAACGTTATGCACATTTTAGCGAATTATTATATAGGATAAAGAGATAGACAAGGGATTCATGGAGAGCCTCCCAGCAGTGGTGGCAGAAGCCAAAATAGAAAGCACATTGAACAACATCTGTAAGAGACCCAAGGCTATCTTCATTAAGGTATACATGGTACGTCTTCATAACTAGGTAGACTGTTCCCTTCACCTTCAGTCTTAGCATATGCACACCTCCCAACATTTCAAATGGCCACAGAGGGACACTTTTGTTTTAGGGGGTGTTACTGGGGGCACGGTTGGTGGGCAGGGCATTGCCAAGAATTTATAGGTGATTTCATGACCTACTGACACCTCCGAGTAACTTAATAAATGATATACAGCAACACCAAAAGTATTTTATTTATACAGACTAATGTATAAACACATATAATGATGTTTAAATGTGGAACAATGGGTTACACTTACATACACATCACACAGTGTGATCTCCTAAAAAGAGGGACACCAGGGTGGGAAAGAGGGACACATGGGAGGTATGCATACATAAGAGTGGATTTTCCCATTGCCTCCCTGGCTTTTCCACTCAAGAGCTATAAAAAGATAAGTATTTACACACACATTAAATAACTGTCACACCCTATAGCTGCAAGCTCATGATGTAGGTGGGCAGGAATCTGCATTGTGAAAGAAATCCACAGTACATGGCCTAAACCTGTCCTCAAATCTGCTGTACAGCCTTACAGAGTTGGAACAAGTTTATAAACTAGAATGCTAGAAAGGTCTCCAACTGATTGCTTTGCAATACCTTGAAGACCTCTTCATCAACCAATAGGTTAAAGTGAAATCGTAAGTCAGGGACACCCAAACCAAGGCTCAGGGGCCATTTTCAGCCCTCTGATATGTCCAGATCTGACTTTGCCTTCAAGATATATTAAAAGGTAAAAACATGACCTGCTTCAAAATACAGTAATTATTTCATAAGCTTTAGGGATGAGTTAGGATCATACGGCTTAGTTTGTAAGCTTATGAAGCAAACATTAAAGACATAGTAATACTTGAAAATAATTTTATTTTATATTGTAGCCCTTAAAAAACCTTAACAATTATATACGTTTTATCTCCCAAACCTTTATGGTTTGGGAGATATTAGCAAGTAAAGTAAAGTGTCCTTTTCCTGGTTGATTTAACGAAGTCTGACATCTTGTGGACAGATTTGGAATCCGGTCCACAGATCAGCCAGCAGCTCTTTAGCAGTGCTGAGATCATGATCCTAAAAAGAACTACTAAATTTGAACTGTCTACAAAATGTGCCTGGCTTGCAAGCACACTTTGTAGACCATTCCAATGAAGAAGTTCTTTAAAGATCTTGATTTCGGCACTTCTGAAGAGCCGCGGTTTCAAATCCGACAGCTAGAGCAGTGAAGTCACTCCAGGGGAAACTTTACTTGCTAATATCTCCCAAACCATAAAGGTTTGGGAGATAAGACTTATATCATTTTAAATGTTTTTTTAAGGCTACAATATAAAATAAATTATTTTCAAGTATTATCCCTTTAAGGCAGTTTGTTGACTTAGTTCCACACTTCACCTAACAAGCAGTGCAATTTCTCATTTTGCACCTATCCTTAATACCAGTATTTAACTCTGAGTGCCAGAGAAGTATTCAAGGCAATGTGTTTGATACCTCTTTGGCACTCAAAGGGTTAATAGTATCCAGTCCTTGATTCTAAATATTTTCTAAGTTTGGCACTGTGCAAATAGAGTTTGGATACCCCTGGTGTAAGTGTAATGAGTATTGTGAACTGAGACAAAAGAAATAAGGTATGGGGTGTATGCAGTGGTGTCGCCGGGGGGGGCCAGTGCCCCCCCTACATTCCACTGTGGCCCCCCATGTGCCCCCCCAATTTTCTTCACCTCCCAGTGGTTTTTTTTTTTTTTTTTTTTTTAATATGCTTATATATGCTGCCCTGGATGTCAGCCTGCAAACGGTGTGTCACATCATGGATACCGCGAGGGAGCGCTTGGTAGCGTAAATCAGCGCTCCCTCGCAGCGTCCATGATGTGACACACCGTTTGCAGGCTGACAATCCAGCTGATCTCCCGGAGGCAAGCGCTCTAGTAATACAGAGCGCTGGGAGATGACATCATCTCCCAGCGCTCTGCATTACTGAGCATTGCGCGCGGGAGCTTCAGCTCTGTGCAGGAGGAGGCACAGAGCACTTTCCACACCACTAGACCACCAGGGACTCAAGGTAGGGCATCAAGGGGCAATGTGGAGATAAAGAGGCTTTATGGAAGGGCGCATCGTTGAAGGGGAAATGTGGAGATGAAGGGGGCATTGTGGAGGGGGCATTGTGGAGATGAATTTTGAAGGGGCAATGTGGAGATGAAGGGGGCATTGTGGAGGGAGCATTGTGGAGATGAAGGGGGCATTGTGGAGATGGAAGGGGGCATTGTGGAGATGAAGGGAACACTGTGGAAGGGGCAATGTGGAGATGAAGGGGGCATTGTTGAAGGGGCAATGTGGAGATGAATTTTGAAGGGGCAATGTGGAGATGAAGGGGGCATTGTGGAGGGAGCATTGTGGAGATGGAAGGGGGCATTGTGGAGATGGAAGGGGGCATTGTGGAGATGGAAGGGGGCATTGTGGAGATGGAAGGGGGCATTGTGGAGATGGAGGGAACACTGTGGAAGGGGCAATGTGGAGATGAAGGGGGCATTGTTGAAGGGGCAATGTGGAGATGAAGGGGGCATTTTGGAGGGGGCATTGTGGAGATGAAGGGGGCACTGTGGAGGGAGCATTGTGGAGATGAAGGGGGCATTTTGGAGGGGGCATTGTGGAGGGAGCATTGTGGAGATGAAGGGGGCATTGTGGAGATGAAGGGGGCATTTTGGAGGGAGCATTGTGGAGATGAAGGGGGCATTTTGGAGGGAGCATTGTGGAGATGAAGGGGGCATTTTGGAGGGAGCATTGTGGAGATGAAGGGGGCATTTTGGAGGGAGCATTGTGGAGATGAAGGGGGCATTTTGGAAGGAGCATTGTGGAAATGAAGGGAACATTGTGGAAGGGGCAATATGGAGATGAAGGGGGCATTGTGGAAGGGCCAATGTGGAGATGAAGGGGGCATTGTTGAAGGGGCAATGTGGAGATGAAGGGGGCATTGTTGAAGGGGCAATGTGGAGATGAAGGGGGCATTGTTGAAGGGGCAATGTGGAGATGAAGGGGGCATTTTGGAGGGGCAATGTGGAGATGAAGGGGGCATTTTGGAGGTGGCATTGTGGAAGGGAGCATTGTCTGAGAGAGTGTGTGTGTGCTTAGTCATAGAGAGTGTGTGCTTAGTCAGAGAGAGAGTGTGTGTGTGTGTTCTTAGTCTGAGAGAGAGAGTGTGTGCTTAGTCAGAGAGAGAGAGTGTGTGTGTGTGTTCTTAGTCTGAGAGAGAGTGTGTGCTTAGTCTGAGAGAGAGAGTGTGTGTGCTTAGTCTGAGAGAGAGTGTGTGTGTGTGTGTGTGTGTGTTTAGTCTGAGAGAGAGTGTGTGTGTGTGTGTGTGTGTGTGCTTAGTCTGAGAGAGAGTGTGTGTGTGTGTGTGTGTGTGTGTGCTTAGTCTGAGAGAGAGTGTGTGTGTGTGTGTGTGTGCTTAGTTTGAGACAGAGTGTGTGCTTAGTCTGAGAGAGAGTGAGTGTGTGTGCTTAGTCTGAGAGAGAGTGTGTGTGTGTGTGTGCTTAGTCTGAGAGAGAGTGAGTGTGTGTGTGCTTAGTCTGAGAGAGAGTGAGTGTGTGTGTGTGTGCTTAGTCTGAGAGAGAGGGGGACTGTGTGTGTGCTTAGTCTAAGAGAGAGAGGGAGTGTATGTGTGCTTAGTCTGAGAGAGAGAGTGAGTGTGTGTGTGTGCTTAGTCTGAGAGAGAGGGGGACTGAGTGTGTGCTTAGTCTAAGAGAGAGAGGGAGTGTGTGTGTGCTTAGTCTGAGAGAGAGAGGGAGTGTGTGTGTGCTTAGTCAGAGAGAGAGAGGGAGTGTGGGTGTGCTTAGTCTGAGAGAGAGAGGGAGTGTGGGTGTGCTTAGTCTGAGAGAGAGAGGGAGTGTGGGTGTGCTTAGTCTGAGAGAGAGAGAGGGAGTGTGTGTGTGCTTAGTCTGAGAGAGAGAGGGAGTGTGTGTGTGCTTAGTCTGAGAGAGAGAGGGAGTGTGTGTGTGCTTAGTCTGAGAGAGAGAGAGAGAGAGAGAGAGTGTGTGCTTAGTCTGAGAGAGAGTGTGTGCTTAGTCTGAGAGAGAGAGGGAGTGTGTGTGTGCTTAGTCTGAGAGAGAGAGAGAGAGAGAGAGAGAGAGAGAGAGAGAAAGTGAGAGTGTGTGTGCTTAGTCTGAGAAAGTAGTAGCAATAGAAATCCTTACAACTTCAAACACCTCATCAAATAAAATGCCCAGTGGGATGGGGATCATTTTCTACCAGCTATTTTCTTGCACATATTTAAACCAGTAAGCAGCACTGGTCAAAAGGTGCTCTCTCTGTTGCACCCTTCCCCTTTCCTTTCTTCTCCCCTTTGCCCTTTCTCTCTCCACCTTTGCTTTCTCTATTCACCCAGCTGAAATATAGCTCTCTATTGCTCTGGTGGTGGCATAAAAATCTGTATTGCTCTGGTGGTGGCATCTAACTGTAGTGCTCTGGGGGTGGTATATTGCTCTGGTGGTGGCCTATAACTTTGTATTGCTGTGGTGGTGGCATCTAACTGTAGTGCTCTGGGGGTGGTATATTGCTCTGGTGGTGGCCTATAACTCTGTATTGCTTTGGTGGTGGCATCTAACTGTAGTGCTCTGGTTGTGGTGTTTTGCTATGGTGGTCACATAGCTCTGTATTGCTCTGGTGGTGGCACGTAACTTTGCATTGCTGGGCTGGTGACATGACTTTATTGCTCTGGTGGTGGTATCTAACTGTAGTGCTGTGGTGGTGGTGTATTGCTTTGGTGGTGACATATAACACTTTATTGCTCTAGTAGTGGCATTTTACTGTGCTGGCGATATAACCTTATTGCTGTGCTGGTGACATAACTTTATTGCTCTGGTGGTAGTGTATTGCTTTGGTGACAAATAACTGTATTGCTCTAGTGGTGACATAACTCTAATACTTTAGTGGTGGCATTTAACTGCAGTGCTCTAGTGGTGGCATGTAAATCTGTATTGCACTGGTGGTGGCATATAACTCTGTATTGCTCTGGTGGTGACATATCTGAAGCTGATTAAGAAAGGAATACAAATGGACCAGTGATGAGATGCATCATGCTAGAGCTTTAACAATTGCTAGGAAAATAAATCAATATTTTACCAGTCTACCAATGTTTTCCATTGCTATGGTGTGCGTACACACATACCCAGTGGCCTGAATGTCACAATTTTAGGTGTAAAGACTTTGTTACTGCTCATTAAATTGGCCCCCCCATTTTTTCTTCTGGCCCCATGTGTGCCCCCCCTAAGTAGAAATCCTAGAGTCGCCACTGGGTGTATGGCGTGAAAATAGACAGAGTGTGATGTGGTAGAAAAAAAAAAAAACTCTCCTCTTTCCACCGTGCCAGAGATCATACATGGCAGCCACAGGAGAAGCATCTGAGAGCCTAATTTAGCCCCTGGAGCCTGTTACCCACCCTTTCTGCAGCTCGTGGACTATGAAATACTTTGATCACACCATCCAACACTTTAAGGAGCCAGGTTGGAGTTTTAGGAGCAATGAAAGGTTGCATATACATATGTGTATGTAAAATACTCATAATTAAAACCAGCACTGAATTTTCGGAGCCTTCCCACCCAAGATTTTTGAGATTCTTCCTCTTCTGATAAATTATGTAGACATATTGTGAGAATGGCTGCAGGTTGGTGCAGGTAGTACTGGAGAACCTCTAAAGCAGCTTATGCAGGCAAGGAACTTTGGAGAGGTCTCCTGTTGACCAATCAAAGAGCTGAACAAGCTCTCCTGTGTCCTGCAAGAACTCACTACCCCAGCACTCTCTCATACCTCCCATGTGTCCCTCTTTAGGAGGGACAGTCCCTCTTTTAGGCACAAATCCCTCTGTCCCTCTTTCCCACCCTGATGTCCCTCTTTTTATGAAATCACACTGTGTAGTGTGTATACAAGTGTATCATATTGCTCTACAGCAATAAAACTCACATTAATGTTTGTTTAAATGTCAGTATATGTGTTTATAAATTAGTCTGTGTAAATAAAATAATATGGTCTTGTTATAAGTCATTTATTAGGTTACACAAGGAGATGTCAATAGGTCATGAAATAGCCTAAAAATTATTGATAATGCCCCACCCACTGGTCACGCCCCCAGCAACACCCCTAAAACAAAGGTGTCCCTCTTTGGCAATTTGAAATGTTGGGAGGTATGCTCTCTAAATATGATCAGTGCTTATCTGGTGCGAAATCAACTCCCTGCAGGCTTCTACACCACTGTGCTGCCACCAAGAGGACTACAGCTGCATTCACACACAGGAATATATTGTTTTTGGAGTGAAGAAGTGGGAGGAGGGGAAAAGCCGTGGGCAATGTAGTGAAGGAATGATGCCAAGAGGCCTTTGGGTGAGAAGGGGTGATGTCTCAGGCAACAGAGTGAAGGGGTAATGCCAATAGTTATGGAATGCATTGGAAACATTTCTAGCACTCAAGGGGTTAAAACTCTGACTGGAATCAGTGGTTAATTACTTCTAAGACAGAAACCACTAGGGATTTGCTCTTCTTGAGCAGGATTTTAAATACCTTAATAATCCATACAGCACACAGCTAGCAGTTTTTAAATCCATCTCAGATCAGTCTTTACACCGAACTACATAAAGTAACTCATTATAAACTAAATAGCTATTCCTAGATACAATTCTTGATAATGCCAGCCCTGTTTTAATCTGCATTTTACCAGGCCTCTTTCAAAATCTAGGCCAGGGGCAGAGGCGTAACTAGAAGCCATCGGACCCTGGTGCAAAAGTTGCCAGGAGCCCCACCGACCACATTGGCCCCCCATTGACCATCTCCACTGGACACCTCCACACTGGCCTCACATTTCCCCCCAGTCTCCACATTGCCACCCAGTCTCCACATTCATTCCATCCACATTTCCCTCACATTGCTCCCACCCCAGTGTCCAATTCCCACCTCCCTGGTGGTCCAGAGTTCTGGCAGAAGAGGTCTGTGCCTCCTTCTGTGCAGTCCTCTATACTGCTGGAGCTCCAGTGTGGTCCTCTCTTCAGTAATGCAGAGAGCTGGGAGATGATGTAATCTCCCAGCACTCTGCATTACTAAAGAGCCAAAGAGGGAGCTCAGCTCTAGAGGTCTGTGCCGAAGGCGGCACAGACCTCAGCATGTTGCGGCCTGGCCCGCTATTTTTTTTTTCCACTTGTGGGCCACATAATCAGAAAGCCTTAAATGTGAGAGCTGCATTTTTTTTTATTGATAACAAAACTGAAATATAGCCTGTCAACTATTAAAGGGACAGTAATGTCCCAGAAAAAAATATTTATCATTTTGTAGTGCTTAAAAAATTGAACTAAATGCAAAAAAAAACATCTCTCTCAAACCACTATGGTTTGAGAGATATTCTCTGTCAAAGTTCCCTCCTCCCTCCCCTTTGCCGGATGTCAACGCTGTGCTGACTGCAGGGGAATCCTGTCAGGGGACCAACTGGTGGCTCTGTAGCAGAGCCACAATCGTGTTATTTAAAAAGAGTGACTTCACTGGAAAGGTCTACAAAGTGTGCCTGGTTTGCAAGCACACTCTGTAGACCATTCCAATGAAGTCATTTGTTGAGGCTGAAGAGCCTCATCGTGTCGGCCGACATGGATCTCCTGCTGTCAGCTGTAAAGGAAACGTCAAACTTTCAATGTGAATATCTCTCAAGCCATAGTGGTTTGAGAGATAGGGTTTTTTGCATTTAGTTCAACTTTTTTGAAGCTGAACTACACCACATAATTGCACATCTGGAGACTAGCTGCTCAGTAGTGCTAGTTGCCAGAATTCTTACCAGATTAAGGAGAAATTGCTATTCTTCATGGAATGACAGCAGGACGGAGCGCGGACATCTTGCCATAGAGACGTCTTGCTCCTGCACGGTCAGTCCCTTTTAGAGCCGATCGGCTCGCAGCAACGCCTCCTAGACCCAGCTGGGACTGACAGCGCAGGCGTCACTATGGCAAGGTGTCCGTGCTCCGTCCCGCTGTCAGTCTGGGAAGAATATAGATTTCAGTTTATCTGGTAAGAATTCTGGCGACTAGCGCTACTGAGCAGCTAGTCGCCAGATGTGCAATTATGTGGGTGGTAATTCCGCTTTAAGCACTACAAAATGATAAAAAAAAAAAATTCTGGGACATTACTGTCCCTTTAAAACATATGGCTCTATTATTGATCAAGTCAATGACAAAGTTACCGTACATATAACAGACAACTGTACATTACTAGCAGGCAGGGGGTTATGTTTTTCTGTCTACTAATTCATACGTGCTAGTTAATTAGAAAAAAAAAAACAAACAAAACAAAAAAAACACAGATCGGCCGCAGTCTGGGGTCGGGTCAGGAGTGCCACACTTTGGATACTCGTGATCTAGGACGTTCACAAGTAAGAGCTTTTTGCATTGATAGAATTAGTTTTCAGCGTTATTTTCCCATCCTGCTCCATTACAATAACAGACTACTTTGGGCCCTATGCACAGAAGAGAACAAAAGCAATTCTGGGGAAAACCAACTTCACCAAAAGGAATTTCCATTGATTTAAATGGGATGTTTAACCCTGTACATGCAATGTGTTGAAGACCTCCTTCTAGCATTCAAAATATTAAAATGCTCAATTTAAAGGGAATTTTTATGGAGCTCAAGCATACGGTCCACATGCATGCATCTGGCAATATTTCCACTACACCATAAGACATAGTGGGGTACACATGAGGACCCTCATGCAATTAGATGCCCCTCGAGAAACACCATCATAACATATTTATCACTGTAAATGTTAACAGCATGATATTTTATTATAGTCATCCTTTTTTTTTTTTTTTTTTTTTTTTTTTTTTACTTGACGTGTTCGTGTTGCATATCATTAACAGAATAGATGGGCAAAATTGGTTCTGTTTGTCCCTGATACAATTTAGCATTTTGGTAATGATTTAGGTTAGAGAGTCTCTCTCACAGAACCCCACTGGCCTATGGATTTATATGGTTTACAATAATGTACTAGTACAAGGCCATTGATAAGATTAGTAAACAAATGCAAATAAAGTAAAATACAAAAATCAACAGTGTAGGAGAACTGGAATAGGTATGAAACAGATAACTACACTGTTCAAGGCTATCTTTAAAGTACAAACGAGTGGAACATGTAATTATTTAATAATAGTTTTCCATTTAAATATTCTGGTCTAGTCTAGATCACCTCTACAAACAATTACGAATTTGTCCTCTCAGAGATTAGAGAGGAAGTAAAAACAGGAACACATATTTGTATCAGATTACTCAGTTACATAGTTGAGGAGGTTGAAAAAAAAAAAAACAAAGACAAGACCAAGTACAACCTCTGCCAAATATCTTTGTTGAACTAGAAGATGACAAACAAAACCCCATTGAATCCATTCCTCATATTGCGAAAAGGAAGAATAAAAAAAATCCTTCCCGACTTGAAAAAGGCAACTGGACTTCTCCTACTTGCACTGTACGACCTCAAGTTTCTTGTCAGTCCAGTCCTTCAGAGCGGACGCATCAGAAACTGGCAAGGCAGTAGACTTAGATAGCCTGGAGATAGGAGCATCCACTTTGGGAGGGCCCAAGTGCTGCCTCAGAGAAGGGATAAAGCTTAGCAAATTTCTTGGACACAGAAGGATTCTTGTCCGAAGATTTCCACTCTTCATATACAAGGCGGTCAAGAGTGGGGTTAGGTGAAAAGCAAGTAAGAGGCTTTTTAGGCTCCTGAAACACATCAGAGGGATCAGAAGGAACCTCCTGAACTAAGGGAATGTTAAGGGTATGCAAAACAGCCCTGATCAGGCCCTCAGCCGAGGGCTCAGGATCAGCCTCAAAAGGATCCCAAAAAAACTGAGAGGAGCCCACAGCAGAACATTCCTCAACATCTGAATCCACCAGCAGTTCCTCCTCAGAGGAATCTGATACGTCAGGTACTCCCTGAGGTTTTGGCAGGGAAGACTTGAAGGAGGAGTGGGTCTGCCAAGAATGGAAGACCCCCTGTAACTGGGATGGAAAGAGTTGCAATGTAGACCTAAGGTCCCTGGTAGTAGACTTGAACTCTTGCACCCAAACTGGCTCTAATGCATGGCTGGAGGTCCCTGGGAGACTCTCAGGGACATCAGGACATGCTGGGCATAAATGACCTGAGAATTCTCTAGGTAACCCTGAATGACAGGAAGAGCAATGCGCAATAGGGGATACAGAGACCCCAGCATCCTTAGTCTTAGGTCTGGCCCCAAGCTCCAATGGTATAGACATTCTCAAATAACCTTACAGTATAAGAAATCACCCAAGTACAGTGTGTAGGATTAAGTTTTCACCCCAGAAAAATCGCTAAAATAGACCTATCAGGGAGGCGAAGGGTTAATCAGCAGAGGAGAGAAGGAGAGTCCAAGCCCTGCGTAGGATACTCGTTCTAGAAATGGCTGCCACGGCGGGAGCCAATTAGAAACAAGTGCGCAGAGCAAGCGCTCATGGGAAATGTAGTTTTCCCAGAAAAAGTATCCAAACAGTGCCCGAAGCCCCCTGAGCCCCCAACACATGGAAACATGAACCGGATAATAGCTCATTTTGCTTGTCTGCCCTTGCTCTATCTCTGAAGTTGCCAGGTTAAGCGGTTGCAGAGATATGTCCCAAACTGTACAGCCCCATAGGAGCGAATGGAGCAATGGCGCCTATGCAGTAAAGTGCACCTTGAACTCAAATTTTACAAAACTGAAACCGTAAAATAAAAATGCATGAATCATCACTAGAACATGTTAGGATACCTAAAAATCACTGAACCAGTAGGAAAAGCATCAGAACCCCCCCAAAACCAGCAGCTAAAGGGTTAAAGTACCACATAAACCTGCTCCAAAACACCCAGAAGACATAGAGGTAGACCCAATGAGTGCAGGAGTGTGCAATAGGAACTTCAAAGGTAAACCCCTGTGCGGAGGGGCACTGTGGGATATGTGGACCTGCAGCACTTAAAGGGTTGCTCACCTTTCCTGCAGATCTTCTGTCTTCAGACTACCAAGTATTAAGAAGAAGCCTCGGTGGGAAACTCCTGAGGAAAGAACTTGTAGCCAAGATTTCACCCCCCAGGGCTTAAGGTCCACAAAAAGCACCTGGTTACTGAGCTAGCCACATCTAAGGGCATTGTCAGTTATGGTAATCTGCCTAATGGTGGTATTCCATTTCCAACAGGAAAAA